>OX104064.1:109647855-109978969 GCA_944474145.2 Dicrocoelium dendriticum | reverse complement strand
TATGCATTATAATTGCTATTATATGACCATAAACCCAGTGGTTTAAATGCATCCGTAGGTCATGTTATTTTCAGCGTTTCGGTTTTGTAACCTTGGTCGCTGATACTGCTTCGTTCTGCGCTATGGTCTAACTTCCTTGAAACTGCGTTTTCGCAGGTGTAACTACCATGTTTTTCGGTTAAACCTTGTTTGATACGTGGGGGTTCCTTTTCAACATGTCACGTCGACGAAGTTATCTATTAACTGCACAGTTTCCGTCTCGTAGCACCATTTACCGTGCAGCGAAAAGAATGACATCAGGCTTCAGCTACGAAGAGGTGCTTCTGTTGTCAGAAGCTAAACGACAGAAGGGTAAGAGCATCTTTAACATATCTTAAATATGATTGCTTACACAGTTCAGGCACCTGCATACGTTATCAACCGCAGTGAAGGTGACAGGGCCCCCGATGAATTGGTACATAACTTGAGAAACTTGATCGCAAAATCTCAAGTACCAGCGCTTTTTGTTCGTCCACTGTTGTGCCTTGTGCAGCCGTGGATGCCATTTCTGCCAAAAGATTATCGGACGCTGATGCGCACCCCACGGACCTACCGCATTCGCATTGTTTCACCGGGAACTTACGGACACGTAGGTCTGCTGAGAGGTTTACGGCGTGCATGCTCTGCTATTTCGCTCGCCGCTGATGACACTGTTGACTATCAGTTGCATATTGACGGGTTTAAACCTTTTAATGCATCCAAGATGCATGTATGGCCAAGCTTGTGCCGTGTCATAAAGCCAGTGATCACGAAGCCATTCATTGTTGGTGTTTATGGTAAATAAATAAGTAAATAAATAAACTTTTATTCTCGACAATGCGAGGCACACCTTTACAGGCATGATCATCTTTAGCTAACATAGTGTGATTAAAAATGTACAAAAAGTACATGTTTGGCAAAACGGTGAATGTAAGTGTAAGGGTGTATATATGTATGCAATTGTCTATAAATAAATAAATAAATAAATAGTTTATTCTCAGTTTCATAGAGACACACCAACGCAGGCATGATCAAGGTTTAAAAACAGATGTGTATCACGACGATACATCGGGTTCCATCGTGTGTAGTGGAAACAGTGTCGGGAAGAGTTGGTATGTGAGTCTAGTCGACTTGCCAGTATGTAGTTGTGGGCAGTGACTTTATTCAGTGGCGAGTCACATCCGCCACGTCGCAGTGTTGTTAAACAGACATTTGTGGCTTTTTATAGGGAGAACGCTTGCCAGGCGAAAACCCACCACGTCCTGCAACACTGCCGTAAAGCATTTTGAACATTAATGTTGAACTGGCAAAGCCGCTTGACGACTGGTTTTACCTTCGGATTTTCGCAGAGTAATGGCTTCCAATTTCCTCTACTAGTTGAACAGGTAATTTGATCGGGGTCGCCATTATTTTTGAGGTCGGTGGAGGAGAGGGACATCGTGATTATTCATCTTGTTGAGTGTCCAGGTGAGCAAAAGTTCAACTTTTCCGCTGTCCAGATTTTTCAGATGTATAATGTATGGGAGTATGAGGATATGTCCAGTTCTCCATACTGGACAAGGGTTATGGTGATTGTAGTTCGGTCCTTTCGGAGTTCTACCATGCTCCAGGGAAGTCCATGTGGGTTGTTGCGTCCGTCTTGGGCCAAAACCGTTCCTCAGTCCAATCCCAGATCACCAAGAAGTCCCGGACCTCAGAGAAAAGGGAAAGTGAGGGACAACCGAGAGAAGACCGCAAGAACAGGCATGGAGTTGAACATTGTTAATGTCTTAAGTTACAACATTTGGGCTTGAGACAAAAGGATGTACACTGTGCAACAATAATTAAGTTGAAAATGTCTTTTGAATATCCTACAGAATCATTAGTCGTATGGGTAGATTGCTAACGCCTGCGTAGAGACAAGATCGTTGTACAAGTAAGTAAAGTACGAAGTATCCTTTTAGTAGGAGCCAATAATTGCGTAGGGATAGAGCAAGGAGAGTTAGAATAATGGTAGTGATTGTCAGGTGCATGAACAGTACGTAGTTAGCGTAATCCGACAGGGAGCGCAAAATAAGCGAAAATACATAGGTTGCCGCGAGAGTCCTAAAGATTAATTGGTGGCAGGACAGCGGACGGATTGGATGAGGGTATCCTAGAGGAACAAAGGTTATTGAGATACGGAGTGGCTCCTAACAAGCATTGAATCATCGCATATGCATGGGGCCAATGGCCACTAGCTACTTCTGAAAAGAGATGCCGAATTTACGACGACGATGGTGGCGCTAGGAGAGACTAAGTGGCCAGATGTAGCCAGTCCAATCAGACGCTTGGTCACTAGCGTATGCCTATAGGGTCGCTGAGTGTATCAACAGGCCAGTGAAGGTAAGTGATAGTTCAGGTGATAGGTCAACAGACAAGCTGAGCTGTGACGCAAACAATCCGAGAGAATGAACATTGTAAGAAGGGAGCTAGCTCCGGATATCCGCAAAGTTAAGTGGAAGCTATGGTGACTAGCTGTTGCTAAGCAGAGATATTGGCTCTAGAAAAGAATATATCAGTCGCTGTTGAAGCCATATCATTAAGACGTTTGATCACGACGTTTGACCACGAAGCCGAATGACGTGAACGATTACTTGTACGACGCAATTAATGAGATACGTACTTTGCAACGCCAAGGATTATTCAACCTTAAAGCCGTTATTTGTGATACTCCTGCACGCGCTTATGTGAAAAGAAAAAAGAACATTCGGGTTATTACAGCTGTGACAAATGCACCCAACGTGGTGAGTATATGAGCCGCAAAGTAACATACCCACTTACGGATAGCATACTACGGACTAATGCATCCGTTCGAAGGTATGATAGCCAACCATCACCTTTTGCTGCTTTGAATGTCGATTTGGTTAAGGACTTCCCAATTGACTATATGCAATCAGTATGTTTGGGTGTTATGCGCGGAATGATAAAAAACTGGCTTACTTCGCCCGTGGACAGTGGATTTCGACTGCGCAGAGAGCGATTGATTTTAGCAAACGAACGGTTGCATGACTTCCGGCCTTCCTGGACACCGGACTTTCTACGTAAGCTTCGATCACTGGATGAATACCGATCTTGGAAGGCAACGGAGTAGGGTCAGTTTTTGCTGTACGCCGGACCATCTTGGTTATAATCCCTTCATTCATTTCTTCCATGTGCGCGACAACAATTGGGGCAACTGAGTGGCCAATTATTGTGCGATCAATTTAAAGTGAACTTGTGGCAAATTGGATTCTGTTCCAAGGAGTAAAGGCAAACTACACCTAAGCGAAGTATTCACAATAAAATACAAGGAGCTCAATATGGCCCGAAGGAACCAGAAAAATATCAAGGTGGGCGCCTGCGACCCAGTAGCTGTATACTAAACAGTGCCAATGCATTTGCAATTGCTAACGATGAACATATATCTTGCCAACTTCCATGCAAGAGCATCGGATAAATGTAAGCATTGATCTGAACCCTTTAGGGTGCAGCCTCTAGCAGGTCTAGAAATATACCTATTTATTTATTTATTTATTTATTGCCTGATGCTTTCTATCAAAACTTTCTAGATCTCCCATTTGCCATTTATATCATGTGCCACCCTCACCTGCACACTGCCTTATTTGATTTGCTTGTTCCTCTAATTCATGTATTTTTACATGATTACTTTGATCTATATGGTCCCAGTGAGATGACGTGGAACGTACACCCACTGGTTCATCTGCCCGTTGACGTACGAAAGATGTGGACGTTAGACAGCTTCTCAGCATTTCCCTTCGAGTCTCACTTGTTTTCCATCAAGCGCATGATTCACAATTCCCCGCGTCCGGTTGCTCAAATCATGCGGCGTACGTCGGAAGAGGAACAGCTTCCTCCTACTTCCGGCAAAGCAAGCACGGTTGGGAACGTAGTGATGTGCATATATAAGGGTCAGAAGGCGTTTTGTTTGCACGGCATTTTGTTTTCCACTGTGAAGCCGGATTACGTGGTCGTCATCGATGCCAAACCCAGAGTACTGACAGATGGGCCTGTGAATGTGTCCGGGAACATTGTCGTGCAATGCCGGGAATTTATGAATCTCCGTAGTCTGTTCACGCGTAGCATGGTTCCTCAACGGCGTACATCTTCCGTGCATCGCAATTGTCAACTGAGGTATGTAGCTTCTCTGTCTGTCATATTCTATTTAAGTGCATTGCTTTACCCTTGAACGATTTCCTTGTAACTTACCCTATGCCACACAGTTATACACTTTAACTACTAACGTCTCTCTTTTTCAGCAATGATGGCTTTTCAAGGATACAGCGTTGTCAAACTCCTTGACTCCGAGGATTTAATAACTATTGTCAGTAACACTTGGCTTAGAGAAGAAGGTTCGTACGCTCAAATACCTTCAGTGCGGGGTACGCACTACTATGCAGCGGTGAAAAATCACACTGCGCCGGATGTCGATGTGGTCAGCACTGCCGTGTCCATAATCGTTAGCACGAGTAAGTATTTCTCTTATATTAACCCACCTCGTTAGTTAGCTTCCAGCACGCCCGAGAAATGGAACGGCAATCTGAGCGCGGGATGCTGCCATCGACAGACGCTACAATTCCCATGGGCCTTCCAGCTAAGCGTGCAATGTGAGTATGGTGTTTTTTATTTCCCCTTAGACGCCGGCCCGTCCGTTCTAGCTCCGATGACGAGGATGCCGCGCGTCCCAGCAAACCCAAAATGCCTTCTGCAGCAACATACGCACGTGCGCCCTCCTCTCTGTTCAGTGGCATTAGTCCATCACGTCCAGGGCCATCAACAAGCAACCGTAAGTATCGATTTCATACGGCCCCTATTAAACAGTAATCGCGCCCCCGGTTATTGCTGACGTCGCAACATGCAATCTGGATGTGTTGCAGGAACTGCAGGCCATAAAATGTAAGACGCCACAGATGTATTGCGTTGCACTCAGCCTTATTTTTAGATGAGTTGTGTCTCATTAGATGGGAATTGGTCGGCCATCGCCGCACGTCCGAAGCGATGTTGCAAATGCTACAACGACAATCCAAAGTGTTGCGCCGGGATTGTCTCTGCCATTCATCTCTCTCAGCGAGCTAAAGAGATATGATGAACGGCTGAAGGACCCCGATTTCAAAATCAGAGTCGTAAGTTCGTCTTATTATTCAACTACTTTAGGTCAACCATTTATGTGTTGTGCAAGGTGATAATGTGCAACTCATCGTCCGGGGTACCATGGAGCGGCTAATGACAAGAGCAGTTGCCGCGGAGATAAATTACTCTGGCGCTAGAGGTTCGTTCGCATTCAGGCGAACAAATATGAACGGCCTTGTACAAGGTAGGTTGAAATGTAGTTATCCATAAAAACTACCAAGGCCTCATTCGGCAACGCATGGGTGATGCAGCCTCGGGAGCTGACGTTACACGGCACATCAAAACGTGGTTGCATTCTCCACGGCACAAAAGACCATTGGTTGTGCAAAATAAGTATGCAGTGCGAATGAGGTGATTCCCCTGCTTCCGTCGGCACATCTTTATTCTCCTACGTTGACACTCGCGGAAGCGGATTAACAATATTGACTATGCCGCTTTCTGCTACTAACGTTCTTTGAACTGCACCCCTTCATGTGTATATAGCATTCCTATACCTCGGTTTTAATTGTCTTTCGCCTTGTGATGTCAGGTGCGCGGTAAGAGCAGTTTCCTTTTCTGACCAGCAGCTTTGAGTCGCCGCCTAGGTGGGTTCCTAAGTCCAGCAACTACCACAACAGGTACAGGGTGAACGCTAGGTCCTAGCCGTCCATATATTCGTTAGGCGCATATTGCGTGCTAGTGTGGTGTCTGTATTCGGATACCCATGGGAGGCAATGACGGGATCTGGACCAACCGGATTGTCACGCATAGTGGTGAATTTCTATTGGTCAACGCTAGCATCAACTTCATTGGTCCAACGTAAACTGGACAGGAACCCATTTTAGCCGTCTCACAGTAATACTTCCTGTCCAGTTTAGCGTAATGCTCGCATAGGAACGTTTAGGATGCTAAACTGGACAGGACCTGGACATGTGCTACCAGGGCTTCGCTTTCTGAGCGCAACAATTTGCGCATCTAAACAGAAGGTTTTCACTGGATGATAGCATGTCGTACTGATTTGCTCGGAGGCCGGTACAACTTTTGGGATACCACCGAGGACAAACGTCACACTGCATACCACCAGATGAATCCGTCACTGGCCTTGAACAGACAGGATTGCTGCAATCTGCATTTGACTCATCAAACGAGGACGCAAGGGGTTCATTCGCCACGGTTTTTCGCGAGACGACCATGTTAAAGTGGAAAACAGAGCAGAATTTAAAAACTCGTAAGCAACCGTAAAACAACCACAATAAAAGAGCAAAACAGGGTGTAAAACGGGATTAACAAAGGGGCGCAGCCTCCATGGATAGATCATACAGGTAAATACCTGCTCAGGAAGCGCTCTAAGTGCTGGCGAAATTACCAAGCGGCTTCATCAACCAACACCTACGCAAGCTATCGAGCGGTTAGAAATAAATGTAAGCATCATCTTAGAACTCTTCGTCTTCAGTACGGGGAGGATTTGGCTAACGCAGCCGTAACAAATCCAAAAATTTTCTTTGCTTACCTAAAGAGACGCAGCGGTACAAACTCGTCTATCCCAGCATTCCGACTATGATAATGCCTGTATACTTAGCGAACAGTATACTGGTGTCTTTTCTCATGAGGCCTCTCTACCTCAAGTTGAGCTGGTCACTAAAGTTCAGGAGGATTCTTGCCTAACTGTAATAAGCATAACGGAGACCCAAGTCTTCGGGCTATTGCAAGGGCTAAATCCTTCCAAAGCTTCCGGCCCTGATTCAATTCATCCGAAGCTGATGCATGAATTGGCCGCTGAGCTAATTGGCCCTCTGACATGCATGTTTACAATATCACTCCACAGCTGTGCCTTACCTTCTGAATGGAATAAGGCAATCATCTGTCCGATTTTTAAGGGCGGGGACAGAGTTCTGCCCGCGAACTACCGGCCTGTCAGCTTAACAAGCGTAGTAGTTAAGTTGGTTGAAAAATTGACCTGGGATTCGTTGGAGAATCCCTGATTAAGTTTAACTTCTCAGTGCGGCCCAGCACGGATTCCGTAAGGGATTTTCATTTCTGACAAATTTGCTTGTAGCTCGTGAAAGCTGGGCTGAGGCAGTAGACAACGGTCACGCCATTGACGTGCTTTTTGTTGACTTCTCGAAAGCCTTTGATACTGTCCCACATCAACGACTCTCATTGAAGTTGAGATCGTATGGGATATCTGGAACCGCCCTTAAATGGGTTTCTGCTTTCCTAGAGGGCAGAGAACAGTGTGTACGCGTGGAGCGTAGCCTTTTGCTTAGACAAGCTGTTCTTAGTGGCGTTCCGCAGGGCTCGGTTCTAGGGCCGTTGCTTTTCGCAATTAATGTCAATGACCTACCCCAGGAGCTTGGAGTACCGTCGCTATTGTTTGCTGATGACCTCAAGCTCTGGAATATTGTGGATATCCCTGGTGGCTCTGAGGCACTTCAGAGTGCTTTGGATAGGCTCTGGGATTGGTCAACCTTATGGTTGATGCCCATAAATCAGGCGAAATGTTCTGTCCTCCACATTGGAGGTGCTAGTCCCCCCACGCGCTATGTAGTTGGTGGAACTGAACTCCCCGTTGTCATTCAGCAGGTTGCTCTAGGTATCACCCATACCTAAATTGCTTCACTCTGGGGAAAATTGGAGGAAGGATGCTTGTAGAGGTTTCCCTATGATGTGGTTTATTCGCCGCGCCTTCGGTGTCCTAACGGCCAATATCTTTGTGAAACTGTTCTCAGCTTTCGTGCGACCTCACTTAGAGTACTGTATCCAGGCTTGTCCACCTTGTCTTGTAAGGGACAAAATGGAACTGGAGAGGGTTTTGCGAGTGGGCACAAGGTTTGTGCAAGGATTACGGGGGCAAACGTATCCGAACGTTTGCTTAGCTTGGGTATGTACTCAATGCACTACCGCAGAATTAGAGGAGACTTGATTCTCACTTACGGGTAAGATCGGTCTAGACTTGTCCTGGCTATTTAGTCCCGCCAAGCTGCCTAGTCTCAGAGGTCACCCGTTGAAGCTGCACAAACAGCGTTCTGACCGGGTAAGGACGGAAACTCGCTTGTCGCGTCGAGTTATTGAACGTTGGAACTCGCTTCCGGCGCACGTGGTTAGGGAGTCTACAATAGAGGGTTTCGAGCGTCAGTTAGATGCTTGTAGGACTAGTTAATACTAGTCCGAGACGATGCGCGGAATTAAGCGCGGATATGAAAAAGGCAATGGGAGTCGGACACAGCGGACTGTATTCGATGGGCTACAACAAGAAGCAGCCGGATGAAGCGAGGCATGAGCGTACACGTGAGGGCGGGGACTTACAAGGCAGTTGTGTGTCGAGCCGGTAGTAAGATTAAAACAAGAAGGAGTAATGTACAATCGGTCAACAAGTAAATTGTACACGAAAGATAAGAGTTCTCTTTTTGGGCGCTACATGCTCTAGGGTGGCAGTACCAAAGATTCCATTTCTCCTAACCGACTTGTATCTTCAACTTTCCCTTCGTTCTTTTTTGATTTTCTTCTCACCTTGGTATTATCATTATTTAGCTGACATTCCTCCTCTTCTTTTTTTACTTAACCTTCACTCTTTTACTACATATAAGCCGGCCCGACAGGGACTGCTGGGCAGTAAAATGTGGGCAGTAATTGGTTGGACAGGGTGTGATGCGGTCCTTGTTTTAGACTTTTCGACAGCTCAAGCAGACCTGTCAATTCCCGATCCAACGATACGCAAAAGAAGGAACATTCACGGGATTATCCTATCGTTCCGGTCCCAACTGAACTTGAACTTGAAAAGGGAACAACCGCAAAATTACCAGTAAGCGTCAGGAAGACGATTTGACCTCTACCACTTTAGTCGATCCAAGATACCTTGGATCAGAGGAAATTTGACAATAGTCAAATTTCCTTCCTCTGATCCAAGATATCTTGGATCGACTAAAGTGGTAGAGGTCAAATCGTCTTCCTGACGCTTACCGGTAATTTTGCGGTTGTTCCCTTTGATATATGAGATATCTTTGAGATATCTTGTTTATTAAAACACTGTTTTCCATGTTATTTCAGCTAAAAATCTCGATCAATATGGCACGCCAAAAAATCTAGTTACCGCGTAGCACTCACAGAATTCGAACAAGGCAAGTTATTCACGTAGACTGAGAATAGCAGCGGATCTAGCCTCTGGGCCTGATTTAATTCACCCGAAAGTGTTGCATGAGTTGGCTGCGGAACTAAGTGGACCGCTCGCTATTGTGTTTCAGAAATCGCTTGCCAGTTGTGCATTGCCTTCCGAATGGAACGAAGCTGTCATCTGTCCCATCTTCAAACATGGGGACAGGGGTCTGCCTGCAAATTTCAGGCCAGTTAACTGGCCTGGACTGGTCAGACTAATTAGTCTGACGAGTGTAGCAGTCAAACTCCTCGAGAAACTGGTGAGAGATACATTGGAGAGTCATCTGAGTAGATTTAATCTACTTAGCAATGCACAACACGGATTCCGGAAGGGATTTTCGTGTCTGACGAATCTGTTGGTGGCTCGCGAAAATTGGGCGGATGCAGTGGATAACGGCCACACATTGGACGTGCTTTTCGTCGACTTTTCGAAGGCATTTGACAAGGTACCCCATTTGAGGCTCGCGCAAAAGCTGTCCTCCTACGGGGTATCTGGCCGCGCCCTTCATTGGGTGACTGCATTCTTGGAGGATAGAGAACAGTGTGTACGGGTAGGCCGGGGCCTATCATTTAGGCAGTCTGTCCTCAGCGGCGTGCCGCAGGGCTCGGTCCTTGGACCGCTGTTGTTCTCTATCTATGTGAATGACCTACCCGCGGAGCTTGAGGTACCATCGCTGCTATTTGCTGATGACCTGAAGCTGTGGAACATTGTTGATGTTCCTGGGGGTTCCGAAGCTATTCAGCGAGCATTGGATAAGCTTTGGGACTGGTCTACTTTATGGTTACTGCCCATAAATCAGGCAAAGTGCTCCGTTCTTCAAATTGGAGAGGGTTGTCCTCCTGCGAAGTACTTGGTCGGTGGGGTCGAACTCCCCCGTGTATCTAGCCAGGTTGACCTAGGCGTCGTACACTCTTCGGCTTTACACTCCGGCGACAACTGGAAGAAGGCCGCAAGCAGAGGTTTCCGCATGTTGTGGTTAATCCGACGTTCTTTCGGAGTCTTGACGGGCGGCATCTTTACGAGGCTGTTCTCGGCTTTCGTTCGGCCTCATCTGGAATACTGCGTCCAGGCTTGTCCGCCCTGCCTCGTCCGGGACAAAATGGAGCTAGAGAGGGTTTTACGAGTGGGTACTAGGTTAGTCGAGGGATTACGGGGACGGACGTACCCCGAGCGTCTACTTAGTTTGGGAATGCATTCAATGCACTACCGAAGGCTTAGAGGAGACCTAATCCTAACCTACCGTATCTTGACTGGAAGGTTGGTCCAGATTTATCTTGGCTATTCAGTCTGTTCTACGCGGTCATTCGTTGAAGCTGGACAAACCGCGGTCCGATCGGATTACGGCGGAAATCCGGCTGTCACGCAGATTCATCGACCGCTGGACCATGCTTCCGGAAACTGTTATCAGAGAATCTACGGTTAAGGGGTTTGAGTGGCAACTTGACGCTCTTGGGTGGCAACACGAAACCTTTCCATTTTCCTGAGTAACTCGCACCTTCGATTTTCTTTTCTCTACTTTTCTTCATGTATTGGTATTATTTTCTTATTTAAGTGCACTTCCCTATTCTGTACCTTCGATTTCTCTTCCTGTTTTTTGCTTACTTCACGTGACTGCCACAGCAGGGGCTGCTAGGGCAGGAAACGTGGGCATTAACTGGTTGGCCAGGGTGCGATACGGGTGTTTCCGTTTGAGATCCATCAATAACTGTGCACTTCATCAATTCCTGGCTCAACGATCCACTCAGGATGGAACACCCACAGGGAGGGAACCGCCAAGACCCAGCAAACTATCGTACCGTTTGCCTAACATCAGTAATGGGTAAAATTATGGAACGGATTCTCAAGGGAGCTCTCAGCCTTTACTTCGACGACCGGAATGTGATTTCTACTGCTCAGCATGGCTTTCGTAAGTCACGCTTGTGTACCACCAATTTGTTAGTTTCCAGAGAGAAATGGGCGAACTCACTGGATGCTGGCAAACGTATGGATGTTATCTACGTAGATTTCAGCAAAGCGTTTGACAAAGTTCCTCACGAGCGGCTTTTGTCCAAACTTCAAGCAATTGGTGTCTCTGGGAGGGTTTTGTCGTGGATCTCGGATTTCCTTTCAGACCGAATTATGCGAGTTAAGGTCAACAATACGTATTCACCCTCCGTCCATATGAGCAGTGGCGTTCCTCAGGGCTCTGTTATTGGACCAGAGTTGTTCAAACTCTTCATTAACGACCTTCCTTCAACCCTCCGGACTGAATGCTTGATCTATGCAGATGACTTGAAGTTATGGATGGAGGTAACCAGCGCTGAGGATGCTGACCGCCTCCAAAATACACTGGATCGGCTGCACGATTGGTCACTTAAATGGCAGTTGCCTATAAATCGCGATAAATGTTCTGTACTCCCCATTAGTGCTGCTGAACCATTCGGGGTTTACCACCTTGGTGGTTATTTGCTTAATAATATGAAACAGGAAAGAGACCTTGGTGTTATAGTATGCTGTGATCTAAAAACCACCCAAGATACTTTGAAGAAGGTTGCTGCGGCTAACAGACTACTGTGTTCTATCCGAAGAGCCTTCTCACGACTCACGAAGGTTAACCTTCGTTTTGCTTCGTCAGTGACGAACCTTTACGAAGAAAAATCTTCGTAAAGGTTCGTCAGCGCCTCGCCATTGACGAAGCAAAACGAAGTTTTTGCTCAGTCTGACGGAGATTTTTCTTCGTCGCGTGCTAGCAGGGATAGTATGCTGTGATCTAAAAACCACCCAAGATACTTTGAAGAAGGTTGCTGCGGCTAACAGACTACTGTGTTCTATCCGAAGAGCCTTCTCACGACTGACGCCGCAGATCTTCAGACTTATATTTTCCTCCCATGTGCGTCCAATCCTCGAATATGGATTACCCGCAGTTCATCCACTTACAAAGCTTGAACATGGCTTGATTGAAAAGTTCAGCGACGCGGTTCTAAGTACATCTTTGAGTTCCGACACCTGCCATATCACATTCGTCTCCAGCATTTGAATATGTTCTCCCTGGAATATCAGCGTCGCCGAGGCGATCTGATCTACGCTCGGCGCATTCTGCAAGGCGAGATAGGAAACGAGCTCCAAGTTTTCTTCCAGGTTAACACTGAGTGTTCGACTCGGGGCCACTGCTGGAAACTGTTTAAACCTAGGAGACTCAGGCTTCGCTCTGATTTTACACTATCGACTCGTGTGGTGAACTACTGGAACTGCTTGCCTAATTCCGTCGTCAACGCGCATACGGAGGAATGTTTTAAACGATTGTTGGATTTATACCTCTTGAATTTGCAGGGATCTTGTTGTTTCTTATGTAACTGTGACAACTTAACTTGTTAATTGCTGTTGCGCCAACACCTGCTATGATTGGGAGGTGATGGAGCTGACAAAGGTCTTTCCTTCTGCTCTCTACAATACAATGATTACAATGGTTCCAGTCCCCATCTGAACTGAACTGAACTTATGAACAACAGCCCGCATTCAAACTCGCGCCAGTGGCGGATAGGACGGTCCCGCAGTTTGATCTAGGTATCACCCACACCTCTGGAGACAATTGGAGGAAGTCTGCGGGACCGTCCTATCCTCCAATTGTCTCCAGAGGTGTGGGTGATACCTAGATCAAACTGCTGAGTGACAACAGGGATTTCACTTTCACCAACTACATAGTGCGTGGGGAAACGAGCACTTCCAGTGCGGAGGACAGAACATTTCGCCTGATTTATAGGCATCAACCATAAGGTTGACCAATCCCAAAGCCTATCCAAGGCACTCTGAATTGCATCAGAGCCCCCAGGGATATCCACAATATTCCAGAGCTTGAGGTCATCAGCAAACAATAGTGACCGTACTTCAAGCTCCTAGGATAGGTCATTGGCATAAATTGCGAAAAGCAACGACCCTAGAACCGAGCCCTGGGGAACTCCCCTAAGTACAGCTTCTCTAAGCGAAAGGCTACGCCCCACGCGTGCACACTGTTCCCTCCGCTCTAGGAAAGAAGAGACCCATTTAAGGGCGGCTAAGGATATCCCACATGATCTCAACTTTAATGAGTCGTTGATGTGGGACAGTACCAAAGGCTGTCGAAAGTCAACGAAAAACACATCGATAGCGTGACCGTTGAGTACTGCCTCAGCCCAGCTTTCACGGGCTACAAGCACAATTGTCAGCCACAAAAATCCGTTACGGAAACCGTGCTGTGCAGTACTCAGAAGGTTAAACTTATTCAGGTGTTTCTCCACCGAATCCCTGACCAATTTTTCAAACAACTTAAATACGCTTGTCAAGCTGACAGGCTGATAGTTCGCGGGCAGAGCTCTGTCACCGCTATTAAAAATCGGACAGATGATTGCCTCCTTACATTCCGAAGGTAAGGCACAGATGTCCAGCGATATTGTAAACACGCATGAGAGAGGGCCACTTAGTTAAGCGGCCAATTCATGCATCAGCTTCGGATGAATTGAATCAGGGCCAGAAGCTTTGGAAGGACTCAGCCCTTACAATAGCCCGAAGACTTGTGTCTCCGTTACGCAGATTTCAGTTAGGCAAGAATCCTCTGGAACTCTTGTGACCAGCTCAACCTGAGGCAGAGGTCGCACGAGAAAGGACACCAGTATACTGTTTGCTAAGTATACAAGCGTTATCATAGTCGATATGTCCATGGGTCCCGTCCGCTCGTAGTATAGCTGTAATAGACGAGTTTGTACCGCTGCGCCCCTTTACCTAAGCAAAGAACTTTAGACTTGTTACGGCTGCATTAAAAAGTCTTCCTCGTACTGAAGATGAGTTCTAAGATGTCGCATACATTTATTTCCAACCGCTCGATAGCTTGCGTAGGTGCTGGTTAATGAAGCCGCCTGGTAAGTTATCCAGCCTTTAGAGCGTTTCCTGAGCAGGTATTTACCTGCATGATCTATCCAAGGAGGATTCGCCATTGTCACCCATCTCTTAATGAGTGGGATGTGAGAAGCAGAGGATTTCGGTGAGGTATGCCTTAAATTTCTCCCAGGCCGTATTAACGGTGTCAGCCACGGTGATTGCGCAATGCAGAACTAAATCTTTGTCTCGCATTGCGTTAAGGTCTGTCTACGCGGTGGCTTGATGACACAGTTAAAGCACATCGAAAGGATATGCAGACATGGTCACTGGCTCCTAGAGGACAGCCGTAGGTAATATCACTTACGAAATCGTGTAACTTCGCAAAAATGAGATCCAAGGCAGACGGAATTTGGTTGCTCATATATTTAGTCGGGCGGTCCACGAACTGATGCAAAGGCAGTTGCAATGTTAGCTCGAGGTGATCCGAATCGAAAGTGCCCACCGCCGAACTGCAAGATTGATCAGCCCAGCAGACTTCAGGGAGGTTGAAGTCACCCAGTATTAGACACCTATTAGCAACCTGAGTGCGAATAAATTCAATAACCTCCCTGGAGATATTTCCAGGACTTTGATTTACCACTACAACTGTAAAGTGAGCAGAGGAAGTGCACACAATAGTCGACAGGGCTTCAGCAGTTTGATCCAGCGACTGGAAAACACAGGTCCTCAACACATCAAGTGTACAACTCACATTAAGAGCGACGCCCCCACCTTGGCCGCCAACGGAGCGGTCACATCTAAGCAGTGCGTAACCAGGTAAATATACTCCACCGTCTGTCATATCCGGGGACAGCCACGTTTCGGTGATAGCAAGTATGTCTGGACGAGATTTGTCTACAAATTCACCCGCCTCGTGTACCTGGTTCCTTAGGCTACGCACATTGCTAAGCACTACCTAAATGAACTCGGCACGACCAGCTCTGGATCCTACGCTACCGGTGGTGGTTCTGGTAGATCAGAAGTTAGCTTCCGGCTGACCACCTGAAAACCCACAAGACGAAGACCTTGCTCACCAGCCAACCGCCTGCTCTTGGGACTTTTGATGGTTTCCTTTAACTTCAGTTGATCTGCCAGTGAGAGGTCCAGCTGAACGCTGACATTACTACCCTTGAGTGTGAATGCAAAGCGTATAAACGCTTTGCGTTCCTCCGGGGTTGAGAGAACTTTGCGAAGTAGTCGGGGTGGCGTATCTACAGGGACGTTCCCCAATCTGGTTAGCTTCCTGATCGTGACACCGGAAACCCAGGTGGAACCATCTTGTTGACGCAGAGGTTGAACCACTGTAGGTCATCCAGCATGCGTTCCTTGGGAAGAGCTACCGCGCATTCAGAAACGTTACGAAATTTTACGCTACTATCATTAAAAGAATCACCTCGACGAGGCGTATTCATTCCACGAGTCCTCGACGCGACTCCAGTTTCGACCGGTTTGGCAGGTGACACGGCGCGTTTCTTCGTCAAGGAAGCTGGAGTAATTGAGGTTGAGGCTTTGTGTCCCACCTCCAACTCGCTTACGCATATCATCGTTGCGGACACGCTGGTGTCACCCGATACCAGCAATGGTTCGCAGACAGCGGTGATCAAAAACTTGAAGGCGTCTCAGATCTTCAGACCGAAGGGCACAATTCTCACTACCATAGAACAGAACGGCCCTCACTGTGGCCTTGTATACACGGCCTTTCAGACGGAGGGAAACTCTCTTCTGTCGCCAAAGATACCGCGGGATCAAGAAGGCAGCTCTGGCCTTTGCAATGCGTGTTCTATGCGCCCATCGTTGCTGATGCAGCTGTCAAGACAAGTGAATTGATAAACCACCTCGAGTTCCTCGTTAGCAAGGGTCAGCGGGTTATAAAATGGCTAGTGGTCCTGCAGCAACACTGCATTTTGAAGGTACAAACTGCATACTAAATAACTTGACCACTCTAGACAGGCTATTCAGGGTTGATCGTGCCGCCGCAACATCGTCGAAAAGCAAGACGTAATCGTCCGCATAATCTAGGTCAATTAATCTTTCACCAGGCAGCACTTCAACGCCTACATCCTGAGATACCGCAAGGGAACGTTCCATAATATAATTCGCGACGAAATTGAACAAAAATGGGGAAATCGGGCAACTCTGCCGAACGCCACTTGTAGTCGGAAAGCCATCCGATAGGCCACCGTAGACCGTGACGCGGCCGGTAATGTTCGAGTATGGAGCAAGTAGGATGTTCACATATTTCATGAGGATATCTTTCCGCGTAAGTATTTCGAACAGCATCGATCGGTCGACTGCACCGAACATATTCTTGTAATAGAGGAACACAGCTATTGTCAGTCTGTGTTATGCATGGCGCTGCTCTAGCACCTGCCGCAAAGTGAATATATGGTCTATACAGCCACTTCCTGGACGGAAACCGGCCTGCTCTTCCCTAATCCGAGATTCCCGCTCCACAGTGAGGCGACGAACGAGAATCGAGGCCAGTAATTTTGTCACAACTGGCATTAGGCTAATACCCCTGTGGTTAGGACAGACTGCGACTGGTCTTCTTGTATATTGCCAACATAGTCGATTCGCTCCAATCAGCCGGGACACTTCATTCCAGATACGTTCGAATAGGGAGGTCAGTGCTTTGCAGGGGACCTTACCTCCATCCTTAATTAGTGCAGGTGGGAGGGAATCCGGGCCAGCGGCACGAAAACTATGAAACAGGTATCAAAAGAAACGATTACGAGTTACAATAAAGTGCAAAATGGATTACAACACACAAAAATACCGGGAACATAGCCAGAAACTGAAACCGAGAGAGATGGTCGACGTTTGTTAAGTACCCGGAAACGAGTACGACGTAATCCGGGGAAAATGATGGTCCAAAATATTTGAATCAAGCCAAATTTGACAAAAGTCAGATTTTTTGCACGACATTTGTAAGCACTTCCGGAACTGTCCTTTGAAGGGAAGACCTCAAAAAGACAGCACGTTCAAAACGTTCAATTTATGATACTCTCAATCAATAAGCCAAGGCTTCAGGATTCCGTTGTGAGATCTTAGGCGATGATAATGTCAAGGTTGCCTGGGATAAATTTAAGTCCTACCTCACAGAGGTCTCTGCTCCCTTCATCCCAGTCACAAAGAGAAAGGATGCATGAGCACAGCCGCCCTGCATAGATTCTACTAGCATGCATTTACTCACAAAGAGGTCTAAAGGTTGGCGGACTTACCGAGATGCTCCGTCCACTGATACTTATAACAGGTACCGTAAGGCTAGAAATGGGTGTAAACAACACCTAAGAAATGCTCGTCTCAATTTCGAGAAAGGGTTAGCAGACGAAAATTTACAGAATCCAAAAATATTCTTCGCATATGTCAAAAGGTGCTGCGTTTCGAACATTTCAATTCCAGTATTGGGGCGTGACGACCGTACTCATGCGCATACGAACTATGACAAGGCCTCCGTACTTAGTGAACAATATGCAGCAGCTATTGTAAGGGAAACCTCTTTGACAGGCGTTGAGCTGGTTTGCGGGATCCCAGAGGGTTCAGGACTATCTGAATTTATTGTAGCGAAGGCGGAATTTCGTAGGCTGCTACAACGGCTGAACCCTTCTAAGGGCTATGGACTAGCTTTAATTCATCCGAAACTGTTGCATGAGTTGGATGCGGAACTAAGTGGACCGCTCACTGTAGTGTTTCAGAAATCGCTTTACAGCTGTGCATTACCTTCCGAATAGAAGTAAGCTGTCATCTGTCCCATTTTTAAAGATGTGCACAGGAGTCTGCCTGCAAATTACAGGCCAGTTAGTCTGACGAGTGTAGTAGTAGTCAAACTCCTCGAGAAACTGGTAAGCGATTCATTGGGGAGTCATCTGAGTAGGTTTAATCTACTTAGCAATGTACAACACGGATTCCGGAAGGAATTTTGTGTCTGACGAATCTACTAGTGGCTCGCGAAAGTTGGACGAATACAGTGGATAACGGCCACGCACTGGATGTGTTTTCGTCGACTTTTCGAAGGCATTTGACAAGTTACCCCATTTGAGGCTCGCGCAAAAGTTGACCTCCTACGGGGTATCTCGTCGCACCCGTTATTGGGTGACTGCCTTTTTGGATGCTAGAGAACAGTGTGTGCGGGTAGGCCATGCACTATCGTTTAGGCAGTCTGTCCTCAGTGGCGTGCCGCAGGGCCCGGTCTTTGGACCGCTGCTGTTCTCTATCTATTTGAATGACCTACCCGCGAAGCATGAAGTACCATCGCTGCTATTTGCTGATGACCTGAAGTTGTGGAACATAGTCGATGTTACTGGGGATTCCGAAACTATTCAGCCAGCCTTGGATAAGCTTTGGGACTGGTCTACTTTATAGTTACTACCCATAAATCCGGTAAGTGCTCCGTTCTTCGAATTGGAGGAAGTTGTGCTCCTGCGAAGTACTTGGTCGGAGAGTCGAACTCTCCCGTGTATCTAGCCACGTTGATCTAGGCGTCGTACACTCTTCGGCTTTACACTCCGGCGATAACTGGTAGAAGGCCACAAGCAGAGGTTTCCGCATGTTGTAGTTAATCCGACGTTCTTTCGGAGTCTTGACGGGCAGCATCTTTACGAGACTGTTCTCGGCTTCCGTTCGGCCTCATCTGGAATATTACATCCAGGCTTGTCCGCCGTGCGTCGTGCGGGACGAAATGGAGCTAGAGAGGGTTTTACGAGTGGGTACTAGGTTAGTTGAGGGATTACGGGGACGGACGTACCCCGAGCGTCTACTTAGTTTGGGAATGCATTCAATGCACTACCGAAGGCTTAGAGGAGACCTAATCCTAACCTACCGTATCTTGACTTGGAAGGTTGGTCCAGATTTATCTTGGCTATTCAGTCTGTTCTACGCGGTCATTCGTTGAAGCTGGACAAACCGCGGTCCGATCGGATTACGGCGAAAATCCGGCTGTCACGCAGATTCATCGACCGCTGGACCATGCTTCCGGAAACTGTTATCAGAGAATCTACGGTTAAGGGGTTTGAGTGGCAACTTGACGCTCTTGGGTGTCAACACGAAACCTTTCTATTTTCCTGAGTAACTCGCACCTTCGATTTTCTTTTCTCTACTTTTCTTCATGTATTGGTATTATTTTCTTATTTAAGTGCACTTCCCTATTCTGTACCTTCGATTTCTCTTCCTGTTTTTTGCTTACTTCACGTGACTGCCACAGCAGGGGCTGCTAGGGCAGGAAACGTGGGCATTAACTGGTTGGCCAGGATGCGATACGGGTGTTCCACTTTAGATTCATCAATAATTCTGTGCACTGCATCAATTGCTGGCTCCACGATCCACTCACGATGGAACACTCCTGTTCGTTCGTTCATTCCAGTCCCACCCGAACTTGCATTTGACGGCAACCCGTATTACGGGTTGCATTTTGAAGTAGGCGTTCTTTGTACCTTTTCGTAGCCGACTTGTATCTTCAGCTTTCCCTTAATTTTTTATATTCTCATACCTTGGCCGTCGCAACGAGACTGGACCTTAACGTGGTGCGACGGTTTGCGTACCTCATTGACCCATTGAGCTATACTGGGTGATGTCTCCGTGCATCTTGAGAGCTACTCCTACCAGGTTGGTCAATGGTGAGTGGTCAGACAAACTCAGTCTCCTGGTCCTCCAGGTTGGGGGTTTGAAATGGGATGGCGTCCATTTCTGTAAAACTAAATCACTGCCACCCCGCTGCCTTGCGGACAGGCTTTTGAGCCAAAGGCTTTGGTTGAGGACCCTAATCGTCCTCCTGTCTAGGTACGGGCGCCCTGGCAGTATCTCAGCCCACCTACAACCATGACATTTCCTTCAAACATAAACTTCATCCTGCATCGGCCGTCGCGCAGATTATCAAGGGTCGCCTTATCTGCTGCATACAGCAGGGCGGATAAACGAAAACATTCTACTGCCGGCACCTCCCTTCTTTCTTTTCCTCCTTTATCTCTTACTCCCATCCCGGCCCCCATTACTAACCTTCCTTCTATAATTCCCAGCCTAATTGACAGCAATCGAAGTGCTACTGGAGTAGAACCATCTGCAGCCACCATCCCAAAGCACCTATCGGACGCCTATCAGCAAAAGTCCCTTATAAGGCCACGCCATCCCGTCTGCATGGCGACATTCAACGTCCGCACTCTAAGACAAACAGGTCAGCAGGCTGCACTCGCACGTACCTTGGACACACTGGGAGTTGATGTGTGTTGTACGTCCGAAACTAGGATTAATGACCCTAACGGGGTTATTGAATTGACTGCACCCGGCTTATCCTCTCATTATTGGTTGCACGCATCCGGAGACGCCGATGCAGCACTCACGGGTCAAGCTGGTGTAGGTATCATTCTCAGCTCCAAGGCTGAGTTATCGTTGGTTGATTGGATTCCGGTGAATAGCCGTTTATGTGCAGCCCGTTTGACGACATCAGCTAAGGTGAATTCGCGAAGTAAAACAAAACGCTGTTTGTGATTTCCGTTTATGCTCCCACCGACTGCAGTTCTACTGCAGTCAAGGACACTTTCTATCACGAACTGGACGCGCTACTACACAGTGCTACTAGTTCAGATATTATAGTACTTGCAGGGGATATAAACGCACGAGTAGGGCGTCTGAGCTCTTCAGAAGCTCAGCTGGGTGTAAGTATGGAGTTAACTCCGAACGGACTGACAACGGCGAGCGTCTGCTGCAACTGTGTGCGGAGCACCAGTTGTTTCTTAGTAGCACTGCTTTTAGACACAGTGGGCGCCGAAGTGCCACTTGGTGTCCACCTGTAGCTGGCCAGCGATGGACCCAAATTGACCACATAGCCATAAGTTACAGGTGGCGTGGCTCCATCCTAGATTGCCGCTCGTACTGGAGTACCTGCGTGGACTCTGATCATGCCTTGGTACGTTGTCGTTTCTCCATGAACTTTACCGGAAGGCGCACAAAGCCTCCCCTCCGATTAGCAACGGAGAAATTATCCCAGCCGTCGGTCAGGCAAGCCTATCAAGAAGCACTGCATAGTGAACTCTCGCTGTCTTGTTCTAATGACACTGAACTTCAGTGGAATAGGATCTCGGCCGCCATGCACGACGCAGGAGCATCTGCTTGTGTTACTATCAGTCGTCACCGCACCAGTCACTGGATATCCGAGAGGTCGGTGAACCTGTTGGAAGCTAAAAGACACCTCCCGGCTGGTTCTGAACACAATGTGACCAGACGGGCTATTAGGCGTGAACTAAAGCGGAGCCTACGTGCTGACAAGGAAGCCTGGTGGACCAGTCGGGCTCAAGAAATGGAGGAGGCAGGAGCAGTAGACAATTACCGGAAGCTCTTCCAGCTAATCCGCACCACTGATCCGAGAAAACCAGGCGTCAGTGAGACAATCAGAGACAGCGCGGGTGCGCTGATACACAATAAGGAACGCCGTATGGCTAGTTGGGCTGAACACTTTGAAGATCAGTTCAGCTGGTCCCTGCTCCCGGACCTCTTCCAGCTCAGGTGATGCAGGACGTGCCATGGACGGTTAGTTTAGAGTTTCCGTCGGAGGCCTAGGTGCGAAACGCGATCACAGCCCTCAATCGTTTTCGTGCCGCTGGCCCGGATTCCCTTCCACCTGCACTATTTAAGGATGGAGGTGAGGTCCCCTGCAAAGCACTGACCTCCCTATTCGAACGTATCTGGAACGAAGAGTGTGGCAGCTAATTGGAGCGAATCAATTCTAGTGGCAATATTCAAGAAGGGCAGTCGCACAGACTGTGCGAACCACAAGGGTATTAGCCTAACGGCAGTTGTGACAAAATTACTGGCCTCGATTATCGTTCGTCGCCTCACTGCAGAACGGGAATCTCGGATTAGGGAAGAGCAGGTCGGTTTTCGTCCAGGACGTGGTTGTATAGACTATATATTTACTTTGCGGCAGGTGCTAGAGCAGCGCCACGCATACCGCAGACCGACAATAGCTGTGTTCCTCGATTTCAAGAGTGCGTTCGATTCGGTCGATCGATCGATTCTGTTCGAATTACTTGCGCGAAAAGGTGTTCCCACGAAATATGTGGACATCCTTCGTGCTGTATACTCGAACACTACAGGCCGCGTCAGGGTCTATGGTGTCCTATCGGATAGCTTTTCGACTACAAGTGGCGTTCGTCAGGGTTGTCCGATTTCCTCGTTTTTATTCAATTTCGTCGTGGATTCTATCATGGAGTGTCCCCTTGCGGAATCCAACGATGTAGGCGTTGAAGTGCTGCCTGGTGAAAGGTTAGTTGACCTAGATTATGCGGACGATATCGTCTTGCTTTTCGACGATGTTGAGGAGGCGCAATCAACCCTGAATAGCCTGTCCAGAGTGGTCCCATTATTTGGTATGCACTTCGCACCTTCAAAGTGCAAAGTGTTGCTGCAGGACCACTAGCCACTTTATAGCCCCTTTAGGTGTGCTAATGAGGAACTCGAAGTGGTTGATCATTTCACTTATCTTGGCAGCTGCATCAGCAATGATGGGCGCATAGAAACTGACGTGAGCTCACGCATTGCAAACGCCAGAGCTACCTTCTTGAACCTGCGTCATCTTTGGCGACAGAAGGGAGTTTCCCTTCGTCTGAAAGGCCGTGTATACAAGGCCACAGTGAGGGCCGTTCTGCTCTATGGTAGTGAAACTTGGCCCCTTCGGTCTGAAGATCTGAGGCGCCTTCAAGTCTTTGATCATCGTTGTTTGCGAAGCATTGCTGGTGTCGGATGGCACCAGCGTATCCCCAACGATGATGTGCGTGGGCGAGTACTAGATGGTGATAATCTTGCTAGCTCCCTAGAACAACAGATAGCACTGAATAAGTTGCGTTGGCTCGGGCACGTGCTACGTATGCCTGGTCACCGCTTACCTAGGAGGGCCTTGTTCAGTCTACCAGGTGTAGGATGGCGCAAGGCTCGAGGTGGACAGAAGTTGACTTGGCAGCGGGAAATGAAGTCACTGACAACCAAACTGGGTGCCGTTGGTCCGTCTCGCCTTCCAGGTTGGAGTCCACGTGATTCACCTTGTGCTTGGCTCGAGACTTTGCAGGACATGGCTCGCAACCGACACCAGTGGCGCGTCTGCTGTCGTCTTCTAATCGGATTGCCTGTTTAAAGTGTGTTTGGTGCTGAGTTATCTGCGGGGTAATGGCTGATTATGACGCGGGGCAGTGAAAGCCGCAAGGAAGCTGTCTCGCCGATGCCGCCTTATCTTTGCACGATAGCCAGCTGTTTGTGACGGAATGTTGTCTACACAAGGTGTAGGCGCCTTGACCCATAATGTTTGCTTAGGGCATTAAGGTTTTCAGGTAAGTCCCCCTTTCTCTCCCTCTTCTTATTATTTATATTTCATAAGTCCTCATGGTTGTATGGCAGCGAAGCATCAGTTCAAATGGCTGATGTACTGCTGTTGATGATGATGGTAGTATCAATGCTTAGCTGACATTTCCCCTGTTTTCTTAGCTAACCCTTCACTCTTTTACTTCACATAAACCTGCCTGGCAGGGACTGCTGGGCAAGAAAATGTGGGCAGTAATTGGTTGGACAGGGTATGATGCGGTCTCCGTTTTAGGCTTTTCAACATCTCAAGCAGACTTATCAATTCCCGATCCAACCATATGTAAAAGAAGGAAAATTCACGGGATTATCCTATCGTTCCGGTCCCAACTAAACTTGAACCTGAATAGCGACGTCAGCTAACGACTGGTAGTTGTAGCTCGCTTCGGCGGTACATATACTAAAATTGGAACGATACAGAGATGATTAGCATGGCCCCTACGCAAGGATGACACACAAAATCGTGAAGCGTTCCATATTTTTGGTTGCTGTTCATGTAAATTCCAAAACCCGTGAGGTAAATACACCCCGTCGAGGTGATTCTTTCATGGATAGCAGCGTGATATTCCGTAACGCAGTGGAATCCACTGCTGCACTTCCTGCCGAACGTACATTTGACGACCTACAGTGGTTTAAGATGTGCGTAACGAAGCTTCTTCCGCCTGGGTTTCCCGGTGTTACTGTCAGGAAACTGACTAGATTGGGTAACGTCCCAGTTAACGCCCCAAACCCTCGATCGCGCTTACTTCAGGTAGTCCTATCCACCCCGGAGGAACGCAACGCGCTGTTGCGGTTTGCCTTCAACTTGAAGGGTACTAATGTTAGCGTTCAGCCAGACCTCCCATTAGCGGATAGGCTGAAGCTAAAAGAGGCCATTAAGGACCTCAAAACCAGGCGAGCGGCCGGTAAACAAGGTCTCCGGTTGGTGGGTTTTCGGGTGGTCAACCGGCGGTCTGTTTCCGCCCTACCAGTGCCAGTACTGGTAGCGCACGACCCAGGGCTGGACATTACGAGTACCTTCAGATAGTGCTAAGCAATGTGCGGAGCCTAAGAAATAAGATGTGCGAGATAGGTCTGCTTGTAGATGGGTCTCATCCCGATATACTTGCATTCACTGAAACGTGGCTGTCTCGGGACATCACGGACGGTGAAGTACATCTGTCTGGCTACGCACTATTTAGATGTGATCGCCTCATTGGCCGACAAGGCGGGGGCGTTGCTATTTACGTTAGGTGTGAACTTGACGTTTCACGTACCTACATGTTTCAGTCGGCAGATAAAACTGTCGAAGCTCTGTCGGTAGTGATTAACACTTCCTCAGCTCAACTTACAGTTGTACTTGTGTATAGAAGCCCTGGGAGTGCGTCCAAAGAGGTGCTTGACTTTATTCGCTCCCAATCCGCAAACAGGTGTTTGATACTGGGGGATTTCAATCTACCAGAAGTTTGCTGGGCAGATCTTTCTTGCAACTCGGCGGAAGGTACTTTCGGGACAGATCTACTTGAGCTTACGCTACAAGTACCGTTGCATCAGTTCGTGGACCTCCCCACTAGGTACATGGACGCCCAACTCCCGTCTATTTTGGATCTAGTGTTTGCCAAGTCACTAGACTTCGTAGGTGACATCACTTACAGCTCTCCCTTAGGTGCTAGTGATCATGTTTGTTTATCGTTCAGGTGTACTCTGACCAGGCGTCACCAGAGCATTGCTAAGCCATTTCCAAACATATGGCGTGCTAACTATCAGGCAATGCGTATCAAGGCTGCTGGGATGCGTTGCGAAATCTCGGTGGTTGATACGGTTCAGGCGGCCTGGGATAAATTTAAATCTTATCTCACGGAAGTGTCTACTCCCTACATCCCGCTTGCGAGGAGAAAGGAGACACGAGCGCGGCCGCCGTGGATAGATACCACTGGCAAGTACCTGCTCCAGAAGCGTCCTAGGTGCTGGAGGACCTACCGTGCGGCTCCATCAACTAGCACCTATGATAGATACCGCGAGGCTAGAAATAGGTGTAAACAACACTTAAGGAAAGCTCGGCTGGTGTACGAAAAGGAATTGGCTGATGGAGCTTCGGAAAATCCGAAGTTCTTCGCTTATGTTAAGAGACGCTGTGGTTCAACTTCGGTAATCCCAACTTTGATGCGAGCCGATGGAACTCGTGCGTATGCGGACTCAGATAAGGCTCGTGTACTTGGGGAGCAGTATGCAGGGGCTTTTGTACGTGAGGCCGCGTTGACTAGCGTTGAACTTGTCCCCAGAGTACCTGAGGGTTCTTATTTAGCTGAGTTTACTGTGGTGGAAACGCAAGTCCTTAAACTGCTGCAAGAACTGAACCCTTCCAAAGCAGCTGGACCTGATTCAATTCACCCGAAGCTTCTGCATGAGTTGGCGGGGGAACTAAGTGGACCGCTGACGATGGTGTTTCAGAAGTCACTTGACAGCTGTACATTACCTTCTGAATGGAAGGAGGCTGTCATCTGTCTTATCTTCAAAAATGGCGACAGGAGTCTGTCAGCCAATTATAGGCCAGTCAGTCTGACTAGCGTCGTGGTCAAACTGCTTGAAAAGCTGGTGAGAGATTCGTTGGAATGTCACCTGAATAGATTTAATCTACTCAGTAGTGCACAACATGGATTCCGGAAGGGGTTTTCGTGTTTGACGAATTTGTTGGTTGCTCGTGAAGCTTGGGCCGAGGCAATGAACAATGGCCACGTAGTGGATGTGCTTTTCGTAGACTTCTCGAAAGCATTTGATAAGGTACCCCACTTGAGGCTATCACAAAAGCTGAGGTCCTACGGCGTATCTGGCCGCGCCCTTCACTGGGTATCTGCGTTCTTGCAGGGAAGAGAGCAGTGTGTACGTGTGGGTCGCAGCTTATCCTTTAGGCAAGCGGTCCTTAGCGGTGTCCCACAGGGCTCGGTCCTTGGACCGATGCTGTTCTCCATCTACGTAAACGATCTCCCTGGAGAGCTTGGGTTATCATCCCTATTGTTTGCTGATGACCTTAAGCTATGGAATGTTGTAAATGTTCCTGGGGGTTCTGAGGCCATACAGCATGCACTGGACAGACTCTGGGACTGGTCTACTTTGTGGCTACTGCCCATAAATCAGGCTAAGTGTTCCGTCCTTCGTATAGGAGCAACTTTCCCGCCTTCGAGCTACGTACTCGGTTGGGTCGAACTCCCCCTTGTCTCCAACCAGGTAGACCTAGGCGTCGTCCATTCCTCGTCTTTGCATTCTGGTGACAACTGGAAGAAGGCCGCAAGTAGGGGTTTCAGAATGTTGTGGTTAATACGCCGTTCTTTCGGGGTCTTAACTGCCGACATATTTGTGAAGCTGTTCTCAGCTTTCGTCCGGTCCCATCTGGAATACTGCGTCTAGGCTTGCCCACCCTGCCTTGTTCGGGACAAAATGGAGCTCGAGAGGGTTTTGAGAGTAGGTACCAAATCGGTCGAGGGGTTACGGGGGCAATCGTACCCAGAGCGTCTACTTAGCTTGGGTATGTATTCAATGCACTACCGACGGCTTCGAGGAGACCTAATCCTTACTTACCGCATTTTAACAGGGAAGGTTGGACCGGACTTGAGCTGGCTATTTAGCCCGGCTAGGTTGCCTTGTCTTCGCGGTCATCCCATGAAGCTACACAAGCCGCGTTCTGACCGGATCAAGGCGGGAACTCGGTTATCGCGTAGAGTTATCGAGCGCTGGAACTCGCTTCCAGAAAGTGTAGTCAGTGAACCTACGGTTAAGGGTTTCGAGCGTCAGTTAGACGCTCTTGGGTGGCAACACGAAACCTTTCCCTTCTCCTGACCATATCCATCTTCAAACTTTTAGTTCTTATTCTGTCATTCTCTTCACTCTTTGGTGTTATCCTTCATTTTAATGACTTTCATTCCCCTTTATCTTCCATTTACTTTCTACTTCTTTCTTACTTCACGTAACCTACACAGCGGGGACTGCTAGTGCAGGGAACGTGGGCAGTAATTGGTTGATCAGGATGTGTTTCGGGTGTTTCGTTTTAGATCTATCAAGAACTAGCACCTTGTCATTTCCTGGCTCAACGATTTGCTCAAGAAGGAACACTCAAGGAATTTTCCTATCGTTCCAGTCCATCTGAATCTGAATTGCAGTGCAGTCTCCTGCGGGATATCTATCATTGCAGTGTGCTGATCATGCCCGTGATTAAAGTTTCATCATAGGGAACAGTTTTAGGCCTCCGGCACGGAGTCGCCATGCGACAATAAATGTATTACCTCAGGAGGGCGCTGCGCAACACTAAAGCAGTATTTTTGCCGTTGTATAAACCAGTGGTTAGGCCACATCTAGAGTATTATTTTCAGGCCTGGGCACCGTTCTCCGTAGTGATGTTATGTGTATTGAAAGGATTCAGAAACGCGATAAGGATGATAGAAGATCGGCGAGCGAAGTCGTATGAAGATCGGCTAAATAGCCTAGGGTTATTTTACTTGGAAGGACGCAGATTGTGGGGAGGCGGTATTTGATTGCGACGTATAAGTTCATTAAGGGACTCATTGGTATCAATCCCGCCCATCTGTTTGATTTAGCTACGTCGGATCACCTGCATGGGCATCGCCTGAAGCTCGAACAACATAGGGCTAGTCTAAACATTAGGACGAACTTTTTACAAACCGAGTAGTTAACATCTGGAACAAACTTCCTTCTGATCTAGTGGAATGTGTCACTGAAAGTTTTCAAAAGAGGCTTAGATAAATGTTGGTCTGACCTTTTCCCATTAGTATTGTAATCATACTGTCCGCTGTTTATACTCTTTCCAAATTTGAATGCAACTTGATTGAAAAAGTTCAGCGGAGAGGATCTAAATCCATTCTGGAGTTACGAAACCTGCCTTACTCGCATCGTCTTCAGCGCCTGAACTTGTTTTCCCTAGCCTATCGTCGAGATCGCAGGGATTTGATCTTCACACGGCGTATCGTTAGAGGTGAACATGAAGCTGAACTGCAGAATTTCTTTCCACTCAATTCTTTCAGTTCGACTCGGGGTCACCATTGGAAATTGTTTAAACAAAGGAGACTTCGGGTCCGTTGTGACGTCACCCTGTCTATCAGAGTAGTGAACAAGTGGAACAATCTACCTGTGTATGTCGTTGATCCGCAGTCGGAAGAATGTTTCAAACATCGATTGGATTCTTACCTGTTGAGTAAACTCGGATTTTGTTGCTTCTTGTATCAATGCAGCGGTTCCATTGGTACCGACTTGCAGTGTTCACCTTGATCCCTGTGGCGAACGGGAGGCGATGGAGCTAACAAAGGATTTTTCCTTCTGCTCTTTACATTCCAATGATCTAATGAAAATACTGGAATATATAGTGTGTCCTGATGCTGACACATAAACGTGCAAAGATTGCTCTTGTTCTTGCTTCTTACTTTTGCAGAAACAAGAAGAGTCAATCCGTCGAACTGCCGGGGGTTGTTGTTCACTTACCGGTACAAGAAACAGGACGCTCGTTAGGCGAAAGCCTCTATCGTCCGTGGTACCTGACCTGACATGACCTTCAGGTCACGTTCCATTGAGGTCTTTTGATCGAAGGAAAACGAATCAAGATCGTTTAGGACATTTTTTGTTTTTTTCTTTAGATTTCATCTGCTATAACGTCCACTTGCTTGTCATATAAAGGAGTTAATTCGCACTCCAAAGCGTTGTTAAGCAGCTGCTTAACAACGCTATAGACGGCATACAGTTTACCATGGAATCAGAGAAGGAAAACCAACTTCCTTTCTTGGATGTGTTAGTAGCCAGAACAATGGACGGCGAATTGCAAACCTCAGTTTACAGAAAAAGCACGCACACCGATCAGATTTTGAATTTCAACAGCAACCACCCAAGATGTCACAAAATAAGCTGTGTGCAGACACTGTTCCATAGAATAGCAACTCACTGCAGTACGACAGAAGCAAAACGAGCAGAAGAAAAACACTTATTCAAGTCATTTGAACGCAACGGATACCCACGCAGTTTCCTCCGAAGATGCTTAAACCGCAAGCCCTCACAAACCGAACCTACGTCAGCTATGACGAAACGTATAGTTCTGCCATACATAAAGAACGTGTCTGAAATGACTGCCAGATTGTTCAAACAACATCATATCATGGTAGCCCACAAGCCAACCGCCACTCTGAGGAAAACATTGTCGAAACCAAAAGGAAAGCGAGAGACACTAGAACGACGGAATGTCGTATACAGAATAAACTGCGCAAACTGTGAAAAGCACTATGTGGGCCAAACAGGAAGGAAGCTGTCCACCAGGATACATGAACACCAAAGAGCGTGCAAGAACCATTACGCAACCTCATTGGTTTCAGCACACGTGGATGAAGAGGGACACAGGTTCGACTGGAACAAAGTAGAGATCTTGACCGAAGGAGAAACACAAAACGGGAGGGAGTTTCTCGAAGCCTGGTTCTCAACCACGAACTCAATCGACATGCATATCGACCTCGATCCAATATATCAACCGCTGAGACAGAGAGAGTTCAAGAGGATCAACAACCTTTGTCTGAAAGAACGTAATCCAACACACGGACAATGAACAGCATGGTCAATATGAGCCCAGACTACTCACCCACACCTGCTGCACCAATCCGAGTGCACACACACAGTGCGCACACAGCCAATGACAATGACTCGAGCACAACCGCTGAACACAAGGATTCACCAATGAGAACGAGGCAAAATTAATAGCCCCGTATGTCTATATAAGGAACGGAGTGGTCGCTGACAGTATCCATTATTGGGTTTGCTTTCTACCAGCTACTGCTACTTACCTGCTATCAATCCCGCACTGAAGATGCCACCTCGAATGGTGGCGAAACGTCTGCAACCAAGTTGCCCAGCTCGGAGAACTCCACAACTAATGAGCAAGCCTCCCGAGCTACCAATATTTCAAAAGCTTTTGATGCTGTCCCCCATCAATGACTCTCACTAAAGTTGAGACCATATTGGATATCTGGAGTCACCCTTAAATGGGTGTCTGCTTTGCTAGAGAGGAGAGAACAGTTGGTACGCGTGGGGCGTAGGCTTTCGCTTAGACAAGCTGTACTTAGGTGAGTTTCGCAGGGCTCGGTTCTAGGGCCGTTGCTTTTCGCAATTTATGCCAATGACCTATCCTAGGAGCTTGAAGTACGGTCACTATTGTTTGCTGATGACCTCAAGCTCTAGAATATTGTGGATATCCCTGGGGGCTCTGATGCAATTCAGAGTGCCTTGGGTAGGCTCTGGGATTGGTCAACCTTATGGTTGATGCCTATAAATCAGGCGAAATGTTCTGTCCTCCGCATTGGAGGTGCTCGTTTCCCCACGCACTATGTAGTTGGTGAAAGTGAAATCCCTGTTATCACTCAGCAGGTTGATCTAGGTATCGTCCATACCACAGTATTTCACTCCGGGCAATTGGAGGAAGGCTGCTCGTAGAGGGTTCCTTATGATGTGGTTTATTCGCCGCGCCTTCGGTGTCCTGACGGCGATATTTTTGTGAAACTCTTCTTAGCTTTTGTGCGGTCTCACTTAGAATACTGTATTCAGACGTGTCCACCATGTCTTGTAAGTGACAAAATGGATCTGGTGAGGGTTTTGCGAGTGGCCACAAGGTTAGTGTAGGGTTTACGAGGCATACGTATCCCGAACTTTTGCTTAGCTTGGGTATATACTCAGTGCCCTACCGGAGAATTAGCGGAGCCTTGGTCCTCACTTACCGTATCCTAATTGGTAAGATCGGTCCAGACTTGTCCTGGCTATTTAGTCCCGCCAAGCTGCCTAGTCTCAGAGGTCACCCGTTGAAGCTGTACAAACTGCGTCATGACCGGGTAAGGACGAAAATTCGCTTGTCTAGCGGGATTATTGAACGTTTTAACTCGCTTCGAGAGCAGGTCGTTAGGGAGTCTACGGTAGAGGGTTTCGAGCGTCAGTAAAATGTTCTTTGATGGCGGTACCAAGCTTTCCTCTTTTCCTAACTGATTTGTATCTTCAACTTTCTGTTCGCTTTTTTCTATTCTCATGCCTTGGTATTATCATTATTTAAATTACATTCTTCCTCTTGTTTTCCTAGCTTACCCTTTACTCTTTCTTACTGCACATAAACCGGCCTGGCAGAGACTGCTGGGCAGGAAAATATGGGCAGTAATTGGTTGGACAGGGTGTGATGCGGTCTTTGTTTTAGTCTTTTCAACATCTCAAGCAGACCCATCAAATCCCGATTCAACAATACATAAGAGAAGGAACATTCATAGGATTAACCCATCGTCCCGGTCCCAACTGAACTTGTACTTCGGCACTTGACCCAGCCGTTTTCATCCTCGTCGTAGATTACGGTACCTTTGTAACGGTAGCTTTCGCGTTTATAACTGATTTCGATCATACTTCTGTATTTTATCTAATTTCAGACTCACGTCATGGTGATCAGTTGCATGCAGCGGCGGAACAACAATGATTAAATAATATACTGTTCGTACACCGATTGTAACTTCCTTTTGTTTTACCATGTTGTGCACTTTTAAACTCACGTGGGACCGATACACATCTTTCTGTGATGTGCACTTCTCTTGTTCTCACTGAGTTCGATTTCGACCTACTGGCTTTTAATATTCGTTGTGATAATTTGGAATCGTGTATTCCTTTCTTCAAGCCCATCAGATTTGCTTCTGCTTCTACCGGGACCATTGCACGTTGCACCTTCCTTAAAGAAGCATGGCGCGGGGATACTACTGTCCGTTTTGGTATTTCGCTTTAGGTAGGCAACAAGTTTTTGGGACAGATTTGGGATTCCATGGCCGGTGCATGTTCATATTGTAGTCATTTGTCTCGTTTTTTCAGGGTGCATAAGTTTCTCACAGCTTTGTATTCTGAGTAGCTTACTGTGTCCTGTCTGCTTAAAGTCGTCACATCGTCTCCATCGTGTTAGTAGCAATCTTCTTTTCAATTTATGGGACCCTTCTGATGGTGACCTGCTCCTGCGGTTTGCAATAAACTACTCAACAAGCATCGTCATCGTTGCAGAATAATCCAGTCCATGGTGCTTGCGGCCGTTCTTAATCTGGGCAATTCAGTGCTTCAGAACTTTTAACAGTGTCCCCTGATCGTGGATTGGGAAGTGTCGTGTCCACAAAAAGGAGACTACAGTGGTCACTCTTTCCAGGAGGTTGGAGGATCGTTAGATCAGAGACGTCAGATCAGGCCGGAGTGAAAACCAGGTCTAGAATATTTGGGGCCTATGCTGGTGTCGAGACACTGCCAGGCTGCACTCGTAGATGGTATCAAGGAGATCAGCTTCAAAGGAGTCCGGTGGGAGATCAGCGTAAAGTAGATCCCAGCTTATGCCTGGGGCGTTGAAGTCACTCATAAGAAAACAGTTTGTGCCTTTGCTGTGGGTTCGCACGGAGCGCAGTATGTGTGAGCCGGATCCTGCAAAGGTTCCATAGCCCACTTCGACCATCACCAATTGGTATCCATCATGAATTCGGCACCGAAGTACTTCTGCCGTATTGTTGCGGCACAGAAGCTGAGGTGTTTCCCACCTCTAGCTGACGTGTATAATGATGATTGTCACAAACGGGTTCGACAATATTGGCTTAGAGCTAGTTCTTCGAGTAGAGAATTACTCCGCCTCCAGACCTCTCACCAAAGCGATTGCATCGAAACAGTTGATATCCTGGGATATGAACCTCCGAGTCCGATATCTCAGATGACAGCCAGGTTTTAGTGAATGCCATTAGGTCTGATTGCTGCTCAGAGATAAGGAATGGATTCTCATCAAGTTTATTTCTGAGGTTGCGTACGTTCGCAAGTACTGCTCGTAATTCGTTCATTATGTTTGAGGTCCGAGAAGGAGGAGGATTGGCCTCCATCGAGCTCTCTGAGATTTTATTACTACACGAAAATCCATAATGTTTAGATGTTTCTCTATTTGCCCGTCGGGTTCACAGCTCGCAGACAGCTTTCCTCATTTTAACTCAGTCCACTTAGGAAAGGTTTTTCTGAAGCTAGAAGGTTCAAGTTCAATTGGGACCGGAACAGTAGGAAGATTTCGTGAATGTTCCACCTTCGAAATCGTCGTTGAGCCAACAAGGAATGCGATGGATTGATCTGCCAAAGGAGAGCCAGATTAACCCACACGATTCACATGGTCAACCAAACAATGCCCACGTGCCCTGCACTAGCAGTCCTCGCTGTGCCGGCCACGTGAATAAAAGAAAACAAAAGGAAATAAGGGGAAAGACAAGCTTACCAAATTACATAAGTACTATTGAGATACAAGTGCAAATGAATTAAGTAGTAAGCCGTAATCGACGAGTAAAAGCTTAAGGCATGAAGTGGAATATTTTAAACTGCAGACTGAGAGCATCAACTCGATGTTCACACTCTTTCACCATCGGTGCCATTACCACTTCTGCGGTATCTCCCTTGAGGCGCGGGGTCCGTCTCAGGATGCGTTGTTCTTCATGCTGACAAACAATTTTCAGAGGACGGAACTTTGATGGGTCTTCCTGTTTTCTGCCAAGGCGTTAAGCAGAAGCAGGCTTATCCCCTGCTCTCCCTCATCAAATAGAGTGGAAACCATTCGCTTAAGAGAGGTCTGGTCCTCGAGTTTCTCTCAACCGGAGTCTCTGATTCTGGAACGTTTGTGATTAACAGACATCGGTTGCGAGCAGAGGGCTTGTTTCTTTCCGATGACGCTAGTTTTTGTTAGCATTTCTTCTCTTTAAACACTTGCTCAACATACGCTACTCTGTCTACGACGAGCTTTAGCTCCTTGTTTTGTTGATTGCTTTCATTTTGGGTTGTGAGGACTTCTTCCTCTTGGCTTTTTTACAGCTGCCGTTATCCTACCTGTTGCTTAGATGTTGACACTCACCACTATGGCATGGGACTTCACCTTATCCATTATCCCATTCTTGTTCTAAGGGCAGTGGTGTTTCTGCCAACGGGCTAGAGGACGCAGGCTTCTTTTTCCCTTCGGTGTATAATAACCTGACCCAGGCAGTTACACTGAGGAGACAGGTGTCTCGTCATCCGAGTTAGAGACGGCTTGCGCAGAAGCAGTATGTTTATTGAAGGGGTGTAGGTTCCTCAGAGGTTGTTTGTCGCTAACCACTGCTAGACACGGGTCGCAGTGAAAGCTGATGCTTTTGGAGTTAATGCGCTGAAGACATTGGTAAAGATTATTATTAATTTTACAGCAAACTATGTGCGACCATCTCTCGCAGAGGGCGCACTAGACGGCCTTTGAACATGTAGTGACGCCTTTACCGCAGTCCACACACTTGAATGTCATATTTTCAGATAGAAATTTGACAAGTCAAATTCTGTTAAACGTTATGTAGCTAGTCCCAGCGTCACCTTGTAGTGATCCCTAATGTAGGAAATCCTTGAACCTCAATTAGACAGCCATTGTTGTGAGAGGATGGTCATGTTCTCCAAGCCAGGCATTTCTGTTACAGACGTTTCGTTACCAAACTAGGCAACATTTTCAGTGCGACTATCAAATCCTGATTCGTCGAGTCTCGCAAATCAATAGACATTCGGATCTGGCAGTAATTTGCGTGACTCCGCAAATCAGGACTGAAGATGTTGCCTAGTTTGGTAACGAAACGTCTGCAACAGAAATGCCGGGCTCGGAGAATGGGACAATCCTCTCATCCACACCCTGAGCTACAGATATTCTCGATAATTTTCAAGCCATTGTTGTTTCTTCTCTTTTACTTCCTGTTTCCTTAATAGTCATCACTCATGCTTCTCCTCACCATCCATTCAGATGAGGCCCGATCGATCGAGCTGCTCGAAAGGATCCAATCATCAACTATAGTAACGGTATCCAGCTCACCGCGAGATGTTAACCAGCCACACGTTTCATTTAGTGTGGTCTCTTACTAGAGGTTATGATATTGGTATCCAGACGCCTACGAGGTAGTTGTTTTGTATTGCAACCCAGGAGCAGAATTATACCTTCGAATGGAGGTACTGGGACCTCTGTTCGCTCACTGGTATACGAAGCGGAACGCTTGTTAAGCGATAGCTTGTTTCGTCCCTGGATCCTGCCCTGCCAGCACAGTCGGACTCGATAATCTTTGGCCAGTTTATTACCATACTAAACATTGGATTCAACATACAACTGAGCGTGATGATGTGGACTTCATTCCTCGGGAAATGACTCGTCCCCATGCAAATTTTCCATATACGACATGTCCTATACCTGATCCGAAGTTCAAGTTCAATTGTGACTGGAAAGATAGGATGAATCCTGTGATGTTTCTAAGCGGATCGTTAATGCAGGAAATGCTAAGACGCTCCGTGGTCTTGGTAAATCTCAAAAGAAAAACCCGAGCCGCACCTTTGTAGCCAATTGCGCAGTAATTAATTACTACCCACGTTTCCTGCACTAGCAATCCACGCTGTCGGTTACCTGAACTAAACAAGGTATAGAAAGAAAGTGGTAGGTAAAGGGGGAAGGTTGTTTAAATAGAGGATGATACAAAAAAGTGAAGAAGAGCTTATCTAGCCTCTAACCATTGACTAATTTGGTATGAGTGACTCTGATTTTGCAGAAAGCACCACCCCGCATAGCTCAATGGATCGTTGAGGCACGCAAACCGTCGCACCACGATAAGCTCCTGCCTCATTTCAGTGGGGGATCTCGTGTAGCAATATTTGATGATCCACGAAAATGCAAGAATCGCTCTCTTTATTGTTTCGTTTCCTTTTGCAGAAGCAAAGAGATCAAACGTCGAAGTGCCGGGGGCTCTGGTTCGCTTACCGGTACAGGAAGCAGGACGTTCGTTAGGCTAACAACAGGCAAGCCTGTCGTTCTTGCATCTTGACCTGACTCCTCAGGTCTATTACGACCTACGCGCACATCGGACACAGAAGCCCTCGGAATCTTCGATCGGACGCACATTACAATTAGGCACTCCCTCTAGCTTGCATCCGCTGATAGTTCGTCCCCGTGCTGATAGTTACATTCATTGAGTTCAGTGTTATTGCTTTTACAACTATTTGATGTACAATTATATCCAAGCGACAGATATACTGTGCATGTTAGAATACGCGGTCCACATAATGGAAGCAGGAACACCTGTAAGAAGAGGTGAACAAGATCAGCATAGTGAACGCTGCGACTACTACGTCCCCATCTACCAGCATAATTTCTGATGAGGTAGTGTTATGTCTTTCAACCGTTAGCGAAGATCATTTCGAAGATGATCAACTATTTCCTGAATGAACCAGTAATACTATTAGAATGCTTTGACACATCTACATGCTTTCCGGAATGGCCTGCAAGTTAATGGTATTAATTGTAGAAAACTTTTGTGCAGCTAAATTAGTTCACACGTAAGTATAACAAGCATGCCTGCATCGTGCATTATTTGCTGCCAGCTCTGGGTCAGTTAGCACGCTGTACTTCCTGATAGCACGTGTCCGATTTCAATCCGGTGACCGTCCACTTTCTGTCGGACAAAAGCTACGACGGTACAAATTTTAGACGGAAATTGGACAGTCAAAGCAAAAATTGGCAGCACTTACCACTGCAATATTCTATAGATTCCCAGCCTTTGTTCCTATTGATTGTTGCTTGTTAACGATTGTTCAAGTGGCAATTGATGGAACCTATGGCACCCTCTTGCAAGTTTCCAAAACACCATTTATTGAGGTGGAATACATGTATTGCGCAAGAACTACTTGAACGGAATAATGAAGCAATGTAGTAAACAATGATAGACACGGCTTTTGCATCTGCGTAAACCTTTCACTCCAACTTTAAACCTCCGTTCTCCACACACCAATTCCACTTCGGTATCGGACGGCAATCGGACACTCAGGAAATCTCACTGAACCTACTCCTACTCGCAAACTATTTTTTATACGTTGCTGCATAATTCTAATCGTTCAGGCCGAATTCGGTATAGCTGTTAACGGCGATAATTGTTTTTTTGTTTCCCACACAGCGGTTTCACTCCGGAAGCGGACAGAAATCGGACAGCAGACCGTCCGATGGTGCTACCCGGGCCATTGGCAGATGCAGCATGTCGCTGACTGGTTACTAGAATAAGTAAAGACATCGATACGCCTTCTTTTTCAGCTTTCACTTTTGTCCATGGAGAATCATAACTAATGTGGAAAAGTGAAATGTGCACAGGGAGGGTTCTAAACCGAAGCCTTTGTTTTATAAACGACCGTAAAGCGACTGGGGTTTGGCAGTAGGCTACAGGGATTCCGTTTTAAGGAATTAAAAATCACTCACTTCAACCTCCAGGCTGGAGGGCCAGGAGAGAGTTTGTCCAATCATTGACCATTCTGGCATGAATGGTCTGAAAGTGCCAAAGGCACCACCCACCACAGTTCGAGGGATCGTTGAAGCACACTAACCGTCGCAGCACGTTTAGTTCCACTCTCTTTGCGGCGGCCTGTGCTTTTCGTCAAACTAGCAGTTGAAGATCCAACCTGATTTGCTCGTTTTTTTACTTTCCTGCTCCACGTGTTATGTCACAAACAACAATTCCATGGGGTGGTAGTGTGGTGGCATTCTTTTTTCTGTTACCTGATTTTTCAGCTACCTGCTTTTTAAACAGCAACTCCACACAGCATTTGGCGAGGTAGTCTTAACACGGCCCGTAGCCTTAAGAATCACATGCCTGTCTTGTAATCTGAGGGCGCGCATTCGAGCCTGCGTATGGCCCGGGCGATTCGCAGCATACTTAACCCACGTGCAACCGGTGGTTGTTTTCGCGGCAGCGTAGCGTCGATTCGGCCTACTGTTGATGCCTAAATACGGTGTATTTCGTGTATTTTCAGGTAGCGCCTTGCGTGCATGAAATGGTAAGGCAAACTGGATGCATATTTCATGAGATTTATGCGACATCCCTTGGATGATGTGGCGATCGGAGTCACCACCTCCAGTGATTAACTTTTCGTATTATCTGGGTTAGGCTTGGATGGTTAGTAGGACAGACTGTTTGCAAATTTTGGGCTTCAGTCGCCGGGTAGCTGAAGTCTTGGCAAACTAGAGAAGGCTTGAAATAATCTACTTACTAATTTGCGAGCCTCTTCTCACATAATGTAGTCGAAGAGATGTCCAATGATCGAACTGACAGATAACTCAGGGTCGCTCAACGTTAATCCTCCGGGAATGTGTTCCATGATCCTGGTGGACAAACTCTTAGTTCATCCAGTGTGCTTGCTATCGCATGTGCAGTTAAAGTGGTAAGTGCATGTGGCGGTAACTCGACGGATAGGTTTATTTAAGTTGGATTCATGTATCAATTTACTGGTGTGGCGCAATGGCACTAGCTAAGCTGCGTGCTACCTCCTCTCAGTGGATTGGCACTGGCGGTAACAAAACATTATTTCATTCCCCTTTGTAAGGTGATGTAATGAACACCTTTTTCTCGGTGACATTGAGCCACTTTTTCTGCTTAACATCCTCTTCGCACCTGCGATAAATATGTTGGGGTGCCCGTCATCACGTAAGGTAGATACGGTGCGCTGTATCTCTTTCATAGCCGAGTCTTCCGCGTATTTTTACTTTATTAGACGCCGCTTCATCGGTATGTCTTGCCAACTTTGAACGTTAATCTGTCCTTCGTTTCCTTTCATTATCTCACTGGCATGTTGTGACTCTCTCGAGGTGTTCTTATTGAGTTTTTGACGTTGTTTTGGACCGCTGTGTAGCTTTGCTTCATCTCTGGAATCAAATTTACCGTTATTCTTTAGCCCGTCGGTCGATCTCCTTGCTCCTGAACCATAGCACATTACAGTCCTTACAGGACTAGTCGTGGAACGTTTTGCAAATAATGTATTCACCGCTACGTCAGAAGGTAATATCAGAATACGTTTATCATTCCATTATATTTCCAGATTTTAGATTTTGTTTCTGTTTTACGAGCGACGGATATTTCTGCTCAGGTAATTTAAAACAGCATGTGTTTAGTCCGTCTGACAAACAGGACCTATTGCTTGCATTAGCGGACCCTGTCGATGCCTGCCAGACCCTCAAGCAAACAAACACCCGAAATGAGGACTTTTACTTGGATGCTTCCGTTTTCCTAGAAACATTCAATGCTCTTAAGCGTTGTTATATTCTGTGCCGAGTAGAGTTTTACGCAACAATCTAGCTTCGTTTTAGACACTTCGTCCAGCGGAAGAAGTGCGGAAACTCTTACTAAGTCGCATTTATGAGCTTCAATCTGTAACTTATGTTCTATCTGTATATAATTTTCAGTATTTTATAGAACGGCTGATGTATGATGGCTGTTTCTGCTTTACATACGACGAATGGATGGGCAGAGAGAAACGTAACATACTATTTGTCTCCCCGTCATTACTGTGCTTCAGTTCCAGTTTTGCTGATGAACGCTGCTAATGCAGCAGATCTTATCGATCCCCGTTTGAGCTTGCCTATGTGGAAGATCGCATCTACGTAATTCTATGTCGGGATAAATTTTAACTTACTGATAGTTTTATTTATCAGTACAAAAACGAACTCAAAAGTTGTGCTGACTTTCTGGACAATGTTTTGATAATCATCCATAATTCCGCCCAACACTTTCTCCAAGATTGGGTTCGGATATCACAGGTAACCTTTTCTCTTCATTTGGTGGGATAACTTTACGGTCCCACTTTTGTTAGTGCTTCAACCAATTCGGAGGTCTTTACATTGTGATCGTAGAGCCTACTTATATCTTTCCCTGTCCTCCGCTTTAGTACATGAGCCACCAAGCATCTGGGCATGACTTCATGATCAATATCCAACCTAATTTTCTGTCATTAGGTACCATGCTGTTGCTATACAGCAATGGCTCGCTTTTCTGCTCTGGGAAATAATTTCACGCGGTTGCTCTGTCTGTCACTTACTATCATTTATTCGTATTTTATTCGCTCGGCGTTTATTGAACGAGTTAATCCAACGGATGCCACTATGCGTCTGCACTTATCGTAATAACTATGATTTCACTGGTTAAATGCTGTAACAATTGTGATTAAAGCAGAACGCTAGGGTGAAGGCTGTCTCATCGTTTTCGCCTCATTTTAGGCATCAACTGTCAGTTTGTCACGGTACATTGTTCATGTTGTCAGCTGCCTCGACGTCAAATGTTTGCGTCATGTGTTCGGCGCCACATCCACTCTTCCTTCACTTCCTGTTCCTTGCTAGTTTGTGATTTCAGAACAGATTCACTGAAGCCTGATCACCTATATCAACCAATTATGGGGTAAATCTGTTACGCTGCTGTCTACACACTTAACATCAAAATTTGCTGTCATTTAATCGAGTTTAAACTAAATGTCTGCATGGACTCTTTCCTGGTGTCATCGAAAAGATTTATCTAGCCCCCGACACACCATCGGCTAAGCACAAAAATTTTGCGGATCATTTCTCACCAGTGTTACTGCCTAAAATTGAGTACTGTATCTTTAACAAAAGTGACGCGACATTCATCAAGACACTTGGTCTAAAAAATACGGTATCTTTCAAAACCAAACTTTTACGAACAGTTGGATTTTGTTTTCACAAACAAAACGCAGTTGTTTTCTACTTTAAAGCAGACCCCTCTCGGAAACTCAGACCACTGCATCCTGAAGATAGACCTAGTCATCTACAGTAAAACCAAACTTGTCTTTGACAAGAACTCCTTCAAAATCATTAATCGGCGAGGCTACTTTACAGCAACTATCGCGAAACCTTACACGGCGCTAGGTTCAACTGACCTTTCAGTTTTCATAGAAGAAAACCTATTATTAGAGTGCGAACACCTTACCGGATATATCAACTGCTTTAGTCTATTCTCTATCGCAATGAGGCTGGACCTTACCATGGTGCGATGGCTTGTGTGCCTCAGCGATCCATTGAGCTATGCTGGCTGGTGCTTTTGCACCTTCAGAGCCACTCATACCAGATTGGTCAATGGTTAGAGGCCAGACTAACTCAGCCTCCTGGTCCTCCAGGTTGGGGGTTGGAATGAGGGTGGCTCCTTATTCCTTAAAACGGACTACTTGTAGCCCAACGCCAAATCCGCTACCTTGCGGTCAGGTTTTTGAACCAAAGGCTTTGGTTGAGGACCCTAATCGTTCTCCTGTCTAGGCCTGGGCAACCTGACAGTATCCTGCCCACGCGATACAATGAATCTTTCCTCAAACAATTTCTTGATGTTCTGGCCATCGCAGAGGATAATCAACGGTGCCCTATCTGTTGCATCGAGCAGGATGGGTAGGCGTTTGGATGCTGCTGCTTAAGCCTTCCCGTCTTCTTATTCCCCTTCTTGCGCTTTTCACCCTTACCGTCCCTTTCCAAGTTCACTTTTATCCCCCCAGTTTTCAACCCCCGAATTCTCGGCCCTCCCCCACCTTGCTTCACTAGTCACTTGTCCTTTAGTTTCAACTCACATGAACGCGGAGCGTCATTCCTGCCCTGTCAACAGGCCCATGTCCAATCAAGCGGTCCATTCCAGTTCATCGACTTGCATTTGGAGCTCTCGATCCTCCTTCAGATCGGCATGCCTCAATGTACGCACACTACTACAGTTCCGTCAACAGGCAGCACTTGCCCGAACATTGGAGACGCTCTCGATCGACATCTGCTGCTTATCGGAGACCCGCCTGCAAGACTCGAGCTCTGTGCTCACTCTGCGATCCCCTTCAGGTGACGCAAGCAGTACTTTCTCATTGCGCCTCTCCGGTGACGATGCAGCTTCGAGCACCTGCCAAGCTGATGTTGGCATTGCCCTGATTCCCCGGGCTGAAGCTGCTCTGGTTGATTGGATTCCAATCAGTAGCCGGATGTGTGCGGTCCGATTGGCGGGCTCGTTCAAAACTTCGAAGTCGCGCGGGACTAATAGATGTCTATTCATCATCGCTTCCTACGCGCCCACAAACGGTAGCGATGATTCGGTAAAGAAAGACTTCTACCGCCAACTGACCCAGCTCCTTAGCCACAGAAGAAGCACGGACACTGTTGTGCTAGCTGGGGATCTGAACGCGCAAGTTGGAAAGTTATCCACTGATGAAATACATCTGGGCGGTCAGCACGGTGTAGGCTTCCGTAATGATAACGGTGAGCGGTTACTTCATTTGTGTGAAGATGCTCGCTTGTTTCTTGCGAGCGCTAACTTCCGACACTGCACCCGCCGGAGGGTGACTTGGCGCCCACCAGCCTCGAACCAGCCTTGGACGCAGATCGATCACATTGCTATCAGTTACCGATGGAGAGGCTGCATCCAGAACTGTCGCTCGATTTGGTGCACATGTGTGGACACCGATCATGCACTTGTATGTGTTGACATGCGGATGCGTTTTGGCGGACGCCCGCGACGACGCTGTGAGCGCATTGACACCAGCCAACTGACAAAGCCAGCTGTTCTGAATGCGTATCGAAGTACCCCGACATGCGAGTTGGGTAAGCGCTCACTGGAGACAATTGTTGGTCACTGGTCACATGTTCACCAGACCTTACTAGCAGCAGGCAAATCCTCATGTGGTATGTTTAATAGCCAACATAGTTATTGGGTCTCTTCGCAGTCTCTAGAACTTATCGACGCTCGCCGGCATATCCCGGCTGGAAGCGAACACAATGAAACTCGCGAAGAGCTCCGGGCAAAACTCCGTGCTAGCCTGAAGAGAGACCGCGAATCTTGGTGGTCTCACCGTGCGTCAGAGATGGATGTGGCCGCTGCCCTTGGTAACCATCGTAAGTTATTCCGTCTGATACGGGAATCGGGCAGCAGAAGACCTGATGTTAGTGAAACAATTTGTGATGAGAGTGGACAGCCTATCCACAATTTGTCAAAACGTTTGGAGCGTTGGGCTGAGCATTTTGAAAGGCAATTTAATCAGCTAGTATTGTTTGATTCTTCGCCGGCGAGTGATCGCCCTGGTCCGTGGGCTGTCCCTTTGGATCCACCCTCTCGCTCAGAAGTCGAACGTGAGATCGGACTGTTGAAGTTAAAAAAGCCGCCAGATCAAGTGATCTTCCTCCAGCCCTCTTCAAATTCGGAGGCTCTGCTCTTGTTGATGCTTTACATGAATAACTAGTGAAACTGTGGGAGCAGAAGGCTGTCCCAACCGATTGGAGCCGCTCCGTTATTGTTCCCATCTTCAAAGGAGGCTCGCGTTCGGAATGCGGCAACCATAGAGGAATCAGTCTGATCTCCATCGCCTCTAAATTACTCGCCCCCATAATCCTTCACAGACTGGCTGGCGCTCGTGAAAGCCAGATTCGTGAGGAACAAGCCGGGTTTCGTCGGGGTCGTGGCTGCATCGACCACCTCTTCACCTTGCATCAGTTGTTGGAGCACCGTCACACATATTGGCGGCCCACCGTAGTCGTGTTCCTCGACATCAAAGGTGCCTTCGATTCGGTTGATCGATGTGCCCTTTGGAATTGTCTACTCAGGAAAGGTGTGCCCGAGAGATATGTAAATATTATCCAAGCATTATATGAGCGTAGCACGGGCAGAGTGAGGGCTTACGGCAAGCTGTCGTCACCCTTTAATATCTCCAGCGATGTGAGACAAGGATGCCCGCTGTCACCTTTCCTTTTCAACTTCGCTATTGACGAAGTCATGGAGATTGCATTTACAGGATATGACTTGGAAGGTGTGGAGCTACTCCCAGGAGAACGACTTATTGACTTGGAGTATGCAGGCGACATTGCCCTCATCTGTGACAGCTCCCAGAAGTGTCAAGCGGAACTGGACAGATTAGCACTGGCTGTCAGCAGCTTCGGGCTTTGCTTTGCACCATCGAAATGCAAAGCGTTCCTCCAAGATTGGCAGGGATCGTCTCCTGCGCTGACCCTTGGTGGGGACCAGCTGGAAGTCGTTCGGAAATTCAACTACCTGGGAAGTTGTATCAGCGCCCTTTGAATCGAAGACGATATCACGAACCGTAGAGCAATACCTCGAGGCGTTTTCGCTAACCTTCGCTGCTAATGGCGCCGGCGCGACATTACTCTCGCCCTGAAGGGTAGAGTGTACAATGCAGAGGTACGTTCGACCCTACTGTACGGTTGCGAAACCTGGCCCCTAAGATCGGCGGACATAAAGAGGCTAGTCACGTTCGACCATCGGTGCCTTCGCAGTTTGGCTCACATCTGGTGGGAACACCGCGTGAGTAACGTGCGTGTTCGGCGCCTTGTTTACGGCACAGGAAAAGGAACTGAACCGCTCAGCACCGTCGTTTCACGCATCAGGCTCCGATGGCTGGGCCACGTGTTGGGCATGCCAACCCACCGACTTCCACGATGTGCGTTGTTTGCTCACCGGCGGTGTGGATGGAAGAAGAGGAGGGGTGGCCAAGCGATGACTTTTTCAAGAGGAATGAAGGCCCTCACTTCGGAGCTGGCCTCGGTTGAAACGTCACGGCTCCCTGGTTGGGGTCCAAAAGACAGTGAACACGTTCGACTGGATACACTTGCTGACATGGCAATGAGCCGACCTCAGTGGCGTTCCTGCTGTGAGTTTCTTTGTCCCTCCCCATCCCTTTTAGCCTCCCCCTCCATCTACCATCTCATTTCTTAGCGTACAACACAATAATTTCTTTTTGCCTAGTAGCCGGCTGGTAGCTTACCGGAACGATGCCAATCCGTTGCTGATAGCTCAGCTGGCATGCAAGTGTCGTATTTCTTTTCCTTTTTCATTTATATATTGCGGCACAGCAGCTGAGGTGTTTCCCACCTCTAGCTGACGTGTATAGTGAATGAATGATGGATGTTGTGGTGTCGTACCGGAGGGATTTTGCAAACATATGCGCTGAATATAGTGCGATTCTTACAGTTATATTCGTTCGACGCAGTTATCGACTGCTTCAGTATTTGGCGCCAAAATGAATCACACTTGGTGCTTATCGGCCTGTTTGCATCTGTTCTACACACACCACCGGTAAACTACACTACCCATTCTTACTACAATGTGGTCTTGCCTCTCGATTTTTATTTTCTAAGCTGACTTTTGCGCTTGACTACTGACGGCCTATTCGATGTTTGGCATTCTTTTAAAACTGTTCCAACTGGTATTTCTTCTTAGTCCTTCTTGTCATGATAAACAATTTGCCTACTACATCCATCGTGTCATGTAATTCTTGTTGGTCGTTTACTGGTCTTTTGTTCCCAGACCTCAAAAGAAAACATCCGTTCAACGGAAATTAATTCCAACGTAAATCCAAACCAGAAGATGTTGAACCTGTTGTGTCGCATTGCCACTTTCTGTGTGCGGGAGTTTGCAGCAGTTGCGCTTAAACAGACGCACAAAACTGAGTCGGGGCTTTTCACTTGGTTGATTTGGCTCGTGAGGTAAGGGGTTTGTCTTTCATTTCTGACGCGTAACTCAACTCTTCTCTGATGGATGCTCCTCCCTCTTCTAATCATGACACGGTTTGGCTAACCGAAATGCGTTATCGGTATCACATCATCGAGCACTTCATAAACATTCACGCGATCTTCACCAGCAATGAAATGCCTTATTTGTGTTTTGAATAAAATAATGGAACAATGGAAGACCAATTGTCACTCAGTCACTTTGTGCATATACTAAAAGCAAGGCCTAATCGAATACACAACAATTCCCTACAGCAGTAGCTTTAAAGGGTATTCGTTGACCATTCGCTCACTCAGATAGCCGCAACATGCCCTTGAAGCGGTGAACGGTTATGTCCGTTACTTTTATGGGACTACTCCGAGCTTGATACTATGCTACTTCGATAGGCTAGAAGGCCTGAAGATCCATATTAGCCAAGATACTCATCCGGTTAACAGCGATTCAAGTTTCAGTTTGAACAGCTGATGCAAACACCGAAGTGCGGGGGATCCAGTTGCCACAACTCACGTCGCCAGCTTAATAATAAATAGCATTTTTAAGAGAATGACACTGGGCGCAAATGCAATATAGAGAAAATAAAATTCACGGTTAAGTGATTAAAAGTAATCCGGATTGTAAGTTAACAGCTGGATGCTAGAAACCGAATAATGGAACACCACTGACTACGCGACCGTGTCATTTCTGATGGATTCTCCAACAACTTGTGTGGATCATCCCGAGGTCTCCATCCAAGTCTGATTAAGCCTCTCTGTCAATTTTCTCAAGCCTTCATATCACGCCATCGACTGGCCACTTTGCGGTTTCACCCAATTTGGTGCAACCGCTGTATATAGTGCACACCGAATTCAGTCAGTGGGCATACGGAGGACATGGTCTAGCCAACGCAAGCAACTAAGATTTAGCAAACACTCAAATAAGCCACCAGAAGGCTTCTTGCTAATAACCAACTGGTGAACCTCAGCATTGCTCATCCGCTGTTCCCAGCCTGCATAGACAAAACTTCGTAAGCACCAGTGGGTAAAAACGTCCAATTGTTTAATGTCTTCATTGCGACCTGACCAGTAACACCGGCCTTATCACAACGTTATGCACCGTACCTTATACTGACAGGTTGATATCCCGCCTTCCCAATAGACGTTTGAGCAACTGAAATTCCACACAGGCCTTGCTGATATAAGAAGTAACTTTCTCAGTGATGTGATCACCAGAGGTGACACAGCTACCAAAGGGACCGATACACCACTTCCAGTAGCTGTTCGCTGTAAACTAAAACATAAGGTGTATCGGTCCAGTCCTGCAACAGTACTTCGCACTTAGTAGGTGCAAAGCACATGCTGATATGCGCAGCGGCACGCACTGGTCTATTCAGTGGTGCTAGCATTGCCATTGCGTCATAGTCAAGGGGAATTATGTCGTCTGCATACTCAGTGTTTGTCCGTCGATTACGTAGCAGAACTTCTACTCTGAAAGTACGGGGTTATTTATCATCGTTTTCATCACAAACTTGAAGAGGAAATGAGATATAGGACAACCATGGCGAACCCCATTTTCGAATGAGAACTCAGCAGAACTTGGACTCGTACCCAATCGGTAGAGGGATTTTAGGATGAAAGGGAGTTTTCCAGGCACGTCCTTCACGAATAGGCAATGCCACAATCCGTCACAATCAACAGGGTCGAAGGCGTGTTTCAGGTCCAGTAAAATCGTCGCTTTCGGTTATCTTTGTCTCTGCTCTGATACTTGCCGGACAGGGAATAAGTGTTGGATGCAACCACGACCAGGACGGAACCCAGTCTGGCTTTCAGTGATTCGGTTCTCATTTGGACCAGTATGTTGTCAAAGAACGATATCTTTAATAACTTTGGAGGCAATAAGAGTAAGGCTATTACCTCCATCGTTCTCACACAAAATACACCGATCATTTTTGAAGATGGACACAGCAGTTGATAGTCGCCAGTCTGAAGGGACTTCTTCGGTGCTCCAAATCGGTTTGATTAGAGCACAAAGTCCCATCAGCAAAGAGCCACCTCCATCTTCCAGCAAAGATCATTATCATCATCATCAACAGCAATACATCAGCCGTTTGAACTGATGCTTTTCTGCCATACAACCATGAGGACCTATGAAATAAAGAATAAGAAGAGAGATAGAAGCGGGACTCACCTGAAAACCCTAATGCCCTAAGCAAACATTCAGGGTCAAAGCGCCTACACCTTGTGTAGACAACATACGGTCGCAAACAGCTGGCTATCTTGCAAAGATAAGGCGGCATCGGTGAGACAGCTTTCTTGCGACTTTCACTGCCCCGCGTCATAATCAGCCATTACCCCACAGATAACTCAGCAGCAAACACACCTTAAACAGGCAATCCGATTAGAAGACGGCAGCAGACGCGCCACTGGTGTCTACTGCGAGCCATGTCCTGTAAAGTCTCGAGCCAAGCACAAGGCGAGTCAGATGGACTCCAGCCCGGAAGGCGAGACGGACCAACGGCACCCAGTTTGGTTATCAGTGACTCATTTGCCGCTGCCAAGTCAACTTCTGTCCACCTCGAGCTTTTCACCACCCTACACCTGGCATACTGAACAAGGCCCTCCTAGGTAAGCGGTGACCAGGCATACGAAGCACGTGCCCGAGCCAACGCAACTTATTCAGTGCTATCTGTTGTTCTAGGGAGCTAGCATGATTATCACCATCTAGTACTCGCCTGCGCACATCATCGTTGCGGACACGCTGGTGCCATCCGACTCCAGCAATGCTTCGCAGACAACGATGATCAAAGACTTGAAGGTGTCTCAGATCTTCAGACCGAAGGGGCCAAGTCTCACTACCATAGAACAGAACGGCCCTCACTGTGGCTTTGTATACACGGCCTTTCAGACGAAGGGAAACTCCCTTTTGTCGCCAAAGACGACGCAGGTTCAAGAAGGTAGCTCTGGCGTTTGCAATGCGTGAACTGACGTCAGTTTCTATGCGCCCATCATTGCTGATGCAGCTGCCAAGATAAGTGAAATGATCAACCACCTCGAGTTCCTCATTAGCACGCCTAAAGGGGTTATAAAGTGGCTAGTGGTCCTGCAGCAACACTTTGCACTTTGAAGGTACGAAGTGCACACCAAATAATGGGACCACTCTGGACAGGCTATTCAGGGTTGATTGTGCCGCCGCAACATCGTCGAAAAACAAGACGAGATCGTCTGCATAATCTAGATCAACTAACCTTTCACCAGGCAGCACTTCGACGCCTACATTGTGGGATTCCGCAAGGGAACACTCCATGATAGAATCCACGACGAAATTGAACAAAAATGGGGAAATCGGACAACCCTGACGAACGCCACTTGTGGTCGGAAAGCTATCCGACAGGACACCGTAGACCCTGACGCGGTCTGTAATGTTCGGGTATAGAGCACGAAGGATGTTCCCATATTTCGTGGGAACATCTTTCCGCTCAAGTAATTCGAACAGAATCGATCGATCGACTGAATCGAACGCACTCTTGAAATCGAGGAACACAGCTATTGTCGGTCTGCGGTATGCGTGGCGCTGCTCTAGCACCTGCCGTGAAGTGAATATATGGTCTATACTGCCACGTCCTGGGCGGAAACCGGCCTGCTCTTCCCTAATCCGAGATTCCGGTTCAACAGTGAGGCGACGAACGAGAATCGAGGCCAGTAATTTTGTCACAACTGGCGTTAGGCTAATACCCCTGTGGTTAGAACAGCCTGTGCAACTGCCCTTCTTGTATATTGCCACTATAATCGATTCGCTCCAATTAGCCGGGACACTTTCTTTTAGATACATTCGAATAAGGAGGTCAGTACTTTGCAGAGGACCTCACCTCCATCCTTAAATAGTGCAGGTGGAAGGGAATCCGGGCCAGCGGCACGAAAACGATTAAGGTCTCTTTAAGCTGCATAAATTTCATTCCAGTTTATTTGGTTAGTTTTGCCTATCTGAATAGCCTTCTATTAGCTGGCCACGTCGCTTACGCTAATTGCGCTTATCTTCGGTAATTTTGTTGCGTTTGTAGCATTTTTGAGTAACTTGTGGACATTTTTTTCCTTATCGCGGGTTCATTGCTAACCAACTTACTTCATATGCTAATTTAGCGAAGAGTTATGCCACCGTATCTGTATGCATTATTGGATTTATGTTATTTCATTTTCTCGTTTCAAGTGATTGGCTGTTGCGTGCTATCCCCGGTGTGGCTGCGCTTGATGTGCATGTTGACAAGGTGCCTACCTGTCTATTACCCACTACCTCATCCATACTGGCTCCAGGAGACAGTTGGTCGTTGCTGGAGGGGACCGGGTGCACGGTCCTTGTGGCCGTGTTAGGATCAAAGAGTGGTTCTATGCAGTCAGTGTGGAGCGGACTACGGTCCAGCCACCGCCTTGTGTGCGCTTGATTCCCCAAATACAGTGCGCTTGTGTTTGCCTGTGAAGGAGTGTGGGTCGGCTCCGTTGATGAAACGTGGCTCCCATCCACATGCCCCCCGGTCTTATTCCTTCGGGTTTACACTGGATATGGGGTGTGTGGTTGGAGCTGTGGGTGGTGCAGCGCAAGCCACCCATGGTCCCTCTGTAGGCGCAAGCGTCCTGTGGCTGGCCACAGTGACAGGCAAATCCGAAACCGGATGCCGCCAACCATACATATATATATATATATATATATATATATATATATATATATATTATATATATGTATATATATATATATACGCCCACTGTAGTAGCACGCGAATTGTCGCATCACGTCTCATTGTGACTTTGATTGTTGATGCTGATATATTTTTGGCTACTCGGACTCATCTCACTACCGACTGTCATGCTGTTCACTCTTCTGAAAATATTAGCTTTCAACATGAAACTGCCTTGTTTGCTATTAGTTTACCATTTCTTTTGCCTGTCTTGTGTTCTCCGTTTCGAAATTGATTGAAACTATGAGACAAGTTTCAAAATGGTATCGCCGGTGTTACCTTTTTTATTGGGTAGTCTTTCTATTGTTGTCTGGTATCATCTTGCAATGTATCGATGAATACCCGCGGAAAATGTCCTGTTCCTGTCGCCATCTCAATACAATCCATAAGAAATATTTTCTAGGTTCGAAATTACTATTTGCTACTGCTTGCTGCTCGTCGCCTTTGCTTTCTTCTCGTTCTTTATTCTACCATCCAGCGATTGCTCTTCATTTGCCATGGTCATATGGTAGCCATCAATCCACTATTTAAAAAATCTTGGTGCTGAAGAACATTGCTTTCACTCTATTTCTACTTTTACCATTTTTATGATCCTTCCTATTGTCCTCAAGTTTTTTCGCTTTTTTTCACGAACTTCCGTGGAGCATCGAGGTATGCTAGGTGCCCTTTAGATTTATTCATACCAGTATCCTCGTTTTAAGTGGATTGAGGAGATATCCATGTTCAACCCATCTCAAGAACCTACTAATAAGGGTTGACTCTTATGCGTTATGAACTCAGCTCGTTTGCTTCTTACGGTGGAAGAATAACGACTACCCCCTGGTTTGTTGCCACCCACCTCAGTGTAGAAAATTACTTTCGGTGGGATGCTGACTCCCCAAGAGCTCTTCTTTTATCGATCATGGTCGCGAGATTATGTCCGCATTGTTCCATGCATCATGAATATTGCGTGTTGCCAGAATCAACTCTGCTGAGCTGAACCTCATGGCTCACTACATTGCCAGGTGAACAACTGAAGCAAAGGAGATTGTGGGATGCTTCTACAAAACCACTCTCACGCGAAATGCTGACTGTTTGACTTGGAACCCAATGATGATGACCATATTCCTCACTCCTGTCGTGATACTGTATCGATTTATCGCGGTATTTATTATGTTGGTATTGCACTCAGCAAGACAGTTAAACGTAATCCTCTCGGATGATTCTCGGTTGATCATCGCATGTATGCCGTTTGATTTCGAAGCTCCGTCGGAGTTGATTCACAGTGTTAGAACTCACAGTGTATTTTTGTCGTTTCATCGCACGCCCTCCAGTGAATATTGATCAGGAGACAAATTCTACCAGCAACTACGATCCGCCATCCGAATAGCTAGAAATACAGACACTGTTGCTGGTGGCTAGAACGTTCAAAGCAAGTGTACGATACACATCTTTGATGCCATTTTGATATTGGAGACCATTGCACATCATCCTCCAAGCTGAAGTTTTCGGATAGAAATCTGGAACGTAAGTCATCTTGCATGTACTACGCAGGGAGTTGCGGTGACAACCTACAATCTGGTCAACATATGAGGTCAAGCGTGACACCATTTTTCAGCGCCAGTCGCATACTGGCGATCAAGACGAAGCTTGTTCGCTTACACCTACCACTTTTTCTGCTACGTACCGTGCTTCAACATACCGGTAATTAAGGACCCCAAAATGACACCCGTCAAGTTACATGCTTACGAAGCGGATTTCAAACTCAAGGCCATCAGCCACGCAGTACAACACAGGAAAGAGCAGCTGCGAAACAATTCAACATTAATGAATCAATGGTACGGAAGTGGAAGAAGCAAGATGACCTGTACCAAGAACAGTTTGCAAAAGAACAAAGCAAGATGGCCACAGTTAGAGGACAAAATTGAGCAGTAGATTACTGAACATGGAACTGCAGGTAGAAGCGTCTCTACAGTCTCCATTCGATTCAGGGCAATACCGATGGCACGTGATATGATGATGAACGATTTTCAAGGAGGTCCTTCTTGGTGCTTCCGTTTTATGGAAAGACGTCATCGTTCCATCCGCACAAAAACTACCACCTCGCAGCAACTGCCAATGGGTTGCAAAGAAAAATTGGCCATCTTCAGCACTTACTGCAGGAACAAGATCATCGAAAAGAACATCCAGCCAGACTACAACACAAACATGGACGAGGTTCCTCTCAGCTTTGACATCCTCGAGGACCGTACTGTGGAAAAACAGGGACGCCTACTGTATCTATACGCACCACAGGGAGGAAAATTATCCTTCATTGTAGTTCTCGATTGCCTGGATAATGGCCAGAAACTGCCACCCATGGTCATATTTAAGAGGAACACTGCCAAAAGAAAGGTTTCCTGTTGAAATCATCGTCCAGGTCAACCAAAAAGGCTGGATGGATGAGTAGGATTTGAACGAGTGGCTGAGGGAAGTTACGTCAGGAGACCGGATGGCTTTTTCCGCACATCTCCATTCTTATTGATGTATGATTCCATGTACGCCCATCTCACCGAAACTGTCAAACGCCAAGTCAAGATAACTAATCCAGAGCTTGCCATCATTCCGGGAGGATTAACCAAAGATCCAACCGCTAGATATATTGGTGTCAACTGGGCGTTCAAAGTTGAATTGCGTGCCTCGTGGGAGCATTAGATGACAGGTGAGCACACGAATAACAAGACAGGGAGGCAACGCCGGACTAATTACGCCACTCTCTGCCATTGGATCCTCGATGTCTTGGCCAAGGTATAGGTCTCAACTGTCGTCCGATCTTTCATGACGGCCGGAATCATCAAAGAACAGCCAAACAACGGCAACGAGACTGACTCAGATGATGATAGGGATCCGGGCTTACTTGACGCCGCTATCGTCCAACTGTTAAACTCCGACACTGAAGAAGAATTTGACAGATTTGTAGAACAGTTGAAAAAGTGAGTGTATTTTTCTGTTTTATATGTGAACAATATGGACAGTTATTGTTAATGAGTTGAATTAAGTCTGACCTAACCGACTATTTTGTTTCGCTTTATGCGCCTTATATCTGAAAATAGATCCGTCTGAAAACTACGATATTCGTCCCAACAGTGCACAAGCTTCGTAGCACAATCCCCGTCCGGAAAAGCACCAGACACGCGTTTCGCCCCATTGGGGCGTCAGTAGTGCGCATCCTTCGGTTCCCTACCGATCATCGAACCCATGACCGCTAGTGGCTAACGCCAACTAGCCATCAGCTTAAGCCACTGAACCACGGTAACGGTGGTTGTGCTACATAGTTTGCGATCTAACTATTATATAACCTATCTTCCATTGCTACGCGGGTTCCTACCAGTGCAGATGACAGTGGCAAGCGTCTGAGGTCGACTTCCTCTCACTAGATGCTATGTCCATAGCATTTGAAACTAGGGTTCTATTCGAACCAAACGGCACATTTGGTTGTGCTCCAACTTGTTTTTCTACCATCATCCAGATCTTTCATTTGGTCAAATGACCCACGATGAACATTGAAATGGACGATTCACTGCACCTGCTTCTCCGTTCCTCGCTCGCTTTAGCGTACCGACAAATTACTCTACCAATAAATTTTTTCACACATCCTCGGGAAGTATAATTTGCGTAAGTCAGTCGGCTTCCACCCAACCAGATAGTGAGCTGGCCACGGTCCGTTCTAATACTGTGGCATTTGCACGTACAGATAATCTCCCATGGTGGTCTTCTAAGAATTGGGCACTGCCTTTGATCCAGTTTATCACGGTTATTTATTGGGTGTCTATCCTTAAGTACATCAGTATAAGTTCCGGACACCGCAAAATTTCTGTACTGTGACCACTAGATTCTTTCCCGAATCCACTGCGAAGAGTGGTATGCGTCGGGATTGCTCTATTTTCTTCTGTTCACTTTACCATCAGTTCTAACTGTATTTTCCACTTTCTCTGGAGTAGAAATTTCTTCATGCGCTTGACCGAAATAATTGGATTACACAGATGACATAGTTCTTCACGGCTGTAACCTTACTTCTGTACGACTGACCCTTATTGGATTGTCGCAAGGTGCCGCACTCATGCTTCCTATCTTGAAGGTTAAAGGCACTGCTGGTGAACTGGGTCCTCTAGTCATCACCACCCATTCGCTGGAAGCGGTGCGGTGGTTTGCACAATTCAACAGTTACATCCGCTCAAGCGATCCATTTTCCGACGAGTCCACTTTGCGTATTGTTGATCCCCATGTGGCCACATAACTACCATCATCCATGGAAATAGCTCATTAAAAGCTTCTCGGTCGAAAGTGGTGTTTACAACACTAAAGTTTTATGGACATCGCTACATGGGGAAGACATGACACACTATTTCTAGGGGAGACTAGTTGTCTTTTACCGCCGATGCGTATACAGTTATCGGGTCCTGTTTATACCACTAAATGTTCGCATCAGTTGGTGTTTGACAAGAAACCCTTTGATGTTTCAATGTCTTATCTTTTATAATCGAGTCGTCCATCTTCTTCGAACTCACTTCGATTACCTATCCTGTCTGTTTTTTTAGCAACACCGGATCCGGTTGCAAGATGTGACGAATGTGTGAGGCTTGATTGGGCGGGCACGCGTCATCCTTCTGAATATCGATCAGAGGGCCGGCCCCCCAATTGTTATAATTAGTTGTGTGGCTTCATGTTCCCTTCCGTTTAATCCGTTGCTTTGCGCTATCAACTTTTCACGCAACTATTTGTCTTTATTCTTCTTTTTTATCGCATGCGTTTGCAAATGTTCCCCTTTTGGTTCCATGTTTACTTTTGTTAATAGTATTCACTCCATTTTTCATTTTTGCTTATCATGAGCCTCAATTGCCCAATGACCTAACCTAATAATGTTCGACCATCTTTTCTCGGTGAAGCGATGGCACCAACTTTGGTTAAAATTATTCGCATTGTATACCTCCATTGTGTATTTTTAGACCTGTCATTCCGTTCCAGTCGATGAATTCCTTTTTATTTCTGACAATCTACTTCAAACTGCCTTGCCACTCCCTTATTATTCACGTCGTACGTGTATTTTCGTTGTTATCTTTATTTTCTCCCTAGTGGCGGCCATCTCCCTGCAACACACCTTATTGGATGTCCTAGACACTGTGTTTTGCGATTAGCCACAGAAATTACTCACTTTCTGACGCTAATGTCATTTCTTCCAGTCTTTTGCACGATAGATGACCACATATCTTCAGTCGCATCTCAATCTTCCGTTTGGGGTTGTGCATATATATTCACTCGCACTTAACTTGAGCAATATCTTCCCTTTCCTATTGTTTTTTTCAATCAGTACACGATATTCTTCTGGTCTCAAGGTCCCCGAATCTACATTTCCTTCATGTATGCTCCCTCATTTGGAGACTTCATTGTTTCTGTCCCTCGATGTGTTACTGGACCATCTGTGCACGTTGCCGACCTCGATGGACCGGAACACACGCTCTGTCGTGACAGATCGTTTTAGATTGGTTCGTAAGTCGTGAGGTTTATACTGGCTCATATTGCCTTTTCAGCATAGCTTGGTTGCACTTTATGGCAATATTGTAATCCATTGTATGCAATGTTATTTTCCTTGGCCCCCTCAAATTGTTTTGTTTCGCCCGCCGCAAGTTCTCTTTCTTTATGTGCCTCGACATCGCAACGTGCAGAAATGGTTGAGACTGGAACGTTTTCATTATACGTTGTATGCAACTGGTTCCGATCCTCTTGATGATTAATACCTTGTACGGTGTGTGCTTTGCTCATCGAAGGGTAAAATCTTGCCCCAGTGTTGGCCCTCACTTGTTCCCGTGACCATCCTTGGAGGTAGGCAGCTTTAACGATTAGATAGGTTTGTTTGTCTTCAGAACTGCTTTTTTGCTTTTGCCACTATTGGAAAGGAGGTTCTACATCCAATCACTAGAGCCCAGTAGGCGTTTGTCAATTTGGGACATTTGTGGCGCCGTTGGGAAGTCTCCCTCTTGTTTTACTACCTAAATCGCAACTTCTCAACTCCATCGGCACTGTATGGGAGCAAGTTCTGTCCAATCGGCGTGAATGACATGCACCGGCTTTGGGCATTCATTATTGGGCGTTTGGGGGATGGCTTGTTTTTGAAAGTAACGTCGAATGTGCATTGGTGATGTTGAACGTTGTGTCTTTGCTAGCGCGTTTCCCTCAACGAGTTTGTTTTCCACACCAATTGAGAGGACTCGATCACTTTTTACGCATGTCATGCAAGCATTCATTCCACCGCTTCATATACGTTTTTTATAATCGGGCTGAAGAGCCTGTGTGAAGGCATTCTTCCACTTGGTTGCATCGCATGAACTTCCCACTTAATCACCATACTATCCAGACGTTTGTTTATTTTGGACCCAATGGGAAGCAATGCCGATGGCTCGATACGCTTTAAGATTTGGTGCATAAACGAACTCAGTGTAACGTTCATTTGCATAATTGCTTCGTGGAATGCCTCTCCAGCAACCGGCTTCGTTCTGCTCATGTTTTATTGCCGAGCATAAGGCCTTTTAACTGGGTCCTGCTGCCACCGCCTGTCCACTCTCGTTGCTTTGCATCAAATTGATTTTATATTTTCTAGCATAGCCCTTGTTTCTGAGATGACACTAGATGGAGAGCAGTCTCTGGAAGCTACCTTATCATTCAGAAATATCAAAAAATAACTTCCTGGTTGATTATCTAAACTGGTGCTTCGATGTCGTTCATCAGAGCTGATCTGGTCATTGTAACCTCGAAGAATGCACGAACACTAGTAAGCGCGACCACAATTTGTTAGCAAATTATATGGGTATGTTTGCTTTTCACGCTTATTCGTTTCGTTGGCAACCAGGCTTGATGGAATCACTTTTAATTGCGCCTTATTCTGTGCTTTACGTGGATTGTGATGTGTTCTCTACTTTTATGATCAGCGGAGTTTAACCCTGTTTTTTGTACTTAAAGGTTTCGTTTTTAACTCATAGATGAATTCCCATTTCTCTACCCTCTTACCTTTTCTAGCAATGGAACCATCCGTTAGGTTGCGTTTATACTCTGGGATCCTTGCTCGATTGTCACGCCATCCCCGTGAGTGGTTGTGTTCCTTTACCCCCTTTTTCCTAACCCATTCGTATCGTTGTCAACACCCATCACTTCGTTTCTCTTCAGGATGTTACGCCGAGTGGATATGTGCAGACTTCAATCTATACGAAGAATACATTGAAGCTTCTATCCAACTGCGTATTTTTGAACCCACCGATGGTCAGTCAACACTACTCGCTTACCGCTGTTATATGTTTATATACGGGGCGTTTATCCACAAGACTCCGTCTATCATTTAAGTTCTTGCCTAACCATCTCTCTCTAGAGATAATACACCGGACGTTTTTTCATCAGTTCGGTCTATTTGTCGTTTCACTTGTCATCACGCACTTCTACCTCGTAGAAGGAAGGGATCTATCTGCCGTCTTCCTTTTACACATCCATTATGTATACGCCTTAAACTATGAGGGTCAATACAACTATCCTCTAACCAACACTAAATTGTGTGATACAGAACAATAAATCAATTCGTCTCGGACGACCAGTTGTAGGATCGTATGTTACTCTCGGGCCTAAATGTTGTTGTGGCCTCTTAATTGGTTTCCCAGTAGTTTATGAATTAGTTGCCTTCCTTGTTTGCTGGAACTCATCAAATGTAGACCACGTTAGTTCGGAACTAAACGCTTGAAAAGCGCTGCATAGTTGAGTCCCGGTGTTATTCGTTCCAACCATTGCACCACCGGTCTCCTACTTGTTTGTGCTGTTCAAGTACAGAAAGCTGCAGTTGTGAGTGAATCCCTCTCATGTAGCGGTACTCGACAGCTGACCCCTTTGTCATTAAGCGATTGAACTCCGCAAACAACGCTCCAGTGTACTGCTTAGTCTCAACCTCTATCCAATTCGCTTCTGTTCTCATTTCTCCGTGGTTCGATGCTTCACTGAACTCTTGCGCTTGACTCTCGTGGCCCTACTAAACAATCGAAAGCTAAAACAACTAAAAGGTACATCAAAGGTATGCCAAACATCATACACCTACCAATTTCGTGACTGCTCCATATGCAGTGGCCTATCTCTAAGCCTGTGTCTGAATATTATACCACACGCATTTGATCATCTATCCTTCTAATAGTCTCCTTTATCGGTTTACCACTTCATCGGCCCGACATTTTTGCATTTCATTTTAAAGAGGGAATACTTTCAAGTGTACGTCATGCCGCATAGTACACATCATCTTCGACAGCAGCGCTTCGTTAGTTTCTGTCGACGCTCCACTAATTTGCAATGGGAGATCAACATAGATAACTCTTATCATGAGGAATCCAAAGATGGTTTGTGTGGACCCAGCGTTGGAGCTAAAATCCCTAATCATTCAGGAACACTCTCATTTGGGAACCACCTAAATCACAATTGGCTACCATTGGTGCTTAAATAAAGCGCAATCGGCAAAGTCGTCTTCCTGTGCTTCTCACCACCCCGCATCGCAATCAATTCTGCATCATAAATAACCGAACACTGTACACGCATTAAATAGACATTTCGGCTAGGAAACGATAGATAATACTAGTGCTCACTGTGAGCAGTATGCTACAAGCTCCTTAGCTGAGCAGCACAGGGTCCATTGTACAAATTCCAACGTAGAAGATGCGACATCCTAACAATACCCAGTCAAGTGCTCAGCTACTTCATTTTCCTCCATTAGGTTTCTGGTTGCCCGCCCAGAAATAAACATCATGTTAACTTCGTCGAAAAAATAAGTTTGTCTTCGATGTTTTTTAGTTAGGCATGAGTAGCACAATTCGTATGCAACAATCACTTTCTTTTTTTCGCAGAATCAGAGGACTTGGTGCGTTCATATGTCGATGAGTTCTACGCCACATCATTACAGCAGATCTGTGCGTCCATCTGTGGCCTTCCTGCCAATTGCTTCTTTTTTCTGGTAAGTCCTTCAAAGCTTCACCCTACCATTCGGGTCCTTTTTCTAAAAACTCAATTCAAAAAATAACCACCTTGGGCAAAATGCGGTCTAATCTCCCAGAATTTCTCCAAACGTTTCCTGGACTACAGTATTGTGGCCATCCGCTTCAACGAATTCCACATAAAGTTCGAGTACCTCAATTACTCATATTGTTACGATTCACTGCGAGTGAGAGTAGCGCTCGCAGCGAGAACAGCAGTAGTGGCTTAGCAGCTGAAGCATCTATCTACGTTGCTCAATCGGCTACCCGCTTTGTTGGTGAATGTATTACCGTTGTTCGGTCATTATCATTGACATGAATACCGCAAACGTTTCTTTGACTCAACACATTAGCACAATTGGTTCACTTTCTTACATGCAGCTGATTAGAATGACACTTGCTTGGTTTGGTTTACTTCGGCTGTACCACCGAACCCGTTTTGTCTTCCACCACTTGGACATGTTTGGCTCGGTTACCCCGCATGGTGAAATCAAACTATCGAATTTGTCCGCCGCCACATCTGCAGGAAAGCGCTGTGTAGGGATTTCCTCTTATGGCTCATCCCCATCTCATATTTGTCTCAGATACTACAACATCACTGTTGTGCTCTCATCGTGCATCAAGTTCAATCAGTATGCAATGAATGACACTATTTCACTCTACATACTACGCCTTCACACTAAGTACTTGCTCCATCGTCATCATCATCACCAACATCAGTACATCAGCCATTTGAACTGATGCTTCGCTGCCATACAACCATAACGACCTACGGAATGAAGAAGAATAATAAGAGGGAGAGAAGGGAGACTTACCGGAAAACCTTATTGCCTTAAGCAAACATTCAGGGTCAAGGCGCCTACACTTTGTTCCAACGACATGCCATCACAAACACCTGGCTATCGTCTAAAGATAAGGTGGCATTGGCAAGACAGTTTCCGTGCGACTTTCATTGCCCTGCGTCATAATCAGCCATTATCCCGCAGATAACTCAGCACCAAACACACTTTAAACAGGCAATCCAATTAGGAGCGGCTGCAGACGCGCCACTGGTGTCGGGTGCGAGCCATGTCCTGTAAAGTCTCGAGCCAAACGCAAGGCGAGTCATGTGGACTCCAGTCCGGAAGGCGAGACGGACCAGCTGCACCCAGTTTGGTAGTCAGTGACTTCATTTCCCTCTGCCAAGTCAACTTCTCTCCACCTGGAGCCTTGCGCCAACCTACACCTGGCAGACTGAACAAGGCGCTCCTAGGTAAGCGGTGACCAGGCATAGGTAGTACGTGCCCAAGCCAACACAGCTTATTCAGTGCTATCTGTTGTTCTAGGGTGCTAGCATGATTATCACTACCTAGTACTCGCCTACGCACATCATCGTTGCGGACACGCTGGTGCCATCCGACACCAGCAATGGTTCGCAGACAACGATGATCAACGACTTGAAGGTGCCTCAGATCTTCAGATAGAAATGGCTGTTTCACTCCCATAAAACCGGACGGCCCTTACTGTATCCTTGTAAACACGACTTTTCAGACGGAGGAACACTTTTTTCTATCGCCAAAAATGTCGCAGATTCAAGAAAGCAGTTCTATCTTGCAATACGTGAAATGATTTCAGTTGTCATGTGCCCATCGTTGCTGATGCAGCTCCCAAAGTAAGTGGATTGATCATCTACCTCCAGTTCTCGCTGTCAAGAGTCAAGGGGACATCGAATGGCTGGTGGTCCTTAAGCAACACTGTACTTTGAGGGTAGGAACGCATGCCAATTAATGGGAACACTCTAAAAAAGCTATTCAGGGTTGATTTGGCTGCCCCAACATCCTTAAACATCAAGATGATATCGTCCGCATAATCAAAATCAACTAATTTTTCACCAGGCAGCACCTCCACGCGTGCATCATGAGGCTCTACAAGGCAACACTACATGATGGAATCCACGACAAAATTGAACGAAAATGGGGAAATTGTGCTTCGCTGCCGAACGCCACTTGTTGTCGGAAACGCATCCGACAGGTCACCGTAGACCTTGACGCGGCCGGTATTGTTCGAGTGTAGGGCGCGTAAAATGTTCACACATTTCATGGAAACACCTTACCGTGCAGTTATTCCGAACAGAATGCATCGATCAACTGAGTCAGACGCACTCTTGAAATCCCGAAACATAACTATTGTCGGTCTGCGGTATGCGTGGTGCTAATCTACCACTTGCCACAGAGTGAATATATGGTCTATACAGCCACGTCCTGGGCGGAAACCTGTCTAATCTTCCCTAATCCGGGGTTCCTGTTCCACAGTGAGGCGAGGAACGAAAATTGAGACTAGTAATTTTGTCACCACTGGTGTTAGGCTAATACCCCTGTGGTTAGCACAGTTGTTGTGACTGCCCTTCTTGGATATGGCCACTGATCGGTTCGCTCCAGTTAGCCGGGACACTCTCTTCCTTCCAGATACGTTCGAATAGGGAGGTCACTGCTTTGCAGAGGACTTCACCTCCTGCAGGTGGGAAGGAATCCGGGCCAGCAGCGCGAAATTGGTTGAGGGCTGTGATCGCGTTTCGGACCTCAGTCTTTGATGGAGCCTCTAAACTAACGTCCGTGACTCATCCTGCATCACCTGAGTAGGAAGAGGTCCGGAGGCAGGGGGCCAGCTGAACTGATCTTGAAAGTGTTCCGCCCAACGAACCATACGGCGCTCCTTATTGTGTATCAGCGCACCCGCGCTGTCTCTGATTGTCTCACTGACGCCTGGTTTTCTGGGACCATTGGTGCAGATTAGCTGAAAGAGCTTGCGTTAATTGTCTACTGCTCCTGCCTCCTCCATTTCTTTAGCCCGAGTGGTCCACCAGGCTTCCTTGTCAGCACGTAGGCTCCTCTTTAGTTCGCGCCTGGTAGCCCGTCTGGTCACATTGTGTTCAGAGCCAGCCGGGAGGTTTATTCAGGATTCCAACTGGTTCACCGACCTCTCGGGTATCCAGTGACTGATGCGGTGACGATTGATAGTGCCACAAGCAGATGCTCCTGCGACGTGCATGACTGCCGAAATACTATCCCACCGAAGCTCAGTGTAATTAGGACAATGGAGCGAAAGTTCGGTATGCAGTGCATTCTGGTAGGCTTGTCTGGCTGGGATATTTTCTCAGTTGTCAATCGGGGAAACGCTTGGTGCGCCTCTCGGTAACGTTCATAAAAAACGACAACGTACCAAGGCATAATCAGAGTCGACGCAAGTATTCCAGAACGAGCGACAATCCAGGATAAAATTATGGCATTGTGATTTATTTAGGCCCTTCGCTGGTCAGCTACAGGAAGACGCCAAGTGGCACTTCGGCGCCCACTGTGCCTAAAAGCAGTGCTACTAAGAAACAACTGGTGCTCCGCACACATTTGCAGCAGACGCTCGCCGTTGTCAGTCCGTTCGGAGTTAAGCCCACAATTAACACCCAGCTGAGCTTCTGAAGAGCTCAGACGCCCTACTTGTGCGTTCATATCCCCTGCAAATACTATAGTATCTGAACTGGTAGCACTGCGTAGTGGCGCGTTCAGTTCGTGATAGAATGTGTCCTCGGCAGCATCAGAATTGCAACCGATGGGAGCATAAACGGAAATCACAAATAAACAGCTTCTTGTAATAGACCTTAGTTGATGTCGTCGAACGGCTGCTCACGGGAATCCAATCAAACTAACGATGACTCCGGCTTTTTTGCTGAGAACGATGCCCAACCTGGCTTGACCAGTGATTGTCGCATCAGCGTCTCCGGATGCACAATGCCACACGCTAGTTGGAGTGAGTACTGTGGTACACTTTGTGAGGGGATAATAGGAGCAAATCAACGGCGCACTCTGCACGGCATTACTCTGCCTAGCAGCAGAAAATGGGCCGACGCTACTAACCAAGTCGCGACCTTTGCCACCGCATTCCCCTTTGATCCGATGGGTTACATCCTCGTTTTGAGCGAATGTTGTTTATGGGTCGCAATTTTGCAGCGTTAACGGACTATCTGCATCTATGACAACCTCCAACGAAACCATGCAGTCATCACACACGTTCCCATCGGGTTTTCCGGCTTTCTAACCTGGCCCAATTACCATCAATTCCGCGGAAGGTATCTCCACTCCCCTGTTACTCCTTATGGATGAGTGCAATACAGGTTAATATAGAGTGACTTTTCTGGCGGTTAAACGTCACCGCGAGCGAGTACCCGTCTACTCATTCCATTGGAAAGTTGAATCCATTTCCTACCTGGACTCTTAGATAATCGTACTGGAAAAGGCCTACTTCTTAGCTTCAATATTGCTTGAATCCTAAGCTTCTATATCTCAGTCTAGCGATCCGAATGACGTAGTTTACTGTGATTTGAAGCCGTGACATCTACCATAGAACAAGTCTTAGAGAAACATGCGCCGTCCCATCCAATACGTTTGCGGCACTGTCCAGTGCGCTTAATCCTTTACTGACCACGCACTCTCTTGCGTTTCGTTGCTTACCACAGGAGTTAGCTTTGTAGACTTTTGCGCTGTTTGCATGTTTTGATCATCTGCTTCTGTTGTCCTATTATTTTCCACCCATGTGGGACTCCAAGCGAGACCGTCGATTGCTCCGCTGACGCATTTGTCTTCCAAACGATTATTCATGTTTTGGTTACATTTCGTCCCACTGTCGGTGCGTAGTTGCTTTTGAAACACTCTATTGCGTAGACTTCCTTCAGTTTTGAAACTGTGTTGCGCTACTCTAGTCAGTATCACGATGCCATGCCACACAAAGCATCTTGAAATTACAAACTGTGTTCCCCATTCTCCGCGTTCTCATTCGGTAAACATGGACGTCCGTCCTTTTCAATAAAACGACGTTTTTTCACCTGTCCACAAGTGAACAGCTGATGGCTTCTTTGCGCAGTTGCCACATTGCGCTACATGCAAACATCGTTATACATTGGCCACTTGTTTGTTCGCCGATGCTCAAAGTCATGGAATCTTGCAACCTTGAAAGATCTGTTGTTTTATGCTTTCCATCCCTATTCTTGTTCTTCTGTAGGAGAAGGCGCTTATGAAAGGGCTCCTAAGTAATCACCCTTGGACTAGCTTGCTTTCTGCCGACATATGGTGCTTTGTTGCTCGGTACGTTCACTCTGCACTCTCTTTTTGTATTTATTCTGGTTTTAATGCATAAGGAGACAAGAGCGGATTCTTTCTGCTCTCTCTGACAATTCACTCACCACCCTGTTCTGTCTTGCTTTGATTACTTTTACTCGTGCATTGGGTTCACCGCTCATTCTGCAACTCTTTTAGACAACTGGCATTATTGAGGAATGTATCTTCCGGATATATCCTCATCCGCTGCTCCGTCCATTTCGTATCTCTGGATTATCGAACTGTTCCTTCTCATTTTTCCAGTTATGGCACGGGGGACCTCTGTTGGCAGTATGCAATTCTATTCGCCTCCACGATTCAACGGGAAGCTATGCATCTCAATTCATCGAAACTTACTGACGATCATACAAAGCATAGTCAAGTCATCACTCAGTTGGATGTCCTTGGTTGCTTACTGGCGAGGTTTCTTGTGTTTCTCACCCCTAAGCAACAGGTATGTTGCTTTTATCGCTTGCTTATGTCACTCAGCTAATTTACGAAGGATTGTCAGCTTTGCATCTTTCTTCTCTATGTTTGTTTAACGAAAGCGATGCTGTGAATGTTCCGTTTAAGCCAACCAAGTGATCAGATATATTACCCGACAAATAGGACATTTTTTACAATCAGAAACGATACATCATACACAGAACTGGTATTATCATTAGTATATGCCCTGCTACTTCACAGCGCAGGTTGTGGTAACTAGACAATTCAGTTTCACTGCAGATTCAAATACTTGCGTGCTCTGCTGCATTTGCCTCAGCTCAAGCTAGCTGATTTCTGGTTTGTTGCTTTCTGATTCCTGTATGTAGATTCAGTCATTTGGCCATCTGTAGTCTGTGTTTCATTCATTTGCTTTTTCTTGGATATCAAATGAGTTGTGTAAACCGAGGAGATATTGAATTCAACTATCCAATTTTCGATATCACAAACCCAATGCACCACAGCTCTTGGTGAACTTAACCAACCGAATGCCATTATCCACTTCGACTGCACCTGTTTCCACATCAGTTGCTGGGCGCTATGCGAGTCTTTGTTGCCACCCAACGATCCAGCATTGTTGGAGAGCAATTCGTTTCTAATCACCCGAATATGTCATATAAATGAATTAATAAATGTCTATTCTCGAACGAACGAGGCACACCATTATATGGAATCTTGTAGAAAGGGTAGAAAAAGATGTAGGCCAATTGATTGAGGTAGATCGGTATACAAATGGATAAGATAGATGTAATGACACCAGATCTATTAATGAACCGATATAGCTCGCCGAAATAATGGAGGAGATCGTGATAACGGCTACATTATATGCTCGAAGGTGCGCCAATAGAATCGATCAGATGTATGCTCCTACTGCTCATCATCAGGGGTGCGTGGTGTTCAAGAATTTCAATGCAAAGGTGGTGCTCAGGTACCTCGAAATTGTGCCATGTAACGTAGTATCAGAGTCTCCCAGTAGCCTGTTCCACACTTGTACATCTTCGTAAAAATGCATTTTTGAACTGAGCTCGGGGGCGACCTTTCAGTAGTTAGCTAAGGCTTATTTGTCAACGGATTACAAGTGACTGTGTTTATATGGTTGGAACTTTCCCTTCTCGCTTTGGGATTTGATATATATATATATATATATGTATATATATATATATATATATATATATATATATTGCCAACAGTCTATAAAATAGACATGGACGCAATCGAAACCATGGAATTTGTAATAGAGAATAATAAAACCTGTAAAAGATTTTGTTAATGAATGTAAAAACGGAACAACAGTTTTTTGTCGTTTTACACGCCATTTTGTACCCATTTTTGCAGTTTTTAAGGGTTAGTGTTTGTGTATGCGTGAGATTAGGCAGACTTGTGCGCACTGCTTCTACTGCGACCGGTTTTGCGCCATTCCTTCCAGCGTTGTGAGCCATTCGCAATCTTCATCTTTGGGTCCGCCACCCTTAGAGTGGTACGCGGCCAGCGATGGTCTGGCAAGATGTCATCGATTTCATGCATTGTCGCCAGTTATACGTTTGACTTTTTTGCGGCCTTTTCCAAAGTAACCCTGCGTGTGCAAACAGGCCGCAGCGTGGTTTCGCCCGTTGAGTTTGCGCAGTACGTGTCTAAACCATCTCAATTGACCCAACCAGACGACATCACGAAACGGAACATTTGTCTTATCCAACGCCCGGTGTCTAACGTCATCATTACGCACTCGATGTTGCCAACACTCGCGGTCAATCCTGCGCAAACAGCTACTGTCAATGCGAAAGGCTACACACGTCTTCCACACGGAGTAGCCAGGATTCGCATCCGTACCGTAATGTCACGCGTACACAGGCTTTGTAAACATTGCCCTTTAGCGAGAGTGCAATGTCGCGATGTCGCTCAAATATGTTAAGTTGGCAAACGCTAACCGGGCTTTAGCGATACAAAGGGATATCTCTGTTCCGATGGTGCCGTCGACAGAGACGCAACTCCTTAGGTAGATAGGACTGTCTACGTGTTCGAGCTGTGTGCCCTCGATAGTGAGTTGGGGTAGGGCTACCTGCCAGTCCTGTAAAAGAACTTTGCACATACCACGCTTAGACGCTTCAATTGCCAATCGATTAATGATGGGTTGCATTCTATGGGGTCACCGAGCAATGCGATATCATCAGCGTAGTCTAAATCGGTCGCTTGATTACCTGGAAGAAACTCGATACCGAAGTTCTGCAGGCCCACTAATGCTCTCAAAGGGGCATCGTCGATCGCAAGGTTGCATAGAAGCGGTGACATTGGGCATCCTTTTCGCACGCCACTGGTGACAGGGAAGAGTGGGGAAAGCGTGCCATAGGCTCTCACTTGGCCTGAAATGTGGAAGTATAACGCGTGAAATATGGCGACGTACTTTTCCGGAATTCCATTCTTCTGCAAGCGATTTTATAAAGTAGGTCGATCAACCGGGTCGAACGCAGCCCGAATATCCAGGAAAGTGACGATGGTGGGTCTATGGTAGAGGTGACGATGCTTCATGAGTTGGCGAAGAGTGAACATTTAATCTACAAATCCTTGACCGGGGCGAAAACCAGCCCGCTCCTTCCGGTAGTGTGTCTCACGAGTGGGGATCACCTGTGGAGCATGATGGATGTTACTAGCTTGGAGACAACTGATAACAGGCTAATGACCTGTAATTGGCACACGAACTTTGAAAACCTTTCTTGAAGCTTGGAACAATGATTGACTGCCCGCAGCAAGAGGGGACCCTTTCTTCCTGCCAAATCTTCAGAAACAGGGACGTTGGCTGATTTATCGCCGTACTTGAACAACTCCGGGGAATGTTCATCTGAGCCGGCCGCTTTGAATCGCTTCAAGTGATTAATCTCAAGACAAACCTCCTTGGGTTGGCGGTTCAAATGACATTGACCATGGCATGCGAGTGAGTGTCCTGAGTATAAAGGTGGATGGCGAGGAACAATTGAACTGCGGCTGGAAGTGCTCAGCCCATCCGTCCATGCCACTGCAAATTAGTGATTTATGACCTGTCCGCTTCACAGATGACCTCGCTGATACCAGACCCGTGTCCAGTAGTCCGAATGAGCTGAAACAGTCTGCGGGTGTTTCCAGTGAGGGTGGCCGCTTCCATCTCAAACGCGCATTGGGATCACCAAACTTCCCAATCGCTGCGAAGGCTTCGTTTAAGTTGTCTGCTGTGATAATGCGGCGAACTGCATTCCGGTCTGGGTTTACTGAAATTTCGGCGGCAGTCGAATAGTGTCATGGAGCTCGCCGATATCCTAGCCTTCAACTGGTGATGTGATAACCCACAGACCGATTGGCCTGAAGTCAGCATTGTTTGCTGCAAGAACTTCCAGCACTAGAATAGAAACATTATAGTGTTGCTCATCCCAACACTGGCACCCGAAGACCGCGGTTTCGTCCTGGTTGGGACTCATCAGTTCGAGATAGCCTGAGTTGGGCTGGCTGGGTTCCAGCCAGGATGAAACCGCTGTCTTCGGGTGCCAGTGTTGGGATGAGCAACACTATAATGTTTCTATTTTACTTACGGTCTTTTGGATCGGAATGGCCGAGGTCCACCTCAAGTGAACCGAAGCCTCAATAGAGGTTGCTTGTAGCAACCCAACCACCAGCGGATTCTCCAAGCCCAACTTTAACTTCCAGCACTGTTCAGTATCGGTGGGCGGGCTAGTGTGCTTGTCAGTGATAATTGATAGTCTAGCTGAGCCGACTTACAAGAATCAAGCTTACAAAGCCTCTGCTTCTGATTTTCTTCGAATGGCATGCAAATGTTAGCACAGACCAGTGCATGAGCTGAATCGAGGTAGATAGACCAAAATGACCTACAGTCTTGTATGTTGCCACGCCACCCGAAACTGATTGCAATGTGGCCTATTTGGGACCAAACCTGCGACGGTGAAGGAGGACGCCGTGTGTCAGAACGTCTCATCGAGTTCCTGATATATATATATATATATATATATATATATATATATATATATATATATATATTCAACACGGCCAATAGTACAATTGCCGTAGTGTCACAACGTATGGAAAATACAATAAACTAACGAAGGAAGAGTAAAAAACAATGTTCATTGAAATAGGGAGTCACAACAAGTCCGCCATTGCGCACGGTTTCTTGCCATATCCGAGTGTTTCCGGTCATACGTGTTCCGAATCTTTCATACTCCAGCCAGAGAAGGGAGAGCGCCCGACCACGGCTAACTTTGATGTTAGCTCCTTCATGCCCCTGACCCTAATCATACGTTTTCCACCTTGCTTTCGCTTCCAGCCGACTTCTGCGCGCGCGAATAGGGTATGGCGAGGTAAGCAATGAGTAGGCATGCGAAGAGCCTACACAAGCCACTGAAGTCTGCTCAGTGGCCGGCAAAGTCTGTTTGATCTGAAAATTCTCCTTCAAACATCCTCATTACTAGTGTGATGTTGCCATCGTACACCCGCAATGCTCCGGCAGCGGTGATAAAATACAGACAGCTCCTCAACATCCTTTGCGCGAACAGGCCAAGTTTCGCAGCCATAGAGGAGAACCGCTCTCACTGGGGCACTGTAAACTCAACCCTTCAGTAATAGACTCAGATTGCCTCGACACCAAGGATGGCGGAGATTGGCAAAAGCAACCCGAGCTTTGGGGACGCGCAAAGAGACTTCATCCGTTAAACTATTAGCGCTGAGGCAGCTTCCGATGTAAACGAACTTATTCACCACTTCCATTGAATGACCTGGAAGGGTAGTGATAATGATAATGGGTATATTTCTCTTTAACTAAGAAGTTGCGTCCATATTTGGTGCAGATCAAACATGCACAGGTAGTACCATGGGCTTACTGAGACTGTATTTAAGAGCAAGTATAAAGGTTTCTGTACAACTCTATCGAATTACGAAAAATTAAACACATTTAGTTGTAAATCATCAGCAGTTGTGTCTGGTTCGTTTATCCTTGTTCGGTTAGGAATTTGTGTTGGTGTCATTATTTCCGGGCATACAATATCTTCTTTTGGCATTGTATGTGCATCGTTTCACAAAAGCACAGTTTTCCGAAATAATCGTCGATACGGGCAATATGAATTTGTGGTGGGTCGGTTCGGGGTACAGTCCAGCTACTTTACGATCCTTTGTGTACAGCAAAATCACAAGGAGCAGATGTTATATTTTTAGCATTTTCCAAAGCAGTCCTCAAGCCTTTTGGCGGACATAGCTAATTCATCTGTTAAATCTTTCAGAAGGATTGTAAGGTTTTAAAAGATAACAAGTGTAGATAAAACGTATAAGTGAAGTAATACCACCAGTACTGGGGCCGCCTTCTAGGGACCTGCTTCCATGCTGGTTATTCTCTCGATGGATTTCCTCCCCCCCCCCCCCCCCCCACTTCCATACTCCATCTGGCCGTGTACCGGTGTGGCTTTTAAAGCCGGAAAGCCATCACTTATGTAACTCATCTTTAGGGCTGTTTTTTGTATATAGTGTGAACAGTCATGCCACCTAGCCCGTATCATCGGCTACTTTCTTGAGTAAAGCACTTTTTTATCGCCAAGGAACCAATGGCGCTTTGCATGGCTATAATTATTAGCGTTGAAAACTTAAATCCGTCACCTCAGGAGATCGACCCAGTCGTGGTCAACAGTGAGGTGAAGGAGAATATAAGAATATGTACGCAAGAAAAATCAACCACATGGTACAGGGGAACAGTCAGAACCGGATGACTGCTCGATGTATCGATATGCTAGATAGTTCTGAAAATAATTTTCAGATTCATCATCATTTGCTTGCGTTAGAAAATTACAATAATTTATAGCGCTGAGCAACGACACTTCTTCTCTGATTATTGACTGTCTCCTCCGCGAAAGAAGGTGTGCTATTTAAAATTACAGTGGGAGTGTAAAAAGGTACTCATAAGTAAAAAAATAAATGCATAGTTTTTGTCACGATAGTGTGGGATACGGACCCTGGGGTTAATCCCATCACATTTGTAATTGAATCGTCAAGAAGGGTTTGCGTTCAATCCGATCCTAAGAAAAGTGTTCACGAGTTGATGTTTCAGCGGTTCAACCATACGAGGCAGCCGAGGTCTTTATATATTGGTATCGACGGGTTTCGTTAATCGCTCCGTTATTTGTTCATTGACTCCTCCGGACTGAAAAATAGTAACTTAGAAGTGCTGAACGAGGTTCTATAAATAAGCACGTGGTCGTGATGCGTTGACTTCGAATCAGAGAATTTTCTCATTTACTTGGCCCTTCCTCGTACAACCAGGCTATACTCACGTCTACGTTTAGCATATCCTTCACTTTATCCACTGTGAACTCCGTGTTAACTAAGGTACGAAGAACATTGAGTCACACGTTCTCAGACTCTGAGATTGTTTGTTTCACATCACTGCATAGCATTTAAGAAAGAAATTTCATCTTAAACTAGTTTGTGCCTTTTCCATTTATAACGTGCTATCTCTATTTCTTGTATTGTACTTGAGGGAGGGTTGAAGTACAACTTAAATGTCTGAAGTAAAGACGCGTTTTTGGATTATATCAAACATGAAGTTCAGGTTAAGTTTTAGTCTCCTTAACCAGAGAGGTTCTATGTTCATCTCACAGCAACGGTCATAGTAGATAAGATCACCAGAGTTTCTCATTAGGCGCTTCGTAAAGTAGCGCTGTACATTTTCTATTGATGTTCTATCACTTTTTCCCAGATTGGAGTATATTAATGAGCAATATTCGAGTAGGGGGCGCATACGGGTTTTATACTGGTAGATGTTGGATTCATTTAAAACAAAGGACTTTAGTATTGGCACTCCTAGTTTACGGACTTTTGCAACCGTGTACTATACCTGTGAAACAGATTGACAGGACTTTGTCTTCTGGCATTGAAGAATTTGTTGCAATACTGCACCGATAAGTTATGCAGCTGCACTTCTCGGATGAGAGTTCTGTTTCCACTTGCTGCACCAAAATTCAAGCTCCTGAAGATCCGCTTGTATGTCGGCTAGTGCATTAAGGAAATTGTTCGAACCAAACACAAGCAATTTTAATGTCATCTGCGAATACAAACGGTTTGCCATGTTTGACGACATCGACTTCGTTAATGTACATCAAGAACAGAAGAGGCTATAGAACACGTCCTTCTATCACGTCACTTGTGACTTTTCTACTCGTGGAAGTATTTCTTAGTATTTCAATTGCCTGATGCCGACCATTAAGTTGTGATGATATCCAAGAATGTAAATTGCCAGGTATACCAAAGGAATGTACTTTCTACAGAAGATTTCCATGTGGTACCCGATTGAACGCTCTATGCATATCAAGAAATATGATGGTCAGACACTTACCATGGTCAATAGAATGAGTGACGAAGTTTAGAAATTGTGCTTGACAAGTAATGCATGTCCGTGTTCTCGAAAATTCGTGCTGGGAAGTATTGATTAAATTCCGCGACGATAGGAATTCAACCATTTTGGCATTTATTGCTCTTTCCATTGTTCCACACAGAATGGAGGTATGGCTGATGAGCCGATAGCTCATCTGTACTTGGCGCGGGCCACTTTTATATCGTGGTGCAACCAACGCATATTTTCACACATCTGAAACAACCCCAGACTTCATGAATAATGTAGAAATATTTTGAAGTAGTATGGGGATATCGGGGCCTCCGAATTTCAGCATAGGAGACAGTATTCCCTCCGGGCCAGAGTAAAAGCTCGTTCGCATTGAGTATATCAGAGTTCTTATGTCCGATTGCTCAAATGCAACAGTACACATGTAATCTGCAGTTTTAGTGGGGATGTTTGCCATCGGTACTATGCACGGCTCTGAAAAACGATGAGAAGTGTTCATTGGAAACCTCACGTATCTGAGCCGGGTTTGCAGAAAGGCTGCTGTTGGGTAGTATAATGGAAGGTGGTATATCATACTTGATGCTCCTGTGCTGGAATAGTCTAGTCATTTACTTTGGATTATTGCTATACGCTAAAGCATTGGTCTCGTCTCTGAAACGTTTTAAGGACCGATTTGTTTCTAAGGATGACATTGTTAGATTTTTCTAAATTTATACACTGAAATTATTGGTCCTTTTAAGTCTATGTCCTAACTTCTTCAGCTTTCGTATTATATGCGACGGGATAGTGATTTGTCTCGTTTTGAGAGAAGTATCTCTGTGACGCATCTGGCAGAAGACATCTAGACACGAGATTACGTTTCTGTATAACAAGTCAGCTGCATGTTGAGGTTCAGGGGAGAGGAAATAGTCATCCCGGTCCAGAGATCGCATTTTGATTGTAAAGTCTCTCCAGTTAGTCACGTGATAGTCACAAAATTTATAATCTTTTTGAATGTGTCGTGGATGTAAACGATTCCTTCGAAGCTGATCTCTGCTTTCTTGTGGTTACTCCCAGCAGATTGGGGAGGATGCGTTTGATTCTAACATTTATGTCTTTTTGTAAAGAGTAGGTCTAACAAGTGTTGGAGGTGAAATTTGTTGTATCCAATCAAATGTATTTATTGCTGAAACAAAATGCAGATATTTTAATGGGGAGCAGCATTTAGCCGGTCCTGCAAGAAGACCTTGCACTTCGATCGTGCAAAGGCCATTCCAAACTGGACGACAAACATCTCCAATCTATACAGAACATGTTAGATGGCCTGTGAGGAATCGCACATTACGGCGATGTCGTCTGCATGCTCTAAATCTTGAAGTCGGTCCCCCGGAAGCAGCTCGACGCCTTTGGCTTCGCAATTCTTCAGAACACTTTCCAAGATTTCATCCATAGCGAAATTGACCAAGAAGGTGGATGGTGGGCAAACCTGTCTCATGCCATACACCTGCACTCGACCCGAGGTTTGAGAGTAGACGACTTGAACTAAGGTGAGATACCGTGTATTACTGTGTATACGCCGATCCGTTTGACTTTGCAACGTCAAGTTTGTCCAAAGTTGCAAATCCGTATATTAGCCAACTCCCCAAAAAATCAGAAAAAGCGTCGAGATTGTTTCTTACGATTTCAACTTCATCCCTATTTGCTCTCACTTGAGCGTACTCTAGCGAAAGCTCCTCTACCATTGGTCAATGTTATGATCGCAGTTCATGGGAGTTAGAGCCGCCAGAACAAACATTTTAACCGCATTGAACAGTGTATTGATTAGATGTCAAGTCACACGAAACAGGTAAGACGGCCGACAATATGGGATAAGGTGAAAGGGTATGTCAGACACCGCCTCGCATAGTCAGGGGCCTCATCCATCAGAATCGCGGTGGAGCAGCACGTGAGAGGGAAGTTCACGATCAATGGTGTGGAACGACGTTGTACTTTCAAAGCATCTGATTGACTAGCATAGCATAAGATATAAGCGCTGTGATTCGCTAACCAAAGTAACGCTAACGCGATGTCACACGATCCAGCTGAGAAGGAATGTGCCCACATTTCGTGCGATTTTCCAAAGCCGTGGAAAAGTGAAAAAATGTCTGGACAGAAGTGATGTACATATGCTCCTGGCTTTAAATTGAAAGTTACCGAGTTTACCGAGCAATCTAATAATTGTATGGCTGCACGCCATTTCACGGTGAGGGAAAAGGTTTTGCTACCGCGTGCAGCAGTACGCGGTAAGAGGAAAATGTTAGCGCAGTGGGTTATGGAGTCACTGCATAACGGGTTAATTGTTACTCGAACGAACATTCGGATTAGGGCGCTCAAAATGTTAAAAAGTCCGGAATTCCAGCCATCAAAACCAATGGATTTTGTTGCTTCCTTCGAACCGTGCAATCGTTTTATGAACCGGTTCAACTTGTGTCTACGAATCCACATAAAATTAGCCCAGAAACTACCGAAGGAATTAGACAGTAAAGTCGAGTCTTTTCAAAGGTTCGTGATTCAGCTGAGAAGGCAGTACAAATTTGAACCATCCAAAATAGGAAATATGGACGAGACGCCCGTGTGCTTTGAAATGCCTTCTAATCGCACAGTGGAGCAGAAAGGTGCTAACACAGTTTTTGTAAAGACGACGAAACACAAGAAGACACGGTTCACAGTTGTTTTTGGGTGTCTAGCGGACGGGTCTCGTCTATCATCTTTCAATATTTTTAACTGTAAGGCGCTGCCTAAGGGAGCGGAGTTCCCAAGCGGCGTGTTTGTGCGGACTAACGCGAAAGGATGGATGGACAAGAGTGACAGTTATGGACTGGGTGAACACAGTTTGGGAAAAGCGAAGTGGTGCCCTTTTAAAGAAACCATCTATGCTGGTTTGGGATTACTTTAGGGCATATCGAATTGAGAACGTGTGGAAATGATACCGAGAACTGAACTTGTCCGTGGCTTTAATTCCCGATGGACTTACACCAGTATTGCAGCCACTTGTCTGTCTCAATAAGCCCATTAAAGTAAGTCTTCGGGTCAGGTGGATTAAATGGATGACATCGTCTGATTTGGCGTTGACGAAGGATGGCAATGTGAAAAAGTTGACATTGTTACAATTGCAGAGTGGGTGAAAGAAGCGTGGCTGGATATTCCATCAAAAATTATCGTACGATCATTCAAAAAGTGCTGCATCAGTAATGCTATGGATGGAAGTGAGGACGATGCCATTTTTGAGGAATACGATAATGACGAGAGCAGTGAAGTTGAAGATGAGGATATTCACTATGATTACCCAATGACAGATGACCAGTACCCAAAACTATTTGGAGATTCTGACTCGGATCCTGGTTTCGAAGGATTTGAGTAATTTTAATACCATTGTGCAGCGTTTGGATAGGTGGGTCTATAAAATCTATCAGTACGTGCTGTTCTGTCATCTAGTTTTTACAATTTTATTGTGTGTGATGGTGTTCGATTCTGTATACTCAGTTAGCTGTGCAATATACTGAGAATTTTCGATACGTAATGTGTCCACCTATTGGCACTTCAAATTCCCGCCTGGGATAACGTCTGTCTCTAGCGAGTGATGCTAAATCAAGATAGGGGCATAGGTGTGCAGTGAATGTCTGGGTGAATTTTGCATGTGATCTTTTCACATTGCGCATAACCTTTTGTAATAGCCGACCCCACTACAGCCATGGAAAAGTGTCCAAAATTCCTCGGCTTGTACACGGTAATGTACAGGACTTCTCAGGCACTCCCCTTCTCAGTAGACAACTCCAGAGAGCAGCTCTGTCGACTGAGTCAAACGCGGCTCGTATGTCTAAGAAGACGACGATGGTTAACTGGCCGAATGTTTGACGATGCTCGAGTATTTGGCGGAGTGTAATGATGTAATTGATTAAACCCCTACCTGAGCGGAACCTAGCTTGCTCTTCACGTATGCTTTGTTCTCGTACCGGACTGTCTCATTAAAAGTAGAGCTGCGCGCACCTTGGAAGCAATACAGATGAGACTAATCCCTCTGTGGTTGGCGCAGTCAGTTCGTATACCCTTTTTGAAGACGGGCACGATATCCGCTAGGCTCCACTCAGATGGCATAACTACAGTGGCCCACATCTCTTGCATGAGAGAAGTTAACTTCTTAACAAGTCATGGACTACCATCTTTACAAGGAGCCGGTGGGAATTCATCTGGACCAGGGGCTTTGTAGCGCTTTAAGAGGCGAAGCTTATGGGCAACCTCGGCTTCGGATGGTGGTGAAACTTTTGCACACCGGGGAGCGCTCTGGACTCCAGAATGGGAACTCATTGGTGCTACTGGCCAATTAAACTGCTGTTCCAAGTGCTCGGCTCAACGCTCAAGTCGGCGTTTTGACAGTGGATTGGCTCGCCATTGGTTTCGCATAAAATTTCGTTTACAATCGGACTTTTGCTGCCAGTAGATCGGTTCGGGAGGAAAAGCTTACGGAAATTCCCCGACGTCGCCGCATGCTCCATCTCGTCCACCAAGCCTCGCGATCTTCCCGAAGAAGCTGTTTGAGATTAACGTTAGTAGTCTTGAGTAAAGCGTGATATTTAACGCTAGTATGAATTGCTCGACGGGCTTCGAGAAGTTGGAGGGATCGTGCAGAGATCCAGTGGTTGACAGGACTACTGGTGAAGCCACAGACCAGGGTTACAGAGTTGTACATGGCGCCGTGGATGTGTGTCCAGTGTGATTCAATGTGTGTGCATGAGGCAGTCTTCAGCCGTGAGGCCAAGGCATGCTGAAATGCACGGAGAACCTTCGGGGCAAAAAGCTTAGCTACGTCAATCCGTTTCTGGCGACGCTGCTGAGAGCCACCAAGACGTAGCGCAAGCTTGGCACACATCAGCGCGTGATCCGAAGTGAAATAGGTACTCCAGATTGATTTGCAATCCTGTATGCTACTCCGCCAGCGAAAGCTAATAACGACGTGGTCAATTTGTGTTCACGGCTGGCCAAGTGATGGGGATCTCCAGGTGGAGCGTTGCCGCCAGGATACTCGAAAGCTAGTGCTCGACAGAAAGAGGTCGTGATCATTTTTGAGCTCACTTGTTCGCCGAGCTTCGGAGTTGGGATGCAAACGTTTCATCACCAAGCGAGGTCGTGATCAGCGTAAAGCTGAAGTAGTCGATCGCTGTTGTCAGTTCTGTGAGTGCCATGGCCGTGTTGACAACCAAATTCACGTTCGTGAACTTCGAGTCTACCGACCTGCACGTGCGAGTCCCCGGCGAGCACCACGATGTCGGTACGGTGCTTTTTACAGAGGTTGGCCAGTTGAGCATAGAACTCATCTTTAACCGACTCCAGGCTGCAATCTGTGGGAGCGTACGCTGCGACAATGAATAGACAGTGTCTGTTGGTTTCGTGCCTGGACAGTCGCACTGAGGTTTCAAGTTGGATCGCGCATAGTCGACTGTTAACAGGAATCCAGTCTATTAGCGCGACCTCAGTACGTGTGTTCAACGCAATCCTTACGCCTGCATAGCCAGCGGTTTCGGCGGTTGAGTCTTCGGATAAACGCAAAGTGAAAATGCCGGTGGAATTCGCAGACGGGGAAACTAGTCGCAGCGACCTGTTAGAATCCTGTTAACGGGTCTCACTTGATAGCAGACATCAATGGCCGTAGTTCCTAGAGTGCGATCAAGTGCTGTCTGCGATCCAATCTGTATCAGCGTCCGAACATTGAAGTTTGCCAGCTTAAATTGGGAACGGAGCGCTAGAAATGGCTTGTCAACACGACTTAGCGCACCCTCAGACCTAGGCTCCTGATCCGTGTGACGAGAACGTTCGCCCCAGGCAGCGCGGTATCGTGAACTCGAAAACGGAAGGAGAACACCAAGAATGGGGTGTTAAACAAATGTGGAATAAAGTGCTTAAACAATGGTTCGGTTAAACGTGGTTTGACAGGTTCAGCTGCCAGTACCTCGGCCGAGTAGAGCAGTTCGAGGGCATGAGAGCAGATAGAGCGAGCGAAGAATTGTTGAGACATGGATCCATAAGTTGTGTAGGTGCAATGTCTTTTAATCCTGCATCAGTCTTAGAGGCGAACTAGTCGACTGTTAACTGGGAACTAATCAAAGTGTTAAGCCTCGGCATTGCTACTTAATTCCACGCCAACGTTGGTCAAGCCAGTGGAAGCAGCTTCTGCGTCGCCAGCTAAACGTAAATGGTATGTGGCTTCCTGGTTAGTCGGAAATTTCAACCTGAGCACAGTACTTGGGTCATGCAGTCGCGTTTCGGAAAGGCAGTGGATATCAATGGCGAGGGAACTCAGGGTACATGCAAGGCCGATCCGTTGCCCAATCTGCATAAGCGTCCGGACATTGAGGGTTGCCAACCGGAACGAAGATCGGGGTGAAGAATAGCCCCAGGCAGGACATCACGGGCAGCACTGAAAACGGTAGCGGAGTCAAGTTGAGGGAAACGAATTCATAACATACGGATGATCGGCGTGTGATGAAGGTTGCTGAGAACTGAAGGAAGCAGGAGCGAGAGAATGCTAAACAGCGGTGTGATCCATGGTTTTTGCAGCGGGCGCGATACTACCTGGTTGCCCAGCTTGAGATAGGGCGGCATCCGGTTTCGGATTTGTCTGACACTGTGGCCAGCCAAAGGACGCCTGCGCCTACAGAGGGCTCATGGATGGCTTGCGCTGCACCACCCACAGCTCCATCCACACACCCCATATCCAGTGTAAACCCGAAGGAATAAGACCGGGAGGCATGTGGATGGGAGCCACGTTTCATCAACGGAACCGCCCCACACTCCTTCACAGGCAAACTCAAGCACACTGTATTTGGGAAACAAGCGCACACAAGGCGGTGGCTGGACCGTAATCCGCTCCACAATGAGTGCATGGAACCACTCTTTGATCCTAACACGGTCACGGGGACCGTGCACCCCGTCCTCTCCAACAACGACCAACTATCTCCTAGAGCCAGTATGGACGAGGTAGTGGGTAATAGACAGGTAGGCACCTTGTCAACATGCACATCAAGCGCAGCCACACCGGGGATATCAAACAACAGCCAATCACTTGAGAAAGATAACCAAGAAAATAAATCGAGTAATGCATAAGGAAACGTAACAAAAACCTTATAATAATGGGCATATGAAATAAGTTGTTTACAATGGGTTTGAGATAAGTTTACGAAGTCAGGAAGTTTATTTTGCGGGTATGACACAAACGCGTAAATCTTATCGAAATTAACTACAATTGGCTTAAGCGAGTTGTGCAAGTTTATAGAAGAGCGTACAGGTGGACATTTATTTGAGAAAGAAAAGCTTTAGGACAAAATTGGGAACCCACCACCTGAAATAAAGAGAATTAGCATGTAAGCGCGCGGTTAGTAAATCGAATGCAGCGTACCTACAAACGCTGCACCGGTTCTGCCTACGTTTTCTGCAGGACCCGTCGTCGCTTCGGTAGTGGTCCCGAGTGGCCTCGCTCATGGCTCACTAAGCCTGCCTGACTCAGTCACTCGCGACCGCATGTGTTACAGCACCATGCGCTTGATGTCGATGGAGAACAACCTATCGGTGCTTGCCACTTCCGCACTTGCCGCTTCTTATCTGCATGCATGAGGGTTTTCTCCTGCACCGCGGCAACTGACTTCGTGATCAGGAGGCGCCATGCATGCCGACCAACCGCCTTTGATTCCCATGATCTGCAATCAAGATTAGAACGCGTGAGCCTCACTTTGATCATGTCCTGGTAATGTAACTGTTTTCTCCACGTGCCTCTTCCCTATACTCAGCTGACCTTATAAGGGTTGTTTCGGTATCCGCGTTGAATCCATACGGCTCACATGACCGAGCCACCTCAGGTGTCTCAGCAACAGTATGCAGTCCAGTGCATACATCCCACTTTGTCGCAACACTTCCGTGTCTGCAACTCTGTCGCCCCAACTGATGCGTATATATATATATATATATATATATATATATATATATATATATATATATATATATATATATATATATATATATATGAAATTTTAAATTATTTCAATCCCTATTTCTGGGACTCAATGAAAGGCTTTATCGAAGCTTTAGTTTTCTGATTCAAGAATTTGCTGCTCCGGTACTCTAAATAAATATTTCGGATATCCGTACTGTTATCCAAAACACGGCTGTTTGTTTTTTCAATCTGCTCATCCAAGCTGATATATTCGCGGCGTCCATGATAGTTGAGCTCAGATGAACACTCGGGCTACCTATTGGATGGTACCTTGCTTTCTCTAAATCTATTCTACCTACTTACTGGGCATTAGTAAGCAGCATTCTAAGAGCGATCGTCACAGTTTCTTCGCAGAGTGGGTCTAGTTTCTACAACCACCATGGACCTGCAACTGGAACCGGTCGATGGCCGAAAGGACTACACACCTGCATTGTAATCCGGAAGTCACCGGTTCGAATGCGCTTAGTTGCATGCAATCTCCCGGTATACCCAGTCCTCACGTGACTTTTGGCGGTCGCGTGTCAGCGAGGCTTCGGTACGGTGTGCCGGCTTACTGCTGATGCCTCTCGCTAGCTTTCGCTTAGCCATAGTTCGCTTGTTCACAAAAGTGCGCAGTTAACTCATGTACCGTATGGCAGTGGGTGGTTCCTTTGCTCAGGGTTACAGTACAATGATATGAAGTTGTGTTGCATTTGGCAGTCATGAATACCACATTCTTTTTCACTCTAGAATTTCTGACACTGATGAGACCTTTATTACAGTAGAAGCCGATCTTAATGTGATCGACGAACAGAGATGGTTTCCTCTGAGCAAGGATGTGGAACATGTCGACAACACAGCAGAAAATTAGTGGACCCAGGACGCTATCCTGGATAGCACCACTAGTCACTGATCTGTACGCTTAGTCCATCTTGTTTAACCCTTTGAGTCCTGAATTAATTTACTTATTGCTCAACATGAGCCACAAAAATTTACTCCACACGCTGTAGTGTGGGTGTGGCCCCTACTTACATGTTGACAGGGGGCTATTGTACGTATCCTCGCGAGTACCGACCGGAATAACGCTTGCTCTGAAGCAGTTTTGCGATTTAAAGTAAGTAGTACTTATAATTACCGCCAGGACGCAAAGGGTTAATCGGACTCATTAAATGAGATTGATATGACATCCTTCGAACTAAAATAGCAGTTGAAGTCAAATACCGAAAGACATGAGTCTGATCAGTAAACCATGGCGAACTACTCGATCGAACGTCGAGGCAAACAATACTCGAAGTATACCCCTAATCTATCATTAGGGTTGCGTGATTCCAAACCCGAAGTGGCTTGTTTGATGGGATTAAACCCTAAAAACACATGTTGTAATTTTTTGGCAGGATTCCGTTTAACACAATGTCAAAACTTTCTCTCTATTACCTTCAAGGTAATCGCTGTGTGGTTGAAGGGGCGATAATTGTCATCATCTTGGTCATTGTAGCATGTGTCTTGTCACCCCTGTTACAAGGAACGTGTCGCTGTTCCTAGAGTGTAACTAAGACAGGGGCGTCCAGACTTTTCGCAAGGAGGGCCACATTTTGTGAAGTAAAAATATTTCAGGCCATATTCAGTTTGAAATTAATATAATCACATAGATTACACATGTACGAAAAAATCTAAGCCTGAATTTATTATTTTATGCTGGAGCCGCTGGCCTGACTTTGCACACCCCTGACCTAAGAGGATGTGTGCTATACACGATCACACAATCTAAGCAAGACGCCATCGAGACGTTCAGGGCCGGGATAGTGTGATATCTTGAACCATTATCTGAGCGATCGCGCATGTCTCAAAATCAGTGATATGCGGCGTACTTTGCTGGTTTAGACAGTTTATTTGGGACCGAGCCTACAACATTGGTAAAGGACCCACAGAACTGACTAACCATCATTATTATCCATATTCCACGCTAGCTAAAGGAGAGAAATACCTCAGCTATTGTGCAGCTATAATAATAAAAATTCGGTGTTAATTCATCACGGTCCACTCAGTCAGCAGTCTTTGGCAAGTCTGGAAAGGTACCAGAAATCGCTGTTCGACCTTCTGAGCCTCGTTTGTGATGTGCTTCCCATCGGACTCCTGTCGGTTTCCGTGATCCTAAACATTGACGAATGCAAAATAAAAGCCCAACACCCGGTTATATACTGCTTTGTCTCATATTGTGCATCGAGTGTGAGATCGTGGTTAGAGGGTTAAGCTAAGTGGACAAGGGGGGACAAGTAATCCCAAAATGTAAACTCTTTTGAGCTCGACTCTTCGTCATGTCAACTAGTGTATCCAACCAAACATCTTCCTCGTCCTTCCGACCTCAGTCTGGCCATCGGGAGGCACCAATCGACGCCAGCTTCGAAGTGAGGGACTTCTTGACTAAGTCGTCACTTTTTATCCTCTCTTATTCCATCGACACTCTGTTGGCGCAAATAACGCACGTCGAGGGCGTCGGTATGCAGACATTTGCAGCTCGTGACCTAGCCATCGGAGCCTGGCGCATGATATAACGGTGCTGAGTGGTTCACTTGCTCTTCCTGCACCATCTACGAGACGCCGAAGACGCTCATTGCTTATGCGGCGTCCCTCTCAGACATGTGCTAACATGCGAAGGCAGCGATAGTACAACGTAACCAGCCTCTGAGTCATGTTTCGTAGACGTATAGGAGGGTTGAACAGTCGGATGCATTGCAAACTCTGTCTTTCATGAGGAGAGTGAGTTCGCGCTGGTTTCGCAGGTGGCGAAGATAGGCACTAGTGCCTCGTTCTTTTCTATTCGATTCCTGATCTCGTCTTCCTTTCCACAGGCGCTTATATTGCTGTTTCTTATCAAGGTTCAGTGCAGGATTTGGCGCCTGCCAATATTGGGAATGGACTTTGCATTCGGAGGGTACAAAACAGTCCGGAAATATCGACAGACAGTGCTGCTTGTCACCTTTTGGGGCTGTCACAGATTAGGTCAATGTCGTCAGCGTACTCCAAGTCAAGAGGTCGATCACCTGAGAGCAGCTTTACACCTTGTAGGTTGTTCCCAATTAACGCAGTTTACGTGACGGGATGATGAGGATGACGGAGTGAAAACGGGAAAATTAGCATACGGTAAGGCCTGAGCAGTAGCATCCTCACTCCTATCTACCCTGCTCCATACAGCAAATAGGACGCCGTTGATTATCTTCTGCGACAGCCATAGCATCACGAAATTGTTCGGGAAGAAATTTATTGTATTGTCTTTGCAAAATACTGTTAGTTTACCCAAGCCTATACAGGAGAACGGTTAGATTTCTCAACCAAAGCCTTTGTTACAAAAACCTGATCGCTAGACAGCGGGGTATTGGCACTGGAATACAAAGAGTTCGTTTTATAGAGTAAGAAACCAACCCACAACCCAGAAAGCCAGGAGACTGAGTTTGTCTGGCCTCTACCCATTGACAAATCTGGTATGAGTGGCTCTGAAGATGCAAAAGCACCAGCAAGCATAGCTCAGTGGATCACTGAGGCACACAAACTACCGAACCACGTTAAGGTCCAGTTTCGTCGCAGTGCAGTGAATACACACTCACATATAATCTTATTGGGTTCTATTCGTGAGTACTAGGAGAGTAATATGGTTTGGTTTATTCTTATCTATGCGCCCCGTTACTTGAGGTAAGGCTTGGGACTTGTTGTTGGAGCTAAGCACTTTTCTTCTCGTAAACCCTAAGTGGAGTTCTGATCGCATAAATTAGCTAGGACTTCATTCGTGCATGCTGTACTATAAAACTCTCGAGCCATCTGCATTTGTAGCACAACGTCCCAGATTAAACTCTCCCATGACCAGAGTTAACAGTCCACAGTTCTATCGCAGCTCGGTGTCTGCCCCATATTTCCGCTTCTTTAGGGTTTTCTTGTGAGCTTTACCACATAAATTCCTTGATCATTGCACGGATATTACTTTGCTGCTGGCTTCCCAACATGTTTTGTTTTGGGTTTATTTAACGGTACTTATTTTGCATTGATCCATTTTTGGGTGACTTCACAGATCCCGATAGGTGAGTGTATTTCTGGCCAGTCTCCGTTCACTTCCGGCTTCCGAATACTAACTGTTCAGAACTTTATGCTTCACTGTAGTTGTTTTGCCATTCATTTTGATTTTTACCCTCTCCTTATTTTTTCATTGCTCTTCAGGTCCATTTCTTATGCAAATATCCATTAACTCACACCTCTTTGCTCAGCTCACCCGAGATTTCCATGGAAATGTCCTCTTCGCTACTTTGGCGCTTCGTTCCACTCCCCACTAGCCACCTACAACTTAACACCAGGTCCCTGATTGAAACCCAGCTGTCAAACAGGTTGTCCAGTATACTCCCCCTTGAAAAAGCAGGGCGTGCAGAAGATGACATGGCCGTACAACTTGCCACCGAGACGGTATGCACCTTACGTTGAAGCGTGTTTTTGTTTCTCTACACATCCGTTACCTTTGAGCAGCCATCTGTCTGCTTCTTTGTCGTACATTAGTTCATCTTTCTGTGCCGTTGTCTGTCCCATGTTTTCAGGCTCTCGCTCTGCGATTAGTGGACTGTCAGTCCTCTAACTGGTTGGCAACCAATGCTTCGACGGTGTCCGCAGTCGCTCGTCACTCCTTGACATGCTTCACTGTAGTTTCGAGTGCTCCTGTTCACCCTCGGCTGATACCTTGCTCCCACAGTCTGTTGGATGCGGTGCGCCGCCCGTTGTGTGCCTTCTCGCATCATTTAGCCATGTGGATCATCCAGCTTACTCCCAGCCTTCAACTTGTGGATCCACTATTACAGGTAACTAGACCAGTTTATTTGTCACATTTACCAAGGCACTTGCGCTGTTTTCCCCATTTTGATTGCAGAGGCTAACACGCTATTACTATCGTCTCCTCAGTGCTTAATAAAATCAGAACGAACTAATGCACCTCACCTTTCGATTGGTCTTCTACCGCGGTTACTATTTATAACCTTTGTTTGACTTTGCTCCCCCAGTGGCTGGCTACAGGGACACTAACGGTCTGCAGAGGGAATAGATCGATGTCACCCCTATCGTCTTTTGTTGCTCTTCAAGCCTGGCACTCATGGGTTTCCGACCTCAGGGCACCTATTCAGAGTTCGAATGCTTGGGTGAGTTCCCAGTTTATTTTATTTCATTAACGCCACTGAAGTCATTAACAGTCTTGCGTATCATCATCTGTCGCCTCCGTCCATATCGTCTTTCACTCGTCACATGATCTTGGACGCCCCGTTTGTCAGTGAAACTCGTTTGTTCCGTTGTCTGTGAGCACCGGTCTCCATGGCCGTAACTTCTCAAAATGTCTTTTGACATTTACTTGTTTTCATTCTTCACGTTTGTTACCGAATCTTGGCTTCGGGATCATTCTTTACCCATGATTATCGGTTTCATTTCATTGATCATTGCATCTGGATGTGTTCACTGCCGTGTTCTAACATCTTACTGGCTTTGTTGTTCCTAACCTATTTTATTCAATATACCGGCCATCCGATGGGATCTGAAACAATGGTAGTCGAACGTCACGCTAAGTAACATGACCGAATCTACCGCAACAACGGCAGGCACTTAAAATTCGTGGATAGGAGAAGTATGCTTATTTGTTTCCCGCCGTTCACTAGCCTTATTGTCAATGCCTCGAATAATTAGGGCATGCGCACGAAAGATTTCTGTTAGGCTATCGCATTTTTCGCTCTGTTGGCCAGTTATCGCATTACCTGGTATCCTTTCACATATTGCTTCTAGATGAACGTGTTCACGGCTTAGACACACTATAGCCCCAACAGATGGTGTCCAGCGAATTGCGTTCCACTAATCTTGTTCAATAAAACACGAATACCCCGAGCCTATTGGAAACCGGCAGATGATAAGATTGTGAAGCAAGTGATTTGCTTGGCTTCCGTCCTTGTGTCATCGCCAGCGTCACTTCTATTTTCGTTTGTTCGAAAACCGGACCTTGTGCTGCAGACACTTCACCATCATCCGATCGCACACTGAATATTCTCATGTTCTTGTGAGATCAACACACGCTAACTCGTGAGCAATTTGAACTTAAGTCGTTGATCAGTATGTTTTCTACTAGCGTTATCCATACATTTTCTAGCCGTCACAAAAAGCAAGTTTTATACTCAGTAATCTGTAGTGTATACCGTCACTTGGTCAAGGACGGGGCTTCTGGGACTCTGGAATCCGACTTATTGCAGTTTGGTACAATGACGGTAAGCTGCCGAACGCTCTTTTATTATCTTTGTTTATCGCTAATCGACGCTGCAGATTCCTTAGTTCTATTAAGACCAGAGTTAAGGGCAACTCTGATGCCACATTTGGAAAAGCTTCAGCGGTGTACAACCGTCACACGCGAAATCTGTGCTATGGAGAAATGGCTACTTTCGGTGGTGATTCAGATAGATAAGTGCAACCGTCTGGATTTAACTGAACTAAGATCAGCCGGAACCAACTCCTACTGAACAGATACTGTGAAACTAAAAACCGGTTGGTTCGTATCGTATTCGCTTATTATAGCATTGAGAACCTTCCCGTAGTTCAAGCACCTAAGGCCCTGATTAAGTCGTTTTTTTATCAACCTTCTTTGGTACTTCTCTGTATTTGTTTATATTCTAGTACATTTCTGAGATCAAATGTGTTGTAGCTGATTATTCATCCGCCAAAGGTGTACAAAGCAGTTTTTAACTTGATTTGAACTACTTCATCTAGCCTTCGCATTAGTACAGTTCCACGGTATTATGACACCCACAAAAGGCCTAACCTCATTCGACAAGCAGTCTGCGAACCGATTGTTTTATAATCAGCTCACCATAGCCCAGCGGACCGAGTTCAAAGACCTATTGATTAAACCAGATCGCATGCTTTTACATAGGTCCATTCATGATCTTTCGTCAACATCACCGGCTCAAACGGCTATTTAGGTCAAGTGTTCTCAAGTCAAGTCAAAGTATGCTTCCTGAACCCTAATGTGTTCATTTTCAGAATTTACACCACCACTGCGGACATTTGGATGATAATTTCAAAATACATGCTTGGGTAGAAAAGTGGGAAAAAAGCAAAACTGTTACTTCAACAAGCGCTCGTGCAGCATGCTAGTGACTTTCGCTGTGTCAACAAGCCAACGTGAGAGATAAGGCAAAACAGTAATACGTTACTATGACTTGCGGGCGAATAAAATTCTGAATTTCGAACGAGTAGCAGAGAAAGAGAGCGTTTTGAAAAGATCGTTGTGAAGTGGATGAAATCGCTCAGTTAATATCTTAGAAGGAAAATCATTGCAGGCATCATGATGTCTAGAAATCGTCAAATCAACTAAACTATCTCTCGACAACCCGCTGCATCTAATAATGTGCTTTATAGATTGCACCAATATGATGGTTTTTCTGAAGCAGTCCATGGAAAATGACAGGAGAACAGTATAGCCAATGGGGAATATTACAAGAGGTGAAAAACCTGAATATTAAAGTACGCGGTATTAAAAGCACCTTAAATCTAAGGGCATAAAAAGAGACTTTTCTGACTTTTTGAAAAGTTTTACAGACGTGCTTGGACCAAGAAAGGTTCTGGGACAAACAAACGCCGAAATACTTGACGGTCGAAGAGCTGGGTATGGTATTTTCATTCACAGTATGTGTGGCAGGAAAGCCATGAGGGACTGCAATTTATCGCCACGTAGAAAAGAAAATATTACATCCCTACATTTAGAAGCATTAAGCGGAAGAGATAACTTATTTAATGTGGTAACTGAGCACTTAGAAATTGATCTCGACCTCGAGCACCACCATTCCTGACGATACTGCAATGTCACCTAAGCAAACTCCTACCAACTACTACTCTCCCAATCTTGATAGCTGTGAGCCAATCGAGTTGAATTTATCGTTTCTAACTGATGGAGTATGTTCCAAACTTTGGGAAGAGCTGATTATCAAGAGCCCTATAGCAGTGTCGCAAACCGAACTCAACGCTCAAAGGACTCCCATGGGCAGTCAATTCAATATTGCAAAAAACCCCAAGCTTCTCATCAGTTCCAACATTATCTACAAATCTTTGAAGAACACGGTTGAAACTTTAAGTTCTACCAGCATTCGTCACCCAGACGCTATATAAATCGACCTCCTGACCCGACAAATACCAGAAACAAATGTCTGTTTGATACCCCACGCCATAAAATCTGGTACACTAATGGTGACAGAATGAACTATGTCACAAGGACAAGGCCATCTCTCATCCCATCCCATGTGTGCAGCCCCTCCCGACACCTATCAATATGACCCTTTTTTATTACAGGTGGGAACAAAGGCGCAGTCATTCCCACCCCTTACATACCCTGCAGAAGCCAACTACCTGTTCCCAATGTTTCTTCATCTTTTTGTAAATGTCTCTTCTAGCCAACTGTCACGTCAACCGCAAATTAGACTTGCTGCCCCAACCGCATCCCTGTCCACAGCAATATTGGTGTTCACAAATGACACATTACTCATATCACCACGCCAGCTAAGAATAGGCTCGGCCCCACTACCCTCACTCATGTCTCCTGCGTCCATAGTATTTGACTACAACAACGCAACACGATGACCTCACACCCAATAGTCCGTTTTCTGTACTTCTACTTAGTGCCAAATCTGTTAACAACAAATTATGCTTCCTAAGCATGCTTGCACATATCAACAACCCACAAGCAATCCTCTCTACCGAAACCTAGTGCTCCTCCGATACATCGGATTATACCTTAATTATTCCTAATTACCATCATTTCCGGATAAAGATCGCGAAACAGTCAAAGTAGGTGGATGCATTCTATAACTGCATCATACATTTGCTGCAGAACTTCTTGATCATCCACAGCCATCAAATATCCCCAAATCTGTTCGATTCTCCGTCTCAGGAACCGGTTATCACACTCTACTTGGACGTGTCTACAACCTGCCAACTGCTTCAACCGCGAATGTTACCATCATCACTTCACCTTTCGAATTTGCTGCTGAGATGCCACACAGGCAGAAGATAATTGCTGATGATTTTAACCTACCAAAGATTTTCTGGTCCTCCAAACTATCCTCGTTGGCACATACAGCTATCGTTTCTTCTTTTAGAATTGGTGGGTGATTAAAATGGGTTACTGAACCAACCAGGACAACAAGTATACCCGATGTGACATTCACTTTGTGGGTCACAAATGCACGGCGAGGTATTAAACAAACTCCCTGGTAGCGACCACAAGATGGTACGATTCACTTTCTGCGTTAGATTAGCCACCAAACACGCCTTTGATCCTCAGTATGCAACCCATAGGATAAACCGTAAGTAATTCCAACAATTTATCCGATTGGGACGCATTCCTTCTCTCTAACAATGTGTGCACTGCCGTCGACTATTTCTACCATCGGGTCCATCAAGCCAGTGTTGTCCTTACTCCCCAAGGCAAAGGGATCACTCGTGTCCAAAAAGGTAATCGTGCGTTCAGTCAGCCGGAAACACAGGAGACTAACTGCTCGATGCAGAAAAACGGGAAATTTCACCATGATCTTACAGTTGCACAACATCATTGACAGGGTCAAGCACATACAGTTGTCGAAGAGGATACATGAAGAACAGATAGCTTTACGAATGACATGTAAAACGAAAGAAGGCAAGTCGACAGAAGTCATTTAGTTAAGTTAGGTTCTTCGCAGTCAGTTTCCAAATCACATAGTCGTCCACATGCCCGGAAAAGCACTAGACTGCAGTTTCAGCCTGTTGGGCATCATCAGTAGTGCGCATCCATCGGATCCATGAGGATTCGAACCCATGACCACCAACGGATTGAACCGCCAGTCAGCAGCTTATGCCACTGGGCCACGGGGGACAGCTTCAGACCGTCGTGATTTACAAGCTAACTGCGATATAGCGCGTCTTATCCTCCACTGCCATGCAAGTTACGAACGTTGCAGAGGACAGGGTTGGCCCCGAAAGACACGACGTCCGTTAACAGAAGTCATTTACCAAACGTTTGTTAGGCAAAGCTTCCAGTAAAAACTATCGGGAGCGCTGCCAGCAATTCCAGCTCGATCCGCTTTAGCTACGAAGATTGAGGCATAACCTGTTGATTCTGTACAACATGAATCATCAAAACGCCCACTGCCATTTGCCTTCCGTAGAATTACAGCATTGTTCGACAAGGAGTTACATAATAAGGAGTTTATCCTGAGTGTACCAATGTGTAGGACAAGTCTACGGTCCAACTATTCTCTTATCAGTTATGCTGTCCTGTGAGATAAGCTCCTAGTCACAATCCGATCGTGTATGAGCGCAACGGCCCTTCGCGTTATGCTTGCCAATTACCTAGATTTGAACACGAATATGACCCTGTTCTCCTGAGAGCCATGGTTTGTTCCAAGAAGGGACAGACAACATCTGGTGGGTGACACAGGAAAATTTCAAGCACTGTGGTACACCCTTAGTGCTGTTACTATCTTATCCAGCTAGTACACATTGATTTGAAACACACCTTATGAGTAAATACCTACCCTTGAAATAGTCTAGACAATGGAAAGCACATAACTGTTTATCTCTCACGCATGAGCATGACATTTTCTGTAAAATATGATATGTGCCAAATATGGACACTGTTTCTCACATGATGGGAAATATACCTATTATTTTATTATTATAAATCATCCACCGGAGCCTTTACGTCCACTCTCCTTCGGCAACAGCGTGTGGGTGACGCAAAGGTTTACAACTTAGGGCTTTTCTAATCTGATATTTCTGAACTTTTTCACTCTTACTCGCGCCCTATTAACTACCATTTTCATTACACTCTTTGAAAATGTTTGAACTTTTCCATTTAGCGGTGGCCTATTAATGCATTATAGCTTATTTGCTCGCCATTACGTACAGTAAATCACACCAATCTGGGTTTGACCATTCTCTGATATGTTACCTAATACTAGTAATTCATTTCAACACATCGATAATATGCGTGTAAGAATGGGAAATTACATTTTAGGTATAGGGTCAAAATCAATTAGAACATAGATAATAACTGATACAAGCGACGTACTAATCATTCCGCCATCTTGTCTATGAAGTGGAATCACGATATAAAGTCCAACACAACATTAGCCTTTTCCATTTATATGAGCATTTTCAAGCTAACATTGCGGAACGTACAATGGAACAATGGTATATGACGGGTAAAAAAGCATACACTTAACGAGTCCCGCAGGTTGGCAATAGAAATACTGACAAATTGGCAAACCACATAAGTGGTTGAAGTAAGGAGCGTCAGTGAGATAAAAGGTAGAAGTATAACAGTTTTAGGGGGATAAAGTGGTACGACGCAAAACTGGCTAAGAAATTGTTATCGTTGGTGATGGTAGCAAATCAAAATGGAGTACTCACCGGTTCGCACAGATTTACGACCGTGAATTTGGGGTATAAATTCAAAGAGGCTGGTCAGCCTAAATATATACAAGCGTTTTCGTTCATAAAACAAAGCGCAGGGCGCTCAGTGCGACGTCCAATCGTTTTTTAAACGTATCTAATGTGGGGGCACAAACAACTGAGTTTGGAAGGGCGTTCCAGGGCCCGCAGACCCGAAGGGAGAAATAGGTTCTCGGACAGTCTAGACGACTGTACTGTTGGCTCAGCTTTAAACTGTTACCGCGAAGGTTAGTGTTCGGGCTGAGCTTCAAGAGGTGGCGGCATACGTGACCGGGATCGCTCAATATCTGGTACACTAGTATGAGGTCTCCACGAAGTCGCCGGTACCGTCCGCTGAACACTCGGAGTATCTCCAGTCGTTCCTGGTAAGGAGTGTGGCGCAAGCCCTTGACGATTTTCGTTGCACGACGCTGTGGGGTCTCAAGCGCTGCAAGGTCACGTTTTAGCCAGGGTTGCCAGGCCTGGATTGCATATTCGACGTGAGGACGCACGTAGGCATTCAGCATCAAGGAGAAGATGGATGGATCCAAAATTCCGAATGCTCTTCGCAGGAGTCCAACGTGCTGGTTGCCCCTTTTAGAAGCGGAATCTGACTGTTTGGAAGACCCGAGGTCTTCCTGTACCAGCACACCCAAGTCGCGTTCCTGAGTGGTGGTCTTCAGATCGTGTGCCCCAAGCTTGTAGATGTGGACTTGTCGATGGCGGATATGAACAACGCGACATTTGTTCACATTAAACGGCAGGGCGTTTCTCACCGACCAATTCCAGGCCTCATTCAAGTCACGCTGTAGGACTTCATGGTCGTCCGATCGTTTTATCGCCCGCCAAACCTTGAGGTCGTCCGCGAAGAGTAAGAATTTCGACGTACGTAGTACAAAAGCATCGGTGAGAAATGCCAATTGATCGAAATAAAGCAAACAGTTGCATCTGTAATCAAGCATACAGTCACGAAAGCGATGTTTCATTCCCGATGGATCAATTAATAAGCATGATAGATTAGGCAGGATGGAGTTCCGGTTGGACGGGGTACGAGAATATAAACTATAAATTGTGTCCGTGTGAACGAAGTAGATATAGTGCTTGCTAGGATAGCGTATAAAGGATTTGAGGGGCCATTTAAAATTTTAGAGGAAAAATTGATTCATGCATCAAAATGGTTGGTAACAATGAAACCTATGAGGGTCTATTTCCCTAAACCAGAGCAGCGAGAAATAACTTTTAGCAAACAGAAAAGGAGGACGTAATCATTTTGAAGCAGTCCTAGAAAAAATAACCGGGGAACAGTATAACTAGTGTGGAAGAATACATGCTGTCACAAGCCATAGAATTAAAGCACGGTGGACGGAGAGCATTTAAACTCTGATGACATAAAACGAGAGCTTTCTAACTTTTTTTACAAGTTTCAAACATATGCGTCGACAGATAAATTGTGAGGTAGGAAAACACCGTGATACTTTTCACTAGAGGAACGAGTATTGCTTTTGTCCTTTACATTCATGGGAGAGGAAATATGTACAAGGAAATGGAGTCTGTTCGGATGCTGAAATAGAACGTCACGTCACAACACTTAGAAGAGTTGAGGGAGAGAGACCTGAAAGCCCGATCAAATCACTGTTTTATTTAACCCTTCTTGGAGTTCCAAAGGTCCTCGATGATTTTGGTTATGCAACCCAGGACGATATCATCAACATATTTACAACTTGTGAAGGTTGATGAAATAGGGGGTCTTTCAACGTAAGCGGTGAATAGAAAGAGTGATGACTCCCTGTAAAACCACAATTGTCTGAGACTATAGAAGACTTTCGGCCGCACAGCTGCGAGAAGTGGGTGCGATTTGTGAAGTAATCATGTATCACACTACACACACTTGAAGGTACGTAATTTTCAGACGAACTGTTGTGCATTAATGATCTGACAAGGCCCTTAAAAGCGTTGGTGTAATTAAGAATTAGGGGCCGTACGCTCTTACACATATAGTCTAGCGCAATGGAATGCGCCAGATAAGAAAGGCGATCTACTATACAAACGGCCTGGTTTATAGGCGAACTGTTTGACATCATCAGTATGACTGCCTGTGAAAATGCAGGGAATCAGTAGTTTTATCAGTGCCTTTAGCAGCACGGACGTGCATGCAATTGGCCGACATTACTGAGGTCCCATTTTCGGCACTGGTGTTGTTCTTTCTGACTACCAAATGTCGGGAATAGTACCAGTCCTTAAGCACCGATTCAGAATCACTGTCGTTAAAACGTGTACGCATTCTTACAGAGCCTCCACTAATAGAATATATATATATATATATATATATATATATATATATATATATATATATATATATATATATGTAATACACAATCTGTGGTACAGATATTGTGCCATCGGAATCATGGCTGAATAGGAAAACAATATGAATAATAAGAAAAGAGCAACAACAAATGCTTTTTTGTCTTTTTTACCACTCACAGTTTTTGAAATTTTTTTCAGTTTGTTCTTTTTATAGAGGAAGAAGGGACATCACAACAAACCGATGCACACGTCCGCCATTGACATCGATCTTGAGCCATAACTTCCAAGGTCTTCAACCAGCAAGTATCCTCATCTCTCGGACCCCAACCAGGTAGTCGACAACAACCGGCCGAGGCCAACTGTTTCGTCAACTTTTTCATGCGGCTTCTCCATGTTGTAGGCTGTCCACCAGACCGTGTCTTCCAACCCTGTCCAGCAAGTGCAAACAACGCACTACGGGGGTAACGCTAGACAGGCATGCGCAATACGTGTCCCAACCACCGCAATTGATGCAGTGAGATGAGCTCCTCGAGCTAGTGGCTTCCACGTCCCAAGACACGCTGTCTAACTTCCACATTGCTTACGTGGTGCTGCCATCACACACGGGCAATGGACCGCAAACAGCGATGCTCGAAGACGGATAGCCTGCGCAAGTCATCTTTACGAATGGGCCAGGTCTCGCATCCGTACAACAGTACAGCACGAACAGTTGCACAATAGACCCGCCATTTGATGGAGAGACGAATGTCGTGGCGACGCCACAAATGCCTCAGCCTAGAAACATCGAGGCCTGCTCCCGAGATGCGCATCGAAATCTCGTCTCCAACAGCCCCGCTAGCAGTGATGCAACTTCCCAAATAGACAAAGCTCTACACAACCTCTAGTGTCTCACCAGCAAGCGTGAGTGCAGGCAGAGGCACCTGCCAGTCTTGAAGGAGTGCCTTGCATTTGGATGGCGAAATGTCCATACCGTACATTGATGCTTCAATCGTCAAGCGGTTTAATGCAAGTTGGACGATCTGTGGATCGTCACCCAGCAAGACGATATCATCAGCATAATCCAAAGCAACAACTCGACTACCTGGGAGGAGCTCAACGCCAGCGTTCAACGAATCGCTCAGAGCATTCTTCAGGACATCCTCAATGGCAAAGTTGAATAGGAGCGGAGCTATAGAGCATCCTTGTCGAACTCCACTGGAGACCACAAAAGTAGGCGAAAGCATGCCATAAGCCCTAACCCTGCCCGAGGTCAGACTATACAGAGCGCGCAGTATGAAGACGAACGTCTCAGGGACACCATTCCTCAGAAGGCAATGCCACAGTACTGGACGATCGACAGAATCGAAGGCTGCACGGATATCCAGGAACACAGCAATCGTTGGCCTCTGCTACACATGGCGGAGCTCGAGGATCTGGCGAAGTGTGAAGATTTGATCAATGTAGTCGCGACCAGGGCGAAACCCAGCTTGTTCTTCTCGTTGCAACGATTCGCGTGCTGGGGATAGCCTGCGAAGTATGATGGACACCAGCAGCTTGCAAACGACGGTATCCGGTCCACTACCTTTGTTTGGCTTCAGTCTTATGAGTTCCTTGTAGACACTTATGGAATCAAATCGAGTGGGAGGATCAGTAGTGATGAGAGAAACCATGGGGGAATGTGTTAGGTGATGAGAAGACGAACTCCGCGTTGAGTTTATCTACCTCCTCAGTGATTCACCTTCTGAGGGAACACTTTCCGGAGTTATTTTCTCCTCCGCGTTTGCTTGAACAATGGAGATGCAAATCTGTCGTTTCACAAATAGATTGTCCCAACGGGGCAACACAGATCAAAATAGCAGTTTATATAGTTTGTGTGGTGGTTGCATTGGGCTGACAAGTCTTCATTATAGAAAGTTGAATAAAGTGTCGATTTGAGTTTTCCATATTATTTGCGGAGCTGTTCTGTCGTCTAATAGTTCTGGATGGTCTTATCAGCGTAACATAGTTGGTCTTATTTCATAACCTGGGACATAGCTTTACTACGCACTGGTCGAAGTTACCAAGAGTTGCAAGCTTTTGTGTAGAAAACTATAACTAAATATAGATCCGCCTCGGGTCTGGTGGGGATTTCCACCAAATTAGCTAAACCCATAACGTTAATGAAAGTTACGTTACTCCTATTGAAGTCGCCGGCGAGGACACAGATGGAACGTTCTAACTTTAGTTGAAACTCCAAAGCTACGTGGTCTGCAAACTTTTGCAGCTGAGACAGCGTTGTGTCTGGGGCTACGAGAGTTAGGCAACCGCTCAGAAACCTTGGTTCGCACCACTACGTGACAACTCATGGAAGTTTTTGAGTAATCCGAGAGTTTTCAAACGGATTTACAACAATCTTTGTTAATGTAGGTAATGACACCTCGATGTTGGGGCTTTCCTGGGCGGTTGGATCTAATGTGGCGGTAGCCACTGAGAGTAACGATTTCAAACATCACTGCCCGAATGTAACCAACTTTCCTGTAAAATCACTATACCTGCATTCATAAATTCCCTTCGCTACAGAATGTTTTGTGAGATCATCAATTTTCCCGAGAAGTGATCCTATCTTACTGGGCATAATCAACGGAATTTGTGGCTTCCACACGGGACAGCGCTTGAGTCCTACTTGCCAGCCAGCAAGAAGCGTTTCCTTTTTTTTCTTAAGCGTTTCTCCAAGACTCTTAAGTCTTTCTGGTCTTGTAGCCGTACTCAGCTAGAGGTGATTGTCGCGCATTGTGTGGAATGTACGTGGGTTGAATGAAAAGTTTTGAGCTTCAAAAAAACAAAACGAGTTCCGGTGCCTTCGATGCTTTTATTTTTCAACGTAATCACCCTCAAGCGTGACACACTTGCTCCAGCGGTGCTGAAGCGCCTTTATCCCAGTGAAAAAAACCTTCAGGTTGTGACTCCACAAACACTTTTACGGCTTCAATGACGTCACTGTCTTTGAGAAAATGTTTGCAAGCGAAAGCTTTCTTCAACTTTGGGAATACGTGGAAGTCAGAGGGAGCCAGATCTGATGAATAGGGTGGATGAGGCCGAAGCTGGAAGCCGCAATCGGGGGTTGCATTCTGAGCAATGGAAGAGGTGTGGGCTGACGCATTGTCATTATGGTAAATAACTCCTTTCATCTACATTCCCAATCTCTTTTTTCGATTTTTTCTTTGTTACTTTTCAGCTTACTACTATACTTTTTGGTGATGATATGGCCTCTTCCAAGGTAATCGATTATCACCACACCTCAGGAATCCTAAGAAACGGATGCCATCATCTTGCCAACTGACAGTTTAACCCTGACCTTCTTTGGCGTAGGAGATATGCACGCTTTCATTGTTTTGATTGCACTTTTTCTAGTCGAAAGTGGTGAACCCAGCACTCATCCAAAGTGATGAGTCATGCAAGAAAACCATCGGCATCTGTTAAATTTTTTTGACATCACATGTTGAATGCGCTAATGCTCCGAAGTCAGAAGACGTGACACCCATCGACAGAAACCTTTGGGTACCCTAGCTCCTTTGCCCGAATATTATCTATTCGCTCTTGGGAGTTGCCCAATCTCTCTGCTACCTGACGAATTGTTAATCGGTGAACTTGCATGATCTTACTCATTACTAGGGCAAAATTTTCCGGCGGTGGCGGTTGCTGGTCCCCCTGACCTGAGCTCATCTTCAATACTCTCCCTGCCACGCTTAAACTCTTGCTCCCAACGTTTAGCCATAACATATGAAGGGGCATTGTCATGCAATATATTGACGATTTCTTGGTGGATTTCAGCTGGTAGCATTCCCTTGAAATAAAAAATATGATCACTGCACGATGCTCCAATTTCTCTACTTTCACCCAATTGCAGGCTCTGTTCACTACAAGAATCTAGTGAAATGTAAGTGAGGTAGAAATATGAATTTGTATAATGTGAATAAGTGGTCGATTATACAAAATACGTTATTTACTTTATCTGACAATCTGATTTTTATGCCAGACTCCAAACTTTCCTTCAATCCACGTAAATCAAATTTTCTACCGACTATGATAACATTGGTGACTATGCGATTGATACAGTTAGAGTAAAATTATTTTTGAAAACACTATGAATCCGCAGTGAGCAGTGTAACGTACTATTCCTATGATAACAGCAACGGCTGAATTTGAAGGCCCCACCAGGATCATCTTGGGGGAAGAAGGGAAATGCAGAGATACAGAGTCTGCGCACTATTGTAGCTGGTTCCTAACCAGTGTTCGTCCACCATATCTTATTGCCTCGGACGACAGTGTTTCAACGCAGTAGCTAGCGTTCTCTTGGAATGCTTGACAGTGCACTTTTGGGTTTGAAAACATGAAACAATTATCCAAATCGGAGGAACGCACTAAGCTAGAAATATTCTGCCAATTTACACTGCTGAGATTACACATGCCACACAAACAGCTGCCCCGACGCTCGCACAGGACCAGCCTGGAGGAAATCACGCGGTATTCAGCCTATCACGTCATGACAAACGTTTACGGCTCTCACTTCCAGTTTAGCTATCGTACGTCCCGTGCGTCATCCGGACTGGGAGAGCAAAGATAAATAACGCCGTTGGCTGGAAACTCTTTCGGAGACGGTGTAGGACCGGGCACAAGGGAAATGTGTGCAAACGTTTGCCTTGATTTTCTCGGTCTACATCGCAAACATTAAACAGACAAAAAGAACAAAACGGTGTGTGAAATAACACCAACAAGAACCAAAAGCGAAACGTTTTTTGTACCTTTTGTCTTCTTTTCTTTTGTGGTCTCTGTAATTAATAATTCCGTGTCATGGTTTACGCTGGCTTTATGTCTATCTTATGGACTGCCGCTAATATATATATATATATATATATATATATATATATATATATATATATATATATATATATATATATATATATATCATAGCAGCAGTCCATATATATGGTTGGCGGCATCCGGTTTCGGATTGGCCTGTCGCCGTGGTAAGCCACAGGACGCCTGCGCCTACAGAGGGACCATGGATGGCTTGCGCTGCACCACCCACAGCTCCAACCACATACCCCATATCCAGTGTAAACCCGAAGGAATAAGACCGGGAGGCACGCGGATGGGAACCACGTTTCATCAACGGAGCCGGCCAACACTCTTTCACAGGCAAACACAAGCACGCTGTATTTGGGGAATCAAGTGCACACATGGCGGTGGCGGGACCGTAGTCCGCTCCACACTGAGTGAATGGAACCACTATTCGATCCTAGCACTTCCACAACGACCGTGCACCCGGTCCCCTCCAGCAACGACCAACGGTCTCCTGGAGCCAGTATGAACGAGGTAGTGTGTACAGACAGGTAGGCACCTTGTCAACATGCACATCAAGGGCAGCCACACCGGGGATATCAAACAACAGCCATTCACTTTAAACGACAAGTTGAAATAAAATAAATCCAACAATGCATACAGATACGGTGGCATAACTCTTCGTTAATTTACCATATGAAGTAAGTGCGTTAACAACAAATCCGTGATAAGTAAGAACTGTCCACAAGTTACTTAAAAATGCTACAAAACACAACCAAATTACCGAAGATAAGCGCAATTAGTGTAAGCAACGTGGCCAGTTAATAGAACATTATTCAGGGAGCAGAACAAACCAAGTAAAGCGGAATGAAATTTATCCAGCTTAAAAAGACCGAAAATTATATACACATGGGATAAAACTACACTGCTCTGGTAGGTTCAGCAATTATTATCGTCTCACGATCGCAAAACAGAAAGATATTGTTACACTGTGAGAGAAACATCGCTTCCCCAGAGTGGGATATCGGTAGCTGATTCGCAAAACCGCGTAAGTAAAGAGGAAACGATGGACAGATATAAGGGAACAGAACAATCCCAGTGAATCAAATGTGTTGTCGGAATAGCTTGCCGGAACGCGTGAGTTATTTGACTATAAGAGACATGCATTGCTCACAAATTGCACCAGAACATCTTGTAGAGAGATGCCAGCGCAATGCCTCATTCTGCAATGGTCATATCCCAATCAACCGACATTCTCATTCGGTTAGCTCCCAGTGACCTCTATTGCTTTTGGGTAAACGCGACTCATCAAACATAAACCAAAGCAGAAATATTTGCTAATTTCTACAAACATTTGATTCATGATTACATGCACCTGATGAAATGTACTCAAAAGAAGCTTCTTTGCAAGTAATATATACCGTTTAGTTAACTTTTAATTAACTGACGAAGCCATTCCACCATGCCCACATTTTCACCTCCCTTCTTCCAAGGTCCGATGAAGCACAATGAACGGGTGTCAACACGCGCACGACTAGTGTTAAAAATGGTTATACTGCTGTAACTAGTTTTCGTGTTTCGCTCATCGTTGCTCCGCGCTCAGAGACTCCCCACGTGGCTATGAGAACAGTTAGATAGCCGAATCCAATCTCTGACCCAGAGCTTCACCACTGCCCCACCTTCCGTGCTTGTTGCGCCTGACTTGACAAGGTATCACGCATTAGTGTCAATACACACACACACATACACGCTCACTGATATGTGTTAGAGTCACGGACTCATTTCCCAGTAACGTTTTCATCTTGACTATCGCATACATTCTCATACGGCCAAGTATACTACCTCGCAGCTCTTATGTTTACATGAAGTTGAAAAAGTGCGGCAAATTGAAATCTTCCTACTTTCATTCTTGCGATATCACTAGTTTATACTCGTTCGCCCAAACCGAACGTTTTCGACGAAAACGGAACATCAGAAGAAAATGGATTCCTGATTAATTTACACTTCTCACACGTAGACAAATTAGTCCCTACATCTATTTAAATGCGGTGTTTGATTAAAAAGAAGGCACCAACAATACGTCGGTACGTAGTACGGACGCTTCGTTGCCGCGCAACCACCACCGGTCGCACGTGGACTAAGGATACTGTGAGGGCCTACCTGCCTACGCAGGCCCGAATCCGCGCCGTCAGACTACAAGACATGCTTGTTACGTTTAGGTTACGGGCTGGCCCGTGTTTTACATGTACGGTCTTAGTTACGTAATAATGCGCGTCATTCTTTCCATCATAATTAGCAGTTTTACTCGCATCTCCTGGAGCGCACCATGGGGTCTTCAGTGATAAAATAAAAAATAGGAAAGCGAATCAAATTGCTGTTGACGACCAGGAAGGTGTCATTGATTTCAAACCACATGATTGAAAGTTGAGACAGAAAAACGCTTCGAGAAATGTCGAGCGACGATTTACCCAGCTCATGAAGACCGATGATACAGATGGCATGTAAGGTAACTCTTTCTACTGAATGTCTACATTCACGACACAACTTATCAATGCTGACTTGTACGCATCATTACACAGACATAGACACATATTTGTAAAACGTACAACTAAATTAAATAGACGCGATCAAGCTCGCATCTGAAGCGAAGATGGAAAAATGAATAGTCTAATAATGGAGAAAATGTACACAAATGAGTCACCGCGAACTAAAAGTAGCAGACGAATGACCTGCAGACAACTCACTGTCAACGACAAAACATCAGTCACATGTGGTACTCAATCGTTAACTGTGACGCAGCCCAGGTTCACAAAATAAAAGCGTAGATGAAAAATAGTACAACCGGATCGAACGTAGTCGATGCAAATGATAATGAAACAGAAAACCGCAGTCTTGAAAGTACACTGGGGTGGCGAGAAAGGGACAGCAGTCAACGCATCAATGAAAACCAGGTCAAGGAGTATGAGTACGGTACAGGGTAATGAAGAAGATGAAACGCGAGTTGGAAAAACCGGGCTGAGAGGTTTGTGTAATGACCGAAACACACTGTCAGCAAAAACACCACCACTGACTGCAAACAATAAGTACACATACCACAAGTGTTGGAATCTAGGCAGTAAATAAGAGGAAAATAAAGTTGCGTTCGTGGAGAAAATGTACTTTCAAACACCGGTCGTCACGCGTCAAAGCCTTTCATCAACTGGGGAAAATCTATGACCAAGAAGCATTTACTTGCGTTGCCCTAGCACAAATAGAGAGTAAAACTAAAACGTAATCACGAGGAAGCATGAAACGTACAAAGAAACAGGATTAGACTGGGGGAAAACGTCGGTAAAACAAAGCTAAGAATTGTTCGATGTTTGGACGATGACGCAAAATGTAGAGATCCAATGTAACAGTTACGCCATGCGAAAACTCAAGCCGTTAAGAGGGCCGAAAACTAAAAATATTTACAGAATACGCAAGAAGAACCAATACGGCTCAGTTCATCAACAACAGCAGTACATCAGTCGTTTACACTGATGCTTGACTGTCGTACAATCACAACGAAATAAGGAACGAAGAGAAATAAGTCGGAGAGAAGTAGGACCTAGCGTAAAACTTTAATGCCCTAAGAAAACATTCAGAGTCAAGGCGCCCACACATTGTATTAACAACATACCGTCACAAAACAACTGGCCATCACTCGAAAATAAGGCGGCATCCGCAAGAGACCACTTTCCAGCGGATTTCGCTGCCATTACCCCTTACGTACCTCGGCACCAAACAGATTCTAAACAGGCTGTCATACTAGGAGACGACCGAAGATACGCCACTGGTGCCGACTGCGAGCCATGTCCTGTAACGCTTCGATGCGAACACAAGGCGGGTCACGTGGACTCCAGTCTGGAAGGAGAGATGGACCGACGGCAACGAGTTTTGTCCTCAGTGACTTCACTTCGCACTGCCTAGTTAGTGTTTTTTCACCTCGGGCCTTGTGCCAGCCTACATCTGGCAAACAAAACAACGCCCTTCTCAGTAAGCGGTGACATGGCATACGTAGTACGTGCCCAAGCCAACGCAACTTATTCAGTGCGACGTTATTCTAAGGAACTAGCACGCTTACCATCGCTTAGCACTCGTCTACGCACATCATCTTTGCGGATACGCTGAGGTCGTCGACATCAGCAATGCCTCACAGACAGCCATGATCAAAGACCTGCTGTTCACTCAGACGAAGTGGGCCAAGTGAAACTGGACAGAGTAGGACGGCCGTCAATTTGGCCTTGCAAACACGAACTTTCAGCGAGGGATCCCCTTTCTGATGCTCCTGATCTCGTAGATTTAGGAAAGCAGTTCTGGCTTTTACAATGCTTGAACCGACTTCGATCGTTGTGCGCCCATCGTTGCTGATGAAGCTACCAAGGTAAGTGAATTGATCAACCACCTCCAGTAACCTCATTTATAACGGCATCGGTCTTCGTACGACATACCACGTAAACTGGGGATGAGCCTGGTTGTCACATGCCGAACCCCGCCTAGTGCTTGCACTCTGAAACGGGCGATCTGTACTCCAGCATCGGCCTCACGGTGAAAGACAACAGGCGAGTGACAATGCCTTCAGGCCAAATGCTGAAGCTGTGGCTGAACGGCAAAAGCATGGGCAATCCGTTTCAGTATAGCTTGGTCGTGTTATCTACGGAATTCGGATTGCATGAATGAGCACATTCAACAGAGCTGGTACAATCAAACCTGTCTATATATATATATATATATATATATATATATATATATATATATATATATATATATATATATATATATATATATCCTTTGAGCACCATATGTGAATGTACAGTTTAATTTGCATCTACTCACATTTGTTATCATTACCATAAAGAGCCTAGTATGCCGATAGTTGCAACAGTTGGGCCACAAGTGATTATAGGGTGTTAATATGCTCTCTTCTTTTGGGGTTAATACATGTTGGGTCCATCGTCCATCATACAGGGATGTTAGAAGTTCTGCTTGCTTCCCATTGACCTTATGTTCAGTCCATGAAATGTTTGCAGGTATGATAGTGATGTAACCTTCTCAATCACCTGACTCATCTTGAGTTCTTCGTTTATTAATATAATTACCTCATTTTCTAGATTACTGACTTTTTCGGTAATATCAGGTGTTGGATTAGACAACTTGGCGGCTCATTTATTTTTGGCAGCTTTCACTTACTTATTTTTATCCACCTTATTATCTACAATCGGGTTCTTTGCCTGGTCCTGGAAAGACGTCTTTTTAAGGTATATTGGCTCTAGCGGTCATTTGAGCCGAGTATCAGAAAGGGAGCAGGCAAAACCGATGGAAATTCGCCATGAAACTAAATGGTTTAAATCCTTCCCTGTTGGCTGATGAGCAACCGTTTTGCTGATTGGTGCGTGGATTTTCAGTACGAAATAATGCATGCCATGGCAGGACGAAGTATCAAGTCATGGGGACAGAAAAACCGCGCAGACGTGTCTTAAACCGATAATCTGATTTTTGTGCACGGTGCGTTTCTGTGTCACTAAGATAAATCCTTGTTAAGCGTGACATCCGCACGCTTCACTGACGTGGCGGAGTAGCACCCATCGCTATCCATGTGGAGTTCCGGGTACTGTTTGAGAAGCTACGGATGCCTATCTCTGTTCAATGAAAGAATAACATATTTTCACTTCTACACGTCAAGCGATAGTTCGCGGACTTTTAACTGAATTGTGAGATTATTAAGAATATCCTATAATCTGTCTGAAGAGGCAGTGATCCATTGGTTGTTGTCCAAGACAAGGCTATCTGCATACTTTAGTAGGGTCGCCTCCTCAGGGACTGATATTGAGCTGACATAAGTGGAAAATAGAAATGGTGACAGAATAGCCCAATGAAGAACACTGGTGTTTGTGTCTAGGGACGATAGCCTCCTGTCCCTAAGTCGGGTAATTTTAGTACAACCGACAAAATAGCTCTCCATAAAAAGATGATCTAGAGCTTTCAACCGCATTGCACAGATTGCGCGGCTGAATGCATCGATGTAGTCCACAAAACAGATTCGGGTGAACTTGCTTTTATTGTCCATCGATGAGGGAACCGAATGCACAAGACTTTCCACTCCGTCTTGGGCTGGTTTCCAACTGTGGTAGGTAAATCGAAGAGAATCGTTTAATCGCTTTGCAAAGAGAGGCAACACAGGTTTCGTCAATGTGCACCAGGAAGAGATTTTATAGGTGTTGACTCCACCTCCACGATTTTTATTAGCTTAAGAGTGATCGGTCCGATGACAATCAAACACTTCTATCGATGCCAATGCGTCATTTACCCCCTCGTGAAGCCAGGCATCTTATAGAAAAACGATGCCTATCTGCAAATAGTCTCGGAAATTTGTAGTACTTGTTATTTCACCCATTTTTCCTACAAGGAAACGGATGTTTGAAGTAAGATAGGTATGCTCATGCTTCACATTTTTTCTATTCTGACTAGCAACTCCCCACCCAGCGCGGTGTCTACTTGCTGCTCGCCTGGTATAATCAGTCAGACAGTCTTTCTTTCGGTTCTCCATGCATTACGTGAGCCATGTTTAGTTTTCATGTCTTTCTCATGTGGCAGTTTTTTGTGCGCTTTCATTATTCCCGAACACACTCGTCTCGTTCGAATGTTCACCTCCCTTTTCCAGTTTTTCGCTCCCATCCCTGCATGGTCTGTGTGTTTGTTATTTTCTTTATCACTGAGCCCATACAAAGCATCTTTCTTTACAATTTTTCTTTTCTGCAGCCTCAAGTCATTTTTAGCGCTCTCAGTGCCCTTCCCTCGGTCGAAATGGCTCCATTTTGTCGTACGATTTGCAACTCTCTCAGAGAAGTAAGTAGATTTAGCACTTACCCCGCCCCCCCCTTCGCGCGTTACTTGCCGCTTCCGGGTAATAATTCATTTGCATCCTTCGCCTAAGGCCATTTATCATGTGTGTCTACACTTGTTAAACCACCAATACAGTTAAAAACCGAGTACTCTTCTAACCTGTCCGCAACACAAGCCAATCCGAGTTACTGCAACTGAAGGATACGTTACCGGCTCGTTATCCGAGTGTGCCACATATTTTTCGTTGACTTTTCTGATCGGTGGTTTTGGTTCCTTCATAACATTGTCTACACCTGGAATTAAAAACCTTATTTCGAATTATGGTTCACTCGATATACTTCAGTTTATTACAAAATGCACTTTGCTTTCTGGTCGATTGCTATCGTTGGGTCTGTCGATCTGTATTGGGATGCCCAGGGAGCCAAGTCACTGTACTTGACGACAACCATCGGCGTCCACGCACTTGCTTCGAATAACACGTCCGAGGACTCGAGTAGCGTGACAGACAACAGTCGGTGACTGTGTGGCAACAGACACTACTTACATTCGGAAAACCGTGTTTTGTGCCATTGTCGCTTTGTCGAATTATCGAGCCTCTGATCACTGAGCACTCAGCTGGCACTTTTGTCCACAGCTTTTCGCTCCGTCACTGTTCCCCCGCTGTACTGCGTATGTTTTTCTTTGTTTTCAAACTCTTCATTTGGTATCCATTGTATCTCATAGTCACTAACTGACATTGGGCTTCAGCGGAATAGGATCTCGGCCACCATGCGCGATGCAGGAGCCTCTGCTTGCGACACCATCAATAATCCCCCGCAACAGTCACTGAATATCCGAGAGGTCGATGAACCTGTTGGAATCCAGAAGAAGACACTCGACTAGCTCTGAGCGCAGTGTGACCAGACGATTACACGCGAACTAAAGCGGGGCCTACGTGCTGACGAGTGAGCATGATAAACTAGTAGGGCTCAAGAAATGGAAGAGATAGGAGCAGTAGGCAACTATGGCAAGCTCTTACAGCTGATCCGCACCACCGGTCCCATAAAACTAGGCGTCAGTGAAACGATCAGAAATAACGCGGGTGCACTGATACACAATAAGGAGCGCCGTATGGCTCGTTAGGCGGTACGTTTTCAAGATCAGTTCAGTTGGCTCCCTGCTTTTGGGCCACTTCCTACTCAGATGTTGCAGGTTGAGCCACGGCTAGTTAGTTCAGAAGCTCTATAGGAGGCGATCGCAGTCTGTAACCGTCTTCGTGCTGCTGGCCCGAACTCCCTCGCACCTGCACTATCTAAGGATGGAGATGAGGTCCTCTGCAAAGCACTAATCTCCCTGTTCGAACGTGTCTGAAAGGCACAGGCTATCGTAATTAACCGGAGTAAATCGATTATGGTGGCAGTATACAAGAAGAGCAGTTGCGCCGACTGTGCTAATTATAAATGTATTAGCCTAACACCTGTTGTGACAAAATTACTGGCCTCGATTCTCGTTCGTCGCCTCACTGCGGAACGAAACTCCCGGACTAGAGAAGAGCAATCAGGCTTCCGCCCAGGACATGGCGGTATAGACCACATAGTTATTTTGCGACAGTTGCTAGATCAGCGCCACGCATGCTGCAGACCGACAATAACTGTGTTCCTCGACTTCAAACATGCCTTCGATTCAGAAGATCGTCAATTCTTTTCGAAATACTTGCGCGGAAAGGTGTTTCAATGAAATACGTGAACATTTCACGTGCCCTGTACTCGAACACCACATACCCCGTCAAGCTTTATGGTGATTTGTCGCATGCTTTTTCGACAAGAAGTGGCGTTTGTCAGGGTTGTTCAACTCCCCCATTTTTGCTCAACTTCGTCGCGGACTTCATCATGCAGTGTTCCCTTGCGGAACCTCACGATGCAGACGTCGGTTGCTGCCCGAGAAAATGCTAATTGATCTTGATTATGCGGATGAACTTGTCTTGCTATTCAACAGTGTGGGTGCGGTCCAATCAACCCTGAATGATCTCTCTACTGTAGTCCTATTATGTGGGATGCACTTCGCACCTTCAGATTGCAAGGTGTTGTTGCAGGACGACCAGACACTGGACAACCCCTGGAGCTCGAAGTGGTTGATCGATTCGCTTTCTTCGGCAGCTACATTAGCAACGGTGAGCGCATAAACGCTGAAGCCTGCCGACGTATTGGATGAGTTAAAACTGCCTTCTTGAATCTGCGGCCTCTGTGGCGTCAGAGGGGGGTTTCTCTCGGCCTGAAAAGCCGTGTATACAAGGCCACAGTGAGGGCCGTCCTACTGTATGGCAGTGAGACTTGGTCCTTTAGCTTTGAGGCTCCAAGGCACCTTCAACTCTTTCATCATCGCTGCTTGTGAAGCATTGCCGTTGTCAGATTGCACCATAGTTTCCTCAATGATGATGTGCATAGAGCGAGTACTAGGCAGTGATAATCAGGCTGGAACTTTAGAACAACAGCTAACACTGAATAAGTTGCGTTGATTTGGGCACCTACTTCTTATGCCCGGTCACTGCTTCCCGAGGAGGGCTTTGTTTTGTTTGTCAGATCTAGGGTGGCGCAAGACTCCAGGTGGGCAAAAACTAAATTGGCAGCGAGAAATGAAGTCACTAACTGGGAAACTTGGTTGTTTGCTCCCTCGCTTTCCATGCTGGAGTCCACGTAACCCGCTTTGTGTTTGTCGTGAGACGTTACAGGACATGGCTCGCACTAGACACTAGTGGCGCGTCTGCTGCCATCTCGTAATCGGACTGTCTGTTTGAAGTGTGTTTAGTGCTGATTTATCAGTGGATTAATGGATGATTGTGACGCGGCGAAGAGAAAGCCACAAAGAAATTGTCTCACCGATGCCGCATTATAAAATAAAATAAAATGAATGGTATGTTCTTCGGCGATGAGAGGTGCAGTCCAACTATGTGGTCTAATCAATGTGCACAGCAGGATCGCAAAAAGTAATCAATTTGTTCACGCTTTTTGCAATGGATCTAAAACGGGTATTAAAGTAATTTGTAGGTTTAAGGTATTAAAGAAATTAAAAAGCCAGGAACAATAACAAATGCAAATTTCAACAAATTTCCAGGTAAAGTAATACGGCCACTCGTGGAACCTATAACCAGCCGTTTGTGACAGTATTTTCTTAACAACATGTAGGCGTCTTGATCCTGAGTGTTTGTTTAGGACAGTAAGTTTTTACTCTGGTTCCCCTTCTATCCATCTTATTGTTCTTCGTTACGTAAGTCACCTTTGTTTTACGGCAGTGAAGCATCAGTTCAAATGGCTGATGTACTGTTTGATGGTGATGAGGATGGTGAAAGTAAACCGTCAAGATTCGCATACGTGGATCGAATCCCACTTTGTGCCTTCGATGAGTACTTTGCTGTCAAACCACTGGGCCGATTAGCTCGGTTCCCACATTCACGAGTTTACAGAAGAGTAGTAGGGGGAGCTGAGTGGTATAGGTAGAAATTCCTCACATCTAGACTCACTCAGACAGCCGCCACATGCCCAGAAAAGCACTGTACGCGCGTTTCATCCTTTCGGGAATCGACTGTTGCGACGCTATGTTACATCTAGTAACTTATTTACAATGTTCCTTGCAGTCCGCCGTAGCTCAGTGGTCTCAACCACGGATTGGCAACAGTCGAGTTTCAGGTTCGAGCCCTATCAGGATCCGATGGAATGCGCACTGCTGACGATTCCCGAAAGGATCAAACGCGCGTACAGTGCTTTTCCGGGCGTGTGACGGCTGTCTGAGTGAGTCTAGACGTGACGAATTTCTACCTATACCATTCAACTGCCCGTACCACTCCTCTGTAATCAGTACGCAGACCAAACTGCTTATAATGCCACAAGTCGATTGGCGGCTTAAGTTTGGTAAGTTCGTCGCTTGGTGTGGGTGCTACCCTGTCCTCTGCAGGGCAGTAACGAATAAGTCAGTGGGTAGTGATCGGCGCTATATCACATCTAGTAACTTCTTTACGATGGTCGTTATCGTCCCCCGTAGCTCAGTGGTCTCAACCACGAACTGGCAACCGTCGAGTTGTGTTTTCGAGCCCTACTATGGTCCGATGGAATGCGCACTGCTGACGGTTCCCGAAAGGATGAAACGTGCGTACAGTGTTTTTCCGGGCGTGTGACGGCTGCCTGAGTAAATCTAGATGCGACGAATTTCTATCTGTACCATTCACGAGTTTGTCGGTAATTTCACTACTCCGAGTGGCGCTGTCAGCTCTGGCTATGAAACCAGTGAAAAGCTCACTTTAACCCCCGTATGTCTTTTCAAACTCCTTATTATCTGTCCAGCTGTTGCGATGTTACCTTGTCATCCTGGTTTACGGCATGCCGCACTGCTTGCATCCAGGGTAACCGCATCCTTCGTATATACGGCTATCTTTGTTTAAAGATGTTTATAGCTACTAATCTTGTTCAATCCCGTAGCTTAAAAATAACGAGCTTGTTTTGAAATCTGACGGCGCGGGTTCGGACCTGCGTAGGAGCAGAGCGACCCTCGTAGTATCCTTAGCCCACGTGCGACCGGTAGTGGTTGCGCGGCAGCGAAGTGTCGGTGCTGCGTTCCGGCGTATTGTTGATGTCTTTTTTCCCTTGTTCAACCCCCTTTACCTGCAATCGGTTGCCCTGAGCAATTAATACTGAGGCTCACTCATTGATGTTTACGCTAGAGCCTCTGGATCCACACTGTACCATCTGTTGAGCTTGCACCTTTCATCTTGGATTATCTACCTGCTTCACATGCTCCTCAACCGTTTTCCCTTGTGTTCGTTTTTCGCGGTCGTTTGATTTGGTAATGTCCCCCAGCGTGGTCTGTTATGACGGCTAACCGAAGAAAATGGTCAGGCCAGCACACTTCGTTATCCTGAATAGAGGCTTCAACGTCCCACCTTTCACATCTAGCGCGTTGTCTCCCACATTGACGTCCTTGCCTGATGGCTTATTCCCCTCGCTTCTTGCCCGAACTTTTACTTTTGTTTACATCTCCAACTTCTCTTTTCGTTTTTTTGTTTTTACCATGACGGTATTTACGGTGCTTGCTGCAACCATCGTACAATGACACTTATCTAACAAATTACGGTCTAAAAGATTACGACACAATGTTGGCCTGATGGTGCGAGTCGTGGCAACTGGATCCACGTCACTTGGTACCCGGATCATACTTGCTTAACGGAATTCAACCGGACTGTTGACTTTTATCCTCCTTCGTTTTCATCACCCGGACTGATCTTGTTATGCATGCCCTTGTTGCGTGCGCTCACTTTCAATCGCATTTACTCAGTCACTCATTTCTCCACCGCTCCAGATGCTTGTCGAACTAAACCACGGATCGTCGCCGGAGGCAGATTCTGCATGCGGCAACCTAGAAATAACCTCCCACATCGACCAGATGACGGATGCTTTCAACCGTTTGGAGTCACTTTTTTCACATTCTTCCATCCGGCCTTCCCTCGTTGAAATTGATGCTATCCACAGCCTTTCTGTCAGGATAACACAGTTCTTAACGCTTCTTTCAGAGTCCCACCAACGGTGATTAAGTGTGTTTATTTTCTTATTCTCTCAATTTTATTTCCTAAATACAGTCTTGCATTTACAACGCTTTCTTACTTTTCCGTCAACCTCAATGTTATGCGCTGACTTGACAGCTTTTGCGTAGACCAGTGACGTATTCACATTATTGCAGTCAACATCGCTCGATTTGTCATGGCTGTTTTGCAGACAGAGTTGACACCAAGTATTTAGACATTCGATCCGCTGATTAAATGCATCAGCCAATTTAGCGGACATCTTAAGGGCACACTTGCACGCTAGTTCACAACATAACTACCACGATTAACTCCTTTGCTCCGGATCACGCTATTCTTTGGGGAGCTTCCATCATACAGCAGAAGTCTCTTGTCTTCGCGCGACTATTTGATTACAGATAATGTGCCATCAGAACCATAGCGAAATAAAGGGGGTAAGCGAACTACAACATGAAGAAAGTGATTTTTTTCGGTTTTACCAACGCCGTTTTGGGATTTTTGGTGTTTTGTGTTCGATGAGACACAGATAGATAACCCGCTTGAAGCGCACTGCTTCTACTGATGCCAGTTGCGCGCCATAGCCTCCAGCGTTTCTAACCACTAGTAGTCCGAATCGCGTGGTCTCCATCCTGAAAGACGGACCGGTCCGACGGATGCTAAGCTTAGGTTCCATCCTTCATGCTCCTTCTTGACGTCATTGGTCGTCCATTGCGGCACTTTCCAATCGCTTTCGGGGAACGCAATTAACGCTCAACGGGGAAGACGGTAGGCCGGCATGTGCAATACGTGGCCGAACCAACCCATGCGGTGTCGGAGAATAACCGTTTGGAGCCATGGGCTGTTTGCTCCGAACACTCGCTCTCAGACTTCTGCGGTAATCACGTGATGCTGCCACCACACGCGAGCAATTCTACGCAGGTAACGATTGTCGAAAACTGACAATCGTTTCATGTCTTCTGAGCGAGTCGGCCAGGTCTCACAACCGTACAAGAGGACTGCACGGACAGAAACAACGTATACCCTGCCCTTGAGTTTGAGACTGACGTTGCGACGGCATCATAAGTGTCTCAGTCTGATGAATGTAAGGCGGGCCTTTGCGATCCGTTGTTGGAACTCATCTCTAATACAGCTGCCACCTGTGATGCAACGACCTAGATAAGTGAAACAGTGAACTTGTTCCAGGACGTTACCAACAATGCCGAGTGCAGGCACAGACATCTGTCAATCTCGGAGTAGTATTTTACATCTACTTGGTGTGAAACACAAGCCATACTTAGACGCCTCCATCGCTAAGCGGTTCAAAGCGCTCTGAACGGCTTGGGGATCGTCCCCGAGAAAAGTGGTATCATCGGCGTAGTTCAAGTTCGCGACCCTGTCACCTGGCAGAAGCTAACTATCTCCGTTTTGAGGACCTTCCACTGCTCGTTGCATATCTTCAGTGGCGAAATTGATGAGGAAAGATGAGATTGGGCAACCTTGGCGCACGCCGCTGGTGACAGCAAACGAAGTGGAAAGCATGTCGTAAGCCCTGACTGTTGAGATCCTTCAAGATTGTTACAAACTTGTCGGGCACACTTATCCTTAGTAGACAGTTCACAACGCAGATCTATCTGCTGAGTCCAAAGCAGCTCGGATGTCCAAGAGCATTACGATTGTTGGCCGTCGGTGGACATGACGGAGTCCAAGCAGTTGGCGGAGTGTGAAGCTTTGGTCAATACAACCTCGACCTGGACAGAAACCCGCTTGTTCCTCTCGGTAAACGCCTTCTTTAGTCGCTGAGAGCCTATGGAGCAAAACAGGCTTGAAACTCTTGGAGGCTACAGAGATCAACGAAATTCCGCGGTAATTGGCGCAATCATCGCGGGAGTTTTTCTGGTGAATCGGGAAAGTGACCGGTTCTCCCCATGCAGTTGGGACTTTCTCTTCAATCCCAATTCTCGTGAAGAGTGATAGCATTTCGTTGACAAGTGCATTCCCGCCATCTTTGAATAGAGCCGGTGGTAGGTTTTCAGCACCTAGAGATTTATGACGCCTCAAAGATAGGATTGCGCTTTCGATCTCTGTTTCGGCAGGTGCATCTGTGGCGATAGGCCAAGCACCATTCGAGGGAAACGGTATCACAGTGGGCTGTGCTGAGCAGTTACGTTGGAAAGCAAAGTGCCCTGTCCAACGGCCCAAGAACCTATGCAAGCTGATTATTTTCGTGCCGTCTTACTCACAAATCATCTGACTGACACCGTTTGAATTGCGACCAGTGGTCATGATGAGGCAAAACAAACTACGGACGTTTCCAGCCGATATAGTGGTCTCCATCTCAACAGCTCGTTTTGACCGCCATTATTTACGGTCAGAGCGAAGGCTTGATTTCAGCTTTTGAGAGATAGACGGACGAATTTCATCGTGCTCCGCACTGGCGAGCACTACCCGTCGAGAATTTAGCAGTTCCGAGAATCTTACCGAAATCTAGCTTCTGGTTGTGCAGCGGGTGAGTCCGCAGCTGGACATGTCGGCGGACAACATTGCTTTTTGCAAATTTGACCAGTGTTGATCAACATCAGAATATGGGGTAGGACGATATTTTCGCGAAGCCTCTGTTGATACTTTGCTTTCACTGTTGGGTCCTCCAACTTGTGAAGGTTGAGTCGGGTTTCCTTGGCTCTGGGTGAACCGTCGAAACGCATACAAATTATCGCACACACCATTGTATGATCGGCGTCAACCCAAGTTGACCAAAATGATCGTCAGTCACGTACGCTGCCGCATCACCTGCAAATTATAGCTAAATGATCAATTTGTGGCCAGCGCTGGGTTGATGATGTAGGACGTCAGGTGGCATAGTGGCGTCCAGGGTGACGAAAGCCCGTACTGGAGAGGGAAAATTGATGGTCAGCACCAAGACTGAGCAGTCTCTCTCCGTTGTCAGAACGAACATCATCATACCCGTGTGGTCCACCGAGGTGGCGTTCACGTGGCAACAGCTGAGTTATACGTGCGTTCAAGTCTCCCGCTATAACAACGATGTCTGTTTTAAGCGCCCTTAGGTGCAGCGCATGAAGATGTTGATAGAACTGGAACTTGACTTTATCCGAACTGCAGTCAGTGGGCACGTAGGCGGAGGTCTCGAAAAGAGCACGCTTGTCTGCGCGATGACTGCTAAGCTTACAAGAGCCATAGAACCTCCTAGCGCATAGGCGACTTGATTGGAATCCAGTCAAGGAGGCCTCAGCTCTAGCACTAAGGGCGATTCCAACACCAGCTTGCCCAGATGCGGCGGACGAGAAAGTCGAAAATAAAAGCGGGTGTGTGGTTGGCTTGGTAGACTGTATTGGAATCCTGCAGCCGAGTTTCACTCAGGAAGCAGATATCAATTTCAAGGGTCGAGCTTGCGTGCAAGCTTTTCTGTCCGATCTGCAGTAATGTGCGCAAGTTGAGAGTTGCTAACTTGAACTGCATTTCCAGGTCGCAGTAGCGAAGATGGCAGACTTCGGGGCTTTTAGCTTCATGTCGGGGACTGTGTGGTTGGGTTGACGGGTGTCGAGCGGACCACTTCATCGACGGAGTTAGTGTTGTTCACATTTGAAGAACCAAGTAACAATGGGGATGAGTGCTACAATAAAACAGTATGTACATTGGTGGCGTGTATTTGTAAAGTTGGCATAGTCGTAGGACAGTGGATCATGAGAGCGAGATAGGTCGTTATTGTGCGTATCCATGGTTCATTATTAGGCGAAATAATACCGGGTTGCCTAGGCCGAAGTAGATCTGTTGTTTTAGGAAACCACGGCCCCGAGCCTTTGACCGAAAGGCCTAACCCACAAGGCAGCAAGGCAAAATAAGCGTTTCGCATCCGTTTGGAGCCGGTGACTGCAAATTCAGTTCATACGCCTTTCGGATGACGAAAGCCATACCACGGGCCCAACACTCCCGAAGTCAAAGACAAAATCCAATTCTCGGATTGCTTGCCGATATACCATGTCTCCGAGAGTGGAGAGTCACATTCGCCAATTTACGGTCTTGTTAAACGGACATAAGTGGCTTTTTCTAGCGAGAATGCTTGCCAGGCGTAAACCCACCACGTCCTGGAACGCTGCCGCTGAACCATTTGCCGGAACGGGAAATACCCGTACCGCCCAGCTGGCATCATGAGGAGGTGGTTCGGCAAGCCAGAAGTACAGTCCTTTAACATGGGAATGATTGCCACTTTGTGACACAAAATCCACTTGCGGCATTATTCGTCAATTACTACCTACTTCATACGCCAACTGCACAAAACCCATCTGCATGCAAACGCGACTGACAAGCGGCGTTTTGCGTCCACATTTGAACACGAGTGTCGTCACGGCTCATATCCTTCGTTGTTTCTCTTCTCCCTGAAACCGGCTTTTTCTCTTTCGAGTACTTTGGTCTCGTATTGGTGTTGGACGATGATGTCTCGGTTGATCCACCTTTGCTCTTACAATTGATGCGTTTCCACCCGCGTAGTTCGTTGCTAGGGCAGACGTTAATTAACTCGCGCCTACCCATCGCATGTAGACTACAACTGCATTTGTAAGTGTGCCGTCACATACTTTGTCTTACCTGCACAATATACCTTATCTCTCTGCACTCCATACAACAGTATTTACCCCCTCATCACCGTCACTTCGCTTATCGGATCCAGCAGACCACCAATCGTTGCAGTACCCGATGAAAGAATGTACATGCACAAGGAACCGCATCATTTCATCCGGAAACGGGCTCCCGTCTAGTCTTCGCCCTGTGCACCTCCCCATGCTCATTCCTTCCAGCTCCATTTGAACAGATAACATGCACGCACTTACATTGCTTTACTCAAAATACACGGTTGTCAGCGTGCTGTGTGTTGCTGCCCAATCCCCCTAGCGCTGATATCAGTTGTGGTAGTACCATGGATGCCTTCACTTGCTAGTGATGGCCATCGCTACGAGAATGAACCCTGACATGGTGCGATGGTACGCGCACCTCTGTGACCCATTGAGCTACGCTGGGTTACATTTTTCTCTAGCACCTCTAGAGCAATTCATACCAGAAAGGTCAATGGTTAGGGTTCCGACTAACTTAGTCTCACAATCTTCTTTGGAGGATTAGAGGTTGATGGCCCTTTTTTGTGAAACCTAACCCTGGGAGACAACATATGATGGGTTATAAGCTAACAGTTCGATTGGCCTAGAGCACGAGCGTCAAGCATTGTCTCTGTTGGTCCGAGAACACCGCTTGGTGTTCTTTAGTTTTTTTTACCGCTTGCCTCAGGCCGGACAGCCCTTGGTCAGGCTGTCTTAAACCCGTCAACTTTCACCTGCGGCTGACCGTGGTCGCAGGGGCATAATATACTTAGCAGCATCCGGTGCCATATTTGTCATTTTACCGCGGCCTCCATAAGACAGCCACAAGACGCCTGCGCCTACAGAGAGACCATGAGTGATTTGCGTTGCACCACCCACAGCTCCATTCGCACACCCCATACCCAATGTAAATCCGAAGGAACAAGAACCGGAGGCATGGGAATGGGTGACGCGTTTCATCAACAGAGCCGGCCCACACTTTTTCAAGACGCACAGCAGCATTCCTGTTTATCTAATTTGGGAACAATGCGTACCAACCGTGCACAAGGCGGTGGCTGGATCGTAGTCCGCTCCACACTGGATGGAACCACTCTTTAAGCCTAGCACGGCCACGATGACGGTGCACCACGTCCCCCAGCAACGATTCACCGTCTCCTGGAGCCGGCAATCGAGGTGGGGGTGTTATACAGGTAGACACCTTGTCAACATTCAAACCAAGCGTAGACATTACGGGGATATCAATCAAGCTATGAAATGCAAGAAACTCAACACGTGGTGTAACATGGTTGGCAGCATCCGGTTTCGGATTTGCCTGGCACTGTGGCCAGCCACAGGACGCCTGCGCCTACAGAGGGACCATGGATGGCTTGCGCTGCACCACCCACAGCTCCATCCACACACCCCATATCCAGTGTAAATCCGAAGGAATAAGACCGGGAGGCATGTGGATGGGAGCCACGTTTCATCAACAGAGCCGGCCAACACTCATTCACAGGCAAACACAAGCACGCTGTATTTGGGGAATCAAGCGCATACAAGGCGATGGATGGACCGTAGTCCGCACCACACTGAGTGTGTGGAACCACTCTTTGATCCTAACATGGCCACGAGGACCGTGCACCCCGTCTCCTCCAACAACGACCAACTGTCTGCTAGAGACAGTATGGACGAGGTAGTGGGTAATAGACAGGTAGGCACCTTGTCAACTTGCACATAAAGCGCAGCCACCGGGGTGTCAAATAACAGCCAATCATTTGGAATGAGAACATATAATATATATCGAATAAAGCATACGGAAATGCTGACATAAATCTACGTTAAATGAGCATATGTTATAGGTTAGTTATCAACGAATCCGCGATAATTGCAAGATGTCAGAAAATATATTTTTAAAATAATACCATCAACTTGAAAATTTTAGCGAACTTAACCACAATTAGCCTAAGCGACGTGTGCTACTTAATAGTAGATTATTCAGGTAAACGTTGAGATGAGATAAAATGGGTATGCATTGAACAATGATAACGGTCCAACCACCTAAAATAAGGAAACTCAGCACGTAAGCACGCGGTTAGTAAATCGAATACAGCGTGCCTGCCAACGCTGCAATCGTTCTGCTTACGTTCTCAGCAGGCCTCGTCGTCCTTTCGATGCTGGGCCCGAGTACCCTCACTCGTGGCTCACTAGGGTTGCCTGACTCGGGCACTCGCGACCACATGTGCTGCAGCACTATGCGCTGGACGTCGTTAGAGGACACCCTCTCGGAAACTGTCACTTCTCTACTTGCACGAAGGCTGTCACTTGCACCACGGCAATTGCCTTCGTGATCAGATCTCGCCATGCACGCCGATCAACCGCCTTCGATTCCCAACAGCGGAACTTAACATTAGAACGTGATAGGCTCACTTTGATCATGTCCTGGTAACGTAACTTTGGTATCTTCATATGACGCTTCCCCACACTCAGCTGACCATATAACAGCTACTTCGGTATCCGCGTCGAATCCATACGTCACACATGATCGAGCCACCGCAAGTGTCTCAGCAAAAGTATGCAGCCCACTGCGTACATCATCCCACTTCGACGCAACACTACCGTGTCTGCAACTCTGCCGCACCAACAAATGAGCAGAATCCGTCGCAGACACTGTTGATGAAACCGCTCGAGATATCTCACATCTCGCCGGTACATCGTCAGGTTTCGCTTCCGTATAGAAGAACGGACAGCACCATGGATTTGTACACCATCAGCTTCGTGCCAATGGTAAGCTGATGGTTGTTCCACACTCGATACTCAGGCTTCCCGAATTCCGCCGCTCCCTTCAATACGCGGATACGTAACTCACTGCGTAGTTGCATGTCAGTCGAACCTACACTCCCAAGGTAGCAGAAGCGGGGGTTGGTTTCCATTACTTCATCACCAATGCTAGTTTGTGACAGCATTGTAGATTGCACATCCGGTAAAGGCTGAAAGAGAGTTTTGCTTGTGTTGAAGATGAGTCCGAACTTAGCCGTTGTCGAAGCCAGAGTACTAGTCATGTGCTGCAACTCATCCGCGCTGTGTACAAACAACGCACAGTCGTCAGCATACAACAACATACGGATAGTTGTCTCAACTAGGGTTCACGCACCGATGTTCTCGCACAGATGTTCAGCAACCCACTATCAATACGGTGCTCCACACGAACACTGTAATCACAAACAGCATCAAACGCGCAAGACCTCATCCCACCAGAAATAACTACAAAGTCATCCGAGGTCTTTCCACTCAGCTGTACCCTCACCCGCTTAGCACTGTGCAGACCTTCAAGTAAAATTACAAAATTACTCGGACAACCATACTTACCGAACCCCAGCCACAATGTCTCACGGTTCACCGTATCAAATGCTTTGGTGAAATCAACAAACATCGAATGCAACGGCTGATGTCGTTCTCTGCACTTCTCCTGCAACTGATGAGCCGAAAGCACCATATCAATAGTGCTGCGACCCGAGCGGAATTCACTTTACTCTTTGATCCACCTTCGGTTCCACAACCTGACTGACGAGGCGGTTGAGCAGGATTCGGTCAATCATCTTGTTCACACAACTCAGCAACTCGATACCACGCTAATTCGTAGCACATTGCTTAGTTCCTTTGCACTTGTACATTGGTAGGATAAGGTCATGCTTCAGCTCAGGAAGCACCTCCTCAATCTACACGCGTTGCAGCAAGTGGTGCAGCGCAGTCACCAACGCGGGTCCGCCGTGTTTCAATACTTCAGGCGGGATCCCGTCGGCATCGGCACACTTGCCGTTTCGTCGTTGAGTAAGTACTTTCTGCGTCTCATCCAGTGTCGGCGTGTCCGGCAGACTCACCTTCACATCGTGCTACCGACAGGCGGTCAGGCTGATGCATGCAGTCTTCATAGATTGGTGTACCGTGATGGTCCACACCAGTGATTGAAGACCCAATCAGATATGGCGCATTTAGTGGCGATCCTGCATTCGGTTTCTTGCATCTAGCTGTTAATTTTCACTCTCGATTGGTTTTACGCTTTTCTTGAGTCCATTTTCTTTACCTTCTGTTTGCATTCGGCCTCCTTTTCTTGCCGCTGGTATTTCTTGTTATTCTGGCGGTGTGAGTCATGGTGACTGTATCCAGCGCACTTGGGTGCTCGGATCATAATCGTTCAACTAAACTGCTGATAGCTCCGAATTAAACTTCACTGCCTTTTACATGCTTCTTGGGCTGTATTCTGTTTGTGTTGATGTTGGCAGCTCCGTTCAGTCCGCCATTAATGCAGCTTTCTCTGTCCGCTACGGTCTTGACAAGCCAATCTAGCAACCATTCTCACTGCCCCCCCATTTTTCATCCATACCACTTCTGTGTTGTTGGCCGTAGACTCTTTCTACGTCTCAACCCACGGTCGCGCTCCCTCCACCGGATCGCTTTCGTCCATCAGCCCTCAGCTTTTCCATAGGTCATCATGGTTGTATGGCATCGAAGCACCAATTCAAATGGCTAATGTACTGCTGTTGATGATGATTTTCTACCGACTAGGCTTCTTTCTGGGTGAAATCTTTTCTGTCTAAACATATTGCTCACGTGATCAATTCCGGTTGTTTGTTTTAGTGATGGTCTTAGTGGCGTTCCCCATCTTGTTATTTACTCACCTGTCACATGCTTATAAGTTCACTGTCATCATCATTATCCCCGGGAACGTCACTCGGGTGGTCTGTCCTTATCTACCCGGTCACCTTCTTTACTTAAAAATAGTTTTGGGAACAGTGTCTTCCCTTGCTTTTTCAAATTTCTTGCACCGTGTGTCCAACATGTCAGGAACAAAACTCGAACTGCTTCATTTCCGGAAGTCGCAAAACATGCATTGGTTTGGCGAGCAAACTTTCGGCTTTATGGACGATGAATAGTATGATTTTTCCGGCTGGTAAAATTGGAGTCATTTTTCATTTCCTTCTTTTAATGCGTATTCTCACCTATCCCCATACTACCACTATCCGGCCCTTTCAGGTGTCGGATGATTGATCTGACAGCTTCTATGGTCCATTCTCACAAAGGGTTGTTTTCAAACAAAATTCCTCGTAACTAATCTTGATTTCTTCACCATTGCGCACAGCGATAATATCCTTAATAGCACTACTTCCCAGCTTATCTCGTCAAACTTGTTTGGACGTACAGGTAGTCTTTTTCAACTACGATCCCTTACGGGTAAATCCAAACGGTCACCAGGTGGCTGCTTTTTGCCAGCAACAATATTTTCTTTCGGACGTCTTGGGGGTTGGGACACCCCTTCTTTTTTCCCTCCCCACATGTGCACTGTACTATACACCACCCGTCATCCGTGTTTGTTCTGTTTGCTCTTTTTTATCACTAGTTTGGTGTACTCTTGTGTTTACTCGCCAAAGGACCAAAGAACTGTGCGCGTGGACGCTTAAGTTACCCTATTTTGCTCTAACGCTTATGGTTAGTTCTGTCCCTTGAGGTTTACTGTGATTATCCGGATAATCCTATCCAAGTCACGGACATCAATCATCTACTTCTACTTTACCGGCACTAGTAAATAGTCAAGGATGCAGCGGCACACTTACAAGCACAAACTACACTGCTACACACATACGCAAGTACCTAGATATGATTGGCGGCATCCGGTTTCGGATTTGCCTTGCACTGTGGCCAGCCAAAGGACGCCTGCGCCTACAGAGGGCTCATGGATGGCTTGCGCTGCACCACCCACAGCTCCAACCACACACCCCATATCCAGTGTAAACCCGAAGGAATAAGACCGGGAGGCATGCGGATGGGAGCCACGTTTCATCAACGGGGCCGCCCCACACTCCTCCACTGGCAAACACAATCACGCTGTATTTGGGGAATCAAGCGCATACAAGGCGGTGGCTGGACCGTAGTCCGCTCCACACTGACTGCATGGAATCACTCTTTGATCCTAACACGGCCACGAGGACCGCGCACCCCGTCTCCTTCAACAACGACCAACTGTCTCCTAGAGCCAGTATGAACGAGGTAGTGGGTAATAGACAGGTAGGCACCTTGTCAACATGCACATCAAGCGCAACCACACCGGGGATATCAAGTGACAACCAATCACCTGAGAGAAAAATAACAAATAAAATAAATCCAGTAATGTATAAGGAAACGTGACAAAAATCTTAAATTAATGAGCATATGAAATAAGTTGTTAACTAAGGATCCGAGATAAGTTCAGGAGGTCAGCAAGTATATTTTACGGAAATGACACAAACACGAAAATGTTATCGAAATTAACTACAATTAGCTTAAGCGAGTTGTGCAGGTTTATAGAAGAGCGTACAGGTGGACATTTATATGAGAAAGAAAATCATTATTACAAAATTGAAAACCCACCACCTGAAATAAAGTGACAGCATGCAAGCACGCGGTTAGTAAATCGAAAGCAAAGTGCCTACAAACGCTGCGCCGGTTCTGCCTACGTTTTCTGCAGGACCCGTCGTCGCTTCGGTAGTGGTCTCGAGTGGCCTCGCTCATGACTCACTAGGCCTGCCTGACTCAGGCACTCGCGACCGCATGTGCTACAGCACCATGCGCTCGATGTCGATGGAGTACAACCCACCGGCGCCTGCCGCTTCCGCAATTGCCGCTTCTTCTCTGCATGTATGAGGTCTTTCTCCCGCACTTCGACAACTGCCTTCGTGATTAGATCGCGCCATGCACGCCGATCAACCGCCTTCGATTCCCATGACCTGCAATCAAGATTAGAACGTGAGAGGCTCACTTTGATCATGTCCTGGTAACGTAACTTTGGTTTCCCCACATGCCGCTTCCCAATGCTCAGCTGACCATATAAAAGTTGCTTCGGTATCCGCGTCGAATCCATACGGCTCACATGACCGAGCCACCTCAGGTGTCTCAGCAAAAGTATGTAGTCCACTGCATACATCCCACTTCGGCGCAACACTTCCGTGTCGGCAACTCTGTCGCCCCAACCGATGCGCAAAACCCGTCGCAAACACTACTGATGGAACCGCTCGAGATATCGCACATCCCGATGGTACATCGTCCATGTTTCGCTGCCGCATAGAAGAACGGACAGTACCATGGATTTGTACACCATCAGCTTCGTGCCAATGGTAAGCTGATGGTTGTTCCACACTCGGTACTCTAGCTTCCCGAATGCCGCCGCTGCCTTCGACAGGCGGATACGCAGCTCACTGTGTATCTGCTGATCAGTCGACATCACACTCCCAAGGTAGCAGAAGCGGGAGGTGGTTTCCAGTACTTCATCACCAATGCTGATTCGCGGCAATATTGTAGATTGCACCTCCGGTGAAGGCTGAAAGAGACAGACAGTTTTGCTTGTGTTGATGGTGAGCCCGAATTTGGCCGCTGTCGAAGCCAGAGCACTAGTCATGTGCTGCAACTCATCCGCGCTGTGTGCAAACAACGCACAGTCGTCAGCAAACAGCAACATACGGATAGTTGTCTCACAGACTAGAGTTCTCGCACCGAAACGACGGATGTTCAGTAATCCACTATCAATACGGTGCTCCACACGAACACCGTAAGCACAGACGGCATCAAAATCACAAGACATCATTGCATGAAGATATATATTAAACAGGTCAGGAGCTAAGACACAGCCTTGCTTCACACCAGAGATAACTGCAAAGTCATCCGAGGTCTCTGCACTCAGCTGCACCTAGATATACTGCTATACAAACGTTCACTGTTACGGCAAACACGTATCTTTGATCACGCCTTGTTATCTTAATATTATCATGCCTGTGAAGGCATGCCTCGCATTGTCGAAAATAAAAATTTATTTTTATTTAACTTACTAAAATTTTATTCTTTTCCTGCGCAATCGGTTGGCGATATACATCCAACAGTTTCCATGACTACAGGAACTGCAGTTCCGGCCTACTTGCTGTCTTACTTGCTAGTGCACATCCTTGAGCTTCCCCTATCCTCCGTCTGGACCGCTGGTCCATGTTATGCGCTCTTAAGAAATGCATGTTCGCTTAGTCTCGTTTTGTTCGAATCGCTTCTACTCTTTTTATAACACTGCCCTCGCCTCTGCCACTGCCAACCCAGCCGGGGACGAAACAGATCACTGAAGCTTGCTGGACCGAAGTATCTTAGGAACAGTACACGGTTAATTTTCTAGGTCACATCCTCTTACTTCGGCTGTCCATCACCGAGGGGATTCACGTCTCTTGTCTGGACAGATTCAACCCTGGTAGCGGTCTTCACTGTCTGGCTGTAGTTACGATCACGTCCCCACCATAGCAACCCGTGCGGCCATGGTGACCTGGCTCCGTCAACTGCTCTGGATTGCACAGCAACCTGTGTCGTAAATTGCGCACTGAGTGGATTATCTTCCCGCTTGATCTACATGCCGGGCTAGTGTCCTGAGAACGTGTCACGTTCTTGGGTTGCGGCCTCCGATTAAATCTGAATGATTTTTTTCGTATGAGCCGCGATAGACCTACGGTTATCCTCACAATGGGATTAATAATCGCACGTGGGATGGCTTGGCCTCACGGAGCCGATCAAGTGACCAACACATAACCATCCTTACACAACACTGACAGATTGCTGCAGTGGTTTTTTGAATGCTGGATTAGCAGTCGTTTACCTATACGACTTTACCGATGATTAAATAGCGTGCTATGCCACTAGCAGATCCTTTCGGACTGCCAAGTGCAGTATTTTACCGGGTCTACGATAAGACTATCACTCTTAGTGGCTGGTGTTAGTACTGGTTGCAGCACACAAGGGAATGAATCCCTCATGATGGTAATTCCCCTGACTTTTGGCTAGATCACTCTTTTATTCAACAGTGCATTCGCACGGGAAGAGCTGAACCTACTTTAAATAACTCGCGCTTTTGTGTTCGACTGTTAGAGCAGTGTATACCGCTGGGTCATTGCCATCATTTGAGAGAAGCGCATCTTTTGATCGAATTACATTTTGTGTTTTGCTTTCACTTCTTCAGTTCCCGATTCCATCCGTTGTTATTCTTTTATCTCATCGTTTAATGTTGTAGCTCTGATGCGTGCTGTAATACAACGGGTTAAGGAAGCGTCGGTGTCAGGTTAGTATTCATTTTTCTGTTTCCACTTATGCTTTTTTGTTGCATGTCGCTCATCTCCATAACATTCTGGTTCTGTGCCCTCCACCAAGCAATCTCTCATGTCATAAAGTCATTAATCTTGAGCCCATAAGGCGATTCATCCCAGCTGAACTCCATCCTCAGGAAACCAGCTCCGAATCACTACCTAGCTTGTTTACATTCTCCCTCAGGTCGTTCGCGCCTGCAGTGGTTCGTATTCGCAGGACTGCAAAAGCGCTCCTTTTTGTTCGGATAGTTTGTGAAAATTGCCTCGGCTGCATAACGATGAAGACTGCCGAAGTTAAATCGACTTAGAAAGTGTGTTGGCTTCCCTCGATCAAACCCTGGGAAACATGGAGTTTGCGCTATTATTACCTTACCTCTGAAGATGTTTCTCCGGGTTTTAGAAAGGCATACCTCGCGATACTCTCGAGTGCGTGCACCTCTTCTCGACCAAGCTAAACATTTCGCCATCCTCGGACTTGTGACTTCGATTTTCACTAAACGATGCACGATGGAGCATTTATAATTCTTCTTCAAATGCTGTTGGGGTTTTCAAGTTCTGTACCTTTGTGTACTTCGCTTCTATCCGCTGACGGTGTTTCTGCCTACCCGTGATTTTCTCTTAATCCGTTTTCGTTCGTACTCTCCTAATGGTCCTGGATGGCCCGACGTGCATTGCATCGGCCGTTTTATGTACCTTGTTTGCTTGTTCTCTTGGGGTTGTATCCCAAAACTTGCTCAAGTTCTGCTGTTTTCCACATTCGACAGTTTGCGGATCGAGTCTCACGATTTCCACAAATTGCGCCAATCTGCATTGTTTGCTCGCAGCTGTTATGGTTTAATGCTACTAAGGAACTCTAGTTTGCCGATGTTTATTTTACTTCGTACTTAACTACCTCTGATCGATGCATTTACCACTGGGTCACTCTCAGCACAGTGCGTGCTAGTGAAATTCCGACGCCACAGTACTTTTGTCACTATGTTTGTTATCGACAAACAGCGTATCGCCTTTGCTTACTTCGCTACCATATGATCAAACGGCATTAAACGCACTTGTTGGAGCTACCAAATTAGCGATGAATTCAAAGTTAATGTAAGTAATTTCCGTGCCTAAGGTACCTCCTTGCCGGCAGCTGGCCACCATACAATACTTCCTGTTACCTGCAGAGCAATTTCAGCTTCCGCTTCAATGGGCAGCGCCATCGTTCTTGTCGATGTGGCAAACGATTGACGATAATCGTGGATCGAATGATCAGCTTGGGATTGGTTCTGTACACATTGAACGACGCGCAGCGGTGCATTTGGCGTATACTCTACTCGTCCGAACAGCGCCAAACAGTCGAGTCAGCACGCAGATCCTATAACCCCTCACCGAGAGGAAGTATGGATCAGTGTCAAATAAACAACAATATCGACTCCCTGTGGCTTCGTGTTCATTGCACATAGCCCATCGACTCGTAGCTAACAGATTTTGGTCTCCTTCTGTGGTAGTTCCTATTAAATTCCCCATCTAGCCTGACCTGTTTATCACGGGCCTTTCCAAACATAGGTACGGTGCCTGTCTTCCTACACAGCTCTCTCTCTCTCTCAAGAGCAGCTTACTGAACCCCCTGCTTCAGCATCACTGTGCACTCGACTAAATTGCCTGAATCATGGCCCGTCAGCCATCGATCCCTCAGCTTCTCACAATATCTGTAACGTCACTTCTATTCTCAATCGATCTCGCTTTGTAATTTCATGACTGCCCTAGGACCTAGGACTGCGATCACTTGCTAACTTTCGTTCAAACCTCAGCTTTCAATTTTCGTCCGACTGTATCAACGGCAGCCAAGTGTGCATAGCGACGTTTGCATCGCGAGCACTGCTTACATCTTGCTGTCAGTACTCACCCTAAGCACTTCGCTTTCCACTGCTCAGTTCCAACTAGGCTTTCAACTCATGTGACTGCTTTCTTCACCTGATATAGCGGACTTCAAAACTACTAGTAATATTTGGCGAACCATTTTGTTAAACAAAGCATTCCACCCTACACCATACCCCATACTGCTTACCAGTTCTCCGTGACATATCACTTGAAGTATTTTCCGACTACCCTCTATTCCCTTTGGACAACATTGCATCATAACGGCGGGTAACCACTTGGTAATCGATTGCCTCCGTTGTTCGCCAACGCGCCACCACTATAGAGTCACTGGTTTTTGTCACTGCCCTCTTTGCGATTACGGACACCGAACTGAGTTGCCAGAGTAGTTAATTTCAATCTGGCTTATATTGCGTACCAGTGCTATTCACTCCAACAGCACATTGCATTCCAGCCCAAAGGTTTTCTGCTAGCTCGTAATCAACCACGGTTCGGGAAAGGTCCTCTTTTACCTTCATTTCGATTTCCCCAGTGACTGCTGTCTCATCTGAAATCTCAAACTGTAACCCGTGCATAATCTGTTTATGTAGCATTGTTGCCATCAATTCAAAGAAAAGATTTGATGGAATTTCACGGCTACATTTTGTGTTAGCAGGGATCCATGGTGTGGTTGTTCCATCGCGCGGCAGCGAAACGCCGTTACGACTTGCAGCTGACATTATTGTTATTATTATTATTATTATCATTATTATTATTATCCATCGCAAAGAGACTGGGCCTTAGCATGGTGCGATAGTTTGCATGCCCCGTGATCCATTGAGCTATGCTGGGTGACACTTTCCAAGTGCCTTCAGAGCCACTCATACCACACACGTCAGACTAGTCTCACAATCCAATCCACTTGAGAGGTTAGGAAGAGGTCGATAACCCTCTTTCTTTTAAAACCTAGCCATGAGAGACAACAAGTCTACGGGTTATAAGCTCATAGCTCGATTGTCGTAGAGCACGAGCGCCACACACTGTATCTGACGGTGTGAAGGCACCTTCCGGTGCTCAATGGTTTGCTATCGTTCGCCTCAAGCCAGGCAGCCCCTGGTCAAATCGGTGCAAACCCGCCAACTTTCACCTGCGGATGACCGTGGTCGCAAGTGCGTAACGTAATACGGTTATAAAACACCTGTAAATTGTTCCAAATCTTCAAAGGCTATGTGTGACGGGCCTCGAGCGGATCCCAATGGGTCTCTCCAGTCATACTTTGAGCTGAACTTGCTCCCCACTGCCTAGTGGGTTAGACTATTAGCCAAAGACTCCGGGTGAACTCCCTCAAGCGATCCTCCAAATCTCCCACTGCCTTGGGGGTCAGACTGTTGAGTCAATGGCTAGAGGTAGGACACCTTGAACAAAACCTCTCTCTTGGAATGGGTAGCTGGGGAGTGTCATTTGTCCTCTCGACAACCTCGACATTCTTTCCTCTTCTTATTTTCTCTTCCCTATCAGCTCTCTTCTTCCCAATCTATTGAGCAGAAATGTGTTGCTGACCTCGCTGCTGCTACCATCGATACTCGTGACTTGTCCATCAAACCACGAGTCTCATTTTACATTTTGGTTCTTTTAACCTCCGCACTTTGGGTCAGATCGGACAACAAGCAGTACTGACTCTCACTCTTCACTCACTTCGTATTGATGCGCGCATTGTCTGCGAAACACACTTACAAGCTAACGGCGTTGTGACGAATCTTCGACTTCATGGCTCTTCATCTGACGACAATCACTGCACTCTTCGCGTCTCTGTTGATACCGAGTCAATGACTCAAGGTATTTCCAGTGTTGCTGTCGCCCTTAGCAGACATGCTGAGGGCAGTTTATTCAACTGGATACCGGTGAACAGCTGCATGTGTGCGGTTCGACTTCGAATCTCTGTTGTGGTTAATATACACCGTATGAAGACAGGATGCCTCTCCATCGCTCCCGCTTATGCTCCTACTGACTCCAGTTCGGAGGGTACCGAAAATGATCTCTACTACCATCTTTCATCATGATTGTTGCTGGTGACTTGAATGCCCAATTGGGTCGTCTTTCAGATACCAAACAACACCTGGAGGGGCGTTTCGGCGTCAATACACGTCGAACAGACAACCTTAATCGATCCCAGCAAGTATGCGCCGACCACAATCTTTATATTAACATCAGTGCTTTCCAGCACTATGCTTCACACCGCATCACCTGACGCCCACCGAACTCCTCAATGATCTGAGCCCAAATTGACCATATTGCCATCAGCCACAGGAGGCGCACATCAGTCCAAGACTGTCGGTCAATTTGGAACATATGCCTAGATTCCGACCATGCTCTAGTTGGCACACGCTTGGCGCTCACTCTTCTCACTTCACATAAGCGCCTACTAATATTCTTACCTATAACTTGAACTCGCACTCTGCGGTTCAACAGTGTCATAACGAACTAGCCCACCAATTGTCAGTGATGAATGAGGTTGGTGAGCCGAACGCTTACTAGGATTGTCTCAAGTGTGCCATGAAGAATGCCTTTGACGCTTGCTGTGCACCCAACTTGAGACGTCGTAACTGTCAATGGATATCTGAAGCATCGCTTAGTTCGATTGAAGCGCGTAAATGGCTCCGATGGGCACTGAGTTTTTTCGAATCCGTAGCTCCCTGAAACGACGTCTGACAAGGAGTTTTCGAGTTGACCGAGAACGTTGTTGGGTTGCAAAGGTCCGTGAGATGGAGAAAACCAGCACTATCGGAGACAGCCGAGTTCTATTCCTGCTCATCCGGAATATGCGTCCGAGAAAACCATCAGTTAGCGAGATAATAGCTGAGAAAGTTGGACTGTTGATCCATTCTCAGCATCGTTGACTAACCCATTGGGCGGAACATTTTAAAGAGCAGTTCAGGAGGCCTGCTACTGCACTACCGTTTGTCGAATCATTGAGCCTACGTGAGAACTTGTTGTCTCACTTCCCACTTTAGAAGAGATTCGATGTGAGCTCTCTGTGTTAAAGTGAGACAAGTCTCGGGACCCGAAGACCTTCCCCCACTTTTGCTGAAAGATGGTGGCTACTCTTTGTCGACTGGACCCTTGTCTTTTCAACACGATTTGGGACACTGAAAAAGTGTCTTCATACTGGCGGTTGTTAACTGTCGTACCATCTGCAAGAACGGTCATCGTACTTTGTGCGGAAATCATCGAGGCATTAGCCGTATCTCGTTTGCATCCAAACATCTCACGAGTACCATCCTCAGACTACTTACTGGTCCCCGTGAGGAGCGAATCACTGAAAGCCAGGCTGTCTTCCGCCCTATCTGTGGTTGCATCGACCACATATTTACTCTTCGCCGTTCTAGAGCAGAGGCACACATACAGAAGACTATGGTGGTTTTCTTTGGCTTGAAAGCCGCTTTCGACTCCGGTGACCCCTCCAGCTTGTAGCACTGCCTAGCCACGAAGGGCTAAATTCCTTTTCATTCTTAAGTCCCTCTACCGTGATTCCCGCGGCGGTGTAAGGGCCTACTAGAACTAGTCTCCTGAGTTCCGCACGACAAGTGGGGTTCGCCTGCGTTGTCCTATAACTCCCTCCTACACTTGTGATCAAATTGATCATAGCGACTCGTTTTTTCAGACTATTCTGGAGTGGTAGTTCTACCAGTTAACCGACTGATAAATTTAGACTATGCGGACGACATAGCTCTTCTTGCGTCTGACGCAGTGGCTATGCAAACAGTACTGCACGGACTTGTGCGTAGCGCTGTACGCCTCGGCATGTACTTTGCACCTTCAAAGTGCAAGGTACTGTTGAGGGTCTGGGCTGATACACCTCTGGTTTTAGCTACTTCCGAACAGTCACTGGAAATGATGAATCGATTCACTTGCCTTGGTAGCTGTGACCTCTGGTGGTCACATCACTGAGGTAGTTACTTCGCATATCAGCAAGGCCTGTGTGGTTTTCCAGAGGCTCAACCATCTATGGAGACGGCGGTATATCAGCTTGTCCGTGCAAGGTAGGGTGTATAACGCTGCAATAAGGCCTGTATTTCTGTATGAATCAGAGACCAGGTCAGTTCACAGTGAAGATATTAAACGCTTTGCTGTATTTGAGCACCGGTGCTTGCGAAGTATTTCTCCCGTTTGGTGGGAACACCGGGTGAGCAATGCTGAGGTCTGCCAGTTGGTTTATGCCAAAAGGCCTTCTGCTGCCTCAATGGCGTGTTTGCTAAATCTTAGTCGCTTGCGTTTCCTAGGCCATGTCTTCCGTATGCCCGTTGACCGACATCTTCGGCGTGTATTATACGCCGTGGCCGCTCCAAATTGGGCGAAACCATGGAGTGGCGAGTCCATGGGGTGGCACAGACATGTGAATAAATTGAATGATAGACTTGCTCGGGCTGCTGCGTGCCGTTTCCCTGGATAGGGGCATCGGGACGATCCACACCAATGGTTGGAGACCGTGTCAGACATGGCGCAGCCACGAAATCCTTGGCGTTCCTGCATTCGGCTTCTTTCATCTGCTTGTTAATTTTCGTCCCATTCTGCTTAATCTAACGCCTTTCCTTCTTTCTTTCATTTTCTTTACATTCACTTTGCACCCAACAACACTATCCCACTGGTGTTATTTATTGTTATTCTTGCGATGTAAGTCGTGCCAACTGGATCCACTGCACTTCGGCGCTCGGATCGTAGCTGACCAACTGTAACTGAACTGTTTCGGCGTTTAACTTGTAACTGCACGCTGACTTTTAGTTCCCTGTGCTCCGCTGGGCCTCCCGTGCGCAACTGATTGTGGTTGAATTGCAAAGAAGATGTACGCATTACTGGTGTAACAATGGAATCTCTGCCGATAGAGCGTCTTATCGTAAACCGTCCCTTGTCCATTAACTGTAAACCACCTTTGTTTTTTATGCCTGAATATTATTGCTTTGACTCCGTGGCTTGTCTCTTGCTGTAATCTCATCGCCGTTCCCTCTCTTTGTTGAAATTGGCCATCTGCCTTGTCTCCTCAGACTATTAGTATGTTGTGCTTATTTTACGATCCTATGCATGGGACACTGGCAACACATTCCAATTGCATCTATTCAGCGGTAATGCAGCCTCAAATGCCCGACAAACCGGTGCAGGCATTACTCTGAACCCCCGGTGGGCGCTGTTCTGATCCACTGGATCCTAATCAGTAGTCGGCTGTGTGCCTTCAGGTTAGTTGGCTCGTTCACTACTTCGAAATCGCATGGGGATGAAGGGTGCTCATTTGCAATTATTGCCTGCGCTTCCACAAGCTGTATCGTTGGCTCCATAGAAGACTGATTTGATCGTCAACTGAATGAGCTTCTTCGTCGCAGAAGAAGAACGGATGCTGTTGCGCTGGCTGGTGATCTGAACGCTCCAGTTGGAAAATTGCCACTGACATATGGGTGACCAAAACGGTGTAGGCTCTCGTAATGATAACGGTGTGCACTGTCCGGATACATTAAGAGATTACAGTGAAATGTCCCCGTCCTTCAATATCTCCAGCATTAGAGGAGAACTATGGCTGCTGTCACCCTACTTCATCAACTTTTCTGTTGACGAAGCATGGAAACTAGGTTAACCGGGCTCGAATTACACGGCATCCGGTTGCTCCCATGTAATGGACTTCTTGACTTGGAGTATGCAGATGACATTATCCTAATCTCTGACAGCTCCCAAGCTTTCTTATCAGCAGTGGCTATCAGTGGTTCCGGGCTTTTCTTTGAGCCCTGAAAATATAATACTTTCCCCGAGGGTTGGCAGAGACTAACATTTTCACTGACCCTTGGTGGGGATCAACTAGAAGTCCTTCAGAGGCTCAACTGCCCGGACAGCTGTATCAGCGCTTTGAGATAGAAGGTATGGCCACAAACCGTACAGTAAAGGCGTGTGGCGTCGGTGCGACCTTATCCTCCTCATAAACATAGTCTACCATACCACCAACCGTGCCGTGCGGTTCTAAAGTCTTGCCCGTAGGATTGACAGCCATGTACGGGACAGTTGTGTTCGACCGCTTGTGACTTCGCATCACAACTCTCGTCTGGTGAAAACGCAACGTGGATAATGAGCGTGTTCGGCGACGCGTATTTGATGCAGGAAGAGCGAGCGAACCGCTCACCACCGTTATTTGGCGCACCAGGCTTCGATAGCTGAGCCATGTGTTACGTATGTGAGCACACCGACCTCCTTGACGTGCGCTGTTTGCGCGACCGGGGGTGTAGATGTAGGAATAGGAGAGGAAGTCAACCAATGACTTGGTCAAGGGGATGAATGCACTCATTTTGAAGTTGGCCTCGGTTGGTGCTCCCCGATTCCCTGGTTAAGGTCCGTAAGACGAACACGTTTGGTTGGATACACTTGTTGACGTATCCAAGAGTCGACCTCGGTTCCGTTTGTGTTGTTTCGTTGTCCCTCCACCTCACGCTTAGTCTCCTCCTCCAACCACGATTCTATTATCAACTCTTAATCGTAGCAAGACATGGTATTGTCTATTTTTGCTTTTCCATTTTTTGCTACCATACAACTGGATTATATTGCCAAACATTGCTGCGATGTTTCTCATCTTTAGCTAACGTGTGTAATGATGATCCTAACCAATATATTGTATCCATCCTTGGAAGTGATCGCTGTTTGCTTTTGCGTGCCTTGAATATAGTTTTAGGGACGGTTTCTGCTACCAGTTGCACGGCGTGCTTTCCTGTGGGGATCGAGTGGGTACCCGTTGGTTTGATGCTTGTTGGCAATTGATGTTTGCAATTTTTATTTGCTTGGTCGATAGTATAAAATATCTTTAATCTGTAAAGACACACACACGTAGAGCTTTTCGTTGCGTCATATTTTTGACTCCTTTCCGTATTGCTTTGCAGTTGACAACTCTATCGTCAGTCATATAGGACGTGGAATATTAGTACTTATCGGGCTCTCTTCGAAAGATACCGATGCCGATATCGCATACATGTAAGTTTGAGCTGAATTCGGATCGTTGGATGGTGATATTTGCGTTTACATTCGTTTGCATACGCATAGGTAAGTATTGTCTTGCGGATCTTCCACCTTATTTTTTCTCTGTCATACATCAGCGATTCGGTTTTTAACTCACTGCTTTCATCAATTTCGTAATCTGGGTTGTTATGTTTAGCAGTCATGCATAAGTGAGTGACTGCCCCACTGATGACGAATCGTTGTACGTGTCGATATTTCTTTAGTTCTAGTCACCGAAACATCTTTGTTTGTCTATTAAAGCATGGTGTAATCCACTGTAAACATAATATCCGAGCCCCATACTTTCTATTTTGTTTCAGTTTACCTATCGATACACTTTATCGTTTCACCGCGAGCTAACTCTTCATCCTATCAAGTTGATCTGCAAATTGACGTGCTGCTCGCAGTTGTCTTACTGATTGTTTCATCCTAATAGCTTTCCCTGTTCATCCTACTGCATCCAAGCCCGGGAAGTTCAGTACCCATGTTCATTGCCACATTGTGACCTTGTTATTCCCTTTCTTCCTTCCAAGTGTCAATCTTCAGTCCGCGCTTAGGAGCTCCGATGAAGTCAACCCGTCCACTCTCACAGGCTGCTCCTCGGCCTGGGGACTTTGTAGATGGAAGCCGAATCGACATTTGTGTGTGTGCCGTTTGCGCTACCGTCACGGCGATCCTCATCGCTGCGAACCATTTATTTGTGCATGAACATTGTATTTCTATCCCACTATTTTTATCTCTTCTTGTCTGATAGTGCCCGGAAGTTACTGAACGTTCGCCTATTTCCCAGCGCAGATGGTTCTCGACGATGGGATAAAAGTGTCAGAGATCTTGGTCTGGAAGTGCTCTGCGTAAGCCAGGTTAGTAATAACGATCTCCCTGGTGTGTCATCCGTTCTTCTTACTGGATGCCCTTATTTCTGAATAATATCCGTCCCTGTCAGCTTTTCCCTCACTCCCACTAAGGCTTTGTGTCTAAAGATGGTCCAATCACCTATGGCTTATGCTGTCTTTGCGCTTCCACTGGTGGTGGTGTTTCTCTGCTATTTTCGGCCACGCGCTGCCACATTAAAGCACAGCAATGGATGAAGCGTGACTTCGATATCGTGACGGTTGATCAACACAGTGGCATACACCCTAAGCTTTTCAATGCAATCAATCCCTATTGTTGTGCTACTTTTGCCGACTGCCATTCTGTGTGACTGATTATTGCTATCACTGGAGCTCTTGAAAGTAGACCGAGGCGACAATTGAGATTACGTGTTACAACCCAAGATACACTGCAGATGCTTCAAAACCGGAAAACCAACTTCTAACCGCTGTGTCGAGCACTACTCGCGGGACTCAACAATCTAATGATCATGGCGATTACCGATAATCACTATGTGCCGAGTTCCATTCCCAAGTCAAGTTATCTCTACCTGATGAGCCTAAACCGGGAATTAACCGTCGGTACTGGAATGCAGGGATAGGGGAGAGCCACACCGAAACCGTCCAGTTCCGTTCTTGACACTATTCGCACCACTGACCTATGGGTCTTCGTTCCATATCTTAATCGCTCCGGGCGGATTCGTGTATAAGACATTTTGGACTAGTTGCGCAATTTGTTTGTTTTTTATGTTTCGTCGTCCGTGTTGCTCACGTCCTCATCACCACTGGTGTGTATGAAGATCATAGCTTGAAATTGTCCAAATGACCGCTCGCTTCTTCTGTACTGATAGATCAACTCCTCGTGGGTATGATTACATACATCCTGTCTAGATAGACTGTGTTTGTTCGTTTCACATATTCGGGTGTAGAGAACTTCGATGCTGGCTGGTCATTTGGGCGAACGTAAGCAGACAGAAAGCCAATTAATCACTGCCGACACGAATTGACCACGATAGCACCAGCCGAAGAGACAAAACAGACTGCTTAATCTAGGTTGGGCGAAGCGCAACAAACTTGAAGTGCATTGGCTAAAGCAGCGTGTGCGCACCAACGAACCTGGACTTACGACATGGGCTTCAATAGCGACCGGTCCACATGGTAAACGAAGGCGGTGCGTAACTAGTGCAAAAAAGTGGATCAAGTCTCACCCAATTGAGTTGGCCATAACCGCACGGACCGTGGCGGCTAATTATGAGCGTGACTCCTAACAAATCAGGAGTAGGTCGAACTGAGCATAGTGATTGAGCAGTGCGTACCGACTAATGAACATCCACAAATAGCATAAGTCACGTCAAGGTAAGCCTTATGTACCCAGATGGGTGCATTTTCGGCATTTTACATTATCAACTGCGGGTTAAGTAAAATGACATTTCGACCAATGCAAAATTTTATAAATGGATACAGAAAATGGCGCAATGGTGTCACTCGAGTAAAAGGGTCCGCCTGGAGTGGGGCAGAAATTTCTTTTCCATTCGTGTCTGTCACCAGTGGAATGTTGTCCAAGAATCAATCGTCTCTGCATCGACAGTAACAGTATTTAAAAGACGGTTGGATGATGCACTCATTCACTTACACTTTGTCACTTAGCACTACGTCCCCATCCTACTCCTGGAGTTTACCATGGAATTGTTTGATGTTAACTGCGGGTTCTGTGAATCTAAGCGGATTGCAGGACTACGACGGAGCAAACGATTAGTCCTTATTTTCATATTTGGAGTACAAACTATCATTATTCTCATTATTGTTTTTTCGATATCCTCACCAACTCTCCAACGGTACCTGTAAAGCAATGCTTCTTAACCCGTATAAATTCCCTTTTCACTGTTTATCAAATGCACTTCACCACACTTCTAGGGTTCAAGTTGATGGTTCTATTTACTTATTCTTAAACTGATACACACTGTGGTGATTGTTCACCTCAATCCTGTGGTCCTATTCTACAACGCTAGCGGTACTTCCACATTTTGTGGAACGAATTCGTCTCGATAATGTGGCGTTGTATTAGTTCGAGTCTATGGTGCATAGCTCATCCGCCATTGGTCCGTTCCGGTGTCACCTTTTCACTACATGACACGGCGTTTTCTTGGGTTATCTCTTTCCATTGCTGGTTTTTATGATCCCACTGCTGATGATCAACCTTGTATCTTCGCTCACGGCCTCATGCTCTTTCGACATAATTACTTCTGTTCTCAGACGACTTAGTCTGCTTTCAGTAGTTTACGTGGAACTCTCTCTCTGTTAATCCGCTTCCCCCTTCAGTTCACGCTGTACTGCGAACTCAAAGGTAACAAGCTCGACTTTCATCGCGCCATGAGCCCAGCTCCTTCAGCTTTGATCTACGCGACACTGATCGCTCGACTGCGAAAAGACTACTTATCGGAGCGAGTTAAAGGTATTTTGGATAAGTATTTCTCTTCTTGGAGAAATCTCATGAATCTGATTTTGTTACATTCGTGTTTCATTTTGACTGCTATTCACCTCGGTGTTCACATCTTAGTGCGTCACTCAACCAACCATCTCTTGCTCAAATGTGTTTTGTCCTTCTATGCTTTCTCTTCCTCCTTTCACGCCTCAACAGATGGAGTCTTCGGTGCCATCATGGATGTGAAGCTGGTGAACGATGGACCTGTGACCATTGTACTGGATTCCAATCTGCCTTGTGTGGACACAACAGTAACACAAGACGTTGAAGACCAGTGAAGGACCCTCAGCGGTGTCCAGAACCAGCATGTTATTTCTCTCATCTGTTTGCGTCAGTTCCAGTCTAGTAACAACTTCGCGTTCCTTTTCCAAACCTTAGTCTTTATGTACCCTCCTCAGTCCTATACTCTGATGTCTTCGACATCGCGACAAACGGACTGGAACTACTACTGCGGCAGTCTTAGGTATCCCGTACCGGATAAAAACGAGCTCAACCCGTTGTCTTAGGTCTTCTCGTATCACTGCATTCTTACTTTGCCAACTCTCTCCCCTCATATCACGTGCGATTTCTCTTTCTTCGTGTTCCACTGGTGTACATTTTTGTACGTATCCCGCACACGAATAAATTGAATGGATTTATATGCTGTCACAAACGGAACTCTGATCCTCCCTTCACTACGTAATTCCTGAGCAATTCAATATTTTGCTTCACTAATTTGGTGAGAGGACGTCCTACTGCTTCTTGCTGTACATCCATGGTGTTGTTAAATCATGGATTCGGTACTTTTTCGTCCATAGCTTTTAACCTAACTGAATTCGAATGCGAGTATATCTGTTCAATTACTCCACAGACAGTTCATGTATTGTTTTAATGGGTAGAAGTGATAACACTTCAAAAATGAATCAGATTCTCCAAGACCAAACAAAGCTCTCTGTAAAACTGGACACGAAAGACTAAACAGACAAGGCGAAGCAAAGGCTGATAAGTGTCTAAAAGATTTCTGCTAGCGAGTTAATGCTCGCTTGTTTAATTGAAATTCTGAGACCACTCGGAACATGTATCTCGAGAATGTGTGGACTACAAAATATTCATAAAGTAGGCTACTAATCTCGTCCTTGACAAACCCAGTGGTTAGTAATGTTGGAACCTAAAGAAAACGAATTGCTCGACATAGTGTTCACGATAGTTCTAAATTCGTACAGCACATTAGAGCTAGAAACCTAAGAGAAAGGAAAATGTTCTCACTAGATGGAACTTCTCTATTCATGAATGTGCCGTTGCTAAAAAGTACAGATTACTGCATGCACGTGAACAATGTTCGTCTAGGAATGCCCTTACCAAATTTGAAGGAATTGCTGTTGCGATGCACTTACAATGTTTACTTCGTTTTCAATGGTATTTATACCCGGCAGAATGACAGTGTCGCAGTGGGGTCTCCACTCGGACCAGTACTGTCAGACTTTTTGTTGCCAAACTAGAAGCTAAATCATTGATTCCATTTACAGATCGTTTCGACCTGTATGTACTACTGCCTTATGGACAACATCTTTTGCGTGACAAATAAGGATTTAAGGGTAGAAAATTAAGTGGTAGAGTTCAACAATGCGCACCCGGCAATCAGGTTCAACTAAGAAGTTGGACAAGTGGGCCGGCTTTCGTTTCCGGATGTGTAACTGAGTACGCGAACTGATTACGTTGTTCCATACATTCACCACTCTGCATTCGAAAAGGAGTTGGTGAGCGACTCATTTCAAATCCGGTACGACAAGTTTGTACCGGTGTCCTCGTGTGCTGCTTCGTGTGCGCAGCTACAGCAGTGGCCTCAACATGGGGTAATCATCAAGATGTAATATCCGGTGCCTCATGATGCGATCGACCCGCAGTCGACGATAAGATAGGGTGTAAAGCACTATTCTCTTACACCGGTCTTCGTAAGCCGCACCTCGGGAATTGGAGATCAGCCTGGTGACCACATGCTGTACTCGCTCAATCCTATCTACCTCACCCCCGATGATAGGACGGTATGCGGGTAAGCCGTACTCTAGCATTGGTCGTATTACTGAGACGATGCGACGAGTGGAAGTCTCTTCAGACCAAGTGTTGAAGCTGCTTTCGAGCGCAGAAAAAAATGAACCGGTCAATATCCCTACTATAGTAGTTTTCTACCACTTAAATACAAACGCAACCTAGTACGCTGTCTCACTTCGATGCCTCGAAAGACCATCCATATAGTGCACGCTACGTAAAACTCAGAATTAAATGAGACGTTGAGCAAGCAGTTAAAATGAAAACTCTCTTCATTCACCCAAGTTTTAAATGCGCTACAATTTCTGAGCTTAGAACAAGAAAACTTACATAGTCGATAAGAATCACTTCTAGCTGCGTAACTGCGATGTATTTTCGCCAACAACCCACTTCTTGCTGTCAAGTCAAGCAAATCTTTCTGCACTGAGCATTTTACAGTATTTACCACAAATGCGGTATAAACATCCTCAGTAAAGATGAGAATTTTGAATACAGAACGAGTAAAGAGTACATGGATGTCGCTTAAGTAAACAATCATGAATCTTTGGGCAACGACCACACATTGATTGAACAAATTATAAGATTCTTCCAATTGACGAGGTAGATATTTGTGTGACTTTTATTGGTAGCTCGTTTCATCGATAAAAGCAGCAAAACTCGAGTTTTGCGCGGTGTCTCGGATACTTTTCAAAGAATCGGTGAGTCGCGTGACCTCAGTGACCTTAAAATTGCCCAGCCAAAGAATTCGTCTAGAGATTCAAATAAAGTTGATACGTTTGCACTAGTTAGCTCAACAACGGTGTTTTGGTGGAGAGCGGCAATGGCCAAATTAAAGGTCTCGCCTATTTATATAAATATATATATATATCCTAGTCCATTCTCTTCGGAGGTTGGGAAGTGGTTGATGGCCCAGACCCTACTGGACCGGAACTCGAGTGAACGCCCCGAGCGACACACGTTACTAGTTGCGATGGAACTGGCGCGCTGCAAAATCTATATGGCGGTGCTTAGTGAGACTCGGCTCGCTGAACAAGGTAAATTGCATGAAGCAGATGTTGTTGGCTACAGGTTCTACTGAGCGGGTAACGCCACCTCAGCAACACGTGAACATGGGGTCGGATTTGCAATATCCGATCGTCTAAATGGCCAGCTGGTGGGTGAACCAACAGGTATCAGCGCGAGACTGATGACTGCTCGCCTACGACTCGGAAGACGTAAGTTTGCCACTTTATAGGCACGTACGGTCCGTCCATGTCTTATCATGAGAACATGCGTGATCAATTCTACACTCCGCTCTCTTCCGTAATATGGTCTGCGCTGAGGAGTGACCTACTATTTCTGCTGGGTGATTTCAACGCGCGCGTTGGGCGTATTGCATCGGTGTGGACTGATGTCATCGGTCCGCATGGTGTTGGTCCAGCGAATGCGGACGGTGACATGCTGCCTTCACTGTGTGCCATTTACGACCTGACGATCACGAACACTCGGTTTACACTGAGTGCGAGTGACCTTATTTGGACGTCTTGAAAGAACTCCTAGAGGCATCCGCTTGGGAATTCTCAAACAAAGTCCCCTTGACAACGTTTGGACAGAGTTCGTTGGTTGACTCAATGACATCATCAACAGAGCATCAAAGACCAAACCCCTTCGTCCCGCAAAAATACCTTCAACTCTAAGTAGCAGGACTCGAAAATACCTGGCGATATGGGATGCAGCATGGCGTGCCTACAAGATAACACAGATTCAGAGGCTTGGGCAAATTTCTTACCCACCGCAACCATAGCACTTCACTTGTCCGTGAGGACAAAGTAACTTACCAACAGTGTCTAGCCAAAAAATTCATGGTAAACAACAAACTGCTGTATAGGGATGTCAATATGCTTCGTAAAGTGAAGCATGGAATCCCCCCTATTTCGCACGACAGACAGTAGAGTACAAAACGCCGAAGAAGCAGCTAATGCCCTGCGGCTACAATACACCCCTATTTTCGAACTCTCAGCCTCTACCTGTCCCATAATGTCATGCAGATTACTGACTCCACTGTTTACACATGTAATTTTAAACCCATCAGTTGTTCTAAGGAAGTTACTCTCACTGCGCGATCATACATCTCCGGGAGCAGACAACATCTGCCCGAGGTTACTGAAGACTGTGGCCAACAAGCTAACTGAACCACTGTCACGGTTCTTCCAAAGGTGCTTTGATGAACTACTATGTGGAAGTGTCCATCACAATGAGGCTGGATCTTACCGTAGTGCGATGGTTTGCGTGCCTCAGCGATCCATTGAGCTATGCTGGATAGGGCTTTTTTTTGCACCTTCAGAGCCACTCATACCAGATTGGTCAATGGTTAGAGGCCAGACAAACTCAGCCTCCTGGTCCTCTAGGTTGGGGGTTGGAATAAGGGTGGCTCATTATTCCTTAAAAAGGGCTCTCTGTAGTCAAGTACCAAAACCCGCTGCCTTGTGATAAGGTTTTTAAATCAAAAGCTTTGGTTGAGAACCCTAATCGTTCTCCTGTCTAGGCCTGGGCAACCTGACAGTATTCTGCCCACGCAATACAATGAATCTTTCCTCAAACAATTTCTTGCTGCTCTGGCCATCGCAGAGGATAATCAACGGTGCCCTATCTGCTGCATCGAGCAGAGTGGATAGGGGTTTGGATGCTACTGCTTGGGCCTGCCCTTTCTTCTTATCCCACTTCTTGCGCTTCTTCATCCTTATTGACCCGCTACAACTTTACTTTTATCTCCTCCATTTTCAATCCCCCAATGCTTGGCCTTCCCCCAGCTTGCTTCAATATTCGCTTGTCTTCTAGTTTCAAATCACACACAGTCGCAGGGCGTCGCTCTAATCCAGTCGACAAGTCCACGTTCAATCAAACGGACAATGTCAGTTCATCCGTTTACCTTTGTAGTCCTCGAGTCCCGCTAAGACTGACATGCCTTAACGTGCGCAATTTGCTACAGATTAGCCAACAGGCAGCACTTGCCCGCAACCTAGAGACCCTATCGATCGACATCTGCAGTTTATCAGAAACCCACCTGCAAAGTCCGAGCTCCGTGGTTACCCTGCGATCCCCCACATGCGACACTAGCGGCACATTCTCATTGCGCCTGTCTGGCGATGATGCAGCTTCAAATGCCGGTCAAGCTAGCGTCGGCATTGTTTTGAGTCCCCGGACTGAAGCAGCCCTGATTGATTGGATCCCAGTCAACAGTCGGATGTGCGCCGTTAGATTAGCTGGTTCGTTCCATGCTACGAAATCGCGCGGGAACAAACGGTGCCTATTTGTCACTACTGCCTACGCCCCCTACAAACTGTAGCACTGATTCGGTAAAAAATGATTTCTATCAGCAACTTCACGAGCTCCTTCCTTACAGAAGAAGCACGGATACTGTGGTGTTGGCTGGCGATCTAAACGCCCAAGTCGGAAAATTGTCCTCTGATGAGCCTCATCTGGGCGGCCAACATGGTGTAGGCTCCCGTGATGATAATGGTGAGCAATTGCTACAGCTGTGTGAAGCTGTTCGCCTCTTTCTCGCGAGCACTAACTTTCGACACAGCACCCGCAGAAGTGTGACTTGGCGGCTATCAGCCTCGGGCCAGTCACGGACGCAAATCGATCATATCGCGATCAGTTACCGTTGGAGAGGCTGTGTTAAAAACTGTCGCTCGATTTGGGGCACGAGCGTGGACTCTGACCACGCACTTGTCTGGCCCGACTTGGCGAAGCCAGGTATTCTGAATGTGTACCAATGTGCGCTGACATCTGGGCTGAGTAAGCGCCCACTAAACACCGTCGAAGGTCTATGGTCGCATATTCGTCAAATGTTAGTGTTAGCAGGCATGTCATCATGCGGCAAAGCAAATTTCCAAACCGGATATTGGGTCTCTACACAGTCCGGAACTTACGGATGCTCGCCCATGTATTCCGATTGGAAGCGAATACAATGAGGCTCGCTAAAATCTCAGGACAAAACTACGTGGTAGCCTGAAGAAAGACCGCGAAACTTGGTGGTCTCATCGTACGTTTGAGACGGAAACAGCCGCTACCGTTGGCAATCATCTTAAGTTATTCTGTCTGATACGGGAAACAGGCAGCAGGAGACCTGGTGTTAGCGAGACCATACGCGACGAGATTGGGTAGCCGATCCACAGCCTGTTAAAACGCTGGGAGCGTTGGGCTGAACGCTCTGCAAGGCAATGTAACCAATCTGCGTTATCGGTTTCTATATCGGGCGTTGAGCGCCCTTCTCCGTGGGCCGTCTCCTTGAATCTGCCCTCACGCGCAGAAGTCGAACGTGAGATCAGGTTGTTGAATTTATATAAGGCCGCAGGGGCAGATAGAATTCCGACAGCCCTCTTAAAATTAGGGGGACCTGCTCTAATGGATGATTTACACAAGTTGCTAGTGAAATTTTGGGAGCAGGAGGCTGTCCCGACAGACTGAAGCCGCTCCGTCATTGTCCTAAATTTTCAAGGGACGCTCCCGTTCGGAATGCGGCAATCATAGAGTGATCAGTCTGATTTCGATTGCCTCTAAATTGCTTGCCTCTGTCATTCTCCACAGACTGACTGCCACTCGTGAAAGCCAGATTCGTGACGTGCAAGCCGGATTTCGTCGAGGTCGGGGCTGCGTCGACCACATCTTCACCTTGTGTCAATTGTTGGAGCACCGCCATGTTTATTGGCGACCCACTGTTGTCGTGTTTCTTGACACAAAAGGTGCCTTCGACTCAGTCGATCATGTGCCTTTTGAGACTGTCTGCTGAGGAAAGGTGCGCCTGATAAATATGTAAACATTATCAAAGCGCTGTACGCGCACAGTTCGGGCAGAGTGAGGGTTTATGGCAAACTGTCGCCACCCTTCAGTATCACCAGCGGTTTGAGACAAGATTGCCAGCTGTCAGCTTTCCTGTTTAACTTCGCTATTGATGAAGTCATGGAAACATCGTTCGCTGGACACGACCTAGAAGATGTGGAGCCACTTCCTGGTGAGCGACTTCTTGACTTAGAATACGCGGACGATATTGCGCAAATCTGTGACAGCTCCCAAACATGCCAAGCAGCACTGGACTGATTAACACTGGCTGTCAATCGTTTTGGGCTATGCTTTGCTTCATCGAAATGCAAAGTACTTCTCCAAGATTGGCAGGGGTCCAACCCTGTGCAAATGCTTGATGGTGATCAGCTAGAAGTCGTTCAGTAATTTAAGTAGCTGGGCAGTTATATTAGCGTCCGTGGGACTGAAGCTTGGATTACGAACCGAATAGCAAAATCTGGAGGTGTTTTTGTCAATCCCCGCCACCTGCAGCGCAGACGCGACATTTCCCTCGCCCAGAAGGGTAGAGTGTGTAGTGCAGTCGTCCGTTCAACTCTCTTATATGGTTGTGAAACCCGGCCCATCAGGTCGACAGACATAAAGAGGTCAGCCAAGTTCGATCATCGCTGCCTCCGCAGCTTAGCTCATGTCTAGTGTGAGCACCGCATGAGTAATGAGCGTGTTCGGCGTCGCGTATTTGGTGCAGGAAGAGCGAGTGAACCGTTCAGCCCCATTAGATCACGCACCAGGCTCTGATGGCTGGGCCACGTGTTGTGCATGCCATCACACCGACTTCCGCGACGTGCATTGTTTGCGCTTTGTGGGCGCGGTTGGAAGAGGAGGGGTGACCAAGCGATGACTTGGTCGAGAGAGATGAAAACCCTCACTTCGAAGTTGGCGTCGGTTGGTGCATCCCGACTGCCTGGCTGTGGTCCTGAGGACGGTGAACACGTTTGGTTGGACACACTTGTGGATATGGCTAGGAGCCAGCCCCAATGGCGCTTATGTTGTTTCTTTGTCCATCCCCTGCTTAGAATCCCCCTCCAATCATGATCTCACTCGTTAGGCATAATATAACTCTCTTTTTACGGCACTATAGCCAACTTTTAACTCTCCGGAATGATGTCCATCCGTTACTGAGGTCTCAGCCGCCTTGGCACTGTTTGTTTTCCTTTTCTTGTCATTTGTATTACGGCACAATAGCTGAGGTGTTTTGCACCTGCAGCTAACGTGTATAATTAATGAATGAATGAATGTGGATGCGTGACATTATCACCCCAATTTTTAAAGGCGATAGTCGTTCAGAGCCTGCAAACTATCGCCCATTGACTCTCCTCCCTATGCTCGCTAAAGTGATGGAAGCGGTCATCGCTGAGTCTCTAATATACTACTTGGATAAATACAACATCTTGGCATCGGAGCAGCAAGACCTCCGTCAACAACGGTCATGCACCACTAACGTACTGATTGCACGATGTAGTTGGACGGAAGTGGCTGATGATGGGGTCGGAGTTGACGTCATCCAGCTGGACTTCTCCAAATCTTTCGACCGCCTGGATCACCGCATCCTACTTCACCGGCTACAGAGCTACGGAATCAGAGTTCATGTACATGGTTGGATTGGCAACTTCCTTCGCCAACCGAAGCTTCAAGTGCGCGTTAAGGGATCACTCTCCAACCCCATTGAGGTAGAATGTGGTGTTCCACAAGGCTCAGTTTTGGGACCGCGTTTATTCCTGATGTTTATCAACGACCTGACAAGAGTTATCTCCTCAAGTTTCCTGCTTTTCGCCGATGACGTCAAGATATGGTGAGCAATTAGTAGCAATGAAGATAATAATCTACTCCAACATCACCTAGATTGCATTTATAAATTCTCAAAGATGAACCTGCTTCAAGTGAACATCGTTAAGTGCAAGGTGGTGGTACATCTGCGTCATCAGCCGGTAAGCGCTTACAGGCTTGGAGACCACACCTTGGAGAACGCCTCTCAGGAGCGTGACCTGGGAGTAGTGTTACAGGAACATCTCGGGTGTTCAAAACAAGCAGAGAAGGAGAAGAGAACCGGCAAGCAACACCCCAGTTTTCTTCGCAGAGCCTTCGGTCGGTTTGAACCCTCAATCTTTCCCCAACTGCTTAACGCCTACGTGCGACCGCACGTGCAATATGCTATTCAGGCATGGCAGAAAGAGGATCTTGTTGTTCTCGAGACTCCTCAACGAAGTGCAACCAACAACCTCAGGGGCCTCTTTCGTCTCCCTATCAGCTCAGACTGAAATCTCTAAGAATGTACAGCAGTCGATATCGTCTTTTGCGAGGGGATCTCATAATGCTTTAGAAGATTCCGAAGAACCCAAACCATATTTGCCGTCCGCTGCTGAAATTGGACCACAACACTAACCTAAGAGGTCATTATCTGAAACTAACATTACAGTATAGCCGGCTTGAATGCTATAGAAATTTCTTTTCCCTCCGCGTGTGCCAGCCTTTGAACGCCCTCCCTAATTGTCTCCTCTCTGATGTACTGGTAATAGTTAAAAAAACGAGTTGAGGATGCGTTGTCTCATTTACATTTTCTTTTATGAATTGTTAGCCAGGAGCTACAAAACGCAAACAAACGGTGTCTTGTCAATCTCCGAACCAAGAGATTTATGGATTTATACTTTTAATACGCGAACATCTCCGCTGTTCTACATAAGTCTATGGTGAGTCCAACAAAAAGGTTTTCACTTTATCATACAATCCACTTTTCGAAATAATTACCATCCCACGGGACTTGTTAAGCAGTGCTTCTTTACCCGTAATAAACTATTGTTCCATTGTTCCTTTGTTTACAAGTCCCGTTGGATAGTTGGTAAGAATATCGACAAAAAGAATAATAATAATAATAATGATAGTAAAACAGTTCAAAATTTAATTGTGAAAATAAGGACTTATCGTTTGCTCCGCCGTAGCCCTTCAACCCTCTTCGATTCACAGCACCCGCAGTTAACATCAAATAATTCCATGGTAAATTCCAGGTGTAGGATGGAGACGTAGTGCTAAGTGACAAAGTGTAAGTGGATGAGTGTGTCATCCAACCGTCTTTTAACTACTGTTAGTGTCGGGGCGGAGACGAACGATTCTGGGAGAGCATTCCACGGGTGACAGACACGAATGGAAAGGAAATTTTGCGGCACTCCAGATGGCTATACTGTACAGCGAGTTTTAATGAGTGTCCCCTCAGGTTTGTATTGGTGTTGAGTCACAGTAAAGGGTTGCACAAATTATGTGGGTCTCGCAGAATCAAGTATGCCATAATCAGGTCGCCTCGTAGTCTGGGATAGCTTCCACTGCATAGGAGTGACTGACAAGCCTACTTGTTGAATCCATCTCATTGACTGGATCGTATTTGACAATCTCCTTAGTACCCTGAGTTGGTACAAATTCTTCTTAACACATGATCCGACCTTAGCCACGCAAGAATTTATAGTAAAAAAAATCTCATCACCTGTACCGACCTATTAGCATTAACACTGTGGAACAACCGTTATAACTGTAGTCAACACAGATCATGCTCCAAAATTAGCACCAAATTGAAGAAACTCAGATCTTAATATGGTAAAAATAATGACTGCAATATTACGGTAAATTTATCAGACTCTACTGCAACTAAAACATTAAGCACTGTAAGCGGAGACCACCGAAGAAAACAAAGCGCTAAAAATTCCACAAAAGATACAAATCTTGTTGAAACTTCTCAACAGGAGGAATCTAAAACAGTACCATCAAATTCAAAGTCTGACCTTAGCAGATGGCTCAACAAATGAGGACGTTAGCCAAATGTGTGAAGCATTGAACTCTTATTATGTGAGCTCTTTAGATGCAGATACCAGTATGTCCTATCCTCTTTTAAAACAGAGGGTAGATGCGGCGTTCTCAAACAATCCCGTGAGCCTGTGATGCTCAAAAGAGTATACGACAAGTATGGGTAATCCCGCACCCTACTTTTTGAAATAGTTATAAACAACTACATAACTTCGGGAATCGTCAGCAGTGCGCATTACATCGGACCCTGGTAGAGCTCGAACCCGCAACACGACTGTTGCCAGTTCGTGGTTGAGAACACTGAGCTACTGGGGACGGTACCGACCAACGTAAAGAAGTTATTAGATGCGATATAGCGCCGCTCACTATCCACTGACTTACACGTTACTGCCGTGCAGAGGACAGGGTAGCCCCCTCACCAAGCGACGAGCTTACCAAAATTAAGCCGCCAATTAAGCTATGGCATTACAAGCAGTTTGGTCTGCGTACTGATTACAGAGGAGTGGTATGGGGAGTTGAATGGTATAGGTAAAAATTCGTCACATCTTGACTCACTCAGACTGCCGTCGCACGCCCGGAAAAGTACTGTACGCGCGTATCATCCTTTCGGGAATCGTCAGTCATGCGCATTCCATTGGACCCTGGAAGAGCTCGAAACCCCTACTCGACTGTTGCCAGTCCGTGGTTGAGGCCACTGAGATATGAGGAACAGCAACGACCATCGTGAATTAGTTGCTAGATATGATATAGCGCCGCTCACTATCCACTGACTTACACGTTACTGCCTTGCAGAGGACAGGGTAACTCCCACACCAAGCGATGAACTTACAAAACTTAAGTCACTAATTAACCTTTGGCATTATGGCATTTCTACCTATACCATACACTTCCCTCTACTACTTCTCTGTAACTAGAATATTCATAATCACACATATTTTCTGCATAGCAGTACGTTATATTTAACGTTACCGAAAATCTGCTATACACACCATTGTATCCAAGATATTAGCATTTTGTTGATATTTTGATAAAATAGGAAAATGGAGCAATTCCACACCTGCTCTAGTCAGGATTTATCATACACTACAACCAAACAATTGGCAGGCACTTTATGTAACCTCACACAAACTCTGAATTTCTCAAATATATTTCTATTAGACACCTACTTTGGCCGCAACCACTCATCATACCTGTCCGACATGCGCAGAGAATTGAATGTTGGAAGGGTCAAACGGCATGATGCCACATTTGCGAAATCCGGATAAAATATTTCCTTTGCTCAAACAGTAACTTTCCCCTAACTTTTTGAGAAGAATAGGCAATAGCTATTTGGATAAGGCTGTACCTAGGTTCCGTCTGGCAAATTTACCAAGACTTTTCTTCCACTCTGTCTTCACTGGTCCATAGACACCCAGATCAAGAGGTTGGAGCAAATTGGTTAAATTTGATGGGTTTCATAATTATTACACCATTTTGAATTGCTGCTCTAAAGACTTGAATATTCATATGCGAAGCATGCCCAGAATTGGTCTACCTTCTGCTAGCTATGGGATGAAATGGTTACTAAACCAGTCACTAAAACAAGCACTGTCCATCCAACCTTTGCAGGGATATTGTATCTATTATCGTCAGGCCCATTTTGCATCAAAGAGATTCTTAAATTTTTGGCCCCATAAAGGATATATGAGGGAAGCACGGTCCCATCAACCCGAGCACATCCTTGCACTGTGATGAAATCTCTCCCTGAGCCACCAATGACATGAAAATGGTTTTTGATCCCCTTTTCATAAATCACTCAGTCGCCAAAGATCGAGTGGAAAGCCACTATCATCAACGTTGTAAATTCTTTCGGGCATATTTATAATGTCAATTATTGCAAGGGTATCATTCGGCATCTGCAAGCACTCTTCAAATGTCTGTTTATTCGCAGCCAACTGGACTTTTGATATTTTTATCTACTTTGGAGTTCGGCATGTCAGATCCGGATGTCACTTTAAAAACTGTATATAACCAACATCGACCAGGAACATTCTTCATTAAAGCAACAGTCCTATCTTGGCCAACGGAAATAATAAAATCAACCACAACTTTCATCGCTTCAGTGCACGTGAATCCCACACACCCCTGTGGACAACCAGTTTTAAGCAACTCGAAAGTGCTTATTCTTCTGCTGCTGTGAGAACTATTTTTCCACCAGCTCCCATTTTGCTGTATTTGCCTTTTACGTGGTCTCGAACTGTCGCATTTTTCAAGCTGTATAACTTGGCAGCTTCCTTGTATCCAATGATACCTTTTCTAACTTGAGCAAGGGCATGTTCCATTGCAGCTCTGCCGTATGCTTCCTTTTTACGTTTGAAGTTTCGAACCATTATGAAACTCGAAAAGAACACTTTACTAAACGACTCACATCCAAAAAACTTCCAAATAAACACGTTAAGTGGATACACTGATGTGTGGAATCGCCCCACAAGATTTAATTTGGACCGGTGTAGTTTCTAGTAATTTCTGCTAGTAATTTTTCACTCATGTACGTAAAATTAACTCATGAAACAAACAATTTAAACGTGAACAATTACTAACACTACAATCATATTAATCTATGTTTCTCTACTACGGACAATATAATGAGTTCTAAGACAATTGTAAACTTTTAAAAGTGTAACATGTCTACTTACATGCAGATGACTCTGCGCTGCTGGTGTAATCTATATCTCCAGCCGAAAATTTGTGCATGGTGCTAATCGTATGAAAAACGGAAGTGGGCAAAATGGTGTCACTAAAAAAGCATGGTTGCTGCACGGACCTAGGCTATCTTCCATTTAAGAAAGTTATATAACTAGAAAAGTTGTGGAATTACTCCCAGTGCGGGATTACCCTAACTTACTGTACTCTCCATAAAACCGTCATTTCAGCTAGGACTCGATGGTATTCTTCCAGCAGTCATCAAGTATGAAGGCGAAAACATTCCTCTGCTGATGTTAAACATCCTCACATTATTCTTAAGCAGTGGATATTTCCCTCCAAACTGGAAACATGCGATGAGAGCACCAAAACACAAAGGTAACTCCCGATCTGCAATGACAAATTATCGCCCTATTAACCATACTGCGGCAAACTCAAAGGCAATGGAGCGAATTGTCAAGAATGGTCTTGTTCAATTCTTAACAAGATTAGACCTGATAAGCAACGCGCAACATGTGTTTCTTACGAAGCGATCCTGTGTACCCTGTCAAATGCAATTCTTCGACTACATAGCATGGGTTTTGGACAGTGGCACGACGGTCATTGTCATCTTACAAGATATGCACAAGACCTCCAATCGTGTATAACATAAACCTTTGTTCTCCGTCCTGCACTCTTACGGAGCCAGCAATCCATTGTTGAGCTGGTTTAAATCCTGCCTAGAAAATCGAGCACAGAAAGTTGAAATAGTCCAGCAACTCTCCTCCTCGAGAGAAGGTACAAGCGGGGTCGTCCAAAGCAGTATCCTCGGAGCACTACTCCTCCTAGTGTATATAAATAACATATGTGATTCCAACAAACTTGGACGATCATGCATCTTTGCGGATGATATTAAACTTGCCTACTCAATTCCACCCGCTAGCCTTGAGTCGGACGTTTAGAAGGTACATGAAGACTTATCTGCGCTGGATTCTTGGAGTAAAAATTGGTCCATGAAATTCTCCGTTGAAAAATCGCAAGTGCTTCGGTATGGATGCTGCATACCTGACGGCTCCCTCACCCTAGCGGGTACAAACATCCCAAACTCTCTTGTTAGGGAACTTGAAGTAATGTATTCCGCATCTAGTTCTTTTGTTCAACCTGAAGCGAGACTGTAAATGTTTAAGATTATCGTGCCGTATATGCTGGAGTACTGCACAATCATCCATAGTCATCTGCGTGAAACGGATCAAATGGCTGTAGGAAACATTCAGCGTTCTTTCACGAAACTCCTCTGAACTATGAAGACCACTGTCACCGCTTTAAACTAGACCCTCTGTGGTTACGCCGCCTCAGTACTAATCTAGTTCTTTGCTACACTATTATACATTGCCGGGTGTACACAACCGGAATACATCTTACCTTGCAAAATTCCTCAAACTATTCCACAATCTATAAGGGTTACTCACTACCCATAAATTGGGGAACTTAGAGATCCGCTCCAACTTCTTCCTGGTGAGGTATACTCCCATATGGAACAAGCTACCATTAAAAGTACGTGCAAGTGAGAACCTAACCAAATATCAAATGAACTTGGCAGGTTCTCTCACCATGCAGAACATAAAGAAAACAGTCGGTCTTCAAGTGTCTATAGATGTGGTAATTTCAGCAGGTCCAAACAATATATGACTTATAATGCCGGTTCACCACATTACACCATACCTTAAGTTTTTGACCGAAAATGTCACCCTTGAAGTCCACTTGTAGGTGGGGAACAACAAAGTGCATCTTGTTTTATCTCTCCTTCATATCTTGTAAATATTCTACTGTCCTATGGCATCCGGATAATTTGCATCACCTAATGCGTTTTGAAAGGGGAAGCCAACGCATTAATATTTCTACCCGTTATTCTAAACTTCTGCAAAATTATATCATGCCCATTTATATGGCATACAACGATGTCGTGAGATATGGTATTTGTCTACTAATTTCCTTGATATTTCTTCTCCCTAATTTAATCATTACATTTTATTCTGTTGGCAGCAAGTAGGCCGATTTCCTGAAGTGATGGTTTGAAGTTTCTAAACAACATGTATACCCATGCCAAAAGTCTCACTGGTGAATATAAAAAGCATAGGTAGAAATCCGTCACATCTAGACTCACTCAGACAGCCATCACACGCCCGGAAAAGCATCGTACACGCGTATCATCCTTTCGGGCATTGTCAGCATTGCGTATTACATCTGACCCATGGCAGGGCTCGAATCCGCAACTCGACTGTTGCCAGTTCGTGGTTGAGAACACTGAGCTACGGGAGACGGTAACGACCCACGTGAATTAGTTGCTAGATGTGATATAGCGCCATTCACTAGCCACTGACTTACACGTTACTACCGTGCAGAGGACAGGGTAGCACCCACACCAAGCGACGAGCTTACCAAAATTAAGCCGCAAATTAACCTGTGGTATTCTAAGCAGTTTGGTCTGCGTACTGATTACAGAGGAGTGGTATGGAGAGTTGAATGGCATAAGTAAAAATTCGTCACATCTTGACTCACTCAGACTGCCGTCACACGTCCGGAAAAGCACTGTACGCGCGTATCATCCTTTCGGGAATCGTCAGTCATGCGGAGTCCATTGGACCCTGGAAGGGCTCGAAACCGCAACTTGACTGTTGCCAGTCCGTGGTTGAGACCACTGAGATACGGGGAACAGCAACGATCAACCTGAATAAGTTACTCTACATCGTATTAACGTTCAAGTCAGTGGATAGTGAGCGGTGCTCTTCCACATCTAGTAACTAATTCACGATGGTAGATACAGTCCTCCGTACCTCTGTTGTCTCAAGCACGGACTGACAACAGTTAAGTTGCGGGTTCGAACCCTACCAGTGTCGGCTGGAATATGAATTGCTGACGATTCTCCCAAAGATGATACTCGCCTACAATGCTTTACCGGCACTTGATAGCTGTCTGAGTGAGTCAAGATGTGACGAATTTCGACCTATACGTTTCAGTTCCCCCACCTACTCCTCTGTAATACCAAAAGTGCTCAGCCTAATCTGTACTACACTCACACTCAATAACAAATGACTTCACTCGGTTATCCAGGTTGTCATGCAAGCCAAAAAGCTATATGTCGAAATTGCTGACTGGCATGAGTATCTAGGTCAACAAAAAGGCCAATTAGCCAAATGCTGAATAAAATCGGTAGTGGCCAGCTAGCTTTTAACCGGCACGGTTAAGTGACCAGATGGGGCGTGGAGGTGCGGGTGAAACCTCTCGAGGGTCTACGTCGCATGGAAGCACGTCCCCAAGAGATGGTTCCACAGATGCCCTTAGTGCTTTACTTGTTCTTCCTTACCCTACTTCCTTCGACACTGAAACTGTTGTGCTCTTGGTTGCTAGTTACTTCATCTCCACTTTCCTACTGTCTCACCGATATTTCCCATCCACTTATTCCATAGACAACATCCTTGATTTTACTTGTGATGCCTTTCCTCTTTAACTGTAGGCTAAAAAATCGTTAAAATACTGCACACTTTCATAATCACCCTGTATTTGGCATCTTCTGCAAGACTACCATGCACTGTGTAAGCCCTGCTTTTGCAGTGAATAGGCGTATATTTCTTTGTCTACTTAGCTGTTTAATTCACCCTTTTCAAGATTACCTTTTCCGTGCATAGTCACACTTGCCCTGAATATCTACCCACATCTGAAGGCTGAGAGGAATGCAACTGAGCACACTCAGCATTCCAACCATCTGGCAGCACAAAACATATCTTGATTTGTTCAATTCCGTCAGATCTAGGAATGTCTAGACATCATGCTTTGCCTTAACTCACTACGAGGTGAATACTGTCTATATTATTCTGCTAAAGAAACTTGAGTTTGATAAACCACTTGAATTACTTTAATATATCCTTTGTCTTCTTTTTCCAACTCTTTAACTTGCTATTTACAAATGGCTTCAACTGTAGTACTCCAGTCTATTAAGTAAGATTGTGTAATACTCATCTGGTTTTCGTTGTTGACTCAAAATGCTTCATGCTTTACATACTCCCCCCCCCCCCATCAAACCGCCGCCATCATGGCACCACCAAGCTGGACCAAAAACAAGCAAATGAGAATGCCCGCAAACTGGTAGCGTAAGGCCACAAAAGTCACAAATGAAAATATTTGGAAAAACGTCTCTATAGTAAGCCAGTAAAGACCAAAACACATTGGTAGCCTAGCATGTCAGAGCATGTTGCACATCTAAATATGATCCTTCTCTTTGTGGGCTCGGTTTCTCGGTACCACGAGAAAATATACCTTAATATAGGTATTCAGCAGAAAATAGACGGTTTGAATGGCTGAAAACTCTCCGTAGAAGTTTCACGATTTGAATCCCCTTCTTCGATGCTTTGGTAGACTGCTCCTAGCAGTCGAGCACTTCTTGGACCAGCACACCAAGATGCTTTTCGAGAGAACAGTGCTGCAGATCCTGGTCCCCCAGCTTATACGTGTGAACCATTTGGTGTCGTAAACGGAGCGCATTGAATGAAAGGCGATGTTGGACCGACCATCCATAAACGTTGTTGTTGTGGTTTCCGCTGACAGTAAGGAGAACCTACCGCTACAGCGCAGCTCATCGTCGCCAGAAATCTGCTCAACTCGCGACGGAATGACAACACCAAGAACAGCCGGAACGTGAGTACATTTGCATGATAACACAGCGGAATAAACCAGTTGAAGACAGCTACAACATCGGAGAAACTAATTAATATCAATTAATACAACTCAAGGAACAATGAACAATGAATTTATACGAGTTAAGAAGCAATGCTTTACATGTCCCATTGAGTGGTTTGACAGGGTTTTAGAAAAATAAAAAGGTAGTGGATTATTTACATTTAAAAGTGGGAATTATTCTCTGTCTCGTTGTAGTCCTGCGATCCGTATAGTTTCACAACACAAACATTCAACAGCAAATAAATTTAAAGTATATTCCAGGGGTAGGACAAAGATGTAGTACTAGGCGACAAAGTGTAGGTGAGTAAGTGAGTCATGCAAACGTCTGTTACATATGGGTAGAGATGGTGCAGAAATGACCGATTCTACGGGTGATATACGCGGACGGAAAAGAAATTCCTGCGACAATTCAGGCGGCTTTACTGTTCTGTCAGCCTTAGTGAGTGACCTCTCAAGTTGGTATTACTGCTAAGTCGCAGTAAAGTGTGGCACACATGATGTGGATCGTGCAGAATTAAGTACACCATTATGCAATCATCTCGTAAGCAGCGGTAACGTCCGCTGTATCCCCCCCCAATCGTCCCAGCCTCTCCTTGTATGGTAGATGGGGCATTCCAATAACGTACTTTGTTACTCGACTTTGGAGCCGCTCTAATGCACTAACGCCATGTTTTGGCCAATGGGTTTAGGCTTGAATTGCCTATTTGACATGAGGATGAACATACACTATAAGCACCTCCTGTAAAAATAGGGCGATTGATTTGTCCGAACGCCCGTCGTAACAGGCCCACACGTTGGTTACCAGTTTTGGAGGCCTTCGCGGATTGCCTGGAACAACCCTGATCGACCTGAACCAGTACACCCATATTATGTTCGGTGGCAGCTCGCTGCAGCACATGCGTTCCGACCTTGTAACAGTGGTTACGCTCGTGCGTATGGAGAGCACCTTACATTTACTCACATTGAATTGTGGTGGATTTTGGATGGACAATTGAGGTACCGTGTCTAGATCATTCCGAAGTAGTTGCTGGTCAGTATTCCCTGAACCTTGCGCCACATCTTGACGTTATCGGCAAACAGCAGGAAGTTAGATGTAATTGCCTTGTAAGGTTCTTGATAAATATCAAAAACAATCAGGGACATAGTACCGAGTCTTGAGGCACGCTGCATTCAACTTGTATGGTGTCAGAGAAGGAGCTCCGAACCCTGACCACCAATTGCCGCTGAAGGGGATAGTTTGCGATCCAGCTAAGAAGAGGGTCACTGCTCTTGTAGTGCAGTAGCTTGGAAAGGAATATGAGATAATCTAAATGGTCGGTTGCTTTCAAGAAATCCAGGTAGATCAAACTGTTCGGTATTCAAATCGCTGCTGATCCCGCATAGATTTGAGTTTGACCGCTGATTGAGATTGATCTCTAACTGTTGATCGATCCACTCTTGTCCCAGGGATATCGGCTTGAACACAAGTGTAAGTTTGCTCACCGTAACCCTTGTCAAGGTTGCTTTGAACCCGGATACGGTCTTCTGGAACTCTGGTAGCTCGCCAAACACTGATGTCATCAGCATTGAGTAAACAGACTTACGTTGGCACACTAGATCGTCAATGAAACCCAAAAGTACGCGGGGCCCCAGTACCGAAACTTGTGATCGACAGCCGACAGTGCCATACATTGCCTCGAAGCCCTCGTTTCTGCTAGCCTAACTTGAAGTTGCGTGCTTACTTCGTCGTGAGGTTCGGCCCGGTTTGACCACTCGGAAAGTGTGACACATTAAATTTGTCGGTGCAATTGGGTTACGAAACTATTGGCTGTCTGTGTGTGGCAAAGCGCCAAGCTGTTTCAACACTCACCTAACTCATACCTCGAGGTGACAATAGCGCACAAATAGTGAACACACTGTCTTCCACCAAGCATCGAGCTAACCCCTGTGCACCCATCTTCATTTGCGCGTTTTCATGAGACCGCTGATTGGCTTGCCACTTTGATTGACGATCTTATAGTAGATCTGTCAACTCATATTCTGACCAGCCCATGGAACTCATCAGGAATGGAACATTTTACTGCGTCAAGTCAGTAGTTCACTAGTTTAGTTTATTCAAGTACTACCAGTGAACAGTTAATACTTAATTGTTTGTTCATTACGGAATAAATACCCCTTTCCTTTTGCACTAACTTGAAAGGGCCAAACAGCGCAAACGGTGATTGGTGAAAGTAGGCTATATAGCTGTACATAACCTTATCCGTAAACAACCACTTGACTTCTACGCTAACCGGAGCCATATGTGGTATGCAATTGATCTTCCGTTGCATCATCCACGAACCAGTTCCCATTCAATCTGTGAAGTGTGTGTGGATGGATCTGTTTCAGGGGCGTCCGCAATCAGTCAGATCGCCGAACTCGAGTGCGACGCTTCGCATGGTCGTGTCCGTTGAAATGTGGAGTATGTATACGGTTAACGCGTGTCCCAAAGTCGCGTGTAAACTTTGCGAATAAATGATTCACAAGTGCTCGGCATCATCAAAATATGAGCATAGACTCACAGGGTCGCATTGTTAAAGAGCTTTTTCTTTTCTTATCTGAATTTATACGATGTTGTTCCAGACAATAACTGGAGGAGGACGGTCATCAACGTGGTTCATGGCTTCGATTCAACACCACAGATTGGGAATCAAACCTCATTGGTTCACCATTCAGCTAGAATTATTCAAGCGATGACCATGATTTCAAAGTCCATAGATCATTTCTGTCAGTTAACGGTATCCTCGTATTTGTTTCTTGTTTCGATCACAGTTCCGTTGTCCATCTCAGGGAGAAGTGAAGATTACTAACTTCCACTGGAACTATCGCTAAGAGATCCAATCCGTTAATAGTCATGATGGGTGTAGGCAGCTAACAGATCAGTTAGGCACATAATGCATGACTGAGTGTGATGGAGCAAAACGCGGGTGGTCCGCAGCTGGGGTAACAGGGCAGGCAGCGAATTAGTCTGCTAATCATTGTTGCGCGTAGGCTAGTGACTGATGTGAAATTGGTAAGGCACATTTTGTTTGGTCATTCCTGTCAGATAGTAATGAGTAATGTGGTAGTAATGGATCCGGATCTGACATTGGTTTGTGAGACCACGAATCATGACTGAATAGCCGCAACGAAGATGTTGCCTAGTTTGTCAACCAAACGTCTGCAAGCGAAATGCCCGGCTCGGAGAACAGGACAATCCTCTCATCCACACCCCGAGTTTATGTTTGCCGAAACCTATGCATAGGTTATTTGATAGAGCAAACATGGGAATGACGGGTAATTTATCACTTTAACATGATGATTACGTATTTGTATGAAGTAAAGGATAGTATTTTTCTACTAAACTTTAATACCGAAATAAGCAGCTACAAAATTGTAAAGTTTCCGTTGACAAAACATATGGTGGTAGTGATGAGCATTTTGTGGTATAAATAAATAAATCTAGTGTGCAGGTCGTGCATTAGGTAGCCCAGAAGGTTTACATTGAGTTGCCTTTCGGAGGTGAAGTTACCACAACAAAGACGATCAAGCGACTACTGTCAGCTACGCAGGCAATTTACGACACTGCTCAAGTCATTGTAATCAATCGAACCCGAAGTCTGCCGATCTCTCCAACGAAAGATGTTCAGCCTGTCGGGGCTAGCTTACACTACGTATACCAGTTCGTGTGTGGCTGCGGAACCAGTTCCATAGCCAGAACTCTGACTTCCGAATGAAGAAACATGTGCCGCGATGGGCTCGGCACGAAATCGACCAAACCCCTACCCATCACAAATCCCATGCTCGCGTAGACCGCCGGCATCCTCGATAGACAAACAACTATTGGTCACGGGTCACCGAATAGAGCTGGGATCAGCGCTCAAAGTTATGTTGCGTCACGTTAATCCACGCTTCCTTCGGCTTGCTGAGGTGATCGCGGTAAGCCGTATGAAGCCATCCCTGTGCGTTAAAAAAATTATTTGTAAGCTAAAGGCTGTCATGGACGTAAGGGTGAATTTCCGAGACAAACTCCACGTCTCAAGCATGTCTGGTTACACCCAATTGTACAGTATTGGCCAAATGAATAGAATCTTTTCACTCAGCAACTATTTTCATCTTTCATCACATATCTCGTAAAAAGCAAATGAAATACCTGTAGAATGGTTATATTTACCAAGAATAACATATATCGAATAGAAAATTATCAAGGTTAGTATTTCGTAAATGATCCTTTGGCAATTTTCAAGGAGTTAACACGCAAAGGCATAGTATGTGAGATTTTTTGTAAATGATGACAAATTGGTTGATGTGATGTGTACAGTAGTTATGTAAACGGACGGTTACATTTTTATCATACTTCGTTATTTACAGCTGTAGTCTACATTTCAGGGTTACATTTGTCTGGTTTTTGCTCAATTTATAGTTATGTTTAATTGCTTTTATTGTTATGTTTCAAGGTGTTTTCTCAAGTAACGACACAACCGTATTGATCGCCAGTTTTTAGATGGTGCTGGTATATTAATGGGTAGATTACGTAACCTAACCCCTCGAAAACGCGCATAAATTGAAATTTTGTTGAAAGAAGATGTTAAAGGAGCAGAAATTGCAACCAAGCTTGGTGTCAGCCCAGCGTCTGAATGTCGACTTCGAAAGAAATTGCAAAAGAATTTACCTCTGTCCCCTAAACTTTCCGGTAAATGTGGTCGCGGAAGAGAAACAACAGCTCGAGACGACTCACTTCTAATAAGAGAATGCCTAAAGAATCGCAAAGCGTCTAGCAGACAGCTACAAGTGATGTTGCCAAAGCATGGTGTTGCAGTTAGTTCGAGAACTGTGAGAAGACGACTTTTGGATTCTGGACTGAGCTATCAGGCCTCTGAAGAAGCAAAAGTTGACCAAACAAATGAAAAAAGATAGGAATGGGCCAAACAGCTTCAAAAATGGTCTAAATAAGACTGGGAGCGAGTAAGAAGCGGAAGTTTTATTTTCATAAGGATTTTTCAGAAAAATGGTGTCTACATAACTTTGCTGTTTTCCGCGCTTTTCTGTGTTTCATTTTAGGTGGTTTTCAGCGATGAGTGCATCATCCGGTGCTCTGACTAGCAATCTCTATATGTCCGCCGATTACTTGGCGAACAGATGAAGGAAGACTGCATCACTTAACGAGTCAAACATCCAACTCAGGTCATGATATGGAGCTCTATGAGCATCTACGGAACTGGTCGGTTCTCCATCGTCCAGGGTAACGTGAACCAGCAGCAGTACAAAGAACTACTGGAGCACCAACTGATCCCTCAGCTGTGTGAATGGTCAAAGGAAAAAGCATTTACAGGGACAGGATACTTCATTTTCATGCATGACAGTGCTCCATGTCACAAGAGACGTGAAGTCACCCGTTTTCTTGAGGGTTGTGGTATAGAAGTGTTACCATGGCCTGGTAATAGCCCTGACTGACATGAACCCAATGGAGAATTTATGGGCAATTCTAAAGTCAAAGATGAAGAAAAAAATTATTACAAACAAGCAACTGCTCATTGAACAAATTGTAGCGACCTGGGCTCGCAGTGAAAGCCTAACTGAAGTCTGCAAAAAACTCATTCACTGCATGCCTTTGCGTGTTAACTCCTTGAAACGGAAATAATAACCTTGATACTTTGCTACTCGATATATGTTATTCTTGGTAAATATAACCATTCTACAGTTACATCATTTGATTCTTACGAGATATGTGATGAAAGATGAAAAAAGTTGCTGACTGAAAAAAATTTCTAACAATTTGGCCAATACTGTAGCTGTTTCTATACGTATCAGTTATTGTTAACGGCACTGAGGGGACAATACGAAATGCATGCATCTACCAGTCTTCGTCTTCTTTCCGCGCTTTTCAATTTTCTATAGGGAACTAATTGGTTTAGATCTGGTGGTGTTTAACGAGGGCATTGGAGAGACGACCATACTACTTATCACTGCGTTGGTGGTTACATGGTGATTACACCGTCTATTCACAAGAAACATCGTGGTCAAAAATGCATGCTAGTCAGATTGCATAATTTTCGCTGTCAGCTCCATTGAAGCGCAGATTAATGCTCATTTCTTCTACTTTACTCAACCGGGCTATTCAAATCTTCCAACGATCTTTGTCAAACATTTAGTAAAACTTTCGTGAGTGGAGAAAGTAGGTAAGCGATTCATGCATAAGCTTCATCTGTAAATCAGGAAGATGTCTCTGATTGGGATTTGAAAGAATCTGGCTTCCCTGTTACAGCCTTCGCGTGGGTTAGTGATTCGAGCGAAATGGCTTTCTTTAACTGGTTCCGCTAAACGCACGATCCACCTAGTTATGTGTGGAGCGTAGTAAAGAACAAAAATCGTGTGCACCTCATTTCGTTTGGGTGTCCTTTTAGGTGAGTAAGCACACCTCCAAAAGAGAATATAGGTACACAAGATTCCCACGCGTCCGATAGAGAAATGCTTAGGGACTCAGCTGCGAAAGAATGGTACGTTCGTTCCGCTCAAATCAAGTTCACAGACGGTTGAGAAGAGTTATGACATTGTTTTAATTCAGCATCCCGACTAGCAGAGTCGTGACCTACTCGCAGTGGGGTATACTAGAATCACATTACCATGGAATCGTTCACCACTCATCTGACCAACAGTTCGCGACAATTCCTGGCTGATGTGAAGCACTTTCACCCATGTGCCCCAAACATGCGTACACGTTACTATGTTTACGAATCCGATCTCCTATTGGCTAGTGGCGATTGTATACTGAAACAGCTGCACGGCAGTGCGCGCAGGTAACAGTCGCCTGAGTCAGTTTGGATGATGAGCAGACTACACTGGTTGGATAGCAGAGGAATTGGATAACCGTATAGCTTAACTCGTTAGCTGTGTGGATTAAAGTGACTGGGAAATTTTTCAGTATACGCTATATCCTTTCATGGTTCCTGAGGTTACGAAGATGATTAAGGGCCAGAGAATGACGATTATAACCTCCAGGCAATGAGGCTGGTTGGTCGGCTGAAGAATCAAGCATTGCTTCGATCCAACCACCTCGTTCACTGTGCCGGCAGGCTAGTAGTGGTCTCATCACGCAGGCGCTGTCAAGCCTCTCTGGGTGAGTCACGAGCTAGCACCAAGGTCTACACTTAATGTAATTCCGCGGAGAATGCGACCTAACCATCAAGCCGCACCTTGTGGTGTGGGGTTTAAAGATCCAATGTGTTGCTACCAAGCGGATTACCAGCAAAGCACCTTTGACCGTACGCGTAGAAACAGTTCTCTTTCAATAATTAGCTTGGAAATCAGTCCAGTGAATTGAGTAAGAACTCTAAGACTGGTATCCCAGTTGATAGCAAAAAAGTAATGTTTATTCTGGTTTGTTTTACAGCGAACTGAGTTCCTGTGGATTTCATGGGCGTTCACCTATACTGCTTTTGCAAGCGATGACATGGCTGCAGATCTGAAAGCACATAGTGATAGACGATAGCAGATCTAAATCTATTAAATGTTGGATTACTTTTCTTGCGAAAACTGTTATGCAGCAGTCGACGTGACAATTCGCTGAAGGTGAGAGAGGTAGGAAAGTGTGTCATAACTGAAGTATGGCATCTTAAGGCAACTTAACATACAGCCCCTTGGAAAAATCATACGCTGGTGCAATATAGAACCATACCTCAACGCCAAAGTTCAATTCGATCCGATTCCTTGCACATGGGTACCGTATATGCAATACTAACGTCTCGCACGCGTATCGCTTACGAAAATGTACCCTTTAAGGTAACTTGTCTTAGTCACCCATGACATATGTTAAGTTACAACGTTTCACAAACGGGCTTGATCATCCGCTTTTTTGTGTTGCGAGAGCAATCGGATTCACCGCCACTCCAATGTTTCCTTCATAAAGTAAATCGACAGCACCAGAGATCAAACGATTCTAAAGCCCCTCGGCTTCGAAATGTGTCCAACTAATGCTTTTTCCGTAAAGTTTCCATTTAACTCTGGTAATCAGAGACAGGAATATTGCACATTCAACCACCCCGACAATTTCGCTTTCCTGACATGTACATAATAACTTAACTACCATCGGAATTCATTGCGCTGTAACTACGTTTTAGCATAACGGTGCTACATCCTAGTCCTTTCAGATATCTGTGGAAACATTTACCCTCTGTGAACTAACACTTTCTGCCAACACAGCTACCACACGAAAGTTCCTCCGTGAACTTGTGGGGAATGATACCCAATCAGATGGCCGCCACAGTGAACGTTTATGACTATCTGCAGGCCAAATGCGAGCGTATAGCAGACGGTGATTGGTCCAGTATATTCACTTGCCAGCGAAGCTCCCCAACACCGGATCGATGACTACAAATACGCAAGTGCCCGATCGCCATCTAACATTTGGTCATCGAAACCGTTTGAGGATCACAGCATGAATATTTATTTTGGGTCAATCGCCAGCCCAGCGAATTCAAGCTACGGAATCTCGGGCCGGACTCCAAAACATATGGTAAACCCCGCCCAAACAGCGAGTTTTTCGAATGCCACAGCCGCTGGTTCTCAGTTCTCGCCTGGTCAAGTGCTCGTCGAGCCTGACGAAGGCGCTCAATCTCCAGTCAACGTTTCCCTCAGACGTGTTGACACCTCCAGTCCATGGGGCTTCAGAGTGCAAGGTGGTATCGATTACAAACTGCAGCTAACCGTTTGCAAGGTAAGCCTTCGGTTTCTTCGGATGTATTTTTCAAGTAAATTTGTATAAACTTCCATCAAGTCGTATTGATTGATCAGCCAAGATCCGTTAGTGCGGTTGCCTTGGACAAAGTACGGAAAGTCCGGAATTTGGAACAAGGATCACAGTATCCGTAGCAACCAGACAATCCCTTTCTTCTAAAGTGATTTATCCCTGCTACGTTTGAGCAGAGTTACTCTAACTGAACATAAACTAAGGTGCCCGCTCAATCCCACTGTAGCGGATCGGTAGCAGATAGTCGGTTAGTTACAGACCGATCAGCTTGAATTTCGGTCTGCAAGCATGTTGTCAGACCACCACGTCTCTAAGTCAAAGCCTCAGATCAGACCCGTAGGCAGCAGTTACATCGCTGCGGTTTGTAAGCGACAGCACCTTTCGTGAAGAGGATGGTTCTCTAACTGGAATTGGTCACCACATGGTAATTCGTTGTAAAGTGGTTGTGTAATTCGTAGTCCCAGCTCCAGCCGCAATGAAAGACGACAGTCAGTAATTCAGCAGATGTTCGAATTATCTTCGATAAGCACGGCTTTGTAGCCACTGTTTACTTGTCAAGGGATGTATAGTAGACGACTTGTTGATGAGTAGAAGAACAAACGGGGTAAAATTATGTGCTCAGTTCTTTCAACCAAAGCTATGCATATCATTAAGCGAACAGTGATTGAGTATGCGAAGCGCTTAATTACTCTGCGGATGTGGTCACTTTACCATTCTTCCCTATTGCCGCCAACTCTTTGGAGTGCAGATTGAAATGATTTGTAGAGCAAATTTGACATCCACACTTACTAATTTATCATGCTGCTCGCCATTTATGCTTGCATTATCAATGAACAATGATTTATAACGGTTAAAAGACAAATGCTTGATAAGTCTCCTAGAATGACGGGAGTGAGAACTCTAAAGCCACGAGTAAAATAAAGGAATAAAAAGGAAAATTCTGGTTGTAAGTGACCAATCTATCCACATGAACAAGGTGCAGGTTTCGTCCCTGCTACATTATGAAAAAGGCTGTTAAGCACTTATTGAAACGGTCTATATCACATTGTGCAAATGTGATAGCGTGTCTTAAAAGCTTCTTTTGTAAAAATTAGTATTAGTGTAAACATGACGTGATTTGGAAGGCACTTCCATGTTCGGGTCACCCAAATGGAAAAAATTGGTTCGCAACCAAGTCGACTGTAGTGGGTGGATAGTTTCAGCTGGTAGCCTCTCATGTTTGTATCGTAGTCTCGGTTGTAACAGATCGCAGCAGGTGTTCGGTTAACCAAAAGCAAGTCTCGCTGACACCGGTATTCACAGCTGTACAATCCAAAGGCTTGTGGTGAAACAATGCACTTACGAATTTGGTCGCTTTACATTGCGGCGCTTCAAGCACATCAACATTGTGTTCGTTCCAGGGACTCCATGCTTGGACTGCATATTCCACATGAGGTCTCACGTAGGCGTTCAGGATCTGCAGAATGATAGATAGTTGGAGCATCCTAAAAGCCCTCCGTAAGATTCCAAAGTGCTGACTGACTCTTCTCAATGCATTTTCGGCCTGTTTCTGTCAGCCAAGTTTATCCTGCACAGGTACTCCGAGATGGCTTTGCTGGGGAGCACGCAGCAACTGCTGTGAACAGTGAAGACTCATGTAACACGGGTAAAACAGGTGCTTGACAAGTGCTGTAGGATAGTTAGAATAAAGAACCAAATGAATCAAATGATAAATGAATCACCCGTTTAAGCATATACCCACTTAACTGCACTGTTGCATAGGGATAGTTTGAAATGGGAATCAAATGTGCGCACATAAAGTGATGCGGAGAGCAGTTATAATTCAGGTAATCTGTGCGAAATAATAAAAAAGGAAATGACAACCCCCTCTCTTGTGCCGTTTTCTTGCACTGATGTGATGTGTAAACCCAGTTTAGGCACATCCTAACGATATTTCATAGTAACAGCGCTTCATAAATGGAGTGCAGGAATTGAAAATGAGCCCGTTGATTGGTTGTGTTAGACTGACCTCTGTTATCCATGGGTAAGGTGATAACGTGTGCCCGAAACTTTGTATTTCGCTACGTGGTACTGGAGCCGGTTTTCGGATGACCATGTATACGCCCTGACGCGATCGCTCTACAGTACCGTGTGATCGTCCACCTTCTTGATATCATGCCACATCTTTACATCGTCCGTAAACAGCTAGGAAGTTCGACTGCATTACAGTAGAACGATCGAACACAAATACTATGGGACAATGGAATCATGGTATAGTACTGGTACAAGATCAAGGCGTGGCAAGTTTCTTGGAATGATTCTGCGGATTCCATGGGTTCGAATACGCGATGGTAAGTGAAATGCGAAATGGTGGACTCACCATATTTCCCACGTTAACATACAAGTAGACTGGTTTACTAAGATTTCACGGGGACTGGTAAGCACAATGTTCGTCAGAATCTTGTGTCACCGGATAAGCGGAAATCAAATCACATTGTTCAGATGATGTGATGCATCGTCAAGTCGTTTAAAAATTTGGGTAACGTGGGAGCAAGAATGACAAAATTGAAAGGCTGTTCCAAGGCCGACAAATTCAAGGAGAAACATGATTCCGGCGGCATTCTAGTCAACTGTATTGAGGGGCCAGTTACAGCTGGTGGACCGACAGCTTTGTGTTGCGGCTAAGTTTCTAAATGGTGGCGGCAAATGTGACTGGGGTTTTTCAAAATCTGATACGTCAGGATGTCACTCCGTAGGCGGCGATAACTTCCGCTGTACATTCTTACGGCCTTCCGCCGCAATCGCTTTGACAGGTGAACAAGCCCTTCACATTTTTCCTTGTCCTGTGGTGTGTTGTCTCCAATGCAGATAAATCGCGTTTTGCCAGGGTTGTCATGCCCGATTCACATCCTCTACATTGGGCCCCATACCGACATTGAACATTCGCGGGAAGATGGTGAAATCGAACTACCCGAACGCCCTCCGTAAGAGACCAACATGTTTGTTCGCGATTTTGGACACCAAAACGGTCTGTTTTGGACAGCCGAGGTCTTGTATTACCATCAATAGGTCGCACTAATATGAGGCGGTTTTCAAAGTGTGTTCTCCAAGTTTATACGCGTTAGTAGGCTTGTGACGCACATGAATAATCTCGCACTGGTCAGTCTTGAGAGAAAAGATATTCGTCTTTGAAAGTATCAAAGAAGGGTCCAGACCTTGCTGCAGCAGATCGTGATCTCATCATCATCAACATAATCAACAGCAATACATCAGCCATTTGAAGTGATGCTTCGCTGCCATACACCCATGAGGACCTATGAAATAAAGAATAAGAAGAGGGAGAGAAGGGGGACTTAGCTGAAAACCTTAATGTCCTGAGCAAACATTCAGGGTCAAGGCGCCTACACCTTGTGTAGACAACATTCCGTCACAAACAGCTGGCTATCGTACAAAGATAAGGCGGCATCGGCGAGGCAGCTTCCTTGCGGCGTTCACTGCCACGCGTCATAATCAGCCATTACTCTACAGACAACTGAGCACCAAACACACTTTAAACAGGCAATCCGATTAGACGGCAGCAGATTCGCCACTGGTGTCTAATGCAAGCCATGTCCTGTAAAGTCTCGAGCCAAGCACAAGGCGAGTCACGTGGACTCCAGCCCGGAAGGCGGGACGGACCAGCGGCACCCAGTTTGGTAGTCAGTGACTTCATTTCCCGCCGCCAAGTCAACTTCTGTCCACCTCGAGCCTTGCGCCAACCTACACCTGGCAGACTAAACAAGGCCCTCATAGGTAAGCAGTTACCAGGCACACGTAGCACGTGCCCGAGCCAACGCAACTTATTCAGTGCTATCTGTTGTTCTAGGGAGCTAGCATGATTATAATTACTTAGTACTCGCCTACGCACATCATCGTTGCGGACCCGCTGATGCCATCCGACACCAGCAATGCTTCGCACACAACTATGATCAAAGGCTTGTAAGCGTTTCAAGTTTTCAGACCAAAGAGGCCAAGTCTCATTAGCATAGAGCAGGACGGTCTTCACTGTGAACTTGTATACAGGGCCTTTCAGGCGGAGGTAAACTCCCTTCTGTCGCCAAAGATGACGCAGGTTCAAGAAGGTAGTTCTGGCTTTTGCAATGCGTCAGCTGACTTCAGTTTCTATGCGCCCATCATTGCTGATGCAGCTGCCAAGATAAGTGATTTGTTCAACCATCCCAAGTTCCTCGTTAGCAAACGTCAAGGCGTCATTAAGTGGTTGGTGGTCCTGCAGAAACTCTTCGCATTTGAAAGTGCGAAGTGCATACCAAATAATGGGAGCAGTCTGGACAGGCCATACAGGGTTGATTGTGCTGCCGCAACATTGTCGTAAAGTAAAACGATATTGCCGGCATCACTTAGGTCAACTAACCTTTCACCAGGCAACACTTCAACGCCTATATTGTGAGATTCCGCAAGGGAACATGATAGAATCCACGACGAAATTGAGCAGGAATGGGGAAATCGGACAACCCTGACGAACGCCACTTGTGATCAGATAGCTATCCGATAAGGCACCGTAGACGCTGACGCGGCCTGTAGTGTTTGTGTATAGAGCACGAAGGATGTCCACATATTTCATGGGAACACATTTCTGCGCAAGTATTCCGAACAGAACCGATCGATCGACTGAATCGAATGCACTCTTGAAATCGAAGAGCACAGTGATTGTCGGTCTGCGGTATGCGTGGCGCTGCTCTAGCACCTGCAGCAATGAACATGTGGTCTATACAGCCACGTCCTGGGCGGAAACAGGCTTGCTCTTCCCTAATCCGAGATTCCCGTTCCGCAGTAAGGCGACGAACGATAATCGAGGCCAATAATTTTGTCACAACTGGCGTTAGGCAAATACCCCTGTGGTTAGAACAGTCTGTGCAACAGCCCTTTTTGTATATTGCCACTATAATCGATTCGCTCCAATTAGCCGGCACACTCTCTTCGTTCCAGATACGTTCGAATAGGGAGGTCAGTGCCCTGCAGAGGACCTCACCTCCATCCTTAAATAGTGCAGGTGGGAGGGAATCCGGGCCAGCCGCACGAAAACGATTAAGGGCTGTGATCGCGCTTCGGACCTCGGCCTCCGACGAAGGCTCTAAACTAACCGTCCGTGGTTCGTCCTGCATCATCTGAATAAAAGGAAGTCCGGAAGCAGGGGCTAGCTGAACTGATTTAGAAAGTGTTCCGCCTAACGAGCCATACGGCGCTCCTTATTGTGTATCAGTGCACCCGCGAGGTTTCTGATTGTCTCACTGACGCCTGGTTTTCTGAGACCAGTGGTGTGGATTAGCTGCAAGAGCTTGCGTTAATTGCCTACTGATCCTGCCTTATTCATTTCTTGAGCCCTAGTGGTCAACCAGGCCTCCTTGTTATCAAGTAGGCTCCGCTTTAGTTCACGCCTAATAGCCCGTCTGGTCACATTGTGTTCAGAGCCAGTCGAGAGGTGTCTACTAGATTCCAACAGGTCCACCGACCTCTCGGATATCCAGTGAATGGTGCGGTGACGATGGATAGTGTCACAAGCAGATGCTCCTGCGTCGTGCATGGCGATCGAGATCCTATTCCACTGAAGCCCGTGTCATCAGGACAACACAGCGAATGTTCGGTACGCAGTGCGTCTTGATAGGCTTAACTGACAGAGGGAAAAGACTATTTTCCAGTTGCCAATAGGAGGAGACGCTCGGTGTGCCTCCCGGTAAAGTTCTTGGAGAAACGGCAGCGTACCAAGGCATGATCAGAGTCGCTGCAGATATTTCTGTATGAGCGGCAATCCAGGATGGAACCACGCCACCTGTAACTTATGGCTATGTGGTCAATTTGGGTCCATCGCTGGCCAGCTACAGGAAAACGCCAAGTGGCACTTCGGCGCCCACTGTGTCTAAAAGCAGTGCTACTAAGAAACAACTGGTGCTCCGCACACAGTTGCAACAGACGCTCGAAGTGTGTCAGTCCGTTCGGAGTTAAGCCCATAAATACAACCCAGCTGAACTTCTGAAGAGCTCAGACGCCCTATCTGTGCGTTCATATCCGCTGCATGTACTATGTTATCTGAACTGGTAACACTGCGTAGTAGCGCATGCAGTTCGAAATCGAATGTGTCCTTGAGAGCATCTGAACTGCAGTCGGTGGGAGTATAAACGAAAATCACAAACAAACAGCGTTTTGTACTACTTCGTGAATCCACCTCGGCTGCTGTCGTCAAACGGGCTGCACATAAACGGCTGTTCACCGGAATCCAATCAACCAACGATGACTCAGCCTTGGAGCTTAGAATGATACCTACACCAGCTTCACCCGTGAGTGCCGCATCGGCGTCTCCGGATGCATGCAACCAATAACGAGAGGATAAGCCGGGTGCAGTTAATGCAATAACCCCGTTAGGGTCATTGATCCTAGTTCCGGACACACAACACACATCAATATCCAGTGTGTCCAAGGTGCATGCGAGTGCAGCCTGTTGATCAACTTGTTAGAGTGCGAACATTGAATGTCGCCATGTAAACAGGACAGCGAAGGGCTTTGCCGATAGGCGCTGTGGGATGGTGTCTGCAGATGGTTCTACTCCAGTGGCACTTCGGTTGCTGTCAATTAAGCTGGGAATTATAGACGGAAGGTTAGTAATGAGGGTCGGGATCGGCGTAAGAGAAACAGGTAGAAAGGATAGAAGGGAGGTGTCAGCAGTAGCGTGTTTTCGCTTATCCGCCCGCTGTATGCAGCAGATAAGGCGACCCTTGATAGGCTGGGCGACGGCCGATACAGAATAAAGTTTACGTTTGAAGAAAATGTCATAGTTGTATGTGGGTTGAGATACTGCCAGGGTGCCCAGACTTAGACAGGAGGACGATTACGGTCCTCGTCCAAAGCCTTTGGCTCAAAAGCCTGTCCGCAAGGCAGCGTGGAGACGGCAATGATTTAGTTTTACAGAAATGGACGCCATCCCATTTCAACCCCCCAAACTAGAGGACCAGGAGACTTTGTCTGACCTCTCACCATTGACCAACCTGGTAGGAGTAGCTCTCAAGGTGCCCGGCCGCATCACCCAGTATAGCTCAATGGGTCAAGGGGGTACGCAAACCGTCGCACCACGTTAAGTTCCAGTCTCGTTGCGACGGATCGTGATCTGGCTGATTGGCAATCGTCCGCCATACCTGGATGGTATCGGGAAAAACAAGAAATTCGGCTCGACGAAGCGTACAAGGCCGTTGACAAAGGAGCAATACTTGATGACGTGTATAAAAGCGAATGCTTGACATATCTCCTAGGATGGTGGGGGAAATATCGCAAAAGATAAATTCAATGTCAGTAAAAATACGTGTGAAATACATGAATCGGCAAGGAGTTTGAAGTAGCACATAAGCGAGTAATTCTGCATGGATTATAGGGAGGTTATGATGCTGTCCATTGTTTGTTGTGCACTAGTGCCATCGTCTCATGGTAAGGGGATATATCGCAAAGTGTAAATGTGTAAGAGTATCTTTAAGATGTTTTTTGAAAGGGGATAATGTATTAGCATTAATTACATTTGCCGGGAGAGCGTTCCAGGGCTGTGGCACTTGGAGGGAGAAGTTTCGTCGACATTCCAGTCGGCTGTACTGCGTGACCAGCTTAAACTGATGACCCCTTAGAGATGTGTTTTGACTGAGTTTCAAAAGAGAATGGCATGTGTGGTTGAGGTTTCTCAGAATCTGATACACCAGTATGTGATCGTCTCTTAGATGCTAGTAACATCCACGGTATATTTTAAAGGTTTTCAACCTGAGTGGGTAAGAAAAGCGGGACAAACTACTGGCGTTCTGTGACGCCCTGCATTGTGCGGTATCGAGCGCACGGAGGTAGTGGTTCTGCCAGAGTTGCCACACTTGGATAGCGTATTCCGTGTGCAGCCTCACCTACGCGCCACGTATTTTCGGAAAGATTGAGGCGTTAAACCTCCAGAACGCTCTAGGAAGAAGGCCGAAGTGCGTGTTTTCTTACTTTGAGGCCTTTCCAATCTGCCTTAAACACCGAAGGTCCTCTTGCACATGCACGCAAAGATCGCACTCATGAGCAGCCCGCTAAAGAATTTCTGGTCCTAGACGGTACTTGTGAGTACTCTGATAGTGATGCTCAGCATTTTGCAGTTTGTGGTGTTGAAATGCAGTATGTTCTCAATGGACCATGTGTACGCTTCGTCCAGATCGTCCTGTTGGGCCGTGTGGTCCTCCACTGAAGTGATAGCACGCCATATCTTTGGATCATCTGCAAAAGCAGACAGTTTGAAGACAGCACAGTTGCAAGATCATTTATGGAAACCAGAAACAGGCATGACCTGAGTACCGAACCATGAGGTACGCCGTACTGAACTTCTATTGGTTCAGACAGGGTGCTGCTAACCCTCAGACTTGGAAGGAGAAATTCGCCTAATCATGCTAGAACGGGATCATATTTACTATACTACTGGCGTTTGTGCAGTAGGATACGATGGCCCAGGCGGTCGAATGCCTTTGCGAAGTCCGGGTAGGCTGCATCCACTCCTACATCGGTCTCCACAAATTCCGTCCAGCTTGTACAAGCTATCAACATATTAATGGTACATGACCGATTTTGGCGAACTTCGTGTTTCTCCGGAACGAGGATTTTATTATTCCCTAGGTACTCCATCAGCGCCTCAGCTACAATGGACTCCATGATCTTGAAGACCACCGGAAGAAGTGTACTCAGACAATCATTCGTTGCTTCTGCACGGCTACCACTTTTGTAGATTGGAGTGATGCTCCCGTGTTTCCCCATGGTAAGTATCTGTATCTTTTTAAGATATCGTGAAGATAGTATTGATAACTGTGCAGTTAAGCTCATGGCAGCAACTTTCAACGTCTTTGTACGAATGATATCTGCACCAGGCGATCTGTACTCGCACAAATGCATCAGCAGCTCCAGCACAGCTGTGGTTGTGACGGATATGTGGTTAAGCCCTGTTGGCGGCATGAGCTGCGTAGGCATGGTGCAGGATGGTTGCACACTGGAAGGTAGGATAAAATTGTTCTCCAAGTGCGTTGGCCGCCTCTTGTGCCGTTTGTGCTAACCCGCATGCTGTGTACAGAGCCGGAATTCGACACTTAACGCGGAGAAGTTAGTTTATATCTCTGTATAGTCGCTTTGGGTTAAGGCAAAATGTTACCACGATGTCTTGTTTATTCTTCATTTTATCCTCCCAAACGAGTTTGACACAGCGGTTCCTTTATGTTATATAGACGCCCCAAGTATCCTCGCACAGAGAGGCTATGTGGGCCTGCCATGTCATGTCCTTCAATGTCATGCATTTCCGAGTCCTGCTCCTTAGAGACTACTATTTCTTTTTGGGTCGGCGGATTTTGGTTTCAGATGCGCTTGCCACGAGACTGTTGAAACTATTAACACTTTCCCTGCAGGCCACTTCGGGGGACCATTCAGTTAGGAAAAACCAGCTTATCGCACCAAAGAGTTCGGGCAGGTTATCATAGTTGGTTATGACATAAGATTCCACTTTCCTTTCCTTAGGTTACTCTACATAGCACAAGTATTGGAACATTAGTGCGGCATGATCGCCACGGCCCAAAACAGTGTACGTCGTTACTACGTCGATCATCAGTTCCTCGTTGGTAAAAGCCAGGTCCAAGCTGGCCGGTTTGTTTACTGTCCTGAAACGAGTTGGAGAAGTGACATGGTTGTACAGCGATGAACCAGCAATTAGCTCTTACCGATCAGCCTTACATTGTTCACCGAGTCTAACCGGGGTTTCTAGACCGTGCAGATTGTAGTCCCAAGGAGAAAGTGACTGTAAGATCGTTTCAGTAGATTCTTTATAGCGGAAGATAGGGCTTGGTCCTTTTCTAAAGTGGACATTGTTGAGCGAATTACAATGGCCACTAAGCATCTATCGCCCTGCCTTAACAATGAACAGGGAGTTTATACGGGCTAGGAAGTGTTGCCTTACAAGTCCCGTTGGATAGTTGGTGAAGCCATCGAAATAATAATAATAATAATACGAAGAATAATGATAATAGCAAAAAAGTACTTTGAATATGAAAATAAGGACTAATCGTTTGCTCCGCTGTAGTCATGCAATCAGCGATTAGATCAGCGATTAGATTAGATTCACAACACCCGCTGTTAACATCAAATAATTCCATGGTAAATACCAAGAGGAGGATGGAGACTTAGCGTTAAGTGACAAAATATAAGTGGATGAGTGTGTCATCCAACCGTCTTCTAACTACTGGTAGTGTCTGTGCGGAGACGACTGATTCTGAGACAACATTCCACTGGCGACAGACACGAAAGGAAAAGAAATTTCTGCCGCCTTCCGGAGGGCTATACTGTACTGGGAGTTTCAATTTGTGGCCCCAGGTTTCAATTGGTGCTAAGTCGCAGTAAAGAGTGGCACACATGATGTGGGTCTCACAGAATCAATATGTCATATTCAGATGGCTTCGTAATCAGCGATACCGTCCACTGAATATCCCAAACCTCCAAGCCTCTCATCGTATGAAAGAATGCGCGAGTTCAGCTCCCAGGGTGCGGACGGCATCCGACCGAAGGCGTTGAAAGTTGCTGCCATGAGTTTGGCAGCACCACTAGCAATTTTCATTCAACGATGTCTGAACAAGATGCACATCCCGACAATGTGGAAGCACGGAATCATCACACCTATCAACAAAGTGGCAGTCGTGCTGAACCAAAAAATTATCACTTGATAACACTACTGCCTGTGATCTCCAAGTTTATGGAGTCCATCGTAGCTGAGGCTTTGATGGGGTACCTGGAGAACAACAAAATTCTTGTTCCGGAGCAGCACGGATTTCGCCAAAATCGCTCCTGTACCACTAATCTGTTGATTGCTCGTGCAAGCTGGATGGAATCCGTGGACGCTGGTGTAGGAGTCGACGCGGCCTACTTGGATTTATCAAAGGCATTCGACTGCATAGACCATCGCATCCTCCTCCACAAACTCCGGAAATACGGAATCGGCGATCCTGTTCTGGGCTGGATAGGAGACTTTCTCGTGCAACGTCACCTGAATGTGAGAGTTCGAAGCAACCTGTCGGAATCTATCGAAGTTCAGTGTGGCGTACCTCGAGACTCGGTACTTGGGTCCCGCCTGTTCCTGGTCTTCATAAATGATCTCGCGAAAGTGTTATCTTCTAACTGTTTGCTGTTTGCTGATGATCTAAAGGTATGGCGCACTATAGCTGAAGTGGAGGATCACACAGTGTTACAGGAGGACGTGGACAAAACGTACATATGGTCCATCGAGAACGTGCTGCATTTCAACGTCACCAAGTGCAAAGTTCTCCGCATATGGCACAACAGTATGCACAAGTACGGCCTAGGACCACAAATTCTACAGTGGGCTTCTCACGAGTGCGATCTCGGCGTGATAGTTCAAGATGACCTTGGTTGTTTGAGGCAGACTGAAAAGGCAGCTAAGAAAGCGAACCAGTACCTCGGCCTTCTTCGCAGAGCTCTCGGACAGCTTGACCCTTCGATCTTTCCAAAAATGCTTAGTGCGTACGTGAGGCCGCACACGGAATACGCTATTCAAGCGTGGCAACCCTGGCTCAAGCACCATCTCACCGCGCTCGATATTGCACAACGTAGGGCAACGAAGAGCGTCAGAGGTTTGACCAGCCTCCCCTACCCACTGAGGCTGAAGACCCTCAAAATATACAGTGGACGTTATCGGCGTCTAAGGGGCGATCTCATAATGGTGTACCTAATCCTGAGAGACCCCAATCACCCATGCCATTCCCTTCTAATACTCAGTCAAAACACCTCGCTAAGAGGTCCCCAGTTTAAGTTAGTCACGCAGTACAGCGGCCTGGAATGTCGACGAAACTATTTCTCCCTTCGAGTGGCACAGTCCTGGAACGCCCTCCCGGAACATGTAATTAATGCACCCACCCTATCCCTTTTCAAAAAACGCCTTGTCGATACGCTGTCACGGTTATACTACGTGTTATAGCCCATGACCACCAGATGCTGGCACAAATGCACAACAGACAGGGGATAGTGACATAACCCTTCTCTAGAATGAGTCACCCCAAACACCTTGCACGAAATTTGACAAACGCTACTACTACAGAAACTGGATTTCTGTATCCTGTTGACCCAAGATAGTTGCACACGAGTAAGCGTTGTCCTTGCTATTTTTTTATTTTACTCGCCTATGATGTGAACAATAATCACACCCCTGTTGCTTTGGGTGCGTGCATCCTCATTTCAAACTCCCTTTATACGGCAGTGCAGTTAACTATGTAATCGGCCGAACTGATGACTCCATTATCCCTTGATCTATCTTTTGTCACTCTAAACACCCTACGGGACATGTCAAGCACCTGGTTTTTTACCCGTTATAAATCATTGTTCATTCCAATTACCTTCTTAGATGCCTGAGGTTGAGACTGACCCAGTGCATTAAGGTCTTGTTTCAGCCATGGATGCCAGGCTTGAATTGGCTAGTCGACATGGAGCGAACATACGCACTGAGCACTTGTCGAAAACGGATGCAGTTTATTTATCCAAACGACCGTCGCAACACACCGGCACCTTGGTTTCCAGTCTTTGAGGCCTTTTCGGATTGCATGGAGCAACCTAAGTCATCTTGAACCAGGGCATCCACGTCACGTTCGACAGTTGATTGTTGCAATACATTCGTTCCGAGCCGGTATAAGTAACGGCTCTGATGTCAGATGAAAACTATCTTGCATTTATTCGCATTAAAATGCAGTAAATTCTGGGTTGACCATTAATGTGCCGTGTCTAGGTCACTCTGAAGCAGATGCTGGTCAGCATTTACCTGAATATTGCGTCAAATCTTGATATCGTCGGCAAACACTAGGAAATTTGAAGCGGTTCGCCGTGCGAGGTCATTAATAAACACCAAAAACAAACGTGGACCTAAAACTGAGCCTTACGACACATCACACTCGACTTGTATGGGGCCGGATAAAGAGCTCCGAACTCTGAACACTAATTGCCGTTGAAGTGGAAAGTTTGTGATTCAGCTTAGAAGAGTTTCACCGATCCCGCAACACTGGGGCTGGCAAGGGAGTATCTGATGAGCTCTACGATCGAAAGCCTTCGAAAAATATAGGTAGATCACATCAGCGCCTTCTCCATGGTCAGCTCACTCGGTCCAACTACTCCATGCGATTAGTAAATTCGTTGTGTATGATCACTGTCGACCGAAGCCGTGTTGCTCAGGTGTGGTGATGCTACAGTTTTCCAGATAACGCACCAGTGCATGGGCAACAATGGTTTCCATGACCTTGGAGAGCATAGGATTGAGGGATACTGGGCGGTAGTTTGAGGGCTCACTTCTGCTTCCACCTTTGTAAACCCGGGTTATTATTCCAAGCTTTCACATAGTGAGAACTTGGTTCTGGTCTAAGCAGTGTTGGAAATACTGAGCTAAAGTTCCTACCAGTTGGCTTGCTGCTGCCTCTAGTGCCCCTGAAAGCATGGCATCGACTCCCGGCGAACTGTTTGCGTAGAGACGTAAACTTCTGCAACGCAGCCTTCGCGGTAAAAGTGATGTGGGCTAATCCTGGCTGTGAGACGACAAAGGTTGGAAGATCGCTTGTTGGTTAGACCCTCTGAAACGTAGGGGCATATGGCATCCGCAGCGCGTTTGCTACTTTCATAGTCGTTCTTGTTGGGTCATCGGCCGTCCTGAGTGGAGGAAATTTTTGCCTCACCTTTCGTACTCTATTGACGTGCTTGCAGAGCAGTTTGTGGTTAGCACTGAAGGTTTTTACGATGTTCTGCTGATAGGCGGCTTTGTTTTCTCTTAGCAGTTGAACGCATTGGATACATTGGTCAACGTTTTTGTCCCATGTTTCTGGTGTTGGAGCTTCTCTATACATTCGCCATGCCGCGTTGCGTACTGTCATCTACTTTCGAGTTCCGCTCCTAACGAAAGAAACTGATTTACACTTATTGCAAGCTCTTATCTCTGAAGCTTCTGAAATCAACTGACTGAATTTGTCGATGAACTCGAGCCAGACGACCTCCGGGGGTTCTTCATCAAGGAACGACTAGGTTTTAGCGTTGACGAGGTGGGCTACTCGATCGTAGCTTGTGATCGTTCGCACCGTCTCATCGTTCTCGTTCCGGTATTCCTCATAACAGACGATGTTGAGACTGATGACTGCATGATTACTGTGACCCAGTGGACAGTTTACAGCCAGGTGTATGCAACACCATAGGGCGTCCCAGGGCAATTAAAGAGCTCGATAAGAACGTCGGAACAGTAGTAGAGAATTACACTGCCTCGCTTTATGGGTCGGTTGTTGTGCAGGAGTGACATGCCAGGTAGTGCGAGCTCCTCGTGGGTAATCACATCGTTCAGTCAAGATTCGGTTACGATGATGAGGTCCCAACTCATTGTGGTTTGAAAACATGGAGGTTCTGCAAAGTTACTAAGAAGCCATTGGGCGTTTGTATACTAACAACTGAGAACAACGGATGCCAGAAGCGTATATGAACATACATAGTTTTCCCGAGAATTTACGCCTAACTTTGTGAGACCGGCTGACAATCTTTTTTGGATATATCTCTTGTCAAGACCCCGGGGCGGTTTCGGTCTGTTGCATAGAGCACCAACTACCTGGTCCTTTAGAAGCTATTGAAAACTGCTTGTCCATTCCTTCCTCTTCGGATGGCTGGAGATTTTCACTGCTTGACCCCAACGATGATCATTATAAAATACTGCAACCCCTAAGCCGAACCTGAAGCCATCGCTGAAGAAGGAAATTTTCGATCCATCCAATGACAGGGTTCCAAATTCTGTATGTATTTAGTTTTGAAGTAGAATGCGATGACTTGAGCGGTCGAAGGCTTTAGAGAACTTAAGAGAGATGACTTCGGTTTCGGTCACACTATCAGCGGTTTCGGTCCAAATGGCACGCGCAATCAGTAGGTTGGTAGTACATGACCAATGCTGAGGGAAGCCGTGTTGCTCCAGTGCTATGATGCTTGGTCATTCTAACTAACCAACTCCAGCACCTGGGAGGAAAATCACTGGGCAATAGTTAGCGGGCTCTGAACGGCTACCACTGGTAAAAATCAGGGTAGTGCTACCCCGCTGTCACATGTTAAGAACCCGCTGTTCATCCGATACTTTTTGAAATAATCGGGTTTATGGCTTGGATATTTTCCCAGCTGACAACTTCCAAGTTCTCTGGTGAATTTTGTCAACTCCCGGGGAACTTTGGTTGCGTAACGATAGCAGCTTCATCAAAAAAATCACTGAACTGGACGTGACGTGGTCGCAGTACCGATCCTTATGATACGCCACGTTGGGTCGAAAATGGAGCTGCGGACTCACAAATTCAGCTGATGTTGAATGAGGAGATCGCTTATCTCACTCTGGATAGGGTCACTGATTCCATAGCTTGGAAGCATGTGAAGGAGAATGCGGTGGTCCAGCTAGCAGAACCCTTTGGAGAAGTCCAAGTAGATGACGCAGACTCTGGCATCTGCTGACTCCTTCCAGCTTTCTCGGGGTGGAAGCAAATTTGTAGTTCAAAACCAATTTCGGCGAATCCTTGCTACTGTGACACTATGGTGTTGTTCCCCACAGTCGCCTCTGAGATAATACCTTCCATATCTGGATAGCACCCGTAGAAGAGTTATTCGACGGTAGATCGACAGCTGCGCACCATTATCACTCTTGTACATAGGAGCAACCATTCCACGTTTCCACATTGGGGAAACCTGCATTTCATCAAGACACCGTGAAAAATACGAGCTAACGATTCGGTGACCTTCATGGTGGTTGTCTTTATTGCCCTCGGTCTTATGTCGTATACGCCACAAGAGCTGTGCAGGCGCAGGAACACCCACATTCACCTTCGTTGCAGCAAACGATACTTGGTTTAACCTTGGGGGCAGTGTGAGCTATGTACAAAGTGCGTGTGATGACGATTCACTCTGGAATGTGCGGAGGAAGTGCAGCCGAAGCGCTTTTACCGTCCCTTGTGTAGTTAGCACTGGACCATGTACGCAAAATTTGGATTCCGCGCTGCCCCATGAGCAATTTGTTGAGGTGCCTGTACCGTTGGGATTGACAACGCGACCGCCTAGAAATGAGTTCAAGTTTATCGAAAAGTGATACTCTTTGGGTCGGCCATGTGATAAGCCAAAGAGGAAGGATTTCAAGTTACAAAGCTATTTCAAGTTACTAGTGTGGCTTGTGACTCTGACGAATGAATGAGGGCTGTTTCCTATACTGATACCTTGTGGACCGACTTCTTAACATATAAGTTTATGGGATGCAAGGATTCGCAAACAATGCTAGTTCAGTATATGCAATATACGTTGGGAGAAAAAGTTCCCGGTAATTTTGTAATGGCTTGTCCAGCGTAATGGATAATGAAACACTCAGGTTTGTTGCGCACAGTGAAAATCATTATCGAACTTTTGGTTGCACTTCAAAACTTACGATGTACCCCAACGGATCTGGTAACAACTTCAATGAGGTGTCAGTGCATTAAACTTTCCTAAATAACTCATAGTCTAGTTTGGTATGCCAGCTAAGTAAATGAATTGTCATGCAATCCTCAGCTGAATATCATTTTTCCTCGAACCGTTACTGTGAGTTCGATCAATGGGAGCGCACACTAAGCAGGAGTATACAAAGTTCCGTTGGCTTCCATCACTCCCCTTTACTACCTGTATTAACCCTGTCAGTATCCCCGGTGATGATCGCCGGTACATAACGACTGACGGCAAGGCGTTTGCAAATAGCCCCTAAACTGTCAGACCTAATAGCCTCTGCTCCTCCTTGCAAAGTACCTTATATTTATCACTTGAAATTAACGATCAATACACAGTGCTTAACAAAGTGACCAGTAGGCGTCCTGGTAACCATTACATGGTTGAGTACTGCTTAAGCGGTGTGATCATTCAACTGAAGTAATCATGATAGCTGTGCCCACTGGCCTGTGTTCATGGTTTGCGCAAGCAGCCGAGCTGAGAGTTGGCGAATGTTCCACTTAACTCTTGAGAGGATCTGAATCTCTTTATAGGAACTCTTGATTGTGTAACCAAAAGGCTGCAGCAAACGCGCGGCGGATGCAATAACCCCCACTTTCCAGAGGGTATAGTATCAGGAGATCGTCCAGTTTCTACCGCCCAGCTGCCGGGACGCACTCATTTCTCCTTCACCAGCGAAGTTGTCTTGCAGAAGCTGACCGCTCTATGCAAGCATAAATCCTAGCTTGTCGATACTATTCGCCCAGAGGCACTGGGAGCAGCAGAAAGTCAACTGGTAGGGTCACTGGCTCAGTTCTTCCAGCGCTGCTTAGACCAGAACCAAGTTCCTACCATGTAGACGCTCGGAATGATAACGCAAATTCACAAAGGTGGAAGCGGAACCGAGGCTTCAAACTACCGTCCAGTTTCCTTTCTCCTTATACTGTCTAAGATGATGGAATCCATCATAACCGATGCGCTAGTGGGTTATTTGACAAACTCTAACATTATTTATTTCTGAGCACAACAAATTTGTCAATAGCACGGAGCAGTTGGACCCAGTTATCTGACGCTGAAAAGGATTTTGATCTGACCTACCTGGATTTCTCGAAAGCATTCGACCATCTAGATTATCTCATACTCCTTTCCAAGCTACTGCACTACAAGAGCAGTGACCCTCTTCTTAGTTGGATCGCCAACTATCCCCTTCAGCGGCAATTGGTGGTCAGAGTTCGAAACTCCTTGTCTGACCCCATACAAGTTGAATGTGGTATGCCTCATGGCTCGGTGCTAGGTCCCTGATTCTTTCTGGTATATATCAATAATGTTAAAAGGCAATTACATCTAACTTCCTGCTGTTTGCCGATGACGACAAGATGTGGCGCAAGGTTCAGGGAATACTGACCAGTAACTACTTCGGAATGATCTAGACACGGTACCTCATTTGTCCATCCAAAATCCACCACAATTCAATGTGAGTAAATGTAAGGTACTGGTATAAGTCGATCTGGGTTGTTCCAGGCAATCCGCGAAGGCTTCCAAAACTGGTAACCAACGTGTGGGCCTGTTACGACGGGCGTTCGGACAAATAAATCGCTCTATTTTTCGGCAGATGCTTAGTGCGTATGTTCATCCTCATGTCGAATACGCAATTCCAGTCTGGCATCCATGGCTTAAACACGAAGTTAGTGCGATGGAGCAGCCCAAAATTCGAATATCAAGGTACGTTATTGGAATGCCCCATCTATCATAGGAGGAGAGGCTGGAACGATTGGGGGCATACTGCGGACGTTACCGCTGTGTACGAGGTGACTTCATAATGGTGTACTTAATTCTGCACGATCCACATCATGTGTGCCACACTTCACTGCGACTTAGCAGTAATACCAACTTGAGTGGTCACTCACTAAGGCTGACAGAACAGTAAAGCCGCCTGGATTGCCGCAGGAATCTAGCTCCCATCCGCGTGTGCCACCCGTGGAATGCTCTTCCTGAATCGACCATTCCTGCACCGTCACTATCCATAGGTAACAGACGTTTGCATGACTCACTTACCTAGACTTTGTTACCTAGTACTACGTCTTTGTTCTACCCCTGGAATACACTTTATATTTATTTGCTGTTGCATGTTTGTGCTGTGAAACTACACGGATCGCAGGACTACAACGAAACAGAGAATAATAACCACTTTTAAATGTAAATAATCCACTACCTTTTTTATTTTTCGATAACCCTGTCAAACCACCCAATGGGACATGTAACGCATTGCTTCTTAACCTGTATAAATTCATTCTTCATTGTTTATGTGTGTGAATGAACTAAGTGTACCGTAACTTTTTGTTTCGTGTGCAATACTTCGAGCAAATGCGACGAAAATGGACATGTAAAAACAAATGCGCTTCTGATGGGCGGTGCGTGAAGATTGTGAATTACCCTATTAATTACATAAGGACAATCATATCTTCGTTATTTGACCAGACTCGCAACACTGTTACTATCATGGAGCCAGGACTAACACTGACTTGGCCTGCTAAAAATCACCAGATTCAGTCTTTAGAGCCAATTTATTTGTAAGTCACTAGTATGGGATATACAGTCACCCGGTGCGGTGCTGGATGAATAATGAATAACGATATATAACGGGTAAAAAATCAGCTGCTTGACATGTCCCGTAGGGTGTTTAGAGTGACAAAAGATAGATCAAGGGATAATGGAGTCGTCAGTTCGGCCGATTACATAGTTAACTGCACTGCCGTATAAAGGGAGTTTGAAATGAGAATGTACGCACACAAACCAATAAGGGGAGTGGTTATTGTTCACATCATAGGCGAGTAAAATAAAAAAATAGCAAGGACAACGCTTACTCGTGTGCAACTATCTTGGGTCAACAGGATACAGAAATCCAGTTTCTGTAGTAGTAGCGTTTACCAAATTTCGTGCAAGGCGTTTGGAATAACTCATCCTCGAGTAGGGTTATGTCACTATCCACTGTCTGTTGTGCATTTGTGCCAGCATCTGGTGGTCGTGAGCTATAGCACGTAGTGTAAATGTGATAGGGTATGGTCAAGGCGTTTTTTGAAAAGGGATAGGGTGGGTGCATTAATTACATGTTCCGGGAGGGCGTTCCAGGACTGTGACACTCGAAGGGAGAAATAGTTTCGTCGACATTCCAGGCCGCTGTACTGCGTGACTAACTTAAACTGGGGACCTCTTAGCGAGGTGTTTTGACTGAGTATTAGAAGGGAATGGCATGGGTGATTGGGGTCTCTCAGGATTAGGTACACCATTATGAGATCGCCCCTTAGACGCCGATAACGTCCACTGTATATTTTGAGGGCCTCCAGCCTCAGTGGGTAGGGGAGGCTGGTCAAACCTCTGACGCTCTTCGTTGCCCTACGTTGTGCAATATCGAGCGCGGTGAGATGGTGCTTGAGCCAGGGTTGCCACGCTTGAATAGCGTATTCCGTGTGCGGCCTCACGTACGCACTAAGCATTTTTGGAAAGATCGAAGGGTCAAGCTGTCCGAGAGCTCTGCGAAGAAGGCCGAGGTACTGGTTCGCTTTCTTAGCTGCCTTTTCAGTCTGCCTCAAACAACCAAGGTCATCTTGAACTATTACGCCGAGATCGCACTCGTGAGAAGCCCACTGTAGAATTTGTGGTCCTAGGCCGTACTTGTGCATACTGTTGTGCCATATGCGGAGAACTTTGCACTTGGTGACGTTGAAATGCAGCACGTTCTCGATGGACCATATGTACGTTTTGTCCACGTCCTCCTGTAACACTGTGTGATCCTCCACTTCAGCTATAGTGCGCCATACCTTTAGATCATCAGCAAACAGCAAACAGTTAGAAGATAACACTTTCGCGAGATCATTTATGAAGACCAGGAACAGGCGGGATCCAAGTACCGAGTCTCGAGGTACGCCACACTGAACTTCGATAGATTCCGACAGGTTGCTTCGAACTCTCACATTCAGGTGACGTTGCACGAGAAAGTCTCCTATCCAGCCCAGAACAGGATCGCCGATTCCGTATTTCTGGAGTTTATGGAGGAGGATGCGATGGTCTATGCAGTCGAATGCCTTTGATAAATCCAAGTAGGCCGCGTCGACTCCTACACCAGCGTCCACGGATTCCGTCCAGCTTGCACGAGCAATCAACAGATTAGTGGTACATGAGCGATTTTGACGAAATCCGTGCTGCTCCGGAACAAGAATTTTGTTGTTCTCCAGGTACCCCATCAAAGCCTCAGCTACGATGGACTCCATAAACTTGATCACAGGATGTAGTGTTACCGGGCGATAATTTGCTGGTTCAGCACGACTGGCACTTTTGTAGATAGGTGTGATGATTCCGTGCTTCCACATTGTCGGGATGTGCATCTTGTTCAGACATCGTTGAATGAAAATTGCTAATGGTGCTGCCGAACTCATGGCAGCAACTTTCAACTCCTTCGCACCAATGACGTCCGCACCCTGGGAGCTGAACTCGCGCAGACATCAGCCTCTTCAGTACAGCTGCGGAGGTGAACGATATGTGATTAAGCCCTGATGGCGGCGTTATCTGCTTAGGCAGGATGTATGATTATTGCACGCTTTGGAAGGTACGGCCAAATTGTTGTCCAAGAATGTTGGCCATGTCTTGTGCGGTTTTGGCTAACCCGCATGCTGTGTGCAGAGCAGGAATACAGCGCTTAACACGGCGCAAATTGTTTACGTGTCTGTATAGTTGTTTGAGATTGGAGCAAAACTTTTCCACTGGACCTTGTTGGTTCTTCAGTTTGTCCTCCCGGACGAGTTTGACACAGTGATCCCTTCGTATTGTGTAGACCTCCCAGGTATCGTCTTTCCGGGAGGCTATGTAGGTGCGCCATGCCAAGTCCCTTAATGCCATGAATGTGCGTGTCCTGCTCCTTGCGAAAGACTTCATTCTTTTGGGCTTGCAAAGTTTGGTTTCAGATGTCCTCGCCACGAGCTTGGTAAATATGTTGACGTATTCTCCGCAGGCCACCTCAGGAGTTAATTCAGCTAAGTACGACCAGCTTGTTGCATCAATCAGATCGGACAGGTCGTCATAGTTGGTTACGACACGATATTCCTCGGCATGCTCTTTAGGATAATCCGCCTAGCACATGTAATGAAACATTAGTGTCGCATGATCACTTCGGCCCAAAGGAGTATCGGTTATCACTCGCTCAACTATCAGTTCTTCATTGATGAATATTCGGTCCAATATCGATGGCCTGTCAGTTCCCTTGAACCTGGTGGGCGTAGTGACTTGGCCATAAAGCGGGAAGTCTGAAACCAGATCTTGCAAATCTACTTTGAATTGCTCTCCTGGTATGGCCTGGGATTCGAGGGCATGTATGTTGAATTCGTCGGTGACTAGAATGTGACTGTACTTCCTGTTTATCCCTTGCCTCAACGCAGCCAACAAATTGCAGTCCATCTCAGTAGTAGACGACGGTGGGCCGTAAACAAAAACCAATAGGCCAAGATGGTTCCCTCTCAGCCGGAAATTACACAAAATGGCGTCAGGTACGTCGGTTTCCGAATCGTTTATGCGTTCGCATTGTAGCTTGTTACGAAAGTAGTGGGCTACCCCACCACCGTTGCTGGTTCGACCCTTCCGGACAACGAACATGTCCGTTAGCGAGATTTCAGCATCCGTTATCTCGCAGCGCAACCACGTTTCAATGACAGTATGAAGTCCCAAGCTGTTGACGCGTGTCGAAGTTTTAATTCAGCTAATTTGCTGAGTAGACCTTGAGCATTTGTGTACATGCATGAGAGCTTCTCGGAGACCCAAAGTGTGTTAGATTGGATGGATGAAGAAAGTGAGTTTATGCCGACCAATAAAAGGGTCGGCGACTAATCGTTTTTTGGATGGGTTGCATACTCTCTAGAAGTATTTGATATATAAGCAGGTATCAAATGCCCCGGATCCCGATGTTTGCTCGTGCTCTGCTGTGTCTCTCCGGATAGTATGGCTACTCTTGAAACCGTCCCCGAGTCGGTTCCTGCAATTGGCGTTTTCCCTAAGAATTGTGCCTCTACTGAATTATCAATAGAAGGTGCTGATGTTCCCGCTGCTTTCAGAAGAATTTCTGTTGGCAACCTGCAAAGGAATTTAGTCCATTTCTTTAGTAGGATTTGTGCCGTTAGTTCGGACTGTAACACGGGTTTTAACAGCCTGAGACCGCACCCCAATCATACTGGGATCTTCGTTTGGTAATCCAGTTTTCGGGAATTTCGTTGTCTTAAACATTCAACCTGTCAGCACGCAGCGCAGATTCCTGTCCACCATATTTCTTTCAAAGAGGGCGCAGAATACGCGGGGTGGAGGTTGTAGGTGATGTATTTCACTACTGGTTACCCCATTTAGTATTGTTTAGTCCGTTGAAAACCTCAGATTAGTTAGCCGATTCACGTTAACATTTTCCACCGACGTGCTTAAAGGGTTACTGTACTTAACTGGAGGCTGACACACCTGGTGTTGGGTAAGGTTCACCATCCATTCATTTATGCGACCGTTCGTAAGAGCAATTGACCTACGGTAACGTTTCATCACGGTTTCGTGACTTGGTGATAAGTCTGACACGCGGCTTCTTAAATGTTACCCATTTATCTGTTCATCGATATCTGTGTTGGAAGAAATTTAATTCGGTAAGAACATAGTCAGCCCAACATCGAGCCGATATCTCGAATCACTAGGAGTCTAATATATCGTCCCTGAGGTGGATACCAATGGGATTTCTCCTGCGTATTGATGATAGATCCAAAAGTCAACCGTCAAAAGTTGGTCCGTTCCCTACTCCCAAGTGGCGGCCGTCATTACTGTTGATCATGTCTGACATGGTGTGCCTCGATGCAATCGATAATAAACTATTTAAAACAGTGGGTCCCCTTCAGCCATTTCGTTAAGGCAGAGAGAAGACAGGGGTTGCGATATGTCAACATTTCGATTGTTCTCCTCAGTCGCAAACACAATACGATCAGAAACATACAAGGGATTATATACATGGGAAAAAAGGGCACCACCAATCAAAATGTCACAGTCAAGATCATGGCAACCGAATGGATTGCCTCAAGAGTTTCTGTGCACATAGCACAGGTTGATAAGCCTTAATTAACAACGCTTCACTAATTGCTAGCATTATCGGGTTTTGTTACGTAATAACACTTTGAACGCTGTCTCGGGTTTTACGTGATGACGGGCTATCATGAGGTGCTTGGTGATAGACGATGCCGGGCTCCGATTGATTCTCAGATTCATCCCATGTTGTTGCGTAATCACCTGTCCCAACCACTTTGGCAAGTGTTCAGCTACCCTCTGAGCTAACTGACGGTTTGTTCTGCCTATGTAAATGTCACCGCAACCGCAGGTGAACTGATCAACAACGTGAGAGGCCGAACAACCCGACGAGATGCTCTGACGGTTATGAAGAACAAGTGCTCGTGTGGTATGCCTGAATCACAACTGGGCTGTCGTGTAGGTTCGCGTTAGGGCGGACCGGAGCTTGCGTCCGATGTCATTTGCCACATGGTCCCCCTTGAACGGTAAGAACAAATAAATATTCTTTTTCTCTGCCGTCAACACCGGTGTTTTCATATATATATATATATATATATATATATATATATATATATATATATATATATATATATATATATATAGTGTCACATTTGAAGTCGAGAACCATACCAAGCTTCTGGGAGAAGGGGCTGTTTACCTCCATTTGACACTGTTTCCGCCCCAGTGCGCGGTTCACATGACAAAGTATATCCGGCTACACTGTGCATAATACAAGGGACAAAATAACAGTGGGGACTATTCAATACCACCTTTCTTTCAGTGATGAACGTAACGGTCCTTTAACTTCCATTATGGTATTCCTAAACGATCGAGTTCTCCATGATTTATTCGCTGTTTGCTTATTGCCCTCACAATACCACTTACAGTTGCAAAACTTTGATGGCTGGTAAACCGTTCCCCTGTTTCCCAGTCCACTCAAACTAACCGTCATTCAAGTGCTTATCTGAGATAAATATTCTCTCCAGACTCAAGCATGAACAAACTGCGCCAGTTTCTTCCTTAACGCTCATCCAGCTAACACAAGCATTGTCTAAACCAGCTAGTAGGAAAAGCGCTAAATTCTGGTTGACCATTGTCTCAAGGTCTATTTCTAAACTGGAGTCAGATTATGTCAATAGTAAAGGTTTTACAAATCGCAAATACTGGATGCTCCATTCACAGGAACCGCAATTGTGCAATAAAAGTGTGTTGTCATGCTTAAATTACCATTTGTATTAGGCCTGCTCGCTTGAACTAGCCAGAAATAGATTTAGTCATGCCCCCAAGATCACACAACCACAAAAATGTGGATCCAACCGCCTTCATAGCGTGCGCACCTTATTCTATGCACTGATTAGTGAAATAGTAGGAAGTATGTGTTCATGTTACGGATTAGGATAAGAAGCACGGTATATTTCACTAAATAGAGCTTAATGGAACAGTGGTTTAGAGCGGATAAAAAAGCACAGGCTTAACATGTCCCGTAGGTTGGTAATAGAAGGAATTTCAAATTCGAATACAACATATGTGGACCAATTAAAATACGCATCGATGAACCGATATATTAATTACACATAGACGGAGGGTTGTGGGAGTGAGATAACACTATGCACATAGGAAGAATACGTTGTTGTTGTTGTTGTTGTTGTTGTTGTTGTTGTTGTTATTGTTGTTGTTGTTGTTGTTGTTGTTGTTGTTGTTGTTGTTGTTGTTGTTGTTGTTGTTGTTGGGGCTAATCGCCAATAACAAGCAGATTCCCCACACCTCTACACCGATTTACTTGCGTCACTGTGGGTTACAATTCCATAGAATTTAATTTGCCCGAATATATCCAGAGTATCCGTTTAGGTAACAAAGTGTAGGGCGTTCATTTCGATACCTACTCTTATTTTTAAAACAGCTACGGTGGGGGCACAGACAACTGAGTTCGTAGAAGATGGGTTAGCGTAGCAGGACGAAATAATCACTGCACTGCCACATCGCATTCGGGAGAACCGACAATACTGTTTCGGTCAGAGATTGTGTGGTGATTCACCGAGCTAATTCAATCAGCTACCTGGGATCTCATCCTTACTGTCAACGTTCAGGTAAAACCCTAGTGAAGACTACGTACCACCTTCTGGACACCAGAAAACAGTCATCTCTCAACTGACGAAAGGGGCAATGACAATTGGTACCAGGGTGAGACGACAGTTTAGTCCCCTTGGCAGGGCATCTTTTTTCAAAAGGCTGCGCAATGAGAACTTGCCACTCGGTTATGACTGAATTATATTTTGCGGAGCTGTGATCATTAGGTAAAAACGGTTCCCTGGAACATTCCGAATTCGAGATACCGCGAATTCACGGATGTAACTAATCATGATATGACCTTAAAATTCGTTTAAGCGACTGTAGCCATCAAATGAGTTGTCAGCGTATTTTGAGCAACGTCAGCTGCGCAACCCTTCCTTAACCCACTTTGCACACATGCGAGTCACGAAACTGAAATGACGATGGTTGGATGAACTCAAACGACCGGGTTAACAAGACTTTTAATGCATAAAAACATGTAACATGCGGTTCCCGTATCTGATGCAGAAGGGAAAGGAAACATGTCTTAACGCCGAGGGCTGATGGGGTCACCAAACTTCTTCCCAGGCAGTGTATTAGCGCAGCAAATTACACAAGCGCGGCGAGAGAATGTGACTGCTTGCAATGTCCACCTCAACGAATGATGACCAGTCTACGCTGCACTCTGCGAATCATCGTAAAGTACGGTTAGAACTTATGTCTAAGGTGCTCTGGAGAAATTTGTTGTTTTCGATGGCACAAATATCCTAAAAGCGGCTACGCTGTTTTCTGTGTACACCGTTACTCCTTAATCCACAGAAATCAACGTTGATCGGTGGATGAAGGTAAGAATGTGGTTTTAATAAGGCGAACTTATTAATGTCAATTTCAATGTCACATCGACTTTGCGTGACATGTTTTACGCATCATAAGTCTGGAGTCATTGCTAAACTTGTATCAGAGGTACAAGGGCCCAAGCTATCAGTCAATGTTTTGGACATGTAAACAGCCGAACATGATGGTGCAGTTGGAAGTCGCTTCACTTTTTAGTGAATAAATTTTATTATCACCTTACTGTCAGAGAAACTTCCTACTTGGAGGTAGAGTCAGACACTCCGTTCGCTCACTTGCAGACACAATCGGGCAGCTCAGCAGAGGGCGTATTGCATCGAGGTGACGCAATTTTGGATATCAACGGTGAATCTGCGCGCAATATGTGCCACAAGGAGGCAACAGAAAAAATCCGGTGCTCTGGTACGGAGCTTCATCTGATGGTTTCCAGGTGAGTGCATAGACCAGAAGACGGCAATGTAATGTCTCAAAGAAAGCATGGATGGTATGGTAGATATGTTAATCTTTCACGATGTATTTGACAGACTAATGTATGAATCTGAAAACAGATGGTGCAGAGGTTGATGCAACTGATTTTTCAATGCATCAACGGTGTTTACGCCCAAACAATCACAAAGAATTCAGCAGGCACTAGAAGCCATGTATGCTATACAAACCAGCGCTACAGTTTAATGGCTGATTGGTGTTGATTCCACTGTCATCAAAAACTGTTGACAGCCAATGATGTATAGGGAAACCTAAAGAGCTTAGTCAGCACACGTGGTGCAAGTTGGCAGTCTAACGCCCATATGTAGCTGTTTTTTGGTAACAATCCCCTATGTAACAGCGAAAAGACACGCTGAATATCTTTGCCAACTGCTCCAGTTAGCCGCATAGATTGAATTCCAACGGTAGTTTTGGGGTCAGTGTGAGTCAAGTTTGGGCCGACGAACCGGGTAAGTCCCTTACCTCATGCAGGGGAGATCCTGAAGGAAAAACAATCCACTACTTGTTCCTGTTGTTGCACAGGAAATTGTGAGATGGTGAAAGGGTAGCCAACGGTAGTAGGTTAATGTAATCAGGAAACGATCTGCTCAGCGTGCATGCCACCGTCGGAATGACCGAAATCCTATTGCTCAGTGACTAAACTTCGATTCACTCCTATGTAAATCCTCCGTGTGGATACAGTTTGGTTTCAAATGCAATCATTATACATCCAGATTGCGTACGGACTACTTCACACCGAGAATACATCAAGTTCATCGTATATGTAAATATTATTTGAAGTGTACTCCACGTAGTATCTGAGGGATGAAATAGTGATGTCATTCAACCGTAATGAGATGTCTACTGATTTAAATAACTGAAACGAAATAAAGCACTGTTAGCCTGATATGTCGGTCAAATATTCTCCGCGTTGTTCATTGCAGACGGATGAAGGAAGACTTGTCGGACCTCAGGCCACAGGGTCAGCTCAAATTCAGTGCCCCGCAGTACGGAAGGAGGTAACCCCCGGTTGGTTCCGAAATGAAAGAAAAGTGACCAATTCACACCGAGCGCCTAGTTTCGAGATTTGAAGCGAATTCCTTCATATTTATCGGTTACCAAGAAAAGAATCGTACCGACAATACAATGAACAAACAGCAAACGTTCAGTTAGAATTTATCTACATGTCTTTTATAGGGCTTGACATCACAGGTTACAATGGCATGTCCAGTAACTGATATTAAAGTAGCGTTGCTCAGCGCATGTCGTGGGAAAACATTTTTCAAATTCTTTGTTGCAATGTAATCGTGTTAAGAGCGCCAGAGTTAAATGTGGACCAGCGGTTCGGATACATCTGGGCTTATTAAAGGCAACAATAATGGGCTGGCATGAATAGGATAAGCAGTAAAATTCGCAGTGTGAGAACCGAGACATCCAGAGCACGGGACAATCCCCAATTCGAGGAGTGCGTCAACAGAGATCAGAGTAAAGAAAAGGATTAAAAGGGTTTCTGGCAGAGGCTCACTTTAGCCGGGAAGGAGGATACCTTATTTCTGCAAAGATCTACCGAGATCTCTCACCATTTGGCCATCGAACAGTTAGTTTGTGGCGACGTGTTTCACAGTTACTTTGCCTGCCTCTTCAAGATGGATTTGATTCTCTAGATAAAGGGTCTGAGATGGAGTAAGGAGCGAAATCAGAGCAAATTCTAGGGTTTCCTAACATGTGAAGTCATGAAAATGTCCTATCTATCCAGGACTCATTACTTGTGCATGATCTATACGCTCAGAGTGTATAACTTGTGCTACATTTCGAGACTATGGGGATACTAAAACGGGAGTGGAACAATAGGACAACCGTTAAGTACGAGCAAAAACCGCGAAGGCTCAACAAGCCTCGTGGTTCATCATGGTGAGAACGTCAAAATCAAAAACATGTTAAAGCGCGTGTCAGTGGACGCACTATGGCGTTCACGTGAATAGTCACTGACAGATTTGTCTAGCATCTACGGAAGAGGTAGATGAGCAAACCATCGGTTGATGGTACCGTATCGCTTCTCGTTTGCCCTACAAACAAGGTCGTGTTGCGTCCACTTTGCTCTAGAATGGTCATCCCTTCACCAAATGCAAAAAACGGTGGTTTCCACGTGATATGTTGGGGCCATGATTCTTGAGATTGAAACTATACCGGATATACGATAGCTATTACGGTTTAAATCCGTCGATCGGTCCACTAAAAAAGATCGCGACTGAGAAAAGATTGAAATGACAAGTATTGCAGAATTGGTAGTAAACTTTGAAATATTGCAGAGACGGTGTTCGACCGGCAGACCTCCCAGGATAATGTGCATTTGTGTCTTATACGCCCCCAACGTCATGTAAGACATAAATGAGCCGACAAGTGCAGACAGGAGACGTAGAACAAATCTTACTTTTGGAACGAACAGATATCCCTGATGGACTGTTCCTCATTCTATTTCCGAAGCTGACCAGCGAGTAATATTCTCTGTTCACGCCGGGCACAGTAACAGCTAAATCAAACCGTTGCTCATGCCGATTACTAAAATTCACACTAGCTCAGACCGATCAACAAACCAACCGGACTTCGACTCCGTATTCGCTAAAGTTGTGCCCCTTGTCACCCGAACACGTATACAGGGACGGTTGCGTGGTAAGACGCTCAGGACTGATATAGTCGTAGTGCATCGATGGAGCCGATAATGTCGTTGATTTCGGTGATTTTAAAATCACCGCTTTTGAATTTTATGGTAGCAGTTTGCACTTCGGAGGAGTATGGTGTGAAAACTGCTGGAATGAATCCGAACAAATTGACGCAGAAGCACAGGTCGACTTTGAATCTCGACTAGTTTTTGAGCTGGTGTCGAACGGTTCTCCAGAAGTCGATAGAGCCTGCGTACTGATCAAGACCTGTTATTCGTAAAGCGTAGAATCATTTACACTATACACCAATTCGAGACCCTATCCAGTTGCGACGGTTGCTTAATGCTCGCTTCTCATTGTCGCGTCTTATGCTGCCTGTCGATATGCATTGGCCGGCATGAGCTATCCATCAAGCCCAAGCCACTGCTACTCACTTTGGGACCGCATTGAATCTGACTCACGCTTGGCCGCACCTATTCACCACTGTCCATCTAGTCCGTACGATCGTGACCAACGAGTGTGAGAGAGATTTGCCTTGTTTCTGTTCACTTTTTACTCGTCGCCTCCGTGAGCTGGCCGCCGTTGCATCTTGTGTTGTAATGTGAGTCCGTCGGTGAGCATGCGCTGTTCGCTCGTTGCGTTTCGAGCCATTACACTTCCCCTTTGTCAATGAACAAACGGTGCTTCATCCAATCTAGCTTAAGTCAGCCCTGCATTACCTCTCCGACTCGTACAATCGTGGTTAGTTCGCGTCGGCCTGCTATTTGCCTACGCCGCAGTTATCAAGTTCACCCAAACGATCAGATAAGCTTTGCAAATGACATTAGCCTAGAGGTGGCCAATTCTATCAGTAATTCACATCCTCAAACCGGATAGTGATGTGGGTGAATGCGATTGTGTTCATTACATTTTCATGCACCCAACACAGCCGATTAATCAAAATCAATTGGTAAACATCGTGAAAGATGACTGACCAGCCCAAACGATTCTGATAAATGTGAAAATTTACAACTGAGCGCATATGTACTGAACACGGTAATGGGCACCAGATAACGCGACGAGTTCCACGTACCGATACACATAAACAACAATAGAGCAAAGCGCCTTGCCTAATCTCACTGTCTCTCAAACAGTGAACTCGTATAACTGCTCATGGTGAGTAGGTGAAATCTAAGCAACGCCAACAATGCGGCAGCTGAGGAGGTAAACATTGGCTGTATGGGTCCGATAGTGCATCTATAACGAGTAGGCTATAATCTTACCAAACACATAAAGGTTCATTAATAAACTCGCAAATTATATTTTAGCACGAATGTAGTTGTCCCGGTGATCACATTTTCCTTCGTGTTCGCAAAGATCCTTTTTGTGGACCTCAATAGAGTATCGACTTTTTAGTACTGTGTTCAATGCGATTACAACCGGGAATACTTCAGATTGAAGATTTGACGCAGCGCAGGGAGGAAGAAAGATTGTTCCAATGAAACTCTACCACAAGACTGAAAAGGTAAAAGTGCAGCCCAGAAGGCAGCCTGTAGGACTTGCCCGACAATGCGCTGAGATAGCTTCGTGATCGCTAATTGGGAGAGCTATGCACTATTATCCGCATCGGACGTCCAGGAAATCGGTGGCGAACTCCGGGGTGATCAGATTTCAGGTATCCACGCTGAAACTAGTACCAAAGATGGAAAGCCGCAGCAAAAGTTAATCACAATGTAACCGGCTTACAACTGTCAACTGTAAGAGGATGTTAGCATCCGGTGTTTATGAGGGCGTTGTTACTTATAATCAGTTTGTGATCATACGTCTAAATAACGTAAACCAAAGTTCGTGGGTGTGCATGTAGGCTTGAACATGTTATGTGGGTGGGACTTTGAATAACAGATTATTGTCAGTGGTATTAGAACAGTAAATCGTTAAACACAACAAAATCTTGAGACTGTAGGTGGGAGAATTCTGACGTCAAGAGGCAGTAAAACCACTCACAGTACCGAGACTTCAGGTACGAATGCAATTTCTTATCAGCCACTTGACCAGATGGCTCTCACCAACGCCTTAAGACGATAGTTCGACACACGGCTGTAATGGCCCTCTCAGTAACACATTTTTGTTACGAATTTCGTCAATGTTTGCTACGTCACGTAATTTTAAGCTTCCACTTGATCTGAAGCTTTCGTATTAAAAGCGAAATGTCGCCCAGTAAATGTGGTAACTGGTTGTTTGCAAGCCTTTCAGAAATGATGAGTTCCAATAGATTCCAGGCATATATATATATATATATATATATATATATATATATATATATATATATGTATATATATACGCCGTTATACTAGTGGTCCGAGAAATTAATACGACGAATCACGATAGCTGCAGCTTTCGTACACAACCGAATGGGCACGGCAGGATCGACGAGCCATACTTAGTTTTATCTCAACAAGCTGGCCCTAATGGCGTCATCCAATTCTCAGCTAACTTGCCACAGAGACTCAACTTCAGCTTTACTTGTACTTAGATGATGGACACGGCCAGCATGTGCGACCAAAACAGATGCGGATGCAAGGTATGCGGGTACATGCGTGGGAGTCAAACGTGTCTTGCATGCAATCCACACCCCACGCACATCTGTGGGTATGCGTGTCGACATTTTCACACAGCTGCGAGTGCAAGCAAACTCCGCACAGCCTCCCGTTTAAGGTATTAGAAACGAAGTAAATGATTCGGACAGAGTATCATGTCCATTGACAGCTGGATGGAACGATCGGCTGAGTGTTGCGTCCACTTCGAATAGGCAAACCGATACCGCTTCCCGTGTGTGCAATACTGGATGAGCCACTAGCCAAGCGGTTTACTGTGTATTGTCGATACACATCACCTGGCCGTTTCAGCCTCGATAACCCAGTGGCCCCAATCATGCGAGAAGCATTTGACAACTTCATGACTGTAGTTGACTAGGTGCGTAGCCAAAGGTTAACTGCATTTTCCAAACTGTCGACTCCATTCGAAACAGTCGCCGCGCTGAAGTTGAAATGTGGAACGAACCATCGCCCAGTGAAAGACGAGGTCACTGCTTATTAGAAGTACTGCACGTGGTAAAGTTTGCATTTTAACCTAGGTGGAACCAATGGTGTGCGTCATCCGTTTGCCACTGCGACCCTGCATGTCATCTGCCTATAGGACTGCATAGAGTGGGCTACTGTTGGTGGTTGACGACAATCGACGGGTGGGTGACACGCGCAGTACCCCGCACAGAAGCAATCGAGTTGTACAAATCAAACCACGAAACATGACCATAGAAATGCAAGTCGCTAATTCAGGAAAGAAATTTCTTTTCGACAATTCCCATCAGATGATAGGAACCGGTTAGAACACTTCAGTAGGCCCATAAAGCAAAAGAGTGTTGGTTGAGTTCTAACAAGTTGCATTATTCGTCAGTCCAACTTTCAAACGATATTAGTCGCGCACCCACCCACACTCACATACACCCATACCCATAGTTCGGTCGATGGGATGACGGTGTCCACTGAGCCACCGCCTGCGATCGAAGTGGGCGCACTTACGTTCAACTAATAGACATGGTAGGAGGAGGGTCTACACAAATGCCCTCTGCTTTCACAGTTCGGGTTGCATTAGCTGGATTGAAATGGTCACGATCGTCACTAGTAGCCATCTTCGATGCCTTTCTGAGGATCGTTTTGGTACGACGTAGAAAAGTTTGAGTGTCTGTGTTGAGAATTTGAAGCCCAGTTTAGACTGTGTTCTAAAATCTAACTATTGCTATCGTATATTACCGTGTATAGCCCCTATATATATATATATATATATATATATATATATATATATAAAATCCCTATATAGGCCGACAGTATGACTATGAAACGTCAAATTTGTCCAAAATCGTAAGTCTGTATATTAGCCGACCCCAAAAAAGCAGCAAAAAGAGAAACGAAATTGTTTCTCACCATTTTGCCTTCATCACTACATGCTCGCACTTGAGTGTGCTCAAGCGAAAACTGCTCTACTATTGGTCAGTTCTGGAGACCTAATGTGTTATGATCGTAGTTAATATGGCTTAGAGCAGTGAGAACAAAGATTTTAACGGCACTGGACAGAATACTGATTAGACGTCAAATCACAAAAAACAGGTGAGAGTGTCCGACACAGCCTCGCACAGTCGGGGGCCTCATCCATCAGAATCGCGGTGGAGCAGCACGTGAGAGGGAAGTTCACAATCAGTGGTGTGGAACGACGTTGTACTAGCAATGCATCTAATTGACTAGCATAGCATAATATACAAGCGCTGTGATTCGCTAACCAAAATAGCGCTAACGCGACGTTACACGATCCAACTGAGAGGGGATGTGCGCACATTTCGTGCGATTTTCCAAAGCCGTGGAAACGTGAAAAAATGTCTGGACAGAAGTGATGTGTATATGCTACTGGTTTTAAATTGAAAGTTACCGCATTTGCCGAGCAATCTAATAATTGTATTGCTGTACGCCATTTCACGGTGAAGGAAAACGTTTTGCTACCGCGTCCAGCAGTACGCGGTAGGAGGAAAAGGTTAGCGCAGTGGGTTATGGAGTCACTGCATAACGGGTTAATTGTTACTCGAATGAACATTCGGATTAGGGCGCTCAAAATGTTAAAAAGTCCGGAATTTCAGCCATCAAAACCAATGGATTTTGTTGCTTCCTCCGGATGATGCAATGGTTTTATGAACCGATTCGACTTGTGTCTATGGACCTGCACAAAACTAGCCCAGAAACTGCCGAAGGAATTGGACAGTAAATTTGCATCTCTTCAAAGGTTCGTGATTCAGGTGAGAAAGCAATACGACGTTGAACAATCCCAAATAGGAAATATGGACGCGACCCTATTGTGCTTTAATAAAGACCTTCAAATCACACGGTGGAGCAGAAAGGGGCTAACACAGTTATTGCAAAGACGACGAAACACGAGAAGGCATGGTTCACAGTTGTTTTAGGGCGTCTAGCGGATGGATCCCGTCTATTATCTTCCATTATTTTTAAGCGTATAGCAATACCTAAAGGAGCGGAGTGTTTGTGCGGACTAACGCGAAAGGATGGATGGACGAGAGTGACAGTTAGGGACTGGCTGAACACAGTTTGGGAAAAGCAAAGCGATGCCCTTTTAAAGAAACCATCTATGCTGGTTTGGGATTACTTTAGGGTATATCGAACTGAGAACGTGGAGAAACGATGCCGTGAACTGGAGTCGTCCGTGGCTTTAATCCCCGATGGACTTACATCACTATTGCAGCCATTTGATGTCTGTCTCAATAAGCCCATTAAAGTAAGTCTTCGGGCCAGGTGGATTGAATGGATGACATCTTCTGATTTGGCGTTGACGATGGATGGCAATGTGAAAAAGTTGGCATTGTTACAATGGCAGAGTGGGTGAAAGAAGCGTGGCTGGATATTCCATCAAAAATTATCGTACGGTCATTCAAAAAGTGCTGCATCAGTAATGCCATAGATGGAAGTGAGGACGATGCCATTTTTGAGAAATACAATGACGAGAGCAGTGAAGTTGAAGATGACGATATTCACCATGACGTCCCAATGACAGACGACCAGTATCAAAAAATATTTGGAGATTCTGACCTGGATCCTAGTTTCGAAGGATCGGAATAATTTTAATACCATTGTGCAACGTTTGGATATGTGAGCCTATAGAATCTACCGGTACGTGTTGTTCCGCCATGTCTTTATCCAATGTTATTGTGTGTGATGGTGTTCGACTCTGTATAATCAGTATGTTTCTGTCACTGCTATCCGTCGCGAAAATCAGATGTGTACTATATACTGATAATTTTCGAGAAAAACATAATGTGTCTACCTATAGGCACTCCAAGCCCCCGTCTGGGATACCGCCTGTCACTACCGAGTGGTGCTAAAACAAGATAGGGGCATAGGTGTGCAGTGAATTTCTGGGCGGATTTTACATGTGTTTATCTCAAATTGCACATAACCTTTGTATAAGCGACCCCCCACTACAGCCATGGAAAATTGTCCAAAATTCCTCGGCTTATACAGTGTAATCTACGGTACTTCCAACAGTGTCTCTCTACTGAGCCGTGTTCTGCTATCGTTTCACCTCGCAAACGAAAACGCGGTTCAAATGAGTTCAACGCCAAACGGTTGAAGAGTTCGCAGAGATGAGGGCGCAAAAGGGCAAGGTAAAAACAGTGCTGTATCTCAGTGGCGTTTCTAAATGAGATTATTATGGTCGTCTTCCTGATTGAGCTTTGTCATGGGCAAAAAGTGAATGCAGATTCAATTGTGTAGACACTGTCTTATCGGTCTCATGGATCTACAGCGTACACGGATAATTGGCAAGGAGCGATAGCCCAGAACCAGAGAATACTCATACAGTATTAAATGGTGGGGGATAACAAGTGGATTGTCCTCATCGTGTACAAAAGGCACAGTAGCGAGCAAGTCATCAGGAAACTGTAAAAAAAGCGCGCAAACGAATCACAGTGCGAAGGATCAACATGGGCAACCGGTCGGAAAGGGCTGAGTGAAGGTTATGAGAAGGAAAGCTGGTTGCACACAAGTGCCAATAGCAGTCGACCAAAAGAGAGGAAAGACTGGAGCAGAGCTGTCAGGCTCATAAGTCAAATTTTGCGCATGTCATCTTCGATTCTGTACATCATGAGTTTCAAGTTTTTCAGTTCATTCATCAGTTGGGTTGTTTTAAGGGTGGATGACTTCACTTGCTTCAGGATGGCGATGTCGGCATCGCCGCGTAGGCCCAAGGCATCAACAGCTTCGGTGGAACCCAGGGTGACCTGAAAGGAGATAAAAGCATAAAATCCAGGCGTAACTACATGAAGGGTGGATAATTGTTGTGGTGAGAAATAGCGGAAATTACTTGTACGCCGCATTTTTTGCCCTTGATTTCATACAGAACGGTACAGCGCAAGTCGTTCGCAGTCACACTATAGTCCCGTACGTCTTGTAGCCGCTCACATGAACAGTGATAAGCAGACCTGACAACGCCTAGGTTTATATATATATATATATATATATATATATATATATATATATCAGATTACATACGTTAGTTGTAAGTGGAAAACAACGCTATTATACCGCAATACAAAAAACAAGAAAAAACAACAGAGGCACGCCGGCTGAGTCCCCAGTAACGGATGCCCATCATTCCGGAGAGCTAACAGCCGGCTACCGTGCTGCAAAAAAAGAGTTATATTATGCCTAACGAATGAGATCGGGATTGGAGGGGGAATCTAAAGGGAGGGGGATGGACAAAGAAACAACACAAACGCCATTGGGGCCGGCTCCTAGCCATATCAGCAAGTGTGTCCAACCGAACGTGTTCATCGCCCTTAGAACCCCAGTCAGGCATTCGGGATGCACCAACCGACGCCTGTTTCGAAGTGAGGGTTTTCATTCCTCTCGACCAAGTCATTGCTTGGCCTCCCCTCCTCCTCTTCCAACCGCACCCCCGGCGCGCAAACAATGCATGTCGCGGGAGTCGATGTGCTGGCAGGCGCAACATGTCGCCCAGCCATCGGAGCCTGATGCGTGATCTAATGGTGCTGGGCGGTTCATTAGCACTTCCTGCACCGAATACGCGACGCCGAACACGCTCACTGCTCACGTGGTGCTCCCACCAGACATGAGCTAAGCTGCGGAGGCAGCGATGATCGAACGTGGCTGGCCTCTTTATGTCTATCAACCTGTTGGGCCAGGTTCATCGCGACGAGACTGGACCTCAACCTGGTGCGACGGTTTGTGTGTCTCAGAGATCCATTGAGCTATGCTGGGTGGTGCTGTTTTGTACCTTCAGAGTCAATCATAGCAGATTGGTCAATGGTTAGAGGCTAGACAAACACAGTCTCCTGGGCCTCCAGGTTGGGGATTGGAGTGAGGGTGGCCCCTTACTACATAAAACGACTGTCTGTCGTCCAGTGCCAAAACACCGCTGCCTTGCGGTAGGGTTTTTGAACCAAATACATATGTTTGAGAACCCTAATCGTTCTCATGTCTAGGCCTGTGCAACCTCACAGTATTCTGACCACGCAATACAATGAATCTTTCCCCAAACAATTTCCTGATTCTCTGGCTGCCGCAGAGGATAATCAACGGTGCACTATCTGCTGCATCAAGCAGGGTAGATAGTGGTTTGGATGCTACTGCTCAGGCCTGCCTGTCTTCTTATTCTCCTCTTACGCTTTTTCACCCTTAACGCTTGGTGAGGGGGCTACCCTGTCCTCTGCACGGCAGTAACGTGTAATTTCGTCAAAGCAGAAAGAAGATATAGGTTGCGATATGCCAACATTTCGATTGCTCTCATCAGTCGCAAACACAATACAAGGAGAGACACAGACACATTTATATACATGGGAAAATATTGGCACACCAATGAAACTGTCAAAATCAAGACCAAGGCAATCTGATTGATTGCCTCAAGAGTTTCTGTGCACATAACACAGGTTGATAAGCGCTAATTAGCAATGCCTCACTGATTGCCAACCTTATCGGGTTCCTGTTACGTAATAACACCTTGAACGCATTATTGGGGTTCACATGGTGACCAGTTGTCAAGAGGTGTTTGGCGATAGATGATGACGGACTCCGATTCGTTCTGTGGGGCGTTCCGTTCTGTTGCGCCATCATTTGTTTAACCCACTTTGGCAAGTGCTCATCCACCCTCTGAGCCAACCGACGGTTAGTCTTGCCTATGTAAACATCACCGCAACTGCAGGTGAACTGATAAACCACATGAGGCCGAACTAGCCGAAGGGTAGCTCTGACGGTCCTGAAGTACTAGTTTACGGGTAGTGTGCATGAGGCGCAACTGGGCAGTCGTGTATGTGCGATTTATGGCGGACCTGAGCTTGTGTCCGATATCATTTGCCACATAGTCCCCTTTAAACGGCAAAACCAAATAAACAGCCTTTTTCTCTGCCGTTTGCACTGGCAGTTTCTTCTTGGGGGGTTTGCTGTGCAATTGGATGAACTTTTCGAAACTGTATAAACGGTACGTGGATGACATTTTGGTATTCACTAGAAGCGAACATTTTGCGCGACTGTTAACCACTTTGGGTTCAATTCACCCCAACCTATCGGTGTCCCACGAGATAGAACAAAATGGCAGCCTGTCATTTATGGATATTCTCATCAAGAGACGGGATGGAGGTACACTGCAGCGCACCGTTTACCGCAAGGCGATCTGGAGTGGGCAGTACCTTCACTTTTCCAGTTTCGCCCCGGTTTCATACAAACGCGGTCTAGTGAAGACACTTTTCAACAGGGCTAGACGAATTTGTAGTCCGGAATGGCTGGAAGCCGAAGAAAAGTTTCTGTATAGGACCTTAGTATCGAATGGTTATCCAGAAAAGTTCATCCAAGTGCACAGCAAACCCCCCAAGAAGAAACTGCCAGTGCAAACGGCAGAGAAAAAAACTGTGTGCACTTGATTCCCTAAATACGGCGTGCTTCTGTTTGTCTGTGAAGGAGTGTGGGCCGGCTCCGTTGATGAAACGTGGCTCCCATCCACATGCCTCCCGGCCTTATTCCTTCGTGTTTACACTGTATATGGGGTGTGTGGATGGAGCTGTGGGTGGTGCAGCGCAAGCCATATATATATATATATATATATATATATATATATATATATATATATATATATATGGTTGGCGGCATCCGGTTTCAGATTTGCCTGTCATTGTGGCCAGCCACAGGACGCCTGGGCCTACAGAGAGACCATGGATGGCTTGCGCTGCACCACCCACAGCTCTAACCACACACCCCATATCCAGTGTAAACACGAAGGAATAAGGCCGGGAGGCATGTGGATGGGAGCCACGTTTCATCAACGGAGCCGGCCCACACTCCTTCACAGCAAACACAAGCACACTGTATTTGGGGAATCAAGCGCACACAAGGCGGTGGCTGGACCGTAGTCCGCTCCACACTGAGTGCATGGAACCACTCTTCGAGCCTAACACGGCCACAAGGACCGTGCACACCGTCCCCTCCAGCAACGACCAACTGTCTCCTGGAGCCAGTATGGACGAGGTAGCGGGTAATAGGTAGGCACCTTGTCAACATGCAAATCAAGCGCAGCCACACCGGGGATATCAAACAACAGCCAATCACTTGATATATATATATATATATATATATATATATATATACGAAGAAAATAACTCGATTAATGCATAAGGAAACGGTGACATAAACCTTAAGTTAATGAGTACATGAAATAAATTGTGTACAAACGAATCCTAGATAATTTCACGAGGTCAGAAAGTATACTTTACGGAAATGCCACGAACACATAAATGTTATGGAAGTCGGATACAACTGGCTTAAGTGAGGGGTGCACGTTAATGGAATAGAGTACAGGTAGACATTTATATGAGAAAGAAGAGCACTTAGGCAAAATTGAAAACCCACCACCTGAAATAAAGAGACTTAGCATGCAAGCTCGCGGTTAGTAAATCGAATGCAGCGTACCTACAAACGTTGCGCCGGTTCTGCCTACGTTCTCTGCAGGACCCGTCGTCGCTTCGGTAGTAGTCCCGAGTGGCCTCGCTCATGGCTCACTAAGCCTGCCTAACTAAGGCACTCGCGACCGCATGTTCTACAGCACCATGCGCTTGATGTCGATGGAGAACAACCCATCGGTGCTTGCCGCTTCCGCACTTGCCGCTTCTTCTCTGCATGCATGAGGGCTTTCTCCTGCACCTCAGCAACTGCCTTCGTGATCAGATCGCGCCATGCACGCCGATCAACCGCCTTCGATTCCCATGATCTGCAATCAAGATTATAACGTCTGAGGCTCAGTTTAATCATGTCCTGGTATCGTAACTTTGGTTTCCCCACGTGCCGCTTCCCAATACTCAGCTGACCATATAATAGCTGCTTCGGTATCCGCGTTGAATCCATACGCCACACATGACCGAGCCATCTCAGGCGTCGCAGTAAAAGTATGCACTCCACTGCATACATCCCACTTCGGCGCAAAACTTCCGTGTCTGCAACTCTGTCGCCCCAACAGATGCGCAAAATCCGTCGCAAAAACTGCTGATGGAACCGCTCGAGATATCGCACATCCCGACGGTACATCGTCTACGTTTCACTGCCGTATAGAAGAACGGACAGCACCATGGATTTGTACACCATCAGCTTCGTGCCAATGGTAAGCTGATGGTTGTTCCACACTCGGTACTCGAGCTTCCCGAATGCCGCCGCTGCCTTCGACACGCGGATACGCATCTCACTGTGTAGCTGCTGATCTGTCGACATCACACTCCCAAGGTAGCAAAAGCGGGAGGTGGTTTCCAATACTTCAGCACCAATGCTGATTCGCGGCAACATTGAAGATTGCACCTCCGGAGAAGGCTGAAAGAGACAGACAGTTTTGCTTGTGTTGATGGTGAGCCCAAGTTTCGTCGCTGTCGAAGCCAGAGCACTAGTCATGTTCTGCAACTCATCCGCGCTGTGTGAAAACAACGCACAGTCGTCAGCAAACAGCAACATACGGATAGTTGTCTCACAGACTAGAGTTCATGCACCGAAACGACGGATGTTCAGCAACCCACCATCAATACGGCGCTCCACACGAACACCGTAAGCACAAGCGGCATCAAAAGCACAGGACAATATATATATATATATATATATATATATATATATATATATATATATATATATATATATATATATATATATATATATATATATATATATATATATATATATATATATATATATATAACTACTTCCGGCTGGGCAAAGTGAGCCAATGCTTGGGCGATAACACATGATGATTCCGCTTTTGCGACAAGTGGACCTGCGTAAGCTTAAAGATGAAACGCACCGACTATTGTAAACTGCGGAGAAGACCCACCTTTTGTAGTTGTTTTTCCACTTCCTTCAGTTTCTTTTTCAATGTTGCAATATCAGTTCGGTAACCCTGCAGCTCCAGTTGGCGTCGACGTTCCAAATTTTGATAACGGTTCGTCATCATTTGTAGGCGCTCACTTAGCTTAACTGAATAGTCTTTGTTGGCATTTTCGGACGAAAAGCATTCCTGGCGAGTACGGACTAGCTCTTCCTTAAGTTTGATCACCTGTTGAACAGCGGAGTACAAGGGTCAAGAATGCCTATCGACAAATGAAAACATAGAGATGAGGGAAAAACGGAGTACCGTGCACAGACAGTGGCTAGTGCGCGGCAAGTGAACGAAATTTGGTCGATAAACCGGCGCTTGTTTCTAAGTGAGGCTAATATCCTCGGGCCAGTGACTTAATACCGACGTGCATGTGCGCAAAAGATGAGTGCCGGAGGAAATATTTCATTATTCGCGATGGGTACTTGATGATTCCCCATCCCCGTTACTTCATCAGACACTATAAACCGACAAACGGATGGCCGGGGACGCGACCTCGATTTGCAACATGACACTTCGAGAGCACATGTAAACTAACGGCGTTGATCATGTCGTCGTTGTATATATGAGCACCTGAGCTTTGTAAGTGACTGTGCCTCAACGACAATTCCCTTTCAAGTCAACGTAGTAGAGGGGAGACCAAAACAGCGCACATGAGGGAATTCGAAGGCGCTTCAGCAATCTGTTATTCTCAAGAAAACAACTAAGCATCAAACGGGGGCAAGCTTGAGTGATAAATAAATAAAAAAATCGTATCTTCCTCGATGACGCGAGAAGCTGTTCCCTAGAAGGAACAGATCAAATAATGGTACAGCTTTTCCATGACATTTCCTCAATACATTTTCAGAGATAAACATGGGTGCAATTGCAAATTAGGTTACACAGAGTAATCAGAATAGTTCTGCTATTTTTTCCTGCCGTTGAATCGGGATTCTTCACAAGCACATGACAGATATTTGGACCGAGAGAAAAAAATATGTAATGAAAGGGGCTGTTGTCCGAAATGTTATGTGTATGTGTTTCGGAAATTTATGTAGACACCATGGATACCGTTTTCGAATGCGTTATCTAGGAACTGTGATGTCCCGAACATCTTACTCACGTTTTGGACGGTCAAATGCTTACTAATAGCAAGCTTAAAATTTCAAAGAGTATAGCATGTTCTGATATCACTTAGAAGTTTGTTCCAAATCTTTGAGTAATGGGTTAGAAAGAAACGTTCTCCGATTCTCGTAGTAAATTTTGGAATGATGACCTTTACCTCTTTGTTACGTATTGGGTATCTGCTGTTTACAGATATGTGAACACCGTTTTCCAGACTGCGAATTCGACAATTTATGATTCTGTAAAGAAAACATAGGTTCAGCTTCATTATCCGAAGCCAAACTGGGTCAAATTCAAGTTTATCACATCTCTTTCTGTATGTCAACTTTGAGGAATATCCACATAACTTTTTCGTGAAGCGTCTCTGGACTCTCTCAAGAGCGTGCTGGTCAGATTTCCGTAGATTACACGGTACCATTGAACAGTATTCCATACACGGTAATATGTTTTGTAAAGCGATATGCGAGATTCCGTGAGGTAAAAAGGATGGTAGACATGACCGATGGTCTTCATGGCTTTCGAAACTTGAAAGTCACAATGTTCAGAAAAGTTAAACGTAACTGAATATCGTACGCCCAAGTCGCGAATTGTCCTGCATTGCGAGATATAGGCACCTTGTAGTAATAAACTGTCTGGTGGTACTTGGCATTTGTACGACAAAATATTACATTTGTCCACGGCAAATGACATCTGCCACAGTTGACACCAGGAGTCAAGGGCGGATAGGTTATCCTGAATGAGACGTACGGCTTCCTGAGTATTTGCACGTGGTTGTGAGTAGACAACTTTAATGTCATCAGCAAAGCTAAATGCAACACCATTTCTTATTCTCTGGAATATATCGTTAATATAAATTAGAAAAAGAAGTGGACCAAGAACACTCCCTTGAATCACTCCACTAGTGATTGCTTTCGATTTACAGAAATGGTCGCCTATGCGCACCACCTGCTGTCTACCAGTTAGATATGAAGACAGCCAAGAGGACATCGGTTCTCCAATGCTTATAGCCTTTCGTTTATTCAGTAACCTGTGAGGCACTCTATCAAACGCTTTTTGCATATCCAGGAACCGGATTACGACACTGTTTCCGTTGTCAATGGCAGCCATTGTGTGGTTTAAAAAGTCAGTCTGGCATGTTGCGCAGGATCGACCTTGCATGAAGCCGTGTTGCGAATTGCTGATGATGTTAGCCTTGTTCAAGGATAAAAATGGTTCATCTTTCACTATCCTTTCCATTATTCTAGATACGATGGGTGTGCGATTGATGGGACGAAAATTTTTAACCTCGTGGGCAGCGCCATTTTTATGTCGCGGGATAACAACAGAGATTTTCCATTGAGTAGGGTATACTCCGTTGTTAAAAGTGAGTGTAAAGATGTTGAGCAAATGCAGAAGGAAGTCACTACCACTGCTTTTTATTAAACATGGGGGAATCCCATCAGGGCCTGCGCACGTTGAGGAGTATAAACGAGCGACTTGACCAGTGATTTTCGCTATAGTGAATTCCACTGTGTATAGACCTTCATTATTGTGCGGCATGATAAATGTTGGTGTATCTGATGATTCAGTGAGCATTAATTCGGCAAAATAAGCACTGAAAGCTTCGCAGATATCACCTGGTGCGTCGTAGTATGTTCCATCAGGCGTGGTGATAAAACTGAGATTGTCACTGCAACGCGAACCCCGGACACGGAATAGTTTGGCTAGCTCAGCTGTCTTGCTAGGGCCATTCAGAGCTTTATACTCTTCTAGAATGAGAGTTTTGTCACGTTGATGCCTCTGTTCTTCCATGAGCTTCGACTGCTGTAATAATAGCGCAAAGTCAGCAGTTAACTTGAATTTCTGACGAATCTTATGAAGCTTTCGCGCTGCCTTCAATGCCTTGCGATCGGATTTTGGTTTGGTTTGGTAAGCACATTTTAGTGGTATTGCTGAATCGATGCAGAAGCCGATTATACTATAAAACAGGTCCGTCGCATGTTGAGGACATGAAGAGAGAAAGAATTTATCCCAATTCATCTAACGAACCAGGTCCTTGAATGAGTCCCAGTTGACAGAGTTGAACAGACGATAATGCTTTGTTTTCCGTACATCGGCCATGCGTAGTCTTAGACAGCATTTGATTGCGCGATGATCGCTCCCCGGAAATTCATCAAGAACGTTAACACTGATTGCAGGTATGCACAATGAAAAAATGAGATCCAGAGTACTTTCACCTCTGGTAGGTCGGGAGACTTGTTGCTACCAACCATTCATTTGGATACAGGAGATAAGATTGTGGTATTTCAAAGGAGCGGTTCCTATGGGCCATGAAATCGAAGGCAGATTGAAATCGCCTCCAATAATCTTATGTAAAAATGGTAGGCCAGCGGCGCATTCAAATGCAAGCGTCAAAAGTTCTAGGTCTTCTTGGCTGCCGTTTGGCGCGCTGTATATACATCCCATAAGCAGCTGTTGCTGCTTAACAGATATCGTAAGCCAGAGTGATTCCTGAACATTGTGCAACACTGGGTTATCGAATGTTGCTGCTGTGAGCGAGTTTTTCAGATAAATTACACAGCCACCACCTCGACGACCAGGCCGATTCCTCATAAACTTGTTATATCCGAAAATAGTTAACTGAGTGTCAGACATGCCATCATGGCACCAAGATTCAGTTATAAATAATATATCAGGATTATTCACCAAAACAAACGAGCGTAGTGTGTGGATCTTAGAGTAAAGAGAGCGAATGTTTATCGAAAATACTGAAACAGATGTGAGATATGAGGAAGATTCTTTAGGTTGTGTTATAAACACTGGGGGTTTCAAGCCGAGTGCCTGGACCCAGGTTAGAAATTGTTGAAGAAGTGCGCGTATTGCCAACGGTGAAGAATGATTTGGAGGTGGCCACAGCGGAGGGGGTTGAGACTGAGTATGGCCCTCTAGAAAATGGTTCGAGGGAAAAGTCCATGATTACTGCAATAGCCTGTGGGTGTTGGAGAGTCAAGTTGTATCCTCTGCATCATGTCGCTAATAGGCTGTTGATTACGCAACGCATTGATAGGATTCAGTGGATTGCTATTATTTCCATCTATGGGTAAAATCCGCTTACTTGCGCTCGATATACAAGGATTCACTATACGCGGTGGAGGCACACTGGTGTCAATCCTTACACCAACATCAGCATAATCCATGTGGTTCGTTGATGGGTTTGGAACGTCATGATACCCAATTACACCGCGTGTAAGGTGCAAAGAGAGCGGCACGTCTTCCATAACTTTATGATCAATGGGTGTACGTCTATCCAAACAAAATGACGATACAGAGTCGGGCAATGATGCTTGCGATAAATCTAGGTCAACCGTCCTTTTACTATCAATCAATTTGACCGGATCCATCGAGGTTCTCGATAAGGTTGGACACTGGCCAGAGCAGACTTTAGGCGGGACATGACAGTTCGAGGCTTGAGGTAGCGATTTTGCATACAACTGGGATTTAGCAGTTAATGCAGTTGTTATTCACTGATCCGAATTGTTGTCACTTCGCATGCAGGAAACAGCAATAGGAAACCCTATATGACTGCCAGAACTGATTATTCAAGGGGAACACTATGCACATCACTAGTTTTGTGGATTGTAGTCGTTTTGAGCTTGGTCAGGTTATCATGCTTAGCCGTGAAACTGCGGCCTAGTTGAGGTCCTACAGTAACCAATTTTGCATCTGACGTTGACTTTAGCTCCGAAGTGCGAGAATTAGGTGTTCTACCAGATACAGCATCGAACGCAATAGTGTGGCTCGCATATGCATGTGATTCCATGTTAATTTCAGAAATCACTTTATCATTCACCGCTTCGTCCCTATTTGCAGCAAGCGGGGTATTATCCTCACATTTGTGCTGGCCACTAAGTGGAGCCCGATGGTTACCAAGGCCAGCGGCTGTTTCCATCTTCGACACACAATAAGGCCACTAGGCTTAGCGGTCTCGCATTAGGCTAGCATGCAGCACTGCCCCCAGATCTCAGCGGATCTCGTCGTATTTGCTTTCAGCCGAAATGTGCTGGCGAACATCGATCAGTTCCGGAGATTTAGTAAAGACCCATTGTTCAGACTGCAAACTGGAGTTATCATACGAAGACATAGATGTCACTAGCAACGTCTGGTGAACATGCGGCCAGTGAGTTACAATTGTTGTTGGCCAGGCGAGAAGACGACTCCATAAAACGTTATGTTCACAGGAAAGCTATACAAGGACAGGACTATAGGAAAACTTCAACAGCCTCACTCCTATGCAATACACGCGTTGCGTAGTCAAGACGCTGTTTAATCGAGCCCGCAGAATGTGCACTGACGACTGTTTGGAATCGGAATTGCTGTTCATCACACAGACGTTGCGGACCGACGGATATCCAGTGGCGTTTATGCGATTTCACATTCAACTGAAGGAAAACAGGCCGAGGGTACTTACTGTGCGCAAACTGTCCGTCTACCTTCAATTACGTTTCAAAGGTGATATCGTGGCCGCCCAACTTGAAAGATGTTTGCATACAGCGATTCGCCGGACATTCAACGCCGCCAAATTCTGCCCCATTTGGGAGACCAGGAAGTTGCCTATGCCTCCAGTGAAGCCTACACAACCGATCTCCGCCACAACTGATTGCATTTACCACTTCGTTTATAACTGCGGAAGTAGTTACATTGGCAGAACAGATCGATCCTTGGGTAAGCGCATTGGAGAGCATATCCCAAAACGGATTGCTAAGCTATCGAAACAAGCGGCCGAACAAGAAAATGTATCTAAGCTGCTGGCATCATCTATCGCCAGACATCTAATCGAAACAGGCCATCAGGTTGACCCTGGGTCAACAGGTACAGTTATCTATCGAAATGAAAACCCCCAAAGTTTTGAGGTCTGCCGAAGCTGTGGCGCTTAACCGACATCGCCCTATGCTTTGTGTACACAAACAATTAACAGTCTCCCTAAAGCTTCCTTGGGGCTCATGACCTTAAGGTGAAGCTCGTTGATCTGTTGTTCTTGCGTCTACGTAATTTCCCTTTGTGACCAATTTCAAACCTTCGATTTTTTCTGTCATGTGATTGATTCATATGTATGTTGTTAGTTTGCGGGTGATCAGATAACACGAAATGGTTCCATCTCGCAATACCGGTCTTTTCATTGTCTTATTTGGATAGTTACAACGAGCGCTTATTCAACCTGCATACCAGCATACGTGTATCTGCATTCAGAGAATCTGCCTTCGCTTCCAGCATCGGCGCAATCGCCCGCCTAGCGCCAGTTCTGAAAACGGCTTTCCAATGCTAACCGAGCGGCAAGCGATCGATTTGTGTCCATAGCTTGTCCGAGACTAATGAGCAACGTGAAACTCTGCGGCGGATACTGTGCTGGGAGCCATTGCCCCGCGAGAGCTAAACGAGCGTCACAGTTATCATTACGAGAGCATACACAGCAAAATTCTCCTTCAATCTCATGCAGAGTTTTTTCTTCATCTTTTGGTGAGAAACAGACTGTCGCCGGCCTCGCAGCTCCTGCCATCCATACATGTAATTAGTCTCTAAAACCAAGGGTTTCGTTTCACATAGTTTCGTTTAACATCCACACTCTGGGTCAGATCGGCCAGCAGGCAGCACTAACTCACTGTTCACTCCCTTGGTATTGATGCGTGCTGTGTCACCAAAATAAACAAAATAGTAGTACCGTTATGACGAATCTTCAAATGTCTGGTTGCGAACCGGACGAAAATGACTACACACTGTGTCTCTGGCGATACTGAGTCAATAATTCAAGGTAAATACGACGTCGCTATCGGCCACCGCAAACATGCTGAAGGTAATCTACTCTACTGGATGTCAGTGAACAGTGATTCGGCTTCGAACCTCTACTAGATAAGCACCATCTGAAGGCAAAGTCGTTTCCGTGACTTTCCCTGATGCCCCCAATGACGGCAGTTCTTGGGATTGGGAGCCGATTCCTGTTATCAAATAACGTCTCTTTTTGCAGGGCGAAGAGTTTTGGTATCGTTATTTTTAATGAGAAAAATGCCTAAGTGTGTCGTCTTCCAGGCGCTGAACAACGCCTGAGAGGCCGTTTCGGAGTCGATGCACACAGCACAGACAATGGCGATTGACTCCAGAAACTGTGCACCCACCAGAAACTTAAAAGCACAGCTTTCCAGCACAAACAATCACATCGAGACTCCTGACGCTCACCGAATCCGGACTACATTCTCGTGAGTGCAAGCCTGACGCTCACTCTTCTCATTTCAAAGAAGCGGCTCACTTATAGGCCTCTCGCTGCTTACTTGAAATCGCAGTCCGCAGTTCAACAATATCGTGACGAATTGGCCAACCACTTGCCAAGGATGAATAGGGTGGGTGAACTTAAAGCTGACTTGAATCGTCTCAAGTGTACCATGATAAATGCTTTTGACGCCTGTTGTACACCAACTTAAGACATCGGAACTGCGTATAAATCTATAAGGCATCGATCAGTCTGATCGAAGCATGCAAACAGGTGTCGCTGATTACTGAGTTTCGGCGTGTCTGTAAGGCCCTGAAACGATAATTGACACGGTCTTCGAATCTACCGAAAACGGTGGCGGGTGGCAAGGGTCCGTGAGATGGAGAAAACCAGTGTTGTTTGGAACAGGTGGGTGCTGTTTCAGTTTATCCCAAACACGGGTCTAAGAAAGTCTTCGATGAGAAAATAGTTGAGAAAGATGGACAGTTGATACACTCTTAGCCTCGTCGACTAACCCATTGGGGGGAACATTCTAAAGAGCAGTACATTAGGTCTGCTGCGACACTGCTGTTTGCTGAATCATTTGAGCCGATGTGGGAATTTTAAAAGATGTGGAAATAATTCAACATGAGCTCACTGTGTTGAAGCGAAACAAGGCTACTAAGCCGAAAGACCTTCCTCCAAACTTACTGAAAATTGGAAGTAACATTTTGTTGACTGGAGTTGCTGCCCTATTTTACAAGACACGGGACACCGAGGAAGGGCGCGCAAACTGATGGCTGTCAACTGTTGTGTCCATCATCGAAAAGGATCAAAGGACATTATGCGAAAAGCACCGATGCATTAGCATTGTTTCCATTGCCTTCAAACATCTCACGAGTATCATTCTTCGACGAGTTACGGGTCATCATGAGGAACGAATCGCTGAAACGTAGGCTGACTTCCGCCACGATTGTGGTTGCATCGACTACATATTTACTCTTCGCCAACTGTTAGGACAGACAGTTACAGACGACTGGATGTGATGGCTTTCCTTGACCTGAGAACAACCTTCAACCCTATCGATCGCGCCACCCTGTGTCTCTGTCTAGCCTTGAAGGAGGTATCTAGAAAACTCATTTCCATTCTGAAATCTCTTCACTGAGGCCGGTTAAGAGTGAACGAGAAATTGTCTCCTGAGTTCTCCGCGACAGGCGGAGTTCGCCAGGATTGTCCTATAACTCCTTTCCCCTTCAACTTTGTTATCGAAATGATCATGAATGACTCCGTTCTTTCTGGCTTTTCCGAAAGTTCTGTCACGTGACCAAATGACAAACATTGAGTATGCGGACGGTATAGCTCACCATGGGTCTAACGCAGTGGCTATGCAAGCGTTACTGAACAGACCGATGCGTAGCGCTGTAAGCTTCGACATGTAATTTGCACCTTTAAAATGGACCGATTCATCACCGGTTTTATCTATCAGCCAACAGCCACTGGAAGTGGTGGAGCGGTTAAGTTACTATGGATGCTTTGCCACCTCTTGTAGTCACATCACTGAGTATCAGCAAGGTCTGTTTGGCTTTCCGGAGACGCAAGCACTTGTGGAGATGGCGGGATATCAGCTTGCCGGTGAAAACGCTACGATAGAGCCGTGTTACTGTATGGACCAGAGACTTTGTCAGTTCGTAGAGAAGACATCAAATGGTTGACCGTGTTATAGTACCAGCGCTTACGGAGTGTCGCTCACATCTGGTTGGAACGCCGAGTGAGTAATGCTGAGGTTCGCCAGTCGGTTTTTGGCAAGAGGCCTTTTGGTGCCTTGTTTGATTGTTTGCTGAATCTTAACCGCTTACGTTGGCTAGGTCATGCGCCCGCTGAACAATTTCTTCAATTTGTATTATACGACGCGGCTGCCCCAATTTGGACGAAATCGCGTGGTGGCCAGTCCATGACGTAGCATAAAAGCGTGAGGAAATTGACTGACAGGCCAATTTAGTCTGGCGGGTGTCATCATCGTGGGTATGTATGTATGTAATCTCAACGGTCTAGTAACTAGACATAGAGCCAAGTCTTCGTGGGTGGGGGCCCTAGGACGGTCCACACCAGTGGTCGCAGAACTTATCAGACATGGCGCAGTCAGTGCTAGTCCTGTATTCAGTTTCTTGCATCTACCTGTTAGATTTTATTCCATCCCCATTAGTCATAAGAAATTCTTCATTGATTCTGTTCTCTTTCTATGCGATTTGTGTCCAATCGTATTTCCTTGCCATCGCTACTTATTCTTAGTCTGGCGACGTGAGTCGTGGCAAGTGGATCCACCGCACTTCGGTGCCCAGATGATAGCTGTCCAACTGAACCGAACTGAACTGTTGGCCACTCAGATGCGGGTCTTCAGTTCGCAATGTTCCAACTTGAACGTTCAGGTCGCCAGAGCTCATGCAGTTGACAAAGGAAATTGTATTTGTGAAGCCATCGCTACAGTTTGTAGGTGCATAGGTAGTATAATGATAAACGGGAATTTATTGTTCCGTGCGAATTCGAAGCATGGAACGAGCCAACTAAGCTGACAGCGCGGTATCGAATAGAACGCGCACCGTGAAGGAGACATGAATAAGTCGTTCTGAGTGTATGTGGCGGCTAACCAACTCCATCTGAGGAGAATTCGGTGGAAATCTTCATAATAATTCTTCAATTTGGAGTTAGTTCGGAATTCCAAAACGTGAGTGTAGAAGGATATTTGATAGTGGCGCAAGTGTGTTGTTATACCTTGGCAACTAGTAGCTTGTACGATACGCGACGACGATGGCTGGTGCGATGAAAATGGATATATTTGCCTGCATGCTGTGGAACAAGGCTAAGGGGATGAAGCGGAAGAAGTGCTGGACACAACCACTGATCAGCCTGAAGATAAACATGTACAGCTTCAAAAGTGATCAAGCAGTGCGAAGCTGCAATGGAGTTCATCATTAGACAAATGAGGGTAAAAATGCCCAATGCAATTTCGGAAAGTAACGCGATTCGTAGACTGATGACCTACATCTGAGTTTTCTCTCTATCTTGAGATAAAAGTTGGTTGTCAACTAAATATTTCTAGGTACGCACCAGTAGGAAGAAGAGGCTATTGCAATAGAGCGCCCGGCGCAGATATCGCAGTCAATATCTTCAATGTTTATGCGGAAAAAATGAACGGTTGCGGCCCCCCGATAATGAAAAACACCGCAGAGTTAGATCAAATACGATCTACGGAGCTCAAGGAGCAAAGTAGCTGTTAAACCTAAGCTCCTGTGTCGGCTGTAGAAACTCTTAGAAGCACTCTAATGCCCTGTCACACTTCATTAAAATTCAGGTGATTGAACCCGAATGGAGAACGCATTTAATGGGTGCGGAGGAATTACATATTTTCTCAGAGTTTGGTGATGTAACTGCATAAACCAGGTTGTGACTGGTTAATGGAATATGTTTGTCGATTAAAGACCGCGTATGATCGCGAAACACTGCGATGACAATATCAAAAGAAAGATTTGCCACGGTAAAACAGATTGAATCTTGGTGTATTGGACCACTGGTCTGGATTGCGTGCTTTTCAGGCGGCCATGCAGACCACGGTTGCTTCACATAGTGATGGGTACTAGTGCACGTAGCAGATGAGTTGCCAAGGTCTCTTTTTTCCGAGAACAACTGCAAGACGTGGGTGGCATCACACCGAGAGCAGCAAAGTGAACATGTAGTCTCATGGATACGTGCTACGTTCTGGAGAAGTGGAGTCAGATCAGGAGCGGACTGAGATAGAAAACAGTCTAACACCTACGTAGGGAAGAAGCGGATTGTATGGAACCGGAGGTTTTTCGGAAGAGCTGGCTAATTGGGTGGTATGTACATACAAACTGGTTCACGAGAGAAAAAGCTGATGTTTGATTGACAAGTAAGAAAAAAACTTAACAAAATAAAAGAAGTTTATCGAAGACGCTCATGCTCTCGTCTTATCAAGATTCAGTGTGATAACAGTTCCCCCGAAATTAGGATGATGCGATTGCCATGGACTTATGGAATCGTACAATCAAGCGGTAAGGAGAACCGAGTGTGTATGGGCCCTAAAGAAAAAAGACACGCGCAGCACTTCAAGATTTGTAAATTAAAACGACCTGGTCTCCTGACTGGTAGCATGCCTTATGTGCCTGCAACAGGCAAAAAATAAACGAAGTGTTTACCACTCCCAAACAATGTTTATTCGACATCAGGAGTGAATTTCGTACAATCAGCAATTAACAATAGGGGCCAGACTTCCGTTGTGAATGCATTTTCAACAGGTTACCAGCGGTAGGTAAGGACTAGAGAAGCTCAAAGGAAATAAGCAACTACGGATACCGAAAATCTGGTACAGTGATTTTCGCAGACACTGAACAGCTGATTAGTGTTCAAGTAGCTCATCGTATTGGGTAAACACAGTGTATGATGGCTAAATAATCGAAAATGTGGGTTTAGAATTGGAAAAGCCTACGGAATGTCAAATAGTCACTAATTCAGACGGCGCAAATTGTGGGATGATAAAGTGTGATCATCAATATGCTCAGCACAAAAAATCGGCGCGCAAAATGCACCCTAGTAAGAACGCTGTGTGAATAATACCGTGTAGGTGCTCATAATGGGGCTATATCCCGTACTCTTTGGTAGATTTCCACCGCAAAAGCTAGTTGGATGGCGTCTGTCGCATAGCTACTAATCGTTTACTTCAACGTTTGTGTTCACTGTGAAGAAAACAGATGGTTGAGTAGAATCGCAAAGGTCGCCTGGAAAACTGCAAATATCGATTGAAAAATCTATCCTCGTCGTTACGAAGTTTTCGAGACGGAGATCTCGAGATAAACCGCATAGGTAATCAAAAATAACGTGAGCAAAGGATCGGTAATACACGTGCACTGAATCCTTCACACTCAGCAGTTGATCAACCATCTCAGTACCTCTACAATCCACTTGAATTCAACCTCTCCCTTCGACATTTGTATCGTTTCACTTTACTCGACGGGCATGCAAGCGTTACTGTATACGCTGGCGTAAAGAGCTTCATGATCAAGCATCTTCCTTACGCCATAAAAGTGTAAGGCACTATTGCGGAACTGGGTCGACGAGTCGCCGGTCCCATCCATGAACGAATGGATGCTGCAGGTTGAGCATCGGTTCAGTTATCTCGATAGCTGTATCGCCTCTGGTGGCCACATCGCTGAGGAGATTGCTTCACGTATCAACAACAAAGCCAGTGCGACACGTGAGACTTAATGCAGTAATTATCCCCCATGCTCAAACTTGCGAGTCGCACAGTGACCGAATGGTTTGAGCAAAGGATCAGTTTTCTGAAGAACAATCTAGATGAGTCAGTATCGGCATTTCGAGGAGATTTTGCCGAAGCAACACAAACGTTAGTTAAATCGAACTTTGTTCCATGGGGCCCACGCCATTTGCACTCTAGACACACTAGCAGAAGAGGAAAAACTGTAGTTCAAGGCACTACGAGTAAACGATTAGATATTGCAATTCATAAAGAACTCAGTGACGTGATGAAAGCAGAAGCCCGTCTTCATTTTTGCTATTTAAAATGGACCACATCAGGAGTCGCCGTGGAAAGGACAAGTGTTGCATTGAAAAGATATACAGTGCGAAAGAAACACAGTTGCTCATATCAAGGAGACCACTATATGTGAGCAGTAAAAACCCCGACGCCAAAGCAGTGCACATTCTACTGTTTATACAAGCCCATCTGTGGCAGTAGAGACAGCTACTTTTGGCGCACTGACCGAAGTTCGGGTATCCGGATTCACGAATATAACCCAAAGTGGATGCGCAGACGGATTATCTGACGGCTGAACTGGGTAAATCGAAAAGCAAGGCTACTTGAGCACCGATCATCAGATCAACCCCGGCGCATTATTCACGGTCCTCATTATGCGCAACCAAAAGTCACAAACTCGCAATTTCCTTCGGCCTATTGATGTGGGTCGGCAACAGCCGGCGCTGTGCGCGCGAAGACAACTGACAGCGAATCAAATGTGGTAGCACAAATTGCATAAACCGACCACCAATTGGCCGCCGATAGATCTCGTACCTCTTAATAATAATGCCAGTTGCATGTATATGAATGAAGAGGATGCACGTCTCCAATTTAAAACCCACATCGTCTTCCTGGCAGTATAGGGGGAATTGTAGTTTAAGAACTTGACTGACTTACATAGTATCAATCACCATCACTCCCATTAAAAATTAGCTGAAGGTGAGAAGCACACTTCAACTATTGTGCAGTAATACAAAAGGATAAATGAAAAGGCGAGACACTTAACATTAGAGAATACAAAAACCGGCAACACATTGCTTAAAAATATATTATGCTTCAAGAGAGATCGTGACTGAATGGGGAATATAGGCAGGATCAAGAGAGACAAAGAAGCTCACAACACAAACGCCATTGAGGTCACCTCCTTGCCATGTCAACTAATGTATCCATCCAAACATGTTCATCGTCCTTCGGTCTTCAGCCCGGCAGTCGAGATACACCAACCGTCGCCAAGTTCTAAGTGAGGGACTTCATGCACCTTGACTAAGTCATCGGTCGCCCCCTCCTCATCCATTCACACCAGGATGCGCAAAGAACGCACGTCGCGGGAGTCGGTGTTCTCGTGTGCGCAACACGTGGCACAGTCACCGGAGCCTGGTGCGAGAAATAACGGTGCTGAGTGGTTCACTCGCTTTTCCTACACCAAATACAGGACGCCTAACACGCTCATTGTTCACGCGGTACTCCCAACAGACATGAGCTAAGTAGCGAAGACAAGGATGATCGAACGTGGCTAACTTCTTTACATCTGTTGACTTGATGGACCAGGTTTCGGAACCGTACAGGAGCGTTGAACGTATGTCTGCATTGTAAACTCTGCCCTTCAAAGCAAGTCGTGACGCGCCGCAGACAGAGGTGGCCGATATTGGCAAAAGCACCTCGACCTTTTGCTATGAGGTTCGTGATCTTATTTTGTATTCCACTGGCGCTGATATAGCTGCCTAGATACTTCACTTGCTGGACGACTTTTAGCTGATCACTACCAAGGGTCAGCGCATGGGTGAGTTTCTGTCCATATTGGAAAATGAGTTTAGATTTCGATGGAGCAAAGCATAGTCCGAAACGACTGACAACCAATGCTAATTTGCCCAGTGCAACTTGGCACGTTTGTGAGCTGTCACAGATGAGCGCAATGTCGTCGGCATACTCCAAGTCAAGAAGTCGCTCACCAGGGAGTAGCTCCACATCTTCTAAGTCGTGTCCGGCGAACGCTGTTTCCAGGACTTCGTCAACAGTGAAACAGGAAAGATGACAGCGGGCAATCTGGTCTCACACCGTCGGAGATATTGAAGGGCGGCGAAAGCTTGCCGTAAGCCCTCACTCTGCCCAAGCTACGCGCGTACAGCGCTTGGATAATATTTACATATTTCTCGGGTACACCATTCCTGAGCAGAGTCCCAAAGGGCACATCAATACACCGAATCGAAGGCACCTTTGATGTCGAGGAACACGATTACGGTGGGTCGCCAATAAAAATAGCGGTGCTCCAACAATTGACGTAATGTGAAGATGTGACCAATACAGCTTCGATTTCGACAAAACCCGGCCTGTTCTTCACGAATCTGGCTTTTACGGGTGCCAGCCACTCTGTGAAGAACGATAGAGGCGATTATCTTTGAGACAATTGAGATCAGACTGATCACGCTATGATTGACTTCTTCCGAAAGCGAGCCCCCATTGAGAATTGGGACCATAACGGAGCGGAACCAGTCTGTTGGCGCAGTTTGCTGCTCGCATAGTTTCACAGGTAAGTTGTGCAGATCCTCTACAAGAGGAGGTCCCTCAAATTTAAAGAGAGCTGAAAAAAGTCTATCTGCTCCCACGGCCTTATTCAATTTCAACAGTCTGATCTCACGTTCGACTTCTGCGTATGAAGGTAGGTCCAAGGAGATGGCCAAGGAGAAGGGCGAAAATTGGCAGATAGAGAAGCTGGTAACTCCGGTTCATTAAGCAGCTTTTCGAAATGTTCGGCCCAAGACACCAAGCGCTTTGACAAGCTGTGGGTCGGCTGTCAACTCTCATCGCGCATAGTCTCGCTAATAGCAGCTCTCCTTCTACTTGTTCCCCGTATCAGATTGAATAACTTCCGATGGCTACCAAGGGCAGCAACTATATCTATCTCCGATGCAGGATGAGACTACTAAACTTCGCAGGATTTCTTCAGGCTAGCACGTAGTTTCGACCTGACGTCTTTGCGAGTCTCGTTGTGTTCGCTCCAAACCGGAAGCTGTAGGCGAGTATCCAGAAGTTCCAGAGACTGCGTAGAGACACAACGTCCAGGTTGGCAATTTGATTTGCCACATGAAAACATGTCTGCTGCTAATAACGTCTGGTGAATAAGCGACCAGTGGACCTTTACTGTGTTTAGAGAACGCTTACTCAGCCCGGATGCCAGCGCACTTTGATACGCATTTAGAACGTCTTGCTTCATCAGCAGGCAAATATCTATGCGTTTACAGCGTCGACACCTGCACTCACCGAAGCGAACTGTAAGATCGGCACAAACGCGTGCGTGATCAGAGTCCACGCTTGTGTACCAAATCGGAAGACAGTTTTAGTCACAGTCGCTCTTGATCGCGATGTGATCGATTTGCGCCCATGGCTGGTGAGCGCCATGTCAGTCTTCTGCGAGTCATGTGTCGGAGGTTGTTATTTGTGAGACATACACGAGTATCTTTATACAGGTGTGGCAATCGCCAACCGTTACGGTTACGGGACGCTGCACCGTGTGGGATACTTTTCCAACTTGGTTTTTAGATCACCGGCAAGCACTACATTATCCGCACTTTTTCTGCAACGAGTAAACTTCATCAGTTAGTGATAAAAGTCATCTTTCACCGAGTCCGTGCTATAGTTTGTGAAGGCGTTGACCGCAATGATAAACAGACAGCTTGTGTACCCCCGAGGCTTCAAAACTTTGAACGAGCAAGCTAATCTAACGGCTCATGGCGGTTCATTGGGATCCAATCGATCAGGGCAGTTTCAACCCGATGGTTCAAAGTAACGCTCAAGCTGGCTTGAACGGCATTTGAAGCTGCGTCATCGCCAGACAAGCGTAATGAAAAGGATCCGCCAGTGTCAGATGTTGGGGATCGCAGGGTAAGCACGTAACTCAAATCTTGCAAACGAGTTTCCGATAAGCAGCAGATACCTATTGATGGGATCGGCAGCGCTCGGGCAAGTACTGCCGGTTTGCCAATCTGCAACAAAGTGCGCACATTGAGGCATGCGAATCAGCGAGAATCAGGGGGCCCAAAGAGAAACGGATGAACTGACGTTGTCCGCGTCCTTGAACATGAACTTGTTGACTGAACTGGAGCAACGGCCTGCGATTGTGTGTGGGTTGAAAGTAGAAGACACGCGACCATTGAAGCAAGACTGAACATAGTCAAAATTTGGAGGTTAAAACAAGTTGAAAACGGTTTCAATCATTTGTGGAGACAAGAGAACGCCAACATGTCAAGGCGTACAACGCTGCGATAAGGCCGATGCGACTTAACAGATCAAAACACGGTCAGTTCGAACGGAGAATAAGAGATTGGCCGTTTTGGATCGTTGGCGATTGCACTCTTAGATACACTGGGTGGGCAATACTGAAGTCCACAGTTGAGAGAATGTTTAATAAACTTGGCTGATTTGCGTTGCTTAGACCATGGTTGCTGGATACCTGTTGATCGCCTTCTTCGGTGTGCATTATGTGACATCGCTGGTGAGAGGGGTTACTGGGTGATAAAGTGGCATAAGAGCGTGAAGAAACTGACAGGGGCATAGACACAGACTAATGTGCCGTCATCGTGGATGGGGGCCGCGGAGTCGGCTACATCAGTGGCTGGCATGGTGCAGGCGCAGATGAAGTTTTTGCAATCAGTTTCCCGAATCTATCTTACAAGATGTCTTTCCAATAATTTCTACTCAATTTGTCACAGCCCATTCGTCTTTGTGTTCTATTTGCATTCTATCCCATTACCATAGCATCGCTAAGTATTCTCATCCTGGTGAGACGAGTCGTGAAAACTGGATTCACTGCACGTCGGTGCCCGGATGATAGCCGTCGGATCACTGTTTAACTGAAATATAAACTGTCCTAGTTGCACACAACAAATCGCTTCATTCGTGCTATCACAGCGATGTAATGTGTGGTAACTCCGATGGTCGCTCGCATGGCTGTTACCAAAACAGCAGCAGCAAAAAGTAATGTTACTGAGTGGACAAAGCCCGGTAATTGCTATCACCCGGCTCCCCGGCAAGTGTTACGTCAAAGATTCCCATAGGAATGTAACCATAGTTCTTCATCACAGGCTCAGTGTTCAAGGTGCGATGAGCAACACTGTGTCTACATCCTAACGATGAAGTTTCATTGGTAGCAGAGCCCATGAGGCTCCCTGTGTTTGCCAGAGATGTGAGCTATGAAAATAGGTTTATCGGAGCATTAAAGCGCGCATATATCGAGCGAGCGAACAACTCAAGCGGTAGATACCGGATGGAATCCCGTCAACTGGTGCAGCTTTGGGTGGTAAGCTATAAACATCCCATCAGCTGAGTTAACATTAGAGCTTGTACCAATTCGATGCACGTATAAGAACATGATGTCACTAATATCGCACAAGGGAGTGGGATGTGAGAAAAAAACATAAATTATTGGGACAGATCACAACCCCTAAGTAGCAACGCCGTGTAGGTGGGAATAGAATGAGCTTGATTCATGAAGACGCGCAGTATTGATGTCCCAATGAAAAATGAACACATCTGTTGCGCGTGTTACACGCTACAGACGCAGGTTTACCGTTTACCAGTCGGGAATGTATACACTATATATTCAACACGGCCAATAGTACAATTGGCATAGTGCCACAACGTATGGAAAATACAATAAACATACGAAGATAGAGAGAAAAAACGATGTTCATGGGAATAGTGAGTCACAACAAGTCCGCCATTGTGCACGATTTCTTGCCATATCCAAGAGCGTTTCCAGCCATGTGTGTTCTGGATCCTTCAGCCAGGGAGCCGAGAGCGCCCGACCATGACTAACTTTGATGTTAGCTCCTTCATGCTAGTGGCCCAAATCATACGTTGGCCACCTTGCTTTCGCTTCTAGCCGACGTCTGTGTGCGCGAAGAGGTCACGGCAAGGTAAGCGATGAGTAGGCATACGGAGAAGGTGCCCAAGCCACTGAAGTCTGCGCAGAGAAATTATACTGCCCAGTGGCCCGCAAAGTCTGTCTGATCTGGAAATCCTTCGCCGAATATCTTCATTCCTAGTGTGATGTTGCCATCGTACATCAGCAATGCTCCGAAGGCAGCGGTGGTCAAAAACAGACAGCATCTCAACATCCTTTGCGCGAACAGGCCAAGTTTCGCAGCCATAGAGCAGAACTGCTTTCATTGTGATATTGCTAAGTTGGCCCTTCAGAGCTAGACTCAGACCACCACGAAGTCAGAGATGGCGGAGATTGTCAAAAGCAACCCGAGCCTTGGAGACGCGCAAAGAGACCTCATCCGATAAGCCATTAGCGCTGAGGCAGCTTTCGAGGTAAACGAACTTGTCTACCACTTCCAATGAATGATGTAGAAGGGTAAGGTCAGGAACAGCGCCTGGCCAGTCCTGCAGGAAAACCTTGCATTTCGATGGTGCGAAGGTCATTCCAAACTGGGAGACAGACATATTCAACCTACACAGAACATTTTGGGCGACCTGTGAGGAAGCGCAGCTTACGGCGATATCGTGTGCATACTCCAAATCCAGAAGTTGGTCCCCCGGAAGCAGCTCGACGCCGCTGGGTTCGCAGTTCTCCAGAGCACTCTCTAAGATTTCGTCTATAGCGAAATTGAACAAGGGAGATGCTGGGCAACCCTATCTCACGCCACTGGTGATACTAAAGGGGCGCGAAAGTCCGCCGCACACCCGCACTCGGTCCGAGGTTTGAGAGTAGATGGCTTGAAGTAAAGTGACATAGTTCTCGGGCACTCACCTTCTCAGTAGACAACTCCAGCGAGCAGCTCTGTCGACTGAGTCAAACGCGGCTCGTACGTCTAAGAAGACAACGATTGTTAGCTGGCCAAATGTTTGACGATGCTTGAGTGTTTGGCGGAGTGTAAAGATGTGATCGATGCAACTCCGACCTAAGGGGAACCCAGCCTGCTCTTAAAGTATGCTCTGTTTGCGTACCAAACTGAGCCACCTTAGAAGCAGAGCTGCAAGCAGCTTGGAAGCAATGCAGATGAGACTAATCCCTCTGTGGTTGTTGCATAGTTCGGGTGCCCTTTTTAAAGACGGGCACAATATCCGCTGGGCTTCAATCGGAGGGGATAACTTCAGTGATCCAGATTTCTTGGAGGAGAGAAGTTAACTCCTGAACAAGTATTGGACTGACATCTTTGAAAAGAGCCGGAGAGAGTCAGAGGCGAAGCTCGTGGGCAACCTCAGCCTCGGATGGTGATGACGCGTTTGCACACCAGGGAGAGCTCTGGACTCCAGAATGGGATATCATTGGTGCTGCTGGCCAATTAAACTGCTGCTCAAAGTGCTCGGTCTAAGGCTCGAGTCAGCGTTTTTGGCAGTGGATTGGTTCGCCATTGGTTTCGCATAAAAATTCGTTTATAGTCGGACTTTTGCTGCCAGTAGATCGGATCGGGAGGGAAAGCTTACGGAAATTCCCCGAGGTGGCCGCATGCTCCATCTCAATGACCCGCTACGTCCACCAAGCCTCGCGATCTTCCCGAAGAAGCTGTTTGAGCTCAGCGTTAGTAGTCTTGCGTAGTGAATGCTATTTAACGCTAGTAGGAATTGCTCGACGGGCTTCGAGAAGTTGGAGGGATCGTGCAGAGATCCAGTGTTTGACAAGACTACTGGTGAAGCCACAGACCAGGGTTGCAGAGTTGTACATGACGTCGCGGATGTGTGTCCAGTGTGATTCAATATGTGTGCATGAGGCAGTCTTCAGGTCAAGGCATCCTGAAATGCGCGGAGAACGTTCGGGGCAAAAAGCTTAGCTACGTCAAGCCGTTTCTGGCGACGCTGCTGAGAGCCACCAAGACGTAGCGCAAGCTTGGCACACACCAGCGCGTGATCCGAAGTGAGATAGGTACTCCAGATTGATTTGGAATCCTGTATGCTACTTCGCCAGCGAAAGCTAATAGCGACGTGGTCATTTTGTGTTCACAGCTGGCCAGGTGATGGGGGTCTCTGGGTGGCGCGTTGCCGCCAGGATACTCGAAAGCTAGTGCTCGACAGAAAGTGGTCGTGATCATTTCTGAGCTCATTTGTTCGCCGAGCTTCGGAGTTGGGATGCAAACGTTTCATCACCAAGCGAGGTCGTGATCAGCTTAAAGCTGAAGTAGTCGATCACCGTTGTCAGTTCTGTGAGTGCCATGGCCGTGTTGACAACCGAATTCACGTTCGTCAACTTCAAGTCTACCGACCTGCACGTGCAAGTCCCCGGCGAGCACCACGATGTCGGTACGGCGCTTTTTACAGAGAAGGTTGGCTAGTTGACCATAGAACTCATCTTTAACCGACTCCGGGCTGCAATCTGTGGGAGCGTACGCTGCGACAATGAATAGACAGCGTCTGTTGGTTTCGCGCCTGGACAGTCGCACTGAAACTTCAAGTTGGATCGCGCATAGTCGACTGTTAACAGGGATCCAGTCTAGTAGCGCGATCTCAGCACGTGTGCTCAACGCAATCCCCGCGCCAGCATAAACAGCGGCTTCGGCGGTTGAGTCTCAGATAGGCGCGAAGTGAAAATGCCAGTGGAATTCGCAGAAGGTGAAACTAGTCGCAGCGTCGTGCTAGAGTCCTGTAAACGGGTCTCACTTGACAGCAGACATCATTGGCCATAGTTTCTAGAGTGCGAGCAAGGGTTGCATGTGATCCAATCTGCATCAGCGTCCGAACATTGAAGACTGCCAGCTTAAATTGGGAATGGGACGCTAGAAATAGCTTGTCAACACGAGTTGGCGCATCTTTGGACCTAGGCTCCTGATCCGTATAGCGAGAACGTTCGCCCAAGGCGGCATGATGTTGTGAACTCGAAAACGGAGGGGAAGATCGAGAATGGGGGTTGAAGAAACGTGGAATATAGTGACTAAACGGTGGTGCGGTAAAAGGTGGTTTGGCAGGTTCAGCCGCCAGCACCTAGGCCGATGAGAGTAGTTCGAGAGTGAGAGCAGATAGAGCGAGAGCGGAGAGAACGAAGGAAGAATTGTTGTGACATGGATTCATAATTTGTGCGGGCATAGTACTTCCCGGTTGCCCAGGTCGAGGAAGAGGGTTGACTTAGGGGACCCCACCCGGAGCCTTGGGTCGGGAATGACGGAAAAAACCACATCAGGAATATAAAGAATGGAAATACTGAAGGCACAAAAGGTTAGTGGTTGAGAACGAATGCGGGGCGTAACACTGGCGAAGATGAGAACTGGAGGGAGCGAAAACCGAGGAGAATGAGTATACCAACTAACTAGATGAGGCGAAAACGGTATCATAAAGAAGAGAGAGAGAATTGGTAGTTGAAAGAAATGTGTAGAGCCTAGAGTTTAGATGCAACGATATGGAAATCGAGAAAAACCGGAAGACAAATCTAGCAAGACAATGAAATGTCCCAACTCAAATGGGAAGACTAGCTCGGGCAAGCATGGACCGCTGTACAACCAAGGGAACTAAACGACACTATCGGAGTCGCAAGCTTTAGAAAACATTGGTGAAGTGTGTCCGAACGTGCAGTCCAAGACTATTGTGTGTAAGTGGGCTCAAGTTCACTTCCAAGCGGTCACAATCCCCGCACACGATAGCTCACTCGTCATCAAAAACATGAACAGAAGTGTGCCCTTTGCAAACAAGAAGTAGGTGACCATGAAAAACTGTGACGGGACATACTGTTCGTTGCCCAAGCGGAGCTTTTCCTCAAAATCCTTTCGAAGTGCGTCTGATTCCTCCTGCATCACTTGGCGGTCCTCCATAAGACTGTCGATCTGCTCCTTGGCGACCACAGTCTGCTCCGCCAGTTGCGTCTGCATGGACCGAAGGCTAGATCTGACCACTTCCAGTTCACGAATCAAGGCTTCGTGTTCCAGACGGGAGACGTTCGATCGAGCAAGATTGCCCCCACCACGTAGCCCGCTAAGTGAAGCGCCAACGGAGGTGTCTACAGAAAACGAAGTAGTAGTTAAGTTGAACTAGGAGGAGGATATGTACGGTCAACGTGCATACTAAACTATGGCTCAACAGTTGCGTGAAGGCACGGCCAGGGAAAATGAGGCACCCAGTAGGTGGATAGATAACTTGGACTACAACAATCATTCCTAAACAAAAACGTTAGCTAGGAGTGGGAAACACCTCAGTCTATTATGTCGCAATAAAATCCAATTAGATGATAATAGAAAATAATGGGGAAAGGAAAGAAACAACTGAAATAGCTGTTAGAGAGGGAGGCCAAACGGGATAAGGTGTGATAAAGAAACTCACAACACGGACGCCACTGAGGTCGGTTCTTCATCATGTAATCAAGCGTATCTAACCAAACGTGTCCATCGACTTTAGGATTCCAACCAGTAACTCAACATGATCCAACCGAGGTCAATCTCGAATTGATGGTATTTACTACACTTGACAAAGTCATCGGTTGCCCTCTGGTCCTCTTCTTCCATTCAGTCGCCGGTCATGCAAAGAACACACGTCGCGAGAGTCAGTATGTTGGCATGCGTTGCACATGGCTCAGTCATCGGAGCCTGTTGCGTCAAATAATCATGCTGAGTAGTACACTCGCTGTTTGTGCGTTAGAAACAAGACGCCAAGCCCGCTAATTGTTCACGCGGTGTTTCCGCTAGATGTGAGCGAGACTTCAAAGGCAACGGTACCTTGGATCACAGCAAAGCACCATTGGGTGATACCCGCATGATATACAAAATCAAACTGTACACTTGTTCCATGGTTCGAGTAGGGGTGCACTTCACCATCCTCTGTATCATGTCACCCAGACTGTTATCAGCCGCTATCCGAACCTCAAAAGCTTATTGGGAGGTCCTAGACCTAGGGAACCTAGCGAATAAGCAACTACATGACATGTGACGAAAATGCCTGGTTGCGAAATGTGGCATACGGCGGAGTACAAATTGTATACTTCACAGTCCAGGAGCTGAACTGGCAGTGAGACAGGTTGCGAAAGTGAATGCGCTTACGAAATATGAGCAGAAATGGGTCGCTGCGGTTACTGTAATGCGTTGCCCTGCTAGTGCTCTGTAAATCGACAGGGAGCTTTGGACCAGAGTCGAGCACATCCATCTCCGTCCTGTAATTGGGGACAGATGTGCGGATCGCGAATAGAAAGTCAACGCTTTATTTCTCGTACGGCGGTCACTGACCTAGGTGCGTTTCAAGACGTGATGTAAAAGGGACTTGTGGTGGTAAATCATGTGATCATACCAGCAGACCTCGAGGGCATGCAGTGTCAGTTGGAGAGTATGTATTAACAAAACGACCTACTTACAGTATCCGCCTTGGGCATTGGTTTCTAGAACTTTGGCAGTGACCATGGGAAACTAAATAAATAAATAACCTTTTATTCTCGACAATGCGAGGCACACCTTTACAGGCATGATCATGTTAAGCTAACATAGTGTGATCAAAAAGGTACAAAAATACATGTTTGGCATGACAGCGAATGTGTATAGGTGCATATACGTATGTAACTGTGTATGAATGTAGCTATGTAGCTTGCGTTTGTGAATGTGCCGTAGCATTTTTGACTGTTTGTAATCGTCAAGAATGTGAGAATAAGCAATTGATATCAGTGGGTTGGATAGCATTTTCCGGATATCCACGGGGCAGTGACTTTAGTTTGTGGCGAGTCACATCCCCCAGGTCGCAGTGTTGATAAGCAGATATTTGTTGCTTTTTATAGGGAGAACGTTTGCCAGGCGAAAACCCACTACATCCTGGAACAGTGCCGCCAAACTATTTGCTAGAACGGGTTCAACCCGAACCACCCAGCTGGCACCACGAGGAGGCTGTTCGGTTAGTGAATAGAAAGTCAAGGCTTTATTTTCGTACGGCGATCACTGATCTAGGTGCATTGCAAGACGCGATGCAAAACGGACTTGTGGTGGTGAATCATGTGATCATACCAGTAGACATCGAGGGCATGCAGTGTCAGTTGGAGAGTACGTATCAAAAAAACGACCTAATTGCGGTATCCGCCTTGGATATTGGTTTCTAGGACTTTGGCAGTGACCACGGAAAATTCGGTTGGTTTGCACCCTTATATGATCTATCCTCTCCGTAGGCCTCAAAGGAAAGCTCATATAGAGATGGAAAGTCAGGTCTCAAGCGAAGCCGACCTTCCTGGAACACTTCTAGGAATGTAAAGATCAGAGTGACTAATCGGTGTAATCGCTTCGATACAAAGAAAAGCTGCGACGATGGAGCACGAGATGAAAGCAGTGCGTTGGTTTCAAAAGAGGATAAAACGAACCGAGCATTGCCGTTGCATCTAACTTGGTCTAGAAGATCAAGTGCAGAGAAACGCGGAATCTTCACGCTTGGAGCATAAGCAAAAGAGTTCAGTCAGTTCTGGTAACGTTCACTGACATAAGGCCACCGATGTCTATGTGACAGTGCGAACTAAGGACTCAATTCAGTTCAGTCCTTCAACTTTGATTGGCAAACTAAAGTGTGGTGGATTGTTGTTTGACACAAGTCCCCCGAAACAATGGTAACTTAAGACGTAACAAGAATTAAAAGCGTCAAATGGAATGGTCAAGGGCCTGAAGGGAGCGAAAGAATGCAGCAGCGCCACCGACTACATGAGTAGGCCAAATCTGATAAAGCGTCCAACTACTGATGTGGCTGGTTTCGAGATCCCCATCCAGGGAGACGCCATGAACCAACAAAAGTCAGTCTCTCGGTGCGTTGCATCCTGTTCTTTTGCCATGTAATTGATTGATCACTGCCAGGTTTCACACAGCCAGGCGCAGTATTGGCAAACGACACGCACTTGGATAAACGGCATGCGGAGCACATGATGGAACCAACAGACGCGATTCGAATTTAACAAATACTCCGACGGGGCAGCGGAAGGCCTGTTACCAGATAGTAAATGACGAACCCCCTTAGTACTCACACAATTATTCCATAATATGAGTGATGCATCATAGGAACTGGTGATCAAACGCAATCCGCTTCCCAACATCCTCAGCGTGCAGCGACCAGACTTCGAATCTACACAGTATCAATGGCCGCACCACGACGTTGCAAACCGTTCCACCAACCGAAATACTAACATTTTGCCGTCCCCATAAGTGACGGAGGCTTTGAAAAGTCATGCTAGCCCTAGCAACATATATCGTAGTTTCTTCGACAGATGCTTGTCATAGATGAGACGGCTACGCGGGTAAATAAACTGATCGACGGGTTCGAGTGGTTGCTTAGTGGTAGCGAGAACTAGTGGTGATTCGACCAGGTTCTACAGCGGTACCCTGCATTTTGAAGGTGCAAAGCAAATGCCAGAGTGTGCAGAGTTACGCGCCAGTCTGTTCAGTAGCGCTCGTAAGACGACTGCGCATTACGTTATCATAGTATAGGTTTGACAGATGGCTGTCTAGCAGAATATCTACCTTAGGCGAATTGGAGGGAGAAAGAGTAGTTATCCATGAAAAGAAGTAGAGAAATATGTCAACCCCGAAGCACTCCACTTAACGTGGCGGACTCAAACAAGTTTCTGTAACTCTCTACAAGTCCATGAGGTACGCAGTGTATGGATCTTGGAAGAAAGAGGAAGTTCCTAAATGCATTCACCAAAAATGGATGGAACCAAAGACGATCTTTAAGTCAAACAAAGTGTACAATCATAAGTTTTTGCACGAACGTTGAAGTTCGATGTGGCCAATGCACCTGCTGCTGGGGCGAAAACTAGTCTGACTTCCACCGAGTCGTTTCTCATAAGAATCCGTGAATCGCCATGGAATGATGCACTCCAGCAATCTGGAAACAGATGGGATCAGACTGATTACACGATGATTTTCACAAGATATCCTTCAGTTCTTTTCAGTGAGGTGGTTGACAACCGCTGGAATTCCCTGCGAAATTCGACTACCTGGACAACTGTATCAGCGACTGCGGAATAGAAGACAACACTACGGACCGAATAGTAAAAGCTCGAGGTGCCATTGCCAATCTTCGCTATTTGTGGTGCGGGCACGACATCACGCTTGCCCTGAAGTGGAGAGTCTACAATGCAGCCGTCGATTCAACCCTTATAGGAGCTTGTGAAACATGGCCTATTAGATTGGTAGACGTAAAGGGACTAGATGCGATCCACCAACGAGACTTTCTTAATTTACATCTGGTGGGAATACCGCGTGAGCAATCAGTGTGTTCGGCGACTTGCTTATATTGCACGAATAGCGAGTGTATCGCTCAATATGGTAATTTCATGCTCCAGGCTCCGAGGGCTGTACTACGTGTTGCGCATGCCAGCACACCAACTCCCGCGATGTGCGTTAGTTGCGCAACCGGAATGTTGATGGAAGATAATGAGAGAAGGAAAACCGATGCCTAAATCAAGAGGAATGGAGGCCCTCACTTCGAACCTGGCATCGGTTGGTACCTCCACAGTGAGGGGCTGGATATACTTGTCAATATGGTGAATAGCCGACCGCAGTGTCGTTCGCGTCGACATTTTGCCCCCGCCGTCCCGCCTAGCCTCTCTCTTCAACCATGGCCTCGTCGTCAATGAAGAGTATGAAACAAAGAACAATAATATTTTCGTTCATCTTTGCCTTAGTTGTCTTTGCGATTTTGTGTAGGCGAAAAAGCTATCACTTTCTGAGCCAAAGGATGTCTAAGAAAGCAGAAGATTGAGGAGAGCAATCAAAGTGCAACCAGGTATTATGGCTTCGAGTACCAAGCAGTGAGCTTACGATGAATGAAGATTGAGTTCAGATACTCGGAAGAAATGGTAGTAGACCGCCTAAAAGAATGGGAGCGTATCGAGAAAACCATTGCACATGCCCATAAAGAGACTAGCGTATCGAAAGTAAAAAGGCTTTTGAATAGCAAAGCGGCAAATGCAGATTGACAGTACCTTATCCTCCTTTGCACGTGGTGCTGCGACTAAAGTGATCGCGTGTGTGTATGTGGAGCCGACCTGGCACTTCATCAATGTGAACACGAACAGTCTAAGTCGCACAGGTTACGAGTAATTCAGAAAGAAGTATTTTTCATCGTAGCTAAGAGACACTGCTTTCAGCTCATTCACGGACCCATGTGGATGGCGCGCCTGAGATGCCACATGCGATAGATCGTCGCTGAAGCTGAGTCCGATGTGAAAAGTGCGCTGTTGTAGGCTTTACGTCGAAGCTCCAAGGGATAGGTCAAGCCTGCTGTGATGGATGCGGCTGTCGGTAAGGAACCTACCCGCGTGCTGTCCCACTCCTGGTTGCAGCATACTGTTGACCGTTGTTGGAGAAGAGTGCATGCATAAGCTTCGAGATCACGTAGGCTGAAAGAGTGGTTCCCTCCAGCATGAAATGGTTCACAAACCATCTTCCACCCTGTGTAAGTCTGATACGCAAGTTAACTTCTACGTCATTGATATGTATGTAGGAAAAATGCAGTTAAACTCTATATTAATCGTAAAGCCCATTCTTCTGTCGCCGGGTCCTATCCCTTCAGATGTGAGTGGAGTTGCGAAGATGCGACCCAAGCCCCCTCCTCTAAATGTCCGTTGCAGGCGAAGTAAATATACGTGCCAACTCGCAAACACAGTGAAGAACAAATCTGGAAACGTAGGTCACTAAACACTACTAATTTCATATTTACTTGCTTAATCCCGTATCGTGTTGTGATGTTTGACTTCGGTTAACACACGAGTGCTTTCAGCACTGTTATATTGCGCGAAACGTCATTAAGAACATCTCGTCGAACTAAAAAGTCAAAATTTGCGACAGTTAAACTTGAAGTCGGACTGCTACTGTATAGTCATGCACGCCACCAATCTATAAATAGACACAGAAACCCTAATAACCAGAAGGAACGTTCAGCATACGCAATATCCTCAAATTCTGCTCTATGGTTGACCATGCACAATTGTGAAAAGACTCCTACTAAGGATAATAGTTGGTCTTAAACATACTGCGGGTTCAAATTGGTGACTGTAGATAGCGAAATCAGCATCGACAAGCGCCTGTGTTGGTGCATTAGTGGTAGTTCTTATTTGGGGTTATGTGTCCTACTGTCTTACCCCATATCGTCCGCTGTCTTGTTTAGCATGTGATCTGACTCTCGGTTAACACACTGCCCATTGACCTCAGTGATCTTAATATATGCTTCAGAAACCCATTAGATACGGTGAATGAAATCGGTTGTAAGGTCGGGATTATCAGAAGGGGATAGCGGACTAAAACCCTAGGTGAACAGTAATAGGGGAAGGATTTACTGGAAGCTGCACTACCACGGCCACCAAGCGATGATAAAGGTTCCGCGCCGTCACTTACAGCTCAGTCGCCCAAATCGCTGGTTATTAATAACCTCTAAACGCCGCATGGCGCGAAAACGCATCAAACCGTTTCTTTCGCAAATGCAACCTACAATGCGTATAATTACTTTCTGCGTTAGTTTGGGCATTTTCTGAAACCAAATCTGATTATATCAGTATAACAGGTCACCGCAATTTGCAGTCTGTTTGAAGTTACAACCACTAAAAAGTAGTGAGTGTGAACGCGGAGTTAAGGTGCAATTTGGCTCATAAGCGGTTAATACCTTAACGCCGGATATCGCGAAAACGTCTCAAACCGTTTCTTTCGCTAATGCAACTTACAATGCACATATTTTTTTCAGCGTTGGTTTTGACATTTTTCTTGAGGCAAAGCTGATTCTATCAGTATGATAGGTCACCGCAACATCTGAAGAAAAGACTCATCGTAAAAATGTAGTAGTGAGAGGTGTCAAATGGTTTGACAACAGAGCAGTTAGTGTTTCCAGCACTTTTGCCAGTGCTCAACCAGTTTGCAGTACTCAAAAATGGGACAGAAAATGGAAAGCGGATGTGCCTGTGGAGTGTCCAAGCATCACCACCATGTATCATCAATTCATAGACGGTGTTGATGCTCTGGACGCACTGACTGCTTATTATCGGATCCACATCAGATCCAGAAAATACCACCACAGGTCTTTATCCATTTTGTTGACATTGTATTAGTAAACTGCTGGTTACTCTATCAAAGTGGTTGCGACTCCCTGGGTGTATCCCTACAGAAACAGAAAGACTTGCTTACTTTCAGATTAACTATCGGAGAGACACTGCTCATGCAAACCGAACTCATATCAACGAAGAAGAGAGGACGGCTCTCGCCATCAATTAAAACGGAATTAAAAAAGAGGAAACGCCGAGGTCCAGCTCAAGTTATTCCATCACTGGAAGTCCGGTCAGATTCTTTGGGTCACTGGTCATTGGTTGACAGTGCACGGCAGCGGTTCAAACGCCAAATTGTACGGGTCAGACAGTGATCAAATGCACAAAATGCAATGCTCAACTGCACCTCAGCAAGACAAAGAGCTGCTTAGAGAATTTCACGAATAATACTGCTTCTGTTTACTTCACTTTTCATGATTGTTGCGTAATAGATGTTGTAATTTGGATAGCGGACAGGAGAAATTGACTAAATGCTGCTTCAATAAACTGTCTACATATAAGTGACTTGGGAATTTGTTGAGTCACCATTTGCTTATTTGTGCCTAATGTTTTTGCGTCATACTCAAATTTATATCTAAAGTAAATTTTGTAATCAAAATAACTGTCTCAACCTTGTTTAGCACCTGTATGTTAGTGAAATGACCAGATAATCCTTTTTTCTAACAACGGCAGAAAATAAATTCGGCATGAAGAGACTAATAGGAAATTCGTGGCTACAGATGCAGCAGAAATCACGAAGTGCACGATACTTACCAGTCCCAGTAGCACGAAATGGACGCCTAATGCTTATACGAATACGTGGCGGTTGTTTGGCTAACTCTGGCTGCGACGACTGCCGATGGAGCAGAAATCACCAAAGTCAACGACCATATGGGAGCAGCGGATAGAGATGTCAGAGGCGTAATGACAAAAATTTATCAGGCCACTTGGACAGTCATTCGCAACTAGATCGGATATGCTATCTCAGAGCAACAGCGTCGGCACGAAAACATAGCGTGTGCCAACAGCGTGTGCAACAGTAATTTCCCGCTGGTTAACATTCCCTATGTTGCGACGTGGCACTATGACTAGTTGACATGGTCTAGAAGACATAGTAACCGATTTCGACTGGTTTCGGAGCACACGCTACGTATGGATTTCGATATATATGGTTGGCGGCAACCGGTTTCGGATTTGTTTATCATTGTGGTCAGCCACAGGCCGCCTGCGTCTACAGAACAAACCAAATAAAAGGTAACGAATTTTATCCACATAAAAAGACCTAGTTTAAGTGTAAATTGGTTTAGCCCAACTGCGGTGAAGAAGCATCATGAATGCAACAACAGCCTCAGCATGAGGTACACATACATACCTGGTTGGCGGCATCCGGTTTCGGATTCGCCTGTCACTGTGGCCAGCCACAGGATGCCTGCGCCTACAAAGGGGACCATGGGTGGCTTGCGCTGCACCACCCAACGCTCCAACCACACACCCCATATCCAATGTAAACCCGAAGGAATAAGACCGGGAGGCATGTGGATGGGAGCCACGTTTCATCAACGGAGCCGGCCCACACTCCTTCACAGGCAAACACAAGCACGCTGTATTTAGGGAATCAAGTGCACACAAGGCGGTGGCTGGACCGTAGTCCGCTCCACACTGACTGCATGGAACCGCTCTTCGAGCTTAGCACGACCACAAGAACCGTGCACCCCGTCCCCTCCAGCAACGACCAACTGTCTCCTGGAGGCAGATGGACGAGGTAGTGAGTAATAGACAGGTGGGCACCTTGTCAACATGCACATCAAGCGCAGCCACACCTGGGATGTCAAACAACAGCCAATCACTCAAAATCATCATCATCATTATATACTTCAGCTAGAGATGGGATACACCTCAGCTACTGTGCCGCAATACATAAATGAAAAAGGAAAATAAATACAATGCGTGAATGGGCTGCGTTCACTCCTGGCTATCAAGCGCTTACTGCTTACAATATTCCACATTCGTTCGTGCATTCGGTTGAACAAATTGGGTGTAGTGATCAACAATTATCCCTGTAGCCCAAATACTCTACTACGCTTCCTCGCTTTGGAATGCAGTTTGGAAATTCGGTGTTCAAGTTCCAACAATTTTCGTTGCAAGCACCCACACGTTAGCTCGTCCGTGTGATTTGCCTCGGTTCTAATAGGACTGTGGTAAGCACATATTGCACTTGAGTTGTATTTTGTTTAACTGTACTTTAGTTAACGTCTTGGTTGGGCCAGGGCGTTTTACGTCTTACTCCAGACTCACAATGAGTCTGTCGTTTACATAAATAGCTTATCGCCACAGTTGAGTATTCTGTTACATCTGCCAACGGTTGGGTAATTGGATGTTATGCAGGCTACTACTTGTAAATTGGCTAAAACAGTTTGAGCACTTTTTCGAAGGCCGAACGTAGGACAGGACGCAGTGGGATTTGCTAGATATATTCTTTCTGTGATCACATCATTGCTCTTATCAGATAATCTGTGATAATACCACCTTCTAACGCATATAGCAGACGGCATCTGCAGCACATACACTAACGACAAGACATCAATGTTTTTCTTGTACCTCTTATTTGTGTATCATTCCACCTGGTAACCGTATTGATGGCATTGGTTTCCCTATTCCTCTATCTGTCTCTATCTATTATTGATGCCCACACTTCTGATTAAATTTATAGCTGCCACTTTTATGTTAACGCTTTAGTTTCAACTAACCAACGACAGTCGTTTTGGTTGCTTAGAGAATTATACGTGAGATCTTCTAACGCTAGTGGAATATGGCTGTTTTTCTTACATTCAATCCATACTCGCGCACGTTGGTGGTGTTCTTGCTCATGAGGGTCATTGTTTCTCCATCTAGTTTGTGGTAGTCCATACACAAGTATGAACAAATGCCCGTTCGCTACACTGCAGTACTGCAACTCGAACCAAGGACCTTTGGTGTATCAACTGATATCTCAAGTTGAATGACTAAGTGGAAGCCATGTAGAAACGCTTGCAAGCGCCACACTTCAACCTGACAGACTGATGGCATTTTCACTCGCGCGACCCCATTATCTGCTGGCTCGATGTCTAAATTGGACTCGACTAAATTACAAGTCCCACTAACATCTGTTCGTAGCTCGATACATGCCCACTTGACAGATGGATCTTATTACATTTCTTCTCGTGTGACACCGTGACTTATTAGGGGTTGCAATATGAGGCCAATGTATGCCATCTCAAGTGTCTCTGTACGCACGCCCCCTTGTACTGCTGCCGCCTTCAGGTAAACGCACTGAGATTCAGACAAGTCATCAAGGTTGATTCCCGGAGCAGCAGCAATACGTTGTGACATCCAAATCGAAATGCTTGGGCATAGGTAGCATTCTAGACACTGACGAATTGGTGGAGATATGCTACCGATCAGAACAAATGACCAGGGGGAAATAAATAGTAACACACGACGCCAATCTATGTATATATGGATACCGAATGAATTCGACGAGGATACTCACACCGCTTTTGTACGGCTAACTTAGTGCAGGGAAACGATATTCGAGCAAACCGAAAATAACATTATGAGAACATGAAGAAGGTGAGTTTATGACAAACTCATGTTGATTTTAGATGTTGAGAATGTAAGTCAAAATTCTGATCAATGCGAATTCCGTGGACTACTATAAAGGGTGGTTGCTCAGGTGCAGGAGAAGACACTATTGCAGGTGGAGTAGAAGCACCATGAGTACGCTCCCATTCGATTTACTAATCCAGGCCAAAAGGCGGCGTATGTGATACCTTTGCCTGCGTGATGAGTAATCTTGCATTTCAGAAGTAGATGTTGCTTGAGCTCCTTGGTATGGATGCGCTTGATGTGAATGTTGACAAGGTGTCTACCAGTCTATTACCCACTGCCTCGTCCGTACTCGCTCCCGGAGACGGTTGGTCGTCGCTGGAGGGGACGGAGTGCACCGTCCTCGTGATGGTGTTAGGCTCAAAGAGTGGTTCCATCCTGTGTGGAACGGGCTACGGTCCAGTCACCACCATGTGTACGTCTGATGTGCATGATTTTCCAATTAGGCCGGAATGCTTCTGTTCTGCTTGTTGAAGGAGTGTGGGCCGGCTCCGTTGATGAAACGTGGCTCCCATCCACATGCCTCCCTTTCTTATTCCTTCGGGTTTACACTGGATATGGGGTGTGTGGATGGATCTGTGGGTGGTATAGCGCAAGCCACCCATGGTCCCCTTTGTAGGCGCAGGCGTCCTGTGTCTGCCCCCATGGAGGCCACAGTGGCAGGCAAATCCGGATACGGACGCCGCCAAATCATATATATATATATGTGCTGCATGAAGCTCGTGTGGGCTATATGTACAACTGGGTGGAAACGCCACTTCAGCACCACGTGAACATGGGTCACATTTATGATATCCGATCGCTTAAAGGGCCAGCTGATGGGTGAACCAACAGGCATCAGTGCGCGACTGAGGACTGTTCGCCTGCGACTCGGAAGAGGTAAGTTTGCCACTTTTATAAGCACGTACCGCCGGACCATGTGCTATCCTGATAACACGCGTGATCAGTTCTACACTAAGCTATCCTCCGTGATACGGTCTGTGCCGAGGAGCGACCGACTATTTCTGCTGAGTGATTTCAACGCGCGCGTTGGGCGTGATGCATCAGCGTGGACAGATGTTATCGGTGCGCATGGCATTGGTTCAGCGAATGCGAACGGTGACAGGCTGCTCTCACTGTGTGCCACTAACGATCACGAACACTCGGTTTGCACTGAGTGCGAGTGATATAGCAACTTGGACGCACCCACGGAGTGGTCACGCTCACCTGCTCGACTATGTCATCGTACGTCAACGCGACATGCGTGAAGTGCGCATGATACGTGTACTGCGTGGAGCCGGTGTGACAGTGATCACAAAATGGTGCGGACCAAACTGTACATATATTTTCGTAAATCTGTGTATTGCACTCCCGACGTGGATCAGTGCAAATTTAACCTTCTCTCCGCCGGTAGTGTGGCGAAACGTACGGAGCTGGGGAAGGCGATGGTCGCAAGACTGTGTGATGTGGAATGCATAGCCACAATGGGCGACCTGTGGCACCACATTCGCGACCAGGTGACAGCTGGTGCCGAGGAGACTATCGGGCGCGCAAAATGTAAGCGAGCCGATTGGTTTAAGGAGAACAATGCGACGATTAGCGCATTGGTGTCGGAGAAGAATGCAGCATTTGCTGCAAATGCAACAGACCCCAGTGACTTAGGAAGGAAGAGTCAGTTTCGCAGAAATCGACGGCGACTGATCCGAAAGCTCCGTCGCATTAAAAAAATGCCTGGTGGACGGAGAAGACGAAGCAGATAGAATGCCAGGTCAAACGTCGCCAACACAAGGAATTCATTGACTCCTTAAAGCCGGTGTATGGACCGAGAAGGGAGCCGCTGAGGACGCTGATCGATGGTAGTTCAGGCGCTACCTGCACACAGACTGCAGACATAATGCAGATCTGGCGAAATCACTTTGACCGCCTCTTGAACAACCGTTCACAGATCGACTGCCATAAAGTGAACGGCCTGAAGTAGCACGAGGTGAATGTGAGTCTGGCGGACATGCCGACGCTGGATGAGACGCAGAGAGCGCTTACTCAACTGCGAAACGGCAACTATGCCGGTGCCGACGGGATCCCGCCTGAAGTATTGAAACACGGCGGAGCCACGATGGTGAATGCGCTACATCACGTGGTGCAAGGTTTGTGGACTGAAGAGCAGGTGCCTGCTGAGCTGAAGGATGCCCTGGTGCTACCACTGTACAAGAGTAAAGGAAACAAGCAATGTGCCACGAAGTATCGTGGCATTAACTTGCTAAGTTGTGCGGGTAAGACGGTTGCCCGGATCCTGCTCAACCGTCTCGTCAATTGCGACTTGTCAATCGTAGGAGAAGTGTAGAGAATGACACCAGCCGTTGTACTCGCTATTTATAGAATTCACCAAGGCATTTGATACGGTGAACTGCGAGGCACTGTGGCTGGTGTTGGGTAAGTTTGGTTGCCCGTTCAAGTTTGTAAGTTTAATTGGATGTCTGCACAGTGGTATGCGAGCGAGTGGAGAGACCTCGAATGACTTTGCAGTTGTCTCTGGTGTGAAGCAAGGCTGTGTCTTAGCTCCTGCCCTGTTTAATATCTATCTTCATGTAATGTTGTCTTGTGCTTTTGATGCGGCTTGTGCTTATGGTGTTCGTGTGGAGCACCGTATTGATGGTGGGTTGCTGAACATCCGTCGTTTCGGTGCGAGAACTCTAGTCTGTGAGACAACTACCCGTATGTTGCTGTTCACTGATGACTGTGCGTTGTTTGTACACAGCGCGGATGAGTTGCAGCACATGACTAGTGCTCTGGCTTCGACAGCGGCCAAATTCAGACCCACCATCAACATAAGTAAAACTGACTGTCCCTTTCAACCTTCACTGGAAGTGCAATCTGCAATGCTACCGCAAATCAGCATTAGTGCTGAAGTATTAGAAACCACCTACCAGCTTCTGCTACCTTCTAAGGGTAGTTTCGGCTGACCAGCAAATACACAGTGACCCTCGTATCCGCCTATCGAGGGCAGCGGCGGCATTCGGGAAACTTGAGTACCGAAAGTGGAGTAACCACCAGCTTACCGTTGGCACGAAGCTGATGGTGTACAAATTCATGGTGCTGTCCGTTTTTCCATTGGGCAACATAGAGTGGACGATGTACCGGTGAGATTTTATATATCTCGAGCGGTTTCAGCAACAGTGTCTGCAACGGATTCTGTGCATTGGTTGGTGCGACAGTGTTGCAGACAAGGTGTTGCGCTGAAGTGGAACGTATGCAGTGGAATGCATACTTTTGCTGAGACACTTGAGGTGGCTCGGTCATGTGCGGCGTATGGATTCAACGCGGATACCGAAGTGGCTGTTATATAGTCAGCTGAATGTGGGGAAGCGACATGTGAGGTAACCGAAGTTTTGTTACCAGAACATGAACAAGGTGAGCCCATGCCGTTCTAATGTTGAGTTCAGGTGTTGGGAATCGAAGGCAATTGAGCGGCGTGCATGGCGCGGTCTGATCACGAAGGCAGTTCCTGATATGCAGAAGAAATTCTTCGCACATGAGGAGAAAATGCGGCCGGTGCGGAAGTGACAGGCGCCGATTGAGTGCACCCCACCGACGTCGAGCGCATGGTGCTGTAGCACATGTGGTCGCCAGTGCCTGTCAGGCAGGCCTAGTGAGTCACGGGCGAGACCACTCGGGACCAGCATCGAAACGACGATAAGTCCTGCTGAGAACGTAAGCAGAACCGGCGCAGCGTTTGTATGTACGATGCAGTCGATTTATTACCCGCGTACTTGCGTGCTGACTTTCGTTACTTCAGATGATCGATTTGCTATATTTTGTTAATAATATCTTAGTCACATCATTTTAATGTCTAGCTGAATAATCTATTTACTTGCACAGGTAGCTTAGACGAAAGACGGTTAGTTTCGTTAATTTTAAACATGTTTGATCTCGAAATACCGGTAGCTCGGGTTGATGAATCAATGGTTCATTTGTTCTCCGAGCTTGGCGGTTTTCTCGTATGCAGTGGAATGCATACTTTTGCTGAGACACTTGAGGTGGCTCGGTCATGTGTGGCGTATGGATTCAACGCGGATACCGAAGTGGCTGTTATATAGTCAGCTGAATGTGGGGAAGCGACATGTGAGGTAACCGAAGTTTTGTTACCAGAACATGAACAAGGTGAGCCCATGCCGTTCTAATGTTGAGTTCAGGTGTTGGGAATCGAAGGATGCCCTGGTGCTACCACTGTACAAGAGTAAAGGAAACAAGCAATGTGCCACGAAGTATCGTGGCATTAACTTGCTAAGTTGTGCGGGTAAGACGGTTGCCCGGATCCTGCTCAACCGTCTCGTCAATTGCGACTTGTCAATCGTAGGAGAAGTGTAGAGAATGACACCAGCCGTTGTACTCGCTATTTATAGAATTCACCAAGGCATTTGATACGGTGAACTGCGAGGCACTGTGGCTGGTGTTGGGTAAGTTTGGTTGCCCGTTCAAGTTTGTAAGTTTAATTGGATGTCTGCACAGTGGTATGCGAGCGAGTGGAGAGACCTCGAATGACTTTGCAGTTGTCTCTGGTGTGAAGCAAGGCTGTGTCTTAGCTCCTGCCCTGTTTAATATCTATCTTCATGTAATGTTGTCTTGTGCTTTTGATGCGGCTTGTGCTTATGGTGTATCTTTCCAACCGACCAATCAGCGATGCCGAGAAGCAAGTCCTCATCAAGGGATTAAACTACAACTACAGAGATGCAAAGGCTACCGACTTCTTAGCAGCATTCGAAAGCGCCCTACAATCCAATGGATTAGACGAAGAGACTCAGAAGCAAATAAGACACACAATTGTTCCTGCCATAACGCACAACAAGCAATACAACGCCTTAACCAGACAAGAAAAAGAGGCAATGAATACCCTGAAGTCTGATGAAACAATCATTATCCTACCAGCTGACAAGGGACGAATGAGTGTCATAATGAATAGAGAGGATTACATTGAGAAGGCTACACGTCTCTTGAATGACACAACAACCTACAGGTGCATCGACACCGATCCAACTTCGCAGCTGACAAACAAAGTAAACAAAACATTGAAGCAACTTCAGGAATTGAAGCAAATCACGAAAGAAGAGCGCGAGAGGATGAGAGCCCGCGACTCGAACATCGCGCAATTCTACGGACTCCCAAAGGTGCACAAAGATAATGTACCGTTGCGGCCTATCGTGTCTCTCCCTGGAACACCCACGTACAACCTGGCGAAAGAAATATGGAGACGCCTCAAACATTTAACCTATGGATCGCAATATTCCATAACCAATGCCCAGCAGTTTCTGCAAAAGATCAAAGACCTGCGAGTAGATAATGATGAAACAATGATATCATTCGACGTGACTGCACTCTTCACGTCTGTCAACTTGCAGACAGCAATAGCGGTCATCACGGAACGGCTGAAGGTCAGTGAACAACAAATCGGCAAAATGACGACCGAAAATGTATGTAAACTACTCCACTTGTGTTTGTCGACCCACTTCTCATTCAATGGAAAGATTTACGAGCAATTGAAAGGCGCACCAATGGGATCACCTGTGTCAGGGCTCATCGCAGAGATGGCTATGCAGAAATTGGAGGAGGAGGTACTACCGCTCATCAATCCGAAACTGTGGGTTCGGTATGTGGACGACACTTTTGTGATAATCAGACACAACCAAATAACAGTCGCACAACAGCTATTGAATAACGCCATGGAAGGGATCCAATTTACAATGGAACTGGAGAAAGAAAGGCAGCTTCCTTTTTTGGATGTATTAGTAACAAGAAGTATGGAAGGCGAGCTGCAAACATCGGTCTACAGAAAAGGCACACACACAGACCAAATTCTGAACTTTAACAGCAACCACCCGAAATGCCACAAAGTAAGCTGTGTGCGGACACTGTTTCGCAGAGTGCAAACACACTGTAGTACCACAGAAGCAAAACTAAAGGAAGAAAAACACCTACTTAAATGTTTCCAACTCAACGGATACCCACGAAGCTTCATCCGAAGGTGTCTGAATCACAACAACGTCAACATACAGCCTACAACAACAACAACAGCAGCAGCGGCAACAACAAACACAACAACAACGACAACGGAGAAACGGGTTGTTCTGCCTTATATGAAGAACATATCGGAAATGGCAGCCAGACTACTCAAACAGCATCATCCCATCGTAGCACACAAACCAACTGCCACGTTGAGAAAAACCCTTTCAAAACCAAAAGAAAAACTACGGGCACATGAACAACGCAATGTGGTATACAAAATACCTTGCCGAGATTGCGAAAGGGATTATGTTGGCCAAACGGGAAGAAAATTGGTAACAAGGATACAAGAACATAAGAGAGCCTGTGTAAAGCATTATGCATCGTCGCTAGTTTCAATACATGTAGATGAAGAAGGACATAGCTTCGATTGGAGCAAAGCAGAAGTCCTGGCACGGGGTGAAACAAGAAAAGAAAGAGAATTCTTGGAAGCTTGGTTCTCAACGAAACATTCAATCAACATGCGTGTGGACATTGATTCAATATACGAACCACTACGACAGAAAGAAAGAAAGAACCTTTTGTCACGCCGTTTGAGGCAGAACAAATCGGGCGCCGACTTTAGCCTTGGGGAAAGTGGGTAGAGGTCACGAGACCTAAAATCGACACTGCCACGTTCGAAGTCACCTGCAGGTCGATCATGGAGGGAGGATTCATTTAGTAAGCTAGTACGCTACATATCACTGCACTGAGGATGCCACCTCGCATGGTGGTGAAACGTTTGCGAGAAAACCGCCAAGCTCGGAGAACAAATGAACCATTGATGTTTGATCTCTTTTCCTGCAATCTTGAGCTTAACGCGGATATGTTGATAATGGATGTATTTCATACGCCAATTTAGCGAGGATTTAAGTCGGCATATCCGTATGCTTTATCCGATTTATTTTATTTTATATCGACATTTCAGCTGAATGACTGTTGCTTGACGTCCGCGGCGTGGATGCGGTTGATGTGCATGTTGAAAAGGTACCTAACTGTCTATTACTCACCACCTCGCCTATACTGGGTCCAGGAGACAGGTGGTCGTTGCTAGAGGGGACAAGGGACACGGCCATCGTGACCGTGTTGGGCTCAAAGAGTGGTTCCACGCACATTGTTTGTGTGTGGAGTGGGGCTACAGCCTAACCACCGGCTTGTGTGAGCTTGATACAGCGTGCTTGTGGAGGGGTGTGGGCCGGCACCGCTGATGAGACGTGGCTCCCATTCACATGCATCCCGGTCTTATTTCTTCGGGTCTACACCGGATACGGGGTGTGGGGATGGAGCTGTGAGTGGCGCGGCGCAGATCACCCATGGTGTCCCTGGAGGTGCAAGCATCCTGTGGCAGTCCTATAGAGGCCACAGTGACAGGCAAATCCGGAAGCGGATGCCGCCAACCATATATATATATATATATATATATATATATATATATATATATGACAAATAGACAGAGCCATCCCAAAGCATGAAGATCAACGGAAGATAATAGATGGCACTGTCGCATCATCATTACCAATAGACATTAGCTGAAGGTGAGCAACACACTTCAGTTTGTGTGCCGCAAGAGAACGCTTGTCTGTCTTTCTCAACCGTTGAGTATTAAACGTTTAAATTCAACCAACTATGGATGCAAATATTTCACTGATTGCGCTTGAGTGCCATAGCCTAGTGTTTTGAACCACAGGCACTCTTCGTCATTTGGTCCCCAACCAGGTGTGGATACAACGATAGTAAGACGTGAAGTCTATGAGATTGTATACTGTCGCCAGGTGGACGGCTGACCAATACGTGATCTACTCCAGCCGGGTCCAGCACGAACGAACAGGGTGCGATGGGTCAAACGCTCAGCTGACATATGCAGGACATGACTGAGCCATCTTAACTGACGCAGGAAAAATCGCATTCCCTAATACACCAAGTCTGACTTCACTGTTGCATATACGCTGTTGCCAAGACATGAGAGCAATCCTCTGCAACGACCCATTGTTGAAGGCCGAGAGCCAGCGCATGTCATCAACGCGAACTGGCCACGACTCGCTATATATATATATATATATATAAACACCTCCCGACCGGTGGCGTAAACACCACCTTCTACCAAGAGACAGACATCCCGAAGACGCCACAAGTGTTTTATGTTGACAAACGCTGACCGAGTCTTGGTAAATGCGAAGAGAAACTACCGTTTCAATAGTTCCACCAGCAGACATGCGGCTGTCCAAGCTGTGCACCTTCAGGAGTGAACATGGGAACGGGCGAATGCAACTCTTAGAGCAGCACTATAACACTTCGACGGGCGAATCACATCCCGCACTTAGACGCCTCAATCGTCAAACGGTCTAGAATGGTTTGTATACTCTGGAGGCGTCACCAGGTAGGGCGATGTCATCGGTATAATCTAAGTCAGTCGTTCCTTTGCCCAGCAGTAGTTTCAGACCAAAACGTTGGGGAGTCTGCACACAACCATAAGTTGAATCGTCTTTCATTTCGAACTAAGTATGGGTAAATACGATCGTGAAGACCTCATCGCACGCGGAGACATTTGCGATATCGATCGTTCGTTACGTTGGAAGCGAAGAACATAAAAGCGCTTAGGAGTTTGTAGGAAATTATAAGTACCCGATTAGTTTTAAGCATAACGTAAAGTCGGGGAAGCTCCAAGACTCATTATTGCCGATATAACACGTGTAATACTAATGAGTAGCATGTGTAAAAATGAACAGGCGTGAGAGGATCGGAGAAATTATAGATTGTCATGGACGAAGGACGCGTGGTGCACAAGTCAACCACTGCCTATACGTTGTGTATGAAAGTTCGCAGCGGAACAGGCTCAGAGCGGCACCACGAAGGAAGTGTGCAAATGGATCCCACTCTCTGTTCGAACTAGTATGTTGTCTAGAGATTGCTTTTCTAGTACACGACTCGTCTGCACCGCGTTGCGTTCTTCGCATTTGGTGCCATGGTCAACCAGAAATTGAACATGAAGATCTCGTGGCCGGATTTATTTGAGGATAGGGATGTACGGAAGTTCCTGAAGGACTTCGAAGATGTCACGGAAGTAGAGGGAGTGAAACAGGGGCGAGTAAAGCTGGTTGCGCGGCGAAGTCTTCTCGAAGGTAGGGCGAAAGCGATTCTGCAGGCGGCGCGAAGTGGTCGTGGAAAATTGAAATGGACTGCCGCGAAGCAGCCGCTGATTGCGGGGTTCGATAGCCCGGATGCAATGCAGCGGTTCAGAGTGACCAGGCGTGCAGTGGGAGCGGATCCGTTCGTCTTTGCGGTCTACCTCAATGAGTTGCTGGATCGGACGCTACTTGAGTTGGACGAAGCGTCAAGACAGAGACTGTTTGTAGAGCAGTCTCTGGACAGTCTATCTCCGATGATGGCGGGTCGACTTCGGATCAGAGGAAGAGGCGTGGCGATGCTTCTCGAGTGGTAAGGGAGTTTGTACATGAGCTAGTCACTGCATACAGATAGGAAGCTAAAACAGGAAAAAGCGATTGGACAGGTTAGAAGATAGCTGAAGCAGATTACGCAAAGCATCGGGGCACCTCGAATTACCTGTCAGGAAACACGGCCAAAGAACAATGCTTCTTTTGTTGGGAGCTGGGATACTGAAAGCGGCAATGTCCATCAAGACGCAGTACATCCTTTGTACCAAAAAGAAGCTATAAATGGTATTGTTCTCGTATTAGGGGGGTGCATAGTTGGGGCGCTGAATAAATATGTGATTGAAACGATGGTAGAGATGAATGGGAAACAGAGTCTCACTGAGTCGCTTCGTCATGGTGCCATCAGTCGCAGATATTTTTAACAGGTTGCAGTCAAAGATATTCACGGCCATTGGCAGCACGGGAGAAGACAGCGTTTACAATCGGTGAGAAGCAGTATCGATACAAATGGATGTCGTTTGGATTGTCTGGTAATCCCTTTCATCTACCCGTGATTGATGCTGCGCTTGTTGCATGGATGAGAGAATGTGGCTATGTATGGAAACGCCATTGTGGTATAGAGCGACTCGGAGACAGGACACTACCGTCATCTGGAAGTAACTTTGCAAACGATTCAGCAGTCAGGATTCCGGATAAATGGACCTAAATCCAAAAGCGGGAAAACATCCGTGACACTGGTTGTTCACAAGGTGGGTCAGGGCGAACTAAATCCGCTCCCGGAGAAAATATTGGCAAATAAAGGCACCCCAGAGCCGATCTCAAAACGCAGTCTTCGGGCATTTTGGGCCCCGCCGGATATTACAGTAAATTCGCCAGGAGTTTCAACAGCTTGACATCACCCTTGTACAAACTGTTAGGAAAAGGAAATTCTCTTAGACAACAGAAGCTCAGCGAGTGATTGGGGACATGTAGGAGGATATGGGGTGACAGAAACTGGCGTTGACATTGCGATCTCCGGAAAAACGTTCACAGTGGATACAGACGCAAGCGACGTCGGAATCGGTGCGGTGCTGAATCAAAAGCAGGAGACGATCGAATACGCTAGCAGAATTTTAGCATCATCGGGACGCAAGCATTTCACACTGGAGAAGGAGCGTCTGGCAACTGTTCAGGCGCTGGATTAGTGGCAGCCGTACTTTATTGGTCAAAAGTTTCACGTAGAAACAGATCACAAACTGTTTGAGTAAATATTCCGAAGACTCCAGGGGCAAATTGGCGAGATGTGCGCTGTGCCTACAAGAATATGATTTCATAATAAACTATATACCAGGGGAAAACAACGACGTGGCGGATATTGTTATCGCGCATGAAGAAGGATGATGAGTTGACGAACGTTGCCGTTGGTGTCAGGTGTTTGACGCTACCGCAGAATCCGGGAAATTTGGTGGCTGAACAAGGAAAGGACAGGCTCCTGAGCAGGATGATAACGGCACGAATAGTGAATGAAGCTGCGACATTCAAAAGCCAATACCGGCAATTCGGATCGTTCGGGCGGAGTCTGGAAAAACTGCACCTCGACGAAGCCAGAATTCTGATGTGGACACAAGGACGAGGCGCTACCCCGGTGTCGGTAACCGCACCGAAATTAAGGAATTTATTAGTGATCTCTTGTGACGAGATGGCTCACACTGGGTGCATCAGTATATATATATATATTATACACAATCTGTGGTACAGATATTGTGCCATCGGAATCATGGCTGAATAGGAAAACAATATGAATAATAAGAAAAGAGCAACAAGAAATGCTTTTTTTGTCAAGTTTACCACTCACAGTTTTTGAAATTTTTTCAGTTTGTTCGTTTTTAGGGGGAGGAGGAAGGGACACCGCAACACACTGATGCACACGTCCGCCATTGACATCGATCTTGAGCCATAACTTCCAAGGTTTTCAACCAGCAAGTATCCTCGTCTCTCGGACCCCAACCAGGTAGTCGACAACAACCGGCCGAGGCCAATTGTTTCGTCAACTTTTTCATGCGGCTTCTCCATGTTGTAGGCTGTCCACCAGACCGTCTCTTCCAGCCCTGTCCAGCAAGTGCAAACAACGCACGACGGGGGTAACGCTGGACAGGCATGCGCAATACGTGTCCCAACCACCGCAGTTGATGCAGTGAGATGAGCTCCTCGAGCGAGTGGCTTCCACGTCCCAAGACACGCTGTCTAACTTCCACATTGCTTACGTGGTGCTGCCACCACACACGGGCAATGGACCGCAGACAGCGGTGCTCGAAGACGGATAGCCTGCGCAAGTCATCTTTACGAATGGGCCAGGTCTCGCATCCGTACAACAGTACAGCACGAACAGTTGCACAATAGACCCGCCCGTTGATGGAGAGACGAATGTCGTGGCGACGCCACAAATGCCTCAGCCTAGAAAAAGCGAGGCGTGCTTTCGAGATGCGCATCGAAATCTCGTCTCCAACAGCCCCGCCAGCAGTGATGCAACTTCCCAAGTAGACAAAGCTCTCCACAACCTCCAGTGTCTCACCAGCAAGCGTGAGTGCAGGCAGAGGCACCTGCCAGTCTTGAAGGAGAGCCTTGCATTTGGATGGCGAAAACCACATACCATACTTTGATGCTTCAATCGTCAAGCGGTTTAATGCAAGTTGGACGACCTGTGGATCGTCACCTAGCAAGACGATATCATCAGCATAATCCAAATCAACAACTCGACTACCTGGGAGGAGCTCAACGCCAGCGTTCAAAGAATCGCTCAGAGCGTTCTTCAGGACATCCTCAATGGCAAAGTTGAATAGGAACGGAGAGATAGGGCATCCTTGTCGAACTCCACTGGAGACCACAAAGGTAGGCGAAAGCATGCCATAAGCCCTAACCCTGCCCGAGGTCAGACTGTATAGAGCGCGCAGTATGGAGACGAACTTCTCGGGGACACCGTTCCTCAGAAGGCACTGCCACAGTACTGTACGATCGACAGAATCGAAGGCAGCACGGATATCCAGGAACACAGCAATCGTTGGCCTCTGATACACATGGCGGAGCTCGAGGATCTGGCGAAGTGTGAAGATTTGATCGATGCAGCCGCGACCAGGGCGAAACCCAGCTTGTTCTTCTCGCTGCAACGATTCGCGTGTTGGGGATAGCCTGCGAAGTATGATGGACACCAGCAGCTTGCAAACGACGGGGACTAAACTTATTCCTCTGTAGTTGGAGCAGATTGTGCGCAGGCCCTTTTTGAAGATGGGTACGACTATCGATTCACCCCAAGATGATGGAACCTTCTCTTTCGACCAAATTTTCGAGAACAAAACGGTGAGTTCTCGGACCAGCGATGCGCCACCATCTTTAAATAGAGCTGGGTGAAGACCATCAGGGCCGGGAGCTTTATAACGCTTCAGGTGCCGGAGCTCCTGCTCAATTTCCTGGGAAGAGGGAGGGTCTGTTGGGGTAGACCACTCGGCCCCAGCGCGAGCGCCAGAGGTAGCAGATGGAGCTGGGGGCCAACAAAACTGCGAGCCAAAATGTTCGGCCCATCGCTCCAACCGTCGTTGAAGATTGGTGATTAAGGTGCCATCCTCTTCGCATATTGTTTCACTTATACCAGATCGAACACCTTCGGTGACTCGAAGGAGATGGAAGAGTTTCCTGGTATTACCACAGAGACTAGCAAGCTCCATCTCCCTAGCACGTTCACACCACCAAGCTTCGCGGTCCATTTGCAGACTCCTGCGCAACTCTCGACCAAGGTATTGGCGTTCTTCAACGTGTCTCGAATCCGATGGGATCAAGCGGCGTTTGTCCATCAGCGACAAGGAGTCGGCGGAAATCCAATGTTTCGGTGGGTGCCGGGTAACTCCACAAGTGTCGATACTGGCGGAAACTAACGCATCTTTGATATGCGCCCACTGCGAATCGAGATCACCGTCAATAGTTGAGCCAAGCAAAGTTGACAGTGAGGCTTGGTACCTGGTTAAAACCGCAGCGTTTTGTAGATTTGCGACGTCCGGTCGGTAGTGGGCGCGCTTAGGTGATCCTCCGAAACGCATGCAAATCTTAGCACGAACCAATGCGTGATCAGAGTCCAGAAAAGTTGACCAGTACGATCGGCAGTCCATTACGCTTCCGCGCCATCTGTAGCTGATTGCTATGTGGTCAAGCTGGGAGCACTCTTGCGTTTGTGAGGGCGGGCGCCAGGTAGCAGTCTGTCTCCTCGAGTGTCGAAAACTAGTGCTCGAAAGAAACAAGCGATGATCAGAGCAAAGAGCAAGTAGTCTGTCTCCATTGTCTGATCGACTGCCACCGAGACCAAAACTACCCCCAATGTGGTGCTCGCTTGGTAGAAGGCGGCCAACCCGTGCGTTAAAGTCCCCGGCAAGAATGACTATATCCGTCCGTTTGGAGGAACGCAGAAGTTCATGTAGTTGTTGGTAGAAGCTATCTTTAACTGCATCCGGGCTGCAGTCTGTAGGGGCGTAGGCGGAGACGACAAATAAGGCACGCTTAACATCTCGACGCCTGCTTACGTTACATGAACCTCTTAGTCTGACTGCACATAGTCGGCTGTTGACTGGGATCCAGTCAAGCAGAGCTGATTCAGCCGTGGCACTTAATACAACCCCAACACCAGCTTGACCAGTGGCGGCAGATTCTGGGTCTCCGGAAAGCCGCAAGTAGTATTTGGCGTCAGAGTTTACCGGAGAGGCCATTCTGATGACGGCGCTAGAGTCTTGTAATCTGGTCTCTGAAAGACAACAGATGTCTACCGATAGCGTTTCAAGAGTACGGGTCAGACATGCTTGTCGTCCGATCTGCATCAAAGTTCGAACATTAAACGCTGCGAGGATGAATGGAGAACCAGGTCGGAGAAGAGCTGGAGCTTCGGTGGAGTGAGAGGCGGTTGCGATCGCAGGACATGGAGAACCGGGAGTTTGGCTGTTACTTCCATCAGCTGCGAGACGTGGGTCGTTTGTGACGGTGACCGTAGAAGACATAAGAGTACATGTAGATGAAGGACGGGAGGTGGGATGGTCTGTGAGTGGACGTTGAGCGGTTGAGTTAAGACAGAAGAGCGGCATAGCAGTAGTAGTAGTAGTGAGCGGTGAAGTCCATGATTCGTCAGCGGGCGTGATACTACCCGGTTGCCCAGGCCGAAGTAGAGGGTTGTCTTAGGGGGCCCTACCCCGAGCCTTTGATCAAAGATCTAACCTACAAGGCAGCAGGGCGATGTGAGGGCGTCGCAACCCGTTGGGAGCCGGTGACCAAGTAGATGGTTCATACGCCTTTCGGTCCGTGAAGGACCAGGGGCCCAACTCACCCTTAAAGTACAATGCCTCTCAGGGAGGGGCAAGGGGCAGTGACTTTATTTAGTGGCGAGTCACATCCGCCACGTCGCAGTGTTGTTAAACGGACATATGTGGCTTTTTATAGGGAGAACGCTTGCCAGGCGAAAACCCACCACGTCCTGGAACACTGCCGCCGAACCATTCGCTGGAACGGGAAAAACCCGAACCACCCAGCTGGCACCACGAGGAGGTTGTTCGGCAAGCCAGCCGGGTGCATCAGTACATATGATTTACTTAGATAGCGGATTTACTGGCCTGGCATGAAAAGCTGCGTCGATACATACGTATTCGTGTGCCAGTAGTGTCAGTTAATGAAGGGAGACAATCGAGGAACACCACAACCTATGCTCTAGATTCCAGTGTTCGAGATTGGTAAGTTGTGGTCAATCGATGTAATGGGGCCATTCCCGTTAACGATTCGGGGCAATCAGTACATAGTAGTGGTGACTGAGCACTTCACCCGCTGGATACAGCCACGGAAATTCCGGATCAGCAGGCTAGTATAATAACACATGCGGTGATGAAACACGTGATAGCAAGCCACGGGATTCCGCAAACCATACTGACAGATGAGGGTCAATGCTTTGAGAGTGACGAGTTCCGGATATGTCTGGACAAACTAAGCATCAAAAAGATATGACCCACTCCTCACCATCCCCAGACAAACGGATAAACGGAGAGGAATAATAGGACGATCAAATAATGGCTGGCGACAAAAGGGGGAGATTGGGAAGAAGTATTGTCACTACTCTTGCTAGCTCACCGGGCGTCGAAGTAAGGAAGCATCAAGAGATCTCCACTCCAGTTAATATACAGCTGTGGACCTCGATTTCCTCTGGATCTTGATTTCGGAGTGTGGCCGGGCTGCCAATTACCGCCAAAGAAAGCACGGAACAATAGAATTGTAGAGAATCGAAATCTGAGAGCAACGCAGGACCGGGTGATGGTAAAATCTCGAGTAAACAAGAGAAAACCGTCCGAAGAATTCCAATCGGTTTTAATGGGAAGTACAAAGATCACCATCGTGCGACCATATATGTGGTCGTACGACGTACTCAGGCGACGAGGGCCCATACACATGGTCGCTGAACAGAGAGGTAGGTGGCGGGTTCACGCTAGCGAGTCGAGGAAATAGTTCGAACGGAAAGAAGAAGAAGTAACTACGGCACACATGGAGCAGATTGGAAGTTTGGAGAGACTGCGTGCGAGGTCGGTGGTCGCGGAAACTGGGGGTGGGGTGTGGTGCACTGCAAATGAGTAGTATGTGAAGAAACGAGCAGGCGTGAGGAGATGAGCAAAATTGTGGATCGCCATAAACGAAGGGTGTGTGGTTCACAAACTAACCACAACGTTGTATATGAAAGTGCGTAGCGGAACTAAGAGTCCGAACGGCACCACAAAGTAGGTGCACAAATGGATCCACTTTCTATGTTTGAACTATTAAGTTGTCTAAACATTGCTTTTCTAGTACACGACTCTTCTGCACTGCGTTGTGTTCTCCACATTTGGTGCCATGGCCAGATAGAAACTGAACATTATGATTCCCTGGCCGGATTCATCTGAGGATAGGGATGTACGGAGGTTGCGTTATCCACAACACTAGATAGGTGCACGCAGAGGAGATTTGATGGCATTTTAAGAAAGCAGATAACAAAGTATTTGCAATGAGTAGCATAAAGAAGGTTAGGAAAAGACGAAGGATGAAATAATTAGTTGATAAACATACAAGAGGTGTCTAAATTAAGTAACTTCAGACCAAGCGAAAAATAGACTGAAACTCAGCCATATACTGGAAAATCTTACCGGTAGTAACCGGTTTGTTGACGGTTTTTCCAGATGCTGTGATTTCAACGCCGACAGGAGGAGGCTGCTGCGGCACAACAGGAGCTACAACCAGCCCGGATGGGTGCTTTGGTTTACATGGAGAAGCGTTTTCCGCGAGTGCGGGTGTTGCTGAGATGACGGCTCCATTGTCTTTAAGAAAATAAGTCACTTCAAAAGGTTCCAGTCCAGAAAGTTGTAGGAGGTGCTGGATTTTCCGCTTATCATCCAACTCATTGATTTTTAATCGATCATTTTCTGCATACAATCGCAAGACATGTTCACGCTCCTGAAAAAGGTAGACCTGAATCAGCAAGCAACTCTATCAGTGGCTAATCTTCCGCTCACCTGCATGTCCGACAAGGCCCGTTTCAGATCGCATATTTCCACCTCCTTTTGATGAAGAGCCGACGTTGTAGTTTCTCGAATTTGCATCGCCTCCGCGATATCGTCCAGACGGCGCTGAAGTTGCTCAGGCTCTTCGCTTAGAGATGAAACTTTATGTCGATAATAAGCCAATAACGCACTAACGGGATCAGAAACCTGCGATGAACGCCCAGCATCGGATCGAACAAGGTGAGTATGCTTCGGGTTAATCGTGAGTTCATCATCCGACTTCCCTTTCATCGTGGCCAGACTTCGTGGGAGTTGTATGCTGTTGTGAAACAGTGGATGAGAAGATAAACCCAGCGATCACAAATGAACAGTCATTGAGTTTCTCCACAGCTAAACAATAACGGAGCACGAACACATCGATAGATAGTGTTATTCGAGCAAGGTTGCCAGCCCTGTTCGAAATTAATCTGCACAAGGTGGCACGCATAAACCATAAATATGTGTAAGCAACGACAACAAAGATAGCTTGAAAAAGACGATGAAAAAATTCAACTCTTCAAATCTGACAGTGCTTGCTGGTCTGCTGATGCCGAGCGTCGTAAATGGACGGTGTTGCGGATTGATGCACACCTGAACTCCCAGCGAGCAAGTGAACCGCTCAGCACCATTATATCACGCACCAGGCTCCGTTGGCTGGGCCACGTGTTGCTCATGCCAGTACACCGACTTCCGCGACGTGCATTGTTTGCGCGCCGGGGGTGCGGTTGATTGAGGAGGTCAAGCAATGACTTGGTCGAGAGAAATGAAAACCCTCACTTCGAAGTTGGCGTCGGTTGGTGCATCCCGACTGCCTGGCTGGGGTCCTAAGGATGGTGAACACGTTTGGTTGGATACACTTGCTGATATGGCTAGAAGCCGGCCCCAATAGCGTTTGTGTTGTTTCTTTGTCCATCCCCCTCCTGCTTAGCATCCCCCTCCAATCACGATCTCACTTGTTAGGCATAATATGACTCTCTTTTACGGCAGCCAGCTGTTAGCTCTCCGGAACGATGTCCAACCGTTACTGGGGATTCAGCGGGCATGCCACTGTTGTAATTTTTTCTTCTTGTCTTTAGTATTGCGGCACAATAGCTGAGATGTTTTCCACCTGCAGCTAATGTGCATAATGACGGTGATGATGAACTTCCAGCGCGGTAAAAGATCCGCAGCAGATAGAAACTTCAGCTAAATAAACACAGTTGGATGTCATGCAGCACAGGGGGACCAGAGACTGGTTAATCGTCCTTCGGCTCCTTGAACAAAGAGTGGGATGCAGGTGCTTTCGAGTCAAACAAAAAACAGTGCCTCGTTCGCGAGATTTCAACTTTAATGACACAATTGACGTCAATAAGTCAGGATAATCAGCAAAATGTAAGGATGGATGTAAGAATGGAACAAAAGTATAGAAGTGAAATTTAGGCTTGAAGAAGATAAATATTCAGTTCCATTGGGTTGATCAGTCCCAAAGCAAAACGAGCCTGCTTTTTGATTAAAATCATCATAATAATAATGATAATAGGGTAAAAGGCATAGGAAGTGAAAAGGGTGGAAATATTAATTAAGTTTTAGGAATATAAAAATTCAGAAACGCGCGAATGCAAGAGAGCCACAGAGGTAAGCGACACACTATTTCCAAGACCACGGACCAAAGATGAGGTCACTCCTTAGCATCGCGTTAAAGAGAACAACAGGCACCGTCACGATTCGTTCAAGAGCAATGGAGTCACAGGCAGTGATTAGTTAGCGGGGAAGGACCGTTTGGAGTTCCAATCGAATGAGGTACTAAGAAAGAACAGGACTGGTGGGATCTCTTACCAGTCATCGGGATCGTGAAGTCTGTGCCTACAAAGGGACCATGGAGGGGTTGCGTCGTATCGCTCACACGTACGCCTGTGTACCCTGTAACCAGAAAGAACCAGTGGTACACCGGTACTTCGTACCAACGCTTCAATACCACCCGACCGCCACCAGTCGCCCTCGGATTAGAAACACGTGAGACCACCCGCACCTACGGAAGACAGAACCGGAGATCTGTGGACTACAAGCCAGATGCCTTATCTACTCAACGACTAACAGTATCCAGTGTAAACCTGAAGGACCAAGAAGCATGTGAATATAAGCGATTACTGAATCAGAGTCCATCAATACCTTTCAGGTACGAAAATCAACTGAGTAGGCATTGATGTAACATATGTACGCAGACATAGGCAGAGTGGCAGATGAGACCTGATTTTTTTCGTGAGGAGACCTCCTCTCTCCTAATTTAGCGCGATCACTAAGACTATGCACTAAGCCTTTCGCCGTAATGATTGAAGTCTTCTAGAGTGAGTGATCGAGGTGGTAGTATCGGATGGGTAGGTGTCACTTCGACACTCAGTTAGACCGCAACTAGCCCCAGCACATCACGAAGGGGTAAATCCCAGTACACTTCATACGACGCCAGGTTGAGGCGACGATGTGTAACATAAGCCTCGTCGGTCCCCGCACCGACACTTGACCAACGAGTGTGAGACAAGCATAAGGAGTAAATACATGTACTCGCACATGATAAATCACCTACTAGAAGTCAACTTGTGAGAACTACCGAAAATGTGGATGAAGTGAATGAAACCGAGGGACGATCGTACTGCCGATATGCATAACCTAACAAATATATATATCCCAAAACTATCGATCAGTAAAGGCCGAAAGACAATAATGCATAGTCTGGTCAAGTACGATCCACTCTATTGTCGAAGTATATGCGGTAGATGGCCAAATTTCTGTATCTCCCGCCGAGTTCCGGGGGACCTTAGTGTATTCCAAACCGGATGCAACCGGTGATGGTTGCGTGGTACCAAAGGTTCCGGGGTGGTGCCGACACTTTTTACCCCATCAATTTCACTTGAAAAGTCCAAATAAAGACAAACAGTTTGTTAGACGCAAAAAACCAAAAAGTTATCCAGTTTGGAGGTGCCACCGCCCATAGTGGCAAAGAGTAGTCCTGCCAAAATCTCAGACGAAAACACTAACCAGATACATAAAACGAAAACGATAAAACTTCATAGAGCACAGGTTACGGAGCTCAACCGGACGATGACTCACGATTTGAGAATTGGCATTTTCTTAGACTTCTCGGTGGGTCTGGTTGTTTTTACGACATCAGCACCTGAGCTCATTGTATCGAGGACAGCATAGTAGAAAAGTAAGCAGCTGCTGAGGCGGAAAACATCCAAGGAAGTGGTCGCGATTCTTGTATGCGTGAGAGCAAATATAGACCTAAAGTAGAAGGCAAGAATGATTTCAAAACAAGTTGTAGCGTGTAAATAATAATGAATAATAATAAATAATGTGTCAGCTGTACGCCGTAACGGCGCTTCGCTGCCACACGACCACCACCAGTCGCGCGCGGGCTGAGTTTACCGCGAGGACGCCCACCCCTACGCGGATTCGAACCGGTGACCTTATCGTTGCAAAGCAAACGTGCAGACCACTCGGCCACCGGCCGACTAGTTGTAGCGTGTACAGTGGATAGAAGCATAAATGTACACGGAAATGAGTAGAAACAAATTGGGTGGAGGACGACTCGTAAAGACATTCCAGGCGACATCAACAAGTTATGTCAATTAACTCTGCCGGCTAGAGATCAGTTATACGCATGAGCTTGAATTTATCAGTGCTACAAACCGAAACCTGGAAGACTGATTCAGAGAGAAGATTCGAGGCGAGTAAATTCAGCACAAAGCGGTACATCATACAGCAGATACTAGTTCATTGTACTAAACGGTGCACAGGAGTGACAGACAGCGATGTAGGCTAACCATGTCGAGTATAAGCTAAATTTGGGTAAAAATCAAGGAAGCAAACTTGCAATCTACATAAGCAGATATAGACGTGTGGAGTGAAAGCAAAGCGATTGTTCAGAGGTCAGAGATTTAAACAAAAATCTTAGAACTTATGAAGAAGAGCCAGAAAATCCGGAAGTCAAACTCTACAAGACTTACTACTCAAATTATATCCATATGTTTAACAACAATATAATTATCAAAAAAGCAACAGTCCAAATGTTAATAGTGGGCGATGGAGAAAAAAGTGGCTTAGGCCAAAGCGAAACAAAAAGTCGAATCTGCAGCAGAGTTCGAGCTCTATTGAGTAATATAAAAACAAATGTACAGGAATGCAGCGGTGATAACAGAAGGCTGAGATGCGGGTTTGACAACCTATACATTCTTCGACTGTGCAACCTGCCGCCGACAGCTGTGTCGACGCACATGCGTACCAACTGAGACGGCTTGTTGTTCCAGCCCGGTTGGGCAAGTAGAGGACCGTTGTAACCGTTTCCATCTCGCGCCCAATGCACGTGACTTGAGGCGGGAATCGCGCGTCCGCGATACAGGTGCCTTCTGCGTCTCCGTTGGATCGGTACTCATGCATTGCTTCAGTACATGTTTTGAGCGCACATTACGACTTCCAGTTACGCGAAAATCATTGCTGCTTTGACCACTTGCCTTGTCATGGTCTGATTCTGCCCTCTCGAGGATAAAACATCCAGCTCTTCGTTCCTCAGCTTCGTGGGCACCCATGCGATCGACGATAGAGAAAAGCTTCGTCAAGGAATTCTAGTAGACATCGCAGAAAAAGAAAATGTGAAAGTTTAGTGCACAATCAGATGTGAATAGCGTGGAGTGTCCACCACGCCAATTCACACAGAAAAAAGATGAGTCAGTAAATTTTGACAAAATAGAATGGACGGTTGATAAAGCGACAGCAAGTGGATTACGTTACATAACATCAAAAACCAAGTTCAACAGATCCAAGAATAGCCACTGAAAACGGATAGAAATAAAACTCCGGTGTACAAATAAAGTAGGAACATGGAAAATGAGCAAAATGTCGGAGCACTCAGTAAGATGTAAAACGTGATTTGTCATTTGCACCAGGAGATCGGCTGATGTCCTCTAATCTATCGACAGAGAAGTAAACGCGAACTTCCTGTTGACATTGAGAAAGCTGATAACATGGAGCTGCTTCATGATAACAAACTCCGTTAATCATCAGCAAATACCGCGAGCAGAGACGACAACAACATCAGCCATTGGAACTGGTGAATTGCCGACGTACACCTGCAATGACCTGCGGAATGAAGGACGATAAGAGAGGAAGAATGGGGACCTAGCACGAAACCTATATATTTATATATTCAACCGGACTCGAACCCACGACCTTACTCTTGCGAGCCAGTGACTTATGCCACTGAGCTATGGGCGACGGCAGCGGACCGTCATGATTGATATCTAACTGCAATTTAGCGCGGCTTATCCTCCACTGTTACGCAAGTTATGAACGTGCAGAGGACAGAGGTGGCAGCCCTACTAGTTATAAAGAATCTGTAGTCGCCCTAGCAGCTTAAATGCCACCTCGATTGGCAGCGGCTTGCAAAGGTTGTGGTTCTGGATGCCAGCCCTGTCCTCTGCACGTGCATACTATTCGTGACAGCGGAGAACGAGTTGTGCCATATCGCAGTTAGATATCAGTCATGGCGGTCTGCTGCCGTCGCCCATGACTGGGGCATTGGTCGCTGGCACGTAACAGAAACTTATGGGTTTGAATCTGGAAGGACTCGGTGGGTGCGCGCTACTGACGAGTCCCAAGAGGACGAAACGGTCGTCCAGCGCTTTTCTGGATTATGGCGGTTGTCTGCCTGAATTTAACTGTGATGAGTCTTGACAAAACACCAATAAATCCCCCTACTTACAAATAACCGTGGGATTAATGTGCACAATAGGTATGAAGATGCAAAGTGGGAAACAGACAAGGAAAAGTTTTCTAGTGTTCTTCACCTACGGTTTTGTCTTTTTTTGTCAGTTTAGTAATTTCGGCCTTGATAAGCGGGACTAATGCACAATTTCATGCTAACTTTCCACTGTCCCCGATTCCGCACCATGTACTCAACAGTCTTCCTAGCCAGGAAAAGGTACGGAACCGACAACAGCTAGACTAGAAGTCAGCTCCATGACATTTTATCCCCATGTGGTAGGCTGACCGTCGCGTGATTTCTTCCAATGCGGCCCTGCGTGAGCGAATAAATCGCGCTGTGGTAAACGCTCACACGGCATGTGTAGAAGGTGACCCAGTCACCTCAGCTGCAGCAGCGGTGTCAGCTTGTGGAGAGGAAGGCTTGTATTACCAAAAACGCGACGTCCATCTTCGGTAAACAACTGATGTCAAAGGTCGAAATTCGACGTAAATCATTTACACGGATCGGTCAGGACTCAGTTCCGTTAAACAGTACGGCGCGAACACAGGAGTCGTAGAACCTACCCTTTACCGCGAGTGTAACGTCAGGATGAAACCACAGATACCTCAGAGTAGTGAAAACTGAGCCGTTTTTGAAAATAGGGGGAGAAATCTCTCTTCAAACGGTGCAATCAACAGTAACCCAGCTCCCAAGGTAGATGAAACAATCCACTTGTTCAAGCTGTGTGCCTACAAGAATGAGCACTGGAGCATGTGGATGCTAATCCTGAAGTAGGACAGAGCATTTCGATGGAAGGCCATGAAGGCGGGACTTTTAAATGTGGCCGTACCCTACAATTCCTTTCTGAGGAATTTTTAACACACTCGCTTTTTGTTTCACACAAACTATCGTACTTCCTTTTTTTATCCGGCTACAATTGTTATCATCACACATCGGCACACACTCACAGTAAATACGTGAAGGCCCATAGAGAGACAGGGGACAACTGAGTCACCGGGTTCGATGGAGGTGAACGACACCAATGAACGAGAGGACGGCTTGCAACATTATCCACTGCTTGCACAGATCTGCTGCTTTCGCATGACTAAAATGTGGCCGGAACAGGGGCCAGTCACCTTACTCTCCTGCCCTTGACATTAAACTGCAACATTAGGCCAGTAAACGTAGACTGTTCTTGGTGGAGTCATGATATCCTACATTGCTCCAATAATTCAGCAGCTGAATAGACTCGCCTACATGCCCACAGTAAATACACGTAGGCCTATAGACCGACAGGGAACTACAGGGTTACTGCCTATCCGTTTCATCAGTTATGGTTCAAGTGATCGAAGTAGCCAAGGTTTAGTTCAATAGGAATCCCGGTCCACATTGACATTGCGCATCGCAAACTATTCACAAAACGTGTGCTTCCCAGTGACCCTCTAAAGCTAAGTAACGTTTGTTTAAATCATAATAGACTACGTGATTCGGGAGTATGACTTTCCAATAGTCACATACGTAGATCGGTCCATGTGTAAAGTCAGAGGCACATAAACTAGGTCAAGATCGATAGGGAGAGAGGGTGATACTCAGTCACCGCCTTTGATCGAGGTGATCGGCGTTCACGATCAAAAGAAGGGTTTGCAGTGGCACTGCTGCTTAAACAATTCTGTCACATTAATATGACTAGAATGTAGTCTAGTCGCCTTGCTACTCATTTCTTGCTTGCGAATTGCTGATTATTTGCTTAAAATGCAATGTGTCCAATGTGGCCCAATTTGTTTTACAAAACATCCCAAGTGTTTTGAAAAACGTCCAAAGTGGTTTCCAAAACGATCAATTTAAAGTGAAAATGGTATATACAATACCACATCGCTGAAAGCACTGTGTTACGGCTGAATATTCACCCGTTCTGGGTGCACAAAACGCTTTCTTGACTTTGACTTTATATAGTTAGTAGCTTCAATCCCCGATCAGTTTAGAATGGTCTGCGTAGCCGTCAATCAGTAAGGCATTATCATCAACATAGTCCAAGTCAGTCGTGCGGTTGCGTGCAAGAAGCTCTAGGCCAAAACCCTGGAGACTTTCCAGAGCACTTAATAAGACATACTCAATCGCAAAGGAAGAGAAACGGTGATTCGGGGCATACCTGTTGCACACCGCTAGTGACGGCGAAATGTGTAGAGAAATTACCGTAAGCTCCCATCCTACAAGAGACATTGTTGTATAAAGGTCGAAAGTTGGTGGTATACTTGTAGGTTAGCCCATTCTTCTGCAGACAACGTCATAAAACAGCCCGATGGACCGAGTCGAACGCAGCTCGCTTGTCCAATAACAAGGCAATAGTAGGCTGCCTGCAGAGGTGATGGACCAGCGGCTCGAAGATTAGCCTTCAGTGACTTCACTTCCCGTTGCCTAGTTAACATACCTACGCCATGCCTTGCGCCACCAACTTACGTCTAGGAAACAAAACAACGCCCACTTCGGAAACCGGTGGCCGGACATACATAAAACATTCACAAGCGAAGGCAACCAATTCAGTACTATTAGTCGTCCTAAGGTACTAAAATGGCTATTGTCGAGTATCCCTCTGAGAATGAGGAAGAAAGACTGGACGGCGATCATAAAACAATATTTAAAGAATTCGTAGTTATTTATGAAGCACGTAAGCACTTCGTAATTGTCCGCTCACTGCCTGGCTTTTGTTAACTCAACGTTGGCGTCGGATACATCCCATTGTGGAGTCGATAGTCGTCCCCATTATATATATATATATATATATATATATATATATATATATATATATATGTACGTAAAAGTGAGTCTATCACGTTCTAATGATGATTTCAACGGTTGGGAAGCGAATGCAGTTAATCGGAGTGCAGCCCGTTTGACGATATCAACTAAGGTGGATTCACGAAGTAGTACAAAACGATGTTTGTTTGTGAGTTCCGCTTATGCTCCCACCGATTCCAGTTCAAATGCTGTCAAAGACACATTCTATCACGAACTGAACGCGCTACTACGCAGTGCTACCAGTTCAGATATTATAGTACTTGCAAGGGATGTGAACGCACAAGTAGGGCGTCTGAGCTCTTCAGAAGTTCAGCTGGGTGGTAATTATAGGCTTAACTCCGAACGGACTGACACACTTCGAGCGTCTGCTGCAACTGTGTGTGGAGCACCAGTTGTTTCTTAGAAGCACTGCATTTAGACACAGTGGGCGCCGAAGTGACACTTGGCGCCCTCCTGTAGCTGGCCAGTAATAATATGGACCTTTCGTCAAACAGATTCCTGATGCTCTGGCCACCGCAGAGGATAATCAACGGTGCCTAGCTGCTGCATCGAGCAGGGTGGATAGGGATTTAGATGCTAATGCTCAAGCCTTCCCGTCTTCTTATTCCCCCTCTTACGTTTTTCACCCTTATCGTCCCGTTCCAACTGCATTTCCCCCCCCTGTTTTCAACCGCCCTAACCGTGGCCCCCTAGCAGGCCCTGCTAGGCGTTTATCCTCTAGTTTAGACTCACATCCAAACACGGAGCGTCATTCCTGCCCTGTCAACAAGCCCATGTCCAAGCAAACGCTCAAGCCAAGTTCAGCGGCTTCCATTTGGAGCCTTCGATCTTCTTTCAGATTGGCATGCCACAATGTACGCACATTGCAAAAGATCGGTCAACAGGCAGCGCCTACCCGAACTTTAGAGACCCTCTCCATCGATATTTGCTGCTCATCGGAGACCTGCCTGCAAGACTCAAACTCTGTGCTCACTCTGCGATCGCCTTTAGGTGACACCAGCAGCACTTTCTCATTGCGCCTATCCGGTGACGATGCAGCTTCGAGCACCGGCCAAGCTGGTGTTGGAATTCGCCTGAGTCTCCGGGTTGAAGCTACTCTGGTTGACTGGATTACAGTCAGTAGCCGGATGTGCAGTCAGATTGCGTGGCTCGTTCAAAGCTACGAAGTCGCGCGGGACTAATAGGTATCTATGCATCATCGCTGACTACGCGCCCACAAACTGTAGCGATGATTCGGTAAAAGGCGACTTCTATCACCAACTTACCAAGCGCCTTCGCCACAGAAGAAGATTGGACACTGTTGGGCTAGCAGGGGAACTGAACGCACAAGTTGGAAAGATGTCCACTGATGAAATGCATCTTGGAAGTCAGCACGGTGTAGGCTCCGGTAATGATAACAGTGAGCGGTTACTTCATTTGTGTGAGGATGCCCACTCATTTCTTGCGAGCACTAACTTCCGACACAGCACCCAACGGAGGGTAACTTGGCGCCCAATAGTCTCGAATCAGCCATGGACGCAAATCGATCACATTGCAATCAGTTACCGCTGGAAAGGCTGCCTCCAGAATTGTCGCTCGATTTAGAGCACACGTAAAGACGCTGACCATACACTTGTATGTGTTAACATGCAGATGCGCTTTGGCTGACGCCCACGACAACGCACTGAGCGCATTGACACCAGCCAAGTGACGTAGCCAGCTGTTCTGAATGCCTATCAAAGTACCCTGGCACGCGAGCTGAGCAAGCGTCCACTGGAGAAAATTAAAGGCCAGTGATTGCATGTTCACCAGACCATAGCAGAAGCAAGAAAATCCCCATGTCGTAAGTCTAATAGCCAAAATGGACATTGGGTCATTTCAAGATTTCTGGAACTTATCGATGATTGACCGCATATCCTGGCTGGGAGAAACAACAACAGCAACAGACATATTCACTCATTTGAACTCACGCTTCGCTGCCATACAACCATGAGGACCTATGAAATAAAGAATAAGATGAGGGAGAGAAGGGGGACTTAACTGAAAACCTTAATGCCCTAAGCAAACATTCTGGGTCAAGGCGCCTACACCTTGTGTTAACAACATACCGTCACAAACAGCTGGCTATCGTACAAAGATAAGGCGGCATCGGCGAGACAGCTTCCTTGCGACTTTCACTGCCACGCGTCATAATCAGCAATTACCCCGCAGATAACTCAGCACCAAACACACTTTAAACAGGCAATCCGATTAGGAGATGGCAGCAGACGCGCCAATGGTGTCGGTTGCGAGCCATATCCTGTAAAGTCTCGAGCCAAGCACAAGGTGAGTCACGTGGACTCCAGCCCGGAAGGCGAGACGGACCAATGGCACCCAGTTTGATCGTCAGTGACTTCATTTCCCGCTGCCAAGTCAACTTCTGTCCACCTCGAGCCTTGCGCCACCCTACATTTGGCAGACTAAACAACGCCCTTCTAGGTAAGCGGTGACCAGGCATACATACCACGTGCCCGAGCCAACGCAACTTATTCAGTCCTATCTGATATTCTAGACAGCTAGCACGATTATCACCACCTAGTACTCGCCTATGCAAATCATCGTTGCGGACACGCTGGTGCCATCCGACACCAGCAACGTTACGAAGACAACGATGATCAAAGACTTGAAAACATATCAGATGTTCAGATCGAAAGGGCCAAGTCTCACTACCATAGAGCAGAACGGCCCTCACTGTTGATATGAATACACGGCCTTTCAGACGAAGGGAAACAAGCTTCGGTCGTCAAAGATGCCGCAGAATAAAGAATGCAGCACTGGCCTTTGCAATGCATGAGCTCACGTCAGTTTCTATGCGCACATCGTACCTGATGCAGCTCCCAAGATAAGCGAATTCACCAACCACCTCGAGTTCCTCGTAAGTAATGGTCAAGCGGTCATAAAGTGACTGGTAGTCCTGCAGCAACATTTTGCACTTTGAAGGTGCAAAGCGTATACGAAATAATGGGAGCAGTCTGGACAGGCCATACAGGGTTGATCGTGCTGCCGCAACATCGTCGAAAAGCAAGACGTAGTCGTCCGCATAATCTAGATCAAGTAATCTTTCACCAGGAAGCACTTCAACGCCTACATCGTGAGATTCCGCAAGGGAACACTCCATGATAGAATCCACGACGAAATTGAACAGGAATGGGGAAATCGGACAACCCTGACGAACGCCACTTGTGGTCGGAAAGCTATCTGATAAGACGCCGTAGACCGTGACGCGGCCTGTAGTGTTCGAGTATAGAGCACGAAGGATGTTCACATATTTCGTGGGAACACCTTTCCGCGCAAGTATTTCGAACAGAATCAATCGATCGACTGAATCGAATGCACTCTTGAAATCGAGGAACACAGCTAGTGTCGGTCTGCGGTACGCGTCGCGCTGTTCTAGCACCTGCCGTAAAGTGAATATATGGTCTATACAGCCATGTCCTGGGCGGAAACAGGCCTGCTCTTCCCTAATCCGAGATTACCGTTCCGCAGTGAGGCGACGAACGAGATTCCAGGCCAGTAATTTTGTCACAACTGGCGTTAGGCTAATACCTCTGTGGTTAGAACAGTCTGTGCGACTGTTCTTCTTGTATATTGCCACTATACTCGATTCGCTCCAATCAGCCGGGACACTCTCTTCATTCCAGATACGTTCGAATAGGGAGGTCAGTGCTTTGCAGAGAACCTCACCTCTACTTTTAAATAGTGCCGATGGAAGGGAATCCGGGCCAGCGGCAAGAAAACGATTAAGGGCTGTGATCGCATTTCGGATCTCGGCCTGTGACGGAGGCTCTAAACTAACTGTCCATGGCTGGTCCTGCATCACCTGAGTAGGAGGAGGTTCGGGAGCAGGGGTCAGCTGAACTGATCTAGAACGTGTTCCGCCCAACGAGCCATACGGCGCTCCATATTGTGTATCAGTGCACCCGCGTTGTCTCTGATTGTCTCACTGACGCCTGCTTTCCTGGGACCAGTGGTGCGGATTAGCTGGAAGAGCTTGCGGTAATTGCCTACTGCTCCTGCCTTATCCATTTCTTGAGCCCGAGTGGTCCACCAGGCTTCATTGTCAACACGTAGGATCCGCTTTAGTTCGCGCTTAATAGCCCGTCTGGTCACATTGTGTTCAGAGTCAGCCGGGAGGTGTCTACTAGATTCCAACAGGTCCACCGACCTCTCAGATATCCAGTGACTGGTGCGATGACGATGGATAGTGCCACAAGCAGATGCTCCTGCGTTGTGCATGGCGGCAGAGATCCTATTCCACTGAAGCTCAGTGTCATTAAGACAAGACAGCGAAAGTTCGGTACGCAGTGCGTCTTGATAGGCTTGCCTGACCGAGGGCTGAAACAATTTCTCAGTTGCCAATAGGAGCAGACGCTTGGTGCGCCCCCCCCCCCCCCGGAGACACGACAGCGTACCAAGACATGATAAGAGTCGCCGCAGATATTTCTGTATGAGCGGCAATCCAGGATGGAACCACGCCCAGACCTAGACAGGAGGACGATTACGGTCCTCGTCTAAAGCCTTTGGCTCAAAAGCCCGTCCGCAAGGCAGCGGGAAGGTGGCAAGGATTTAGTATTAGAGAAATGGACGCCATACCATTGCAAACCCCCAACCTGGAGGACCAGGAGACTGAGTATGTCTGACCTCTCACCACTGAGCAATCTGGTAGGAGTAGCTCTCAAGCTATCGGGAGGCCCCACAGAGTATAGCACAATGGTTCAAAGGGGTACGCAAACAGTCGCAGCATGTTAAAGTCGAGTCTCGTTGCGATGCCGTCCAGTCTCCTTACGATGGAAGCGAACAAAATGAAACCCCAAATGAGGTCCGCGGAGATTCCATGTTAATCTGAAGAGAGACCGCGAATCCTGGTGGTCTCTTCGTGCATCAGAGATGGAAATGGCTGCTGCCCTTGGTAACCATCGTAAGTTATTCCGGCTGATACGGGAAACGGGCAGCAGGAGACCTAGTGTTAGTGAAAATATTTGAGACGAGAGTGGACAGCCTATCCACAACTTGTCAAAACGCTTGTAGCGTTGGGCTGAACATTTTGATAGGCAATTTAATCTGTCGGAATTGTTAGATTCTTCACCGGAACTGATCGCTCTGCTCAGTGGGCTGTCCCTTTGGATCCACCGTCTCACTCAGAATTCAAACGTGAGATTGGACTGTTGAAGTTAAATAAGGCCGCGGGACCAGATAATCTTCCTCCAGCTCTCTTCAAATTCGGGGGACCTGCTTTGTGGATGGTTTACACGAGTTACTAGTGAAACTGTGGGAGCAGGAAACTGTCCCAACCGACTGGAGCCGCTCCGTTATTGTCCCCATCCTCTAAGGAGCCACGTGCTCGGAATGCGGCAATCATAGATGAGTCAGTCTGATCCCCGTCGCCTCCAAATTACTTGCCTTCGTCATCTTTCACAGACTGACTGGCGCTCGTGAACGCCAGATGCGTGAGCAGCAAGCCGGGTTTCGTCCATGTTATGGCTACATTGACCACATCTTCACTTTGTATCAGTTGTTGGAGCACCGTCACATATATGGGCGGCCCACCGTTGTCGTGTTCCTCGATATCAAAAGTGCATTCGATTCGGTGGACAGGTGTACACTTTGGGACTGTCTACTCAGGAAAGGTGTAGCTGAGAAAAATGTAAATATTATCCGAGCATTAGATGCGCGTAGCTCGGGCAGGGCGAGGGCTTACGGCAAGCTGTTGTCGCCTTTAATATTTACAGCGGTGTGAGACAAGGATGTCCACTGTCCCCTTTCCTCTTCAACTTCGCTACTGATGAAGTCCTGGAAATCGCGTTTATAGGACACGACTTAGAAGGTGTGGATTTGCTCCCAGGAGAACAACTTCTTGACTTTGAGTATGCTGATGATATTGCGCTTATCTGCGACAGCTACCTAACATGTCAAGCGGCACTGGATAGATTAGCACTGGCTATCCTTCATTTCTGGCTTTGCTTTGCACCCTCGAAGTGCGAAAAGTTCCTCCAAGATTGGCCTGGACTGACCCTTTGTTTGGACCAGCTAGAAGTCGTTCAAAAATTCAAGTACCTGGGACGCTGTTGCATCGCCCTTGGGTTCAAGACGGGCGATCGCGAACCGTATAGCAAAAGCTCGAAGTGATTTTGCTAGTCTTCGCCACTTATGGCGGCGAAGCGACATCACTCTCTTCTTGTCTGGTAGAGTGTACAATTCAGCGGTACGTTCGACCCTACTGTACGGTTGTGAAACCTGGCCCGTTAGATCAACGGTGCCTTCGCAATTTAGCTCACATCTGATGGGAACATCGAGTAAGCAACGAGCGTGTTCTACGCTTTCCTTATGGCACAGGAAAAGGAACCGAACCGCTCAACAGCGTCATTTCATGCAACATGCTCCGATGGGTCGGTCACGTGTTACGCATGTCAGCCCACCGACTCCCGCAGCGGGCGTTGTTTGCGCGCCGGGGGTGTGGATGAAAGAAGAGGAGGGTTGGCCAAGTGATGACATGGTCGAGAGCAATGAAAGCCTTCACTTCTGAGCTGGCCTCGGTTAGAGCTACTCGGCTTCCTGGTTGGGGTCCAAAAGACGATGATCGCGTTTGGCTGGAGACACTTGCTGACATGGCTAGGAGCCGGCCTCAGTGGCGTTCGTGCGGTGAGTTTCTCTGTCCCTTCCCATCCCTCTTAGCCTTCCCCCTCCAATCACGACCTCACTATTTAGCCTTATATAATTTTGCATAGTAATTTTTTGGATGCACAGTAGCCGGCTGGTAGCTTACCGGAACGATGCCCATCCGATACCGGTAGCTCAGCTGGTTTACACCTGTTGCATTTTTATCTCTCCTTTTTTCTTCTATGTATTATGACACAGTAGCTGAGGTATTTCCCATCTCTAGCTAACTTTTACAATGATGGTGATGATAGTGGTCTGTTAATATTTCAAGCTGTTTTTCCAAAAGGTATTGATACATTTTATCGATCACAAAGATAACTGCTAAGGCTTCCTTGTCTAGCTGGGCGTTATTCCTCTCTACTGCTGCCAAACTCCTGGATGTAAAAGCTATGGGTCATTCGGTCATGTCATCCATTTTGTGAGATAGCGTGGCTCCGCGCCCTATGGATGATGCGTCGCACCGGAGAGTAATCCGCCTCTTCGGGTCCAAGTGTACCAGCAAATTGGCCTTACTTATAGCCAGCTTGACAGCTGCATAAGCATTTTGTTGTCCTGGTGACCACAGTCATCGGGCCTCCTTACGCAGCAATGCATACAAGGGTGCGAGGGTAGTTTCTGGGTTGGGCAAAAAACGACTGTACTGAGTCACCATCCAGAGAAATAATTGCAATCCGAGAATGTTACACGGTGTTGGCGAATCTAGAATGGGTTGAATTTTCTCCCGTAATGAATGTAACACATGTCTGTCCAAACGAAACCCCAGGTACTCAACGCTATCGGAGAAAAAGACACTTCAATTCTTTGGGCTTAAGTCCGCTCTCTTGGAGGCGCTCCAAAACCGTTGTGGGCACTGTCAGATGCTCGTAATCCGTACTGCCAGTAACAAAGATATCGTCCAAAGAAGCACACATTCCAGATATACCTTTCACTAAATTGTCTACGGTCTTCTGAGTGTATTCCGAACGGTAACATGTTATAGTGAAATAACTCCAGGTGTGTATTGATACTCGTAATTTCTTCAGTGTGCCCCATGCTGAGGCTGATGTTGCATTCATGTTGCTTCCCCACTGCAGTTGAATGTAACCAACTTACACTTACACTTGGTCTTTCTAAGTTGGATAAATGTCATTTCGCTTTATTTCTTTTGTTCTGCCTACAAGAATAATCTTCTATGAACCAGTTGCGTTGCTTACGCTAATTGCGCTTATCTTCGGTAACTTTGTTGAGTTTTTAAAATTTTTAAGTAACTTGTAGACATTTTTTGTTTGTCGCGGATTCGCTGCTAACCAGCTTACTTCATACGCTAACTTAGCGAAGAGTTATGCCAACGTATGTGTATGCATTATTCGATTTATTTTATTTCGTCTTGTTGTTTCAAGTCATTGGCTGTTGCTTGATATCCCCGGTGTGGCTGCGCTTGATGTGTATGTTGACAAGGTGCCTACCTTTCTGTTACCCACTACCTCGTCCATACTGGCTCTAGGAAACGGTTGGTCGTTGCTGGAGGGGACGAGTTACACGGTCCCTGTGGCCGCGCTAGGATCAAAGAGTGGTTCCATGCACTCAGTGTGGAGCGGACTACGGTCCACAAACCGCCTTGTGTGCGCTTGATTTCCCAAATATAGTGTGCTTGTGCTTGCCTGTGAAAGAGTGTGGGCCGGCTCCGTTGATGACACGTCATCATCATCATCATACACGCTAGCCAGAGGTGGGGAACACCTCAGCTACTGTGTCATAATACATAGAAGAAAAAAGGAGAGATAAAAATGCAACAGGTGTAAACCAGCTGAGCTACCGGTATCGGATGGGCATCGTTCCGGTAAGCTACCAGCCGGCTACTGTGCATCCAAAAAATTACTATGCAAAATTATATAAGGCTAAATAGTGAGGTCGTGATTGGAGGGGGAAGGCTAAGAGGGATGGGAAGGGACAGAGAAACTCACCGCACGAACGCCACTGAGGCCGGCTCCTAGCCATGTCAGCAAGTGTCTCCAGCCAAACGCGATCATCGTCTTTTGGACCCCAACCAGGAAGCCGAGTAGCTCTAACCGAGGCCAGCTCAGAAGTGAAGGCTTTCATTGCTCTCGACCATGTCATCACTTGGCCAACCCTCCTCTTCTTTCATCCACACCCCCGGCGCGCAAACAACGCCCGCTGCGGGAGTCGGTGGGCTGACATGCGTAACACGTGACCGACCCATCGGAGCATGTTGCGTGAAATGACGCTGTTGAGCGGTTCGGTTCCTTTTCCTGTGCCATAAGGAAAGCGTAGAACACGCTCGTTGCTTACTCGATGTTCCCATCAGATGTGAGCTAAATTGCGAAGGCACCGTTGATCTAACGGGCCAGGTTTCACAACCGTACAGTAGGGTCGAACGTACCGCTGAATTGTACACTCTACCAGACAAGAAGAGAGTGATGTCGCTTCGCCGCCATAAGTGGCGAAGACTAGCAAAATCACTTCGAGCTTTTGCTATACGGTTCGCGATCGCCCGTCTTGAACCCAAGGGCGATGCAACAGCGTCCCAGGTACTTGAATTTTTGAACGACTTCTAGCTGGTCCAAACAAAGGGTCAGTCCAGGCCAATCTTGGAGGAACTTTTCGCACTTCGAGGGTGCAAAGCAAAGCCAGAAATGAAGGATAGCCAGTGCTAATCTATCCAGTGCCGCTTGACATGTTAGGTAGCTGTCGCAGATAAGCGCAATATCATCAGCATACTCAAAGTCAAGAAGTTGTTCTCCTGGGAGCAAATCCACACCTTCTAAGTCGTGTCCTATAAACGCGATTTCCAGGACTTCATCAGTAGCGAAATTGAAGAGGAAAGGGGACAGTGGACATCCTTGTCTCACACCGCTGTAAATATTAAAGGCGACAACAGCTTGCCGTAAGCCCTCGCCCTGCCCGAGCTACGCGCATCTAATGCTCGGATAATATTTACATTTTTCTCAGCTACACCTTTCCTGAGTAGACAGTCCCAAAGTGTACACCTGTCCACCGAATCGAATGCACTTTTGATATCGAGGAACACGACAACGGTGGGCCGCCCATATATGTGACGGTGCTCCAACAACTGATACAAAGTGAAGATGTGGTCAATGTAGCCATAACATGGACGAAACCCGGCTTGCTGCTCACGCATCTGGCGTTCACGAGCGCCAGTCAGTCTGTGAAAGATGACGAAGGCAAGTAATTTGGAGGCGACGGGGATCAGACTGATTCATCTATGATTGCCGCATTCCGAGCACGTGGCTCCTTAGAGGATGGGGACAATAACGGAGCGGCTCCAGTCGGTTGGGACAGTTTCCTGCTCCCACAGTTTCACTAGTAACTCGTGTAAACCATCCACAAAGCAGGTCCCCCGAATTTGAAGAGAGCTGGAGGAAGATCATCTGGTCCCGCGGCCTTATTTAACTTCAACAGTCCGATCTCACGTTTGAATTCTGAGTGAGACGGTGGATCCAAAGGGACAGCCCACTGAGCAGAGCGATCAGTTCCGGTGAAGAATCTAACAATTCCGACAGATTAAATTGCCTATCAAAATGTTCAGCCCAACGCTACAAGCGTTTTGACAAGTCGTGGATAGGCTGTCCACTCTCGTCTCAAATATTTTCACTAACACTAGGTCTCCTGCTGCCCGTTTCCCGTATCAGCCGGAATAACTTACGATGGTTACCAAGGGCAGCAGCCATTTCCATCTCTGATGCACGAAGAGACCACCAGGATTCGCGGTCTCTCTTCAGGTAAGCACGGAGTTTGCCCGGAGGTCATTGCTGCGCGTTCACATGTGCGTTGAAGCTAGAAACCAAGCAACTATTGAAGCAACGCGGCAGATGGCCAAGAACTGAGGTTGAAAACAGAGGAATAAAAGTGGAGCTGGAACGGCACGATAAGGGTGAAAAATCGTAAGAGGGGGAATAAGAAGACTGGAAGACTTGAGCAGTAGCATCCAAACCCCTATTCACCCTGCTCGATGCAGCAGATAGGCACCGTTGATTATCCTCTGCGGTGGCCAGAGCATAAGGGAATTGTTTGAGGAAAGATTTATAGGATTGCGCAGGCAGGATACTGTAAGGTTGCCAAGGCCTAGACAGGAGAATGATTAGGGTTCTCAACCAAAGCCTTTCGTGCAAAAACCTGACCGGAAGGCAGCGGATTTGGCGTTGGGCTACAAAGAGTCAGTGTTAAAGAATAAGGAGCCATCGTCACTCCAACCCCCAACCTGGAGGACCAGGAGGCGGAGTTTGTCTGGCCTCCAACCATTGACAAATCTGGTATGAGTGGCTCTGAAGGTGCAGAAAAGCAACACCGAGCATAACTGAATGGATCATTGAGGCACACAAACCATTGCACCAAAATAACGTGAGGACCTATTGCGATGGATATACAGACCACAACGAGACTGGACCTAAACATGCTGCGACTGTTTGCGTACCCCTTCGACCCATTGAGCTATACTGGGTGATGCCTCCGAGCATCTTGAGAGCTACTCCCACCAGATTGCTCAGTGGTGAGAGGTCAGACAAACTCAGTCTCCTGGTCCTCCAGGTTAGGGGTTTGAAATGGGATGGCGTCCATTTCTCTAACACTAAATCCTTGCCCCCTTCCCGCTGCCTTGCGGACAGGCTTTTGAGCCAAAGGCTTGGGATGAGGACCGTAATCGTCCTCCTGTCTAGGTCTGGGCGCCCTGGCAGTATCCCAGCCCACACACAACCATGACATTTTCTTCAAACCTAAACTTCATCCTGCATCGGCCGTCGCCCAGATTATCAGGGGTTGCCTTATCTGCTGCATACAACAGGGCGGATAAGCGAAAACATGCCACCGCTGGCGTCTCCTTTCTTTTCCACCTTTTTCTCTTACTCCCATCCCGACCCCCATTACTAACCTTCCTTCTATACCTCCCAGCTTAGTTGACAGCAACCGAAGTGCCACTGGAGTAGAACCATCTGCAGACACATTCTCGCGACACGCACAGGACGCCTATTGGCAAAGCTACCTCATAAGGTTACGCTGTCCCGTCTGCATGGCGGCATTCGATGTTCGCACTCTGACAAGTTGGTCAACAGGCTGCACTCGCACGTACCTTGGACACACTGGGCATTGATGTGTGTTGTGTGTCCGAAACTAGCAGCAATGACCCTAGCGGAGTTATTGAATTAACTGCACCCAGCTTATCCTCTCGTTATTGTTTGCAAGCATCCGGAGACGCCGATGCAGCACTCACGGGTCAAGCTGGTGTAGGTATCATTTTAAGCTCTAAGGCTGAGCCATCGTTGGTTGATTGGATTCCGGTGAACAGCCGTTTATGTGCAGCCCGTTTGACGTCATCAACTAAGGTGGATTCACGAAGTAGTACAAAACGCTGTTTGTTCGCGAGTTCCGCTTATGCTCCCACCGACTGCAGTTCAAATGCTGTCAAGGACACATTCTGTCACGAAATGAACACGCTACTACGCAGTGCTACCAGTTCAGATATTATAGTACTTGCAAAGGATATGAACGCACAAGTAGGGCGTCTGAGCTCTTCAGAAGCTCAGCTCTCTCGCCCTCAAGGGCAGAGTTTACAACGCAGCTGTCCGTTCAACTCTCCTATATGGCTGTGAAACCCGGCCCATCAGGTTGACAGGCATGAAGAGACTCGTCACATTCGATCATCGCTGCCTTCGCAGCTTAGCTCATGTCTGGTGGGAACACCACGTGAGCAATGAGCGTGTTCCACGTCGCGTAATTGGTGCAGGAAGAGCGAGTGAACCGCTCAGCCCCATTATATCACGCACCAGGCTCCGATGGCTGGGTCACGTGTTGCGCATGCTAGCACACCGACGCCCGCGACGTGCATTGTTTGCTCGTTGTGGGTGCGGTTGGAAGAGGAGGAGGGGAGGCCAAGTGATGACTTGGTCGAGAGAAATGAAAACCCTCACTTCGAAGTTGGCGTCGGTTGGTGCATCCCGACTGCCTGGCTGGTGTCCTAAGGACGGTGAACACGTTTGGTTGGGCACCCTTGCTGATTTGGCTAGGAGCCGGCCCCAATGGCGTTTGTGTTGTGAGTTCCTTTGTCCATCCCCCTCCTGTTTAGCATCACCCTCCAATCACGATCTCAATCGTTAGGCATAATATGACTTTCTTTTACGGCATCCAGCTGTTAGCTCTCCGGAACGATGTCCATCCGTTACTGGGGAAGCAGCGGGCGTGCCACTGTTTGTTTTTCTTTTCTTGCCTTTTGTATCGCGGCACAATAGCTGAGGTGTTTCCCACCTCCAGCTAACGTGTAATGATGATGAAGCTCAGTTGAGTGGTAATTATGGGCTTAACTCCGAACGGACTGACACACTTCGAGCGTCTGGTGCAACTGTGTGCGAAGCACCAGTTGTTTCTTAGTAGCACTGCTTTTAGACACAGTGGGCGCCGAAGTGCCACCTGGCGTCCTCCTGCCCGAGCGTTTTCCTGCCCAGCGATGGACCCAAATCGACCACATAGCCATAAGTTATAGGTGGCGTGGTTCCATCCTGAATTGCCGCTCATACAGAAATATCTGCGGCGACTCTTATCATGTCTTGGTACGCTGTCGTGTCTCCGGGGGGGGGGGCGCACCAAGGGTCTGCTCCTATTGGCAACTGAGAAATTGTTTCAGCCCTCGGTCAGGCAAGCCTATCAAGACGCACTGCGTACCGAACTTTCGCTGTCTTGTCTTAATGACACTGAGCTTCAGTGGAATAGGATCTCTGCCGCCATGCACAACGCAGGAGCATCTGCTTGTGGCACTATCCATCGTCATCGCACCAGTCACTGGATATCTGAGAGGTCGGTGGACCTGTTGGAATCTAGTAGACACCTCCCGGCTGACTCTGAACACAATGTGACCAGACGGGCTATTAAGCGCGAACTAAAGCGGATCCTACGTGTTGACAATGAAGCCTGGTGGACCACTCGGGCTCAAGAAATGGATAAGGCAGGAGCAGTAGGCAATTACCGCAAGCTCTTCCAGCTAATCCGCACCACTGGTCCCAGGAAAGCAGGCGTCAGTGAGACAATCAGAGACAACGCGGGTGCACTGATACACAATATGGAGCGCCGTATGGCTCGTTGGGCGGAACACGTTCTAGATCAGTTCAGCTGACCCCTGCTCCCGAACCTCCTCCTACTCAGGTGATGCAGGACCAGCCATGGACAGTTAGTTTAGAGCCTCCGTCACAGGCCGAGATCCGAAATGCGATCACACCCCTTAATCGTTTTCTTGCCGCTGGCCCGGATTCCCTTCCATCGGCACTATTTAAAAGTAGAGGTGAGGTTCTCTGCAAAGCACTGACCTCCCTATTCGAACGTATCTGGAATGAAGAGAGTGTCCCGGCTGATTGGAGCGAATCGAGTATAGTGGCAATATACAAGAAGAACAGTCGCACAGACTGTTCTAACCACAGAGGTATTAGCCTAACGCCAGTTGTGACAAAATTACTGGCCTGGAATCTCGTTCGTCGCCTCACTGCGGAACGGTAATCTCGGATTAGGGAAGAGCAGGCCTGTTTCCGCCCAGGACATGGCTGTATAGACCATATATTCACTTTACGGCAGGTGCTAGAACAGCGCGGCGCGTACCGCAGACCGACACTAGCTGTGTTGCTCGATTTCAAGAGTGCATTCGATTCAGTCGATCGATTGATTCTGTTCGAAATGCTTGCGCGGAAAGGTGTTCCCACGAAATATGTGAACATCCTTCGTGCTCTATACTCGAACACTACAGGCCGCGTCACGGTCTACGGCGTCTTATCAGATAGCTTTCCGACCACAAGTGGCGTTCGTCAGGGTTGTCCGATTTCCCCATTTCGGTTCAATTTCGTCGTGGATTCTATCATGGAGTGTTCCCTTGCGGAATCTCACGATGTAGGCGTTGAAGTGCTTCCTGGTGAAAGATTACTTGATCTAGATTATGCGGACGACTACGTCTTGCTTTTCGACGATGTTGCGGCAGCACGATCAACCCTGTATGGCCTGTCCAGACTGCTCCCATTATTTCGTATACGCTTTGCACCTTCAAAGTGCAAAATGTTGCTGCAGGACTACCAGTCACTTTATGACCGCTTGACCATTACTTACGAGGAACTCGAGGTGGTTAATTTACTTCAGCATTTAGAGGGAAATGTGGTGCTAAACGCAGATATTCGTCATGACACCGAAGGAGACATACAAGTTGTCAGGGTCAAGTGTTTAGTATAGAATAGATGGCTTGATAAATGTGAGCCGCAACTGCTACCATACTTTAGTCGACGCTTCGAGCTTAGTCCTGCAGATGGATGTTTACTCTAGGGATCCAGAGCGATCATACCACCCCGAGTGTGTCCGGATGTTCTATAAGAGCTGCACGAAACTCACACGGGAATAACGAGGATGAAAGGACTTGAGCAATCCTATGGGTGGAGGCCCAATATTGACAGAGACATTGAAGAGTTAATCTGACACTGAGACACTTGTCAAAGCACACAAAGAAGCGCCCCTCCTGTACCACAGCAGATGGGAATGGCCCAGTAAAACATGGGAGCGCATACATGCTGCCTTCTTCGGCCCACTCGACGGGAAGGTGTTTCATTTCTTGGTGGACGTTTACTTGAAATGGATCGGAGTTTGCCCTCTAACACCAGCCACGTCAGAGACTACGGTTTCATTCATACGAACGGGCTTTACAGCCTTCGGGATACCGCACACGTTGGTGACAGACAATGGCTCGGTGTTTACTAGTTAGGAGTTTCAGGAGTTTCTGAAAAATAACGGCATACGTCATGTGAAGTCGGTCCCTTACCACCCAGTTTCGAATAACTTGGCCGAAAGAGCGGTCCAAACGGTCAAGAACGGGCTTCGAAAACAAGTGCTGGCTCCATTGCAAACAAGGTTAGATAACCCTTTTTGATTATCGCTCCACACCGAACGAAACGACTGGGCGGAGGTTAAGGACGCAGTTACACTTGCTGTTTCCTGATCAGAGGCTACGTGTCGAGGCCAAACAAGAAAAGTCTAAGGTCGTTTTACGTGTGTTGACGTGTGTTGTGTGTCCGAAACTAAGAGCAATGACCCTCACGGGGACATCGATGAACTGCAAATTGATTAGTCTCTGTATGTAAGTTAGCCATGATCGTTATAAAATGCAAATGTTAAGGGAATTCAATTCGCTTGATGAAGCTTTTGTGTCGAAGAGCGAAACGTTGTGTATCATCCTAAATATATTAACCGGTCGTCTACCAAGTTTTCTGAAATGATGACTTCCCGATCGGTTCCAAAGATGTTTTAAGATATCGAGACCCTCAAGACGTTGTTGAATTAACTGCGCCGGTTTTGTCTTCTTGCTATTGGTTGCACGTATCCGGAGACTCGGATGCGGCAACCACTGGTCAAGCTGGAGTGAGCATTGTTCTCAGCTCCAAGGCTGAGTCATCGCAGGTTGATTGCATTTCCTTGAGCAGTGGCCTGTGTACAGCCAATTAGACATCAGCCAAGATTTGCGCAGGAAATAGCGTGAAACACTGTTCATTTGTTAATGCCGCTTTTGCCCTCACTGACTGCTGCTCTGAAGCTACCAAAGACACATTTTAGCACGAATCCAACACCTTGCTTCGCAACGCTGTTAGTCCGGATATCATCATAGTTGCAGAGGACGGGAGGGCGCAACAAGGTCGTCTGAGCTCCTAAGAAGGTCAGTAGGGCAGAAATTTCGGCATCAACTATGAAAACACGGAAAGTGGCGGTTGCGTGCCTAGCATTATTTGTTTCTTAACTGCACCGCCTTTGAGCACAAAGGGCGCCAAAGTGCCACTTTTTGATCAACGATAGGCGCTAATAAATCACGCAACAACAAGCTTCCGATGGCGCGGTTACATCTGGACTGTTGCTCTTTCAGGAACACATGCGTCGATTCCGATCATGCCCTGGATCTGGGACGTTTTCTATGCACTTTGCCGTTAATCTTATCAAACATTGCCATGAACTGGTAACTGAGAGGTTATCTCGGTCTTTAGTCAAAAAAATTTGCCAGCAAGCCTTGAACATCAAACTTTTACCTGAATATGGTTTAAAGTATTCATCCCAGCAGTTCACAAGCTACATAACTCAGCCACAATCCGGAAAAGCACCAGACGCATTTCGCCCTATTGGGGCTTGTCAGTGGTGCGCATTCCCTCGGTCCCCTACTGGGGACGAACCCATAACTGCTAGTGATTGAATACTCCGACATCTAACTTCAGTGGAATAGCATCTCAGCCGTCGCGCACAACGGGGGAACCCCTACTTGCGGCACTTTCAGTTATGACCACATCGGTCACCGGATTTCCAAAAAGTCGATGAACCTGTTGGAATCTCGATAGATATCACTGATGACTCTGAGCGCTATGTAACCAGACGGTATACTATTAGGCACTACGTCGAGGGTAGACTGCGTGCTGACAAGGGAACCTGGTGGACCAGTAGGGAGCAGTATACATTTACCTCTGACTCTTCCATCTGATCCGCACCATTGCTCGCAGGAATTTATGCCTCAGTGGGACGATCAAGGACAACATCGGCGCACCTATTACCAATAAGGTGTACATGCTGGCTCGTTTGGGGAGCACTTTCCTGAGAATTTCAGCTTGCTCCCTGCTCCCGGATTTTGTTCTACTTTGTGGCTCAGGTTGAGCCATTGTGGGTTAGTTTAGAGGCTCAATCGGAGGCTGAGGCCCGAAACGCGTCCACAGTCCTTAGTAGTTTTTGAGCTACTGGTTCAGATTCCCTTGGACCCGCAACAATTAAGAATGGAGGTGAGGTTCTTTGAATAGCACTGAACCACCTGCTCGATCAGGTTCGGAAAGAAGGGACCATCTCAGCCAACTGGAGTGAATCTATCATAGTTGTAATACATAAAAGAACAGTCGCACCGGTTGTGATAGCCATAGGGGCATCAACGTGACAATGCTATTGGCCTCAATTCTCGTCCGGATGAAGAAAGACCGGGAAAATTTCCGTTTCGAAAGGTGCTGTATAGGCTGAGTATTCACTTTGCGGCACACATTAGAACAACGTCACAAGTACCGCAGTCCGACAATAGCTGTGTTCTTCGTTTTAATAAATACATTTGATTCAGTTAGTCGATCCATTCTGTTCGAAATACTTGTGCGGAAAGGTGTTCCTATGAAATATGTGAACACTCTCCGTGCCCTTTACACCTCAGGCTGCGTCAGGGTCTATAGTGATGTATCTGGTATCTTTCAGACAAATGACGTTCGTCAGGCTTGTCCAATTTCCCTATTTTTGTTCAACTTCGTCGCGGACTCCATCATGGAGTGTTCCCTTGCACAGCCTCACGACGCACGCGTTGTGATGATGCCTGATGAAATGCTAGTTGATCTTAACTATGCAGACCACATCGCCATGATGTTTAACAATGTTGGGGTGGCCCGTCGACCCTTAATAACCTCTAAACAGTTATCCCATCATTTGTCATGTGCATTACACTTTCAATATGCAGTGCTGTTGCTGGACCAACAGTCACTTGATAGCGCTGACGACGAGAAACTGAAGGTAGTTGACCAATTCATCTATCTTGGCAGCTGCATCAGGAGCGAGGGGGTGTGTGTGTGTCGGCTGTACGCCGTAACGGCGCTTCGCTGCCGCGCGACCACCACCAGTCGCGCGCGGGCTGAGTATACCGCGAGGACGCCCACCCCTACGCGGATTCGAACTGGTGACCTTATGGTTGCAAAGCAAACGTGCAGACCACTCGGCGGGTGCGCACTACTGACGAGTCCCAATAGGACGAAACGGCCGTCTAGCGCTTTTCTGGATGTGTGTTGGCTGTCTGCCTGTGTCTAACTGCGACGAACCTACACGAAAACCATAACCACATGTAGCAAAAGCTAGGAGCTCCATCTTGGACTTACGACATCTGTGCTTTGAGTGAGGGCTTTCCATCGGTCTGAGGCCGTAAGTACGAGGCCACGGTGAGAGCCGTCCTAATGTATAGAATTGAGTTTTAGCCCCTTCGCTCTGAGGCGCTTTCCAGACTTTGACCACCGCTACTTGCAAGGCATTGCGTGCCCACAACGACGATGTGCATGGGTGAGTACTAGGCGGTAATAGTTGTGATGGTGGCTGAGACCGTGGGCGAATGGAATCAATGCGCTACCGATGGCCCGGATGCCAATCAAACTAAAGCCAAGCACGCTCGACTGGTCCCGCCCAGCACGCTTTCGGTAAGCGGACTGATTAGCCGTACGGCGAGCGGCTGGCTTACGTCTGAGTCCATGTTAGCGACACGCTCAACACCAAACGAACAGACAAGTGACCAATCAGACGTTACTCATGAGAACTGATCATGCGAAAAGCACCAGGCCTAGCGCAATGGAGAAACAGCCTGCCTTCAGAAAGCGGATTGGTCGGTCGTACGGCGAGTTGGTGGCATACCTCTGAGTCCATGTTCGCAACTGTTACCACTCAGCCCGTACTGAACCACGACACTTAGTAGAACGCAGTATTCCGCCCGTAGCGCACGAAAATAGAACACGTCAGTCTCAGTAATACACCGAATGTATTGTGTCGCCGCAAAGACAACGCTTCGCACAAGTTCAGACAGCGTAATCCATGGTTAGCTAGTGGTAACAGACACACACACTGACTCTGGTGGATCCAACCAATAGTAACAGTTTAATCGGTGACTGGCTATCGTTGGACGGACACACTGCGCAGATGCCACATATCTCCTCCCTTTAGTTGGAACTACCCCAGCTGGCCTGGTAACGATCAATTGGTCGGCGTACTCGACCTGAGCGGTGACATGGCGGAGTCTCCGATTGGTTGGTACTCTGCACATCCTCCAACTCAGTGACTGGGCTTGTAGATGTGTCGCCTGGCCGAACCGAGACAGAGCGGAGACGGACATGGTCATCGTGCCGAATGACTACCCTGCCGTCTGGTAGAGCCACTTCCGTATTTTGTCCCGCAACCTTACGCAGATCTCCAGACTGCCAGTTCGTTTCGTGAGGTAATTTGATATAAACCGGTTCGTCCTCACAGAGTTGTCGATCGACCGCCCTCCGGGCATACTCGGCCTTAGACTTATCTTGTCTGGCCTCGACACGTAGCCTATGATCGGGAAACAGCAAGTCTGTGTCCTTAAGCTCCGCCCAAACATTAGTTCACCGGGGCTCTTACCAGTCGTTTCGTTCGGTGTGGAGCGATAACCAAAAAGGAATTTATCTAACCTTGTTTGCAATGAAGCCAGCACTTGTTTTCGAAGCCCGTTCTTGACCGTTTGGACCGCTCTTTCGGCTAATCCATTAGAAGCTGGGTAGTAAAGGGCCGACTAAGATTAAGACACTGTCCTGGGTAGAATAGAAGTGCTTGCGTTTTGTGTCTCTGCTCGTAGTAATTCTCTATTCTCGCGTTCCTCACTTGTGGGGCGATACGCTTCGGAAGCGGCAAATACTTCGGAGTACGGAGTTTTCCACCCATAAGCGCTTCTACTGGGGACAGCTGATTTGGCACCCGGGGGTCGGATTTGACCTGTATAGTAAACACAATATCTCCTGTTTGGTTCCTTCCCACCACCTCGTCAGCAGCGTCCGTCTAAACGTGTCAACAAAGCGCCCCTCTTGCCCATTGGATTGAAGGTGGGACGAAGACTACCGTAGGTGTGTGATACTGTTCTGCTTACAATATTCGGCAAATTGTGAACAGGCGAATTGAGGACCATTGTAGGTAACTAGTCTCTTATTCCATGCTGGGTGAATATTTTCTCAGTATGTTACTTGTTGTACGCTTCATGCAGAACACTTCAGGTCACTTGCTGAAGGAATCGACAACCTTAAGATACGGTTGTTTATTCACATGACCAGTAATCAGCGTGCACTCGCCTCCAAGTTTTCGCTGCCAGTGGCCAGGAAGACAGTTCCGGTTTTCTGGACACCTTGCCGATAAGCTCACATTTCGAGCACCATTTCGCCAGCTGCTTCAGCTCCGAGTGAATAGTTGGCCAGTAAACGTAAATGCGCACAATCATTTTCACTCTGTCAATGATAAGGTGTCCATGAGGATAGCGAACCTCCATGGGAATAGCAACACTTTCCGCCAGATGTAAACATCTATTGACTAATGACAGTCTTTCTTTCAGAACAAACTTTGTGACTCTCCAGCTAGGTTGTCATTCGGCCACTGAGTAGTATGGAATTCGGCAGCTTGTTGTAGAACGGGATCCCGTAGTGATGCTCCATTCATTGTTCTTCACGATTTTAAAGCAGTTGTCCCTGCTATTCGTGAGGCTTGAAGTCATTTTACGGTTCGGGAAAGTCGTCCGGCGGTACTTGATAAAACAATCACAACTTAACGAACTGAATGACAGACGCTGAGCTCAGTACGCCACTGAGAGCCGTGGTCGGCCATCAGGGGACAGGTCATGCGCCTAATACTAAACTTTCATCCAAAGAATGTAGTTACGCTTTCCTGGCATTTTTCTGTTGCTACTGTCATTGTTAAGCAAGCCAGCTTCCTTAATGCTGATGTGACTTTTGAAACTTTATTAAAAACATCGGCTATAGATTCGAAATTATTCAATTTTCTTGTCTATGCCATTTCGCCTCGCAAAATTCACCTTTTCGGTTTCCCCACTGATTAGTAGACTGTGATTCAGCGACACTATAGAAAAATAAATAAACCTATTCTGGTGCCATGAATCTAACAAGACTGCTGCACGATAACACATACAGATCAGTTTCGACTTGCGACTACTCCGGTTCGAGTGTGGGTAAATTTTTCGTTAGCTTGTTTTGCCCGGATCTTCAGGTTTTGGAGCGGGGTGGGAGGGGGGCTTGCCTACTGACGCACTCGCCGTTGTTCGAGAGCAGCGATTATTGTCCACGGGAAAGTAGCTGAGTACAGGTGCAATGGCTATCGTTGGTTTCTTCGACGTCTCATCGAATAGTATACCGAAAGCATGTACGGTGTTGCGAACAAATCGCCCCACTGAGGTAATTCCGCACTAATATCGGTCCTCACATAGTTAGATGCATTTCCTCACACCTATTATCATCCTTTATCCTTATGGCTCAATAAAACATGATGGAGAGATCAACCGCTCTTCTACACTCGGATCATAGCTGAACCGTTGAAGTGGACAAAACCGATCATCACCAAATTACCTGAATGGTCACAGTTGGGTGAACAATGAATACCTGTCGTCACACAAAATCCAGCAATCAGAAATGATATGTATGAAATTGCTTCAAAGGCACATTAAGCCCGTAGGACGAGTCAAAAAGATGTACTAATAAAACTAACCGGATAAGTTATAAAATTTAAGCCAGGTAAGAATTCGTCCTGCTTCTTATCGCCTCCTTCTTCGGTACTTAGTGAAGTAGTGGATTCATCCTGTGTATGCTTCACAGCGCTCAGTGAGGATTTCGCTTCAGTGTACTGAATGATACCCTGTTCCAGACAATTTATAGCTTCTGTTATGTCCGGATGGTTACTTGTAGGTGGTTTTAGAAATTGCATGTACAACGAAACGGGATCCGCTGACCGCAAGCCATCCGAGGAGGCCGGTATCAGACGAGGGCTGTTGAAAAGAGGAACTCCGGGATAGAGGATTTGTCGATTAAGGCAGAAGGTAAATGCGTTCGCCCCGCATAACTGTTTAAAGACATAATACACGTCCAGATGCCCATCGTCCTTGGCTTCTTGGCTCAACTGTAAAAACGCTGGCCATGTTTCTGGACAGACACGAATACGAACCTACAATAAGCGGATGACAAAAATGTTAAATAGCGACGTGCATAAAACGTAAAAGCTGACCGACTAGTGGCGACCAAAATCAGGCTAGGAAAATGAAGGGCTGATAATTTATTGAACACACGATAAATGCCTGACAAGGCGAAAAACAATCTAATCCACATGCCATCCGAAGAGCGAATAGGCAAAACAATAGGAGGCACAAAGAGTTCAAGGGGTCCATGCGCTCGTCGAACGCAAGGGGATAGGGGTACCAGTAACCAAAAAACACTGCATATGTCTGCGACCATTAAGGTTACAAATGCAGCTAGAACACAAAACGTTAGTTGGTCTCTTCTAGCTTGGTAAACGAGTTGTTCCGGAAGGTCTTAGTTGAGAAGCACATTTTTGGTCTTGTTTCCGGTCTGTTTGCATCTGCAGTTGTCTTCAATTTTGGCCATGCTTTATGTTCCATCCGCGGAATTACTTACACTCAGGCTTCCGCCAACTCTCTGCTTTGTTTTTCCTCACCAAGCCATACAACACTCAAGGTCATGTCAAGCTACACGCACAATATTGTAAAATTCGTGTTTCTACTCCTCTGAACGCCCCATTTTTCAAGGCTGTCATAAAAAACAAACTGAAGCGAGCCTACAAGAAGTAGAACAATTCTACGATAAGCATCGTAGTGCACAGAGAGTGTCTCTACGAAAGAAAACATTGTGCAGCATGAGTATACCCATTATACTTCGCTTATGTATCCGATCAGCTGTAGGCAAAGTGGATGAGATTAAGACCCCAAGTTGCTGTCGTGAATACTCGAAGCTAGGCGCAATTATACTTCAAGAGACCTGGCTCCATGAGAATGTGGACGATAGTTGTAGGGATTGAGGGATTCATTTGCCATGGTGTTGACCGGTCATGTAATACCGGAATCGTGGCGGTGTTATCACTTAAATCAATCCCTCGTGGTGGACGTCAACAAAACGTAGGTTACGCTTTTCTTCGCTCCATATTAACTACTTAATTGTGAAATGTAAACGAATATGCTTAAACGGCTACCAATCGATTTTGCTGGCTAATATCTACTTTTCCCCAGTTGCCCAACTTCCAAAGCAGAGGAAGTTTATGAGCAGTTCACTTCAACTGCCATCGACCTCATTGATTATTCTCTCTGCATTTTTTCTGGTAATTTTAACAGATTTGACACCACTTTTCGCACAGACTTTGGGATGCAAAATGTAAATTCCCCCATCAGACTAGCTCTTATATTTGGTAATAATGCGAAGTTGTGTTTGTGCGTGCAATCGGATGACGATTGGGAACTCTGATACCTCAAAGGTCAAGTTAATTCCAGTCGTCTACAGCAAGATAAATCATATGGTGGTCATTCGCTGTAAAGATTGTAGACTTAAAAGATAATGTTCACCTCAGAAGATATATCGACTACGAGAAATGATTGTATCCATAGACTAGTATATTCCCTGACAGTGATGTATCTACGCATCGTGACCAATTGACCAGCTACCTCAACTTCTTTTTGGATACCTGCTGTCAGCTAAAAATGATGTTGATCCGTGAGAATCGGTTTGCATCTCCGTGCCTAAAACATTTGCGTAGACTCAATGAGAAAGCGTTTAAAAAGAAAGACCACGTTACAGGGAAATCCCTTTCTACCTAATATCAAGGTAGAGTTTCGCCGTCTAAACAATCCACATATCCAGAGTATACACGTAAATAATAGTTGTCGAGAAATCTAGCAAATGCCGAAACAACTTTGTGGAATCTCACATTGGATGTTAAATTCAAGTGTGGACCTTGAAAATTTGTACCATAACTTTTGTTGATTCAGTGCTAACTCCACTTCTTACCCTTCATCCCTCCGACTGGACAGTCCCACAGCCTCTTCATCTGTTACTGACAAAAACAGTGCACAATAAACTGCTGTAGCTGAATTCCAACAAAAGTAGTGACCCGAAGGCATTATTTCCCGTTGTCCTCAAGGTATGGGCTGATTCCTCGGCCTAATCACTTGCTGACATGTATACAATGTGCATACGTACGCTGGTAAGCTCGTTTAATGAATTACGGTTTTCAAATCATATTCCGCCCAAGCTCCAAAAATTACATCGCAGGTAGCTCATCTCACCCTTCATTGGGCAATGAAGAAGGTAAGAGGATGGCGAAGAAAAAATAGTGCTTTTCATTTTTCAGTTAGGCGATCTTTCCGCAGTAACTATGGCATAACTGCAAGAAGAAAACTTAAGCTACCAAAAAGTACAAGCTGTTCCCCACAACTTCTCTGAAGGCTGGCCTCGATACATGAAACACAGTGGTGAACTGCGCGCGTTCTATGTTTTACGGTATGAAATCGAAACCATTGATGGTTTCTATATGACAGGACCGCAATTCGAGTCCTCACATGAGCTAACACCAAAAAGTATCCATGCACGAAGGATATCCTGATATCGTGCGAACGAAGCATCTGCTGCAGGAGCATTGTTGGTGCCCAAGATGTTTAAAATGGTGCATGCGTGTAACCGGTTCTGTGATGTGTGTCATAAAGCCGACAAGAGCCCGAAGCCGATGGATGCACCCCTTCAGCTTATCGTTTATCCAATGAAACCCTGCTCGAAAGTGGCGATCGATATCATGGGACCGCTCGATTCTGCACCAAGGCACAAGAGGGACGCTCTGGTGTCCTGAGATTCACCCCTGTGGTTATGTGAGCACTTGACAGCTGGGCGAGAAAGCTGAGTGCCAATGCTCGCGCGTTTGCCACCAATCGTGCTTGGGAAAGACCCTGCGAGTGTGTTATCAAGGCCCAGCCGAAAGCTGATGAAATCGAGCATCAGACAGCAGGCGTGTTGCCAAGGCCTGACCGGAGGCTGATGGAATCGCGCGTCAGACATCACGTGCGTTGCCATGCACCGGGTACGCGGATGAAGACTGGAGTGCTCGAGCAAGATGGTGAACTGGACAGATGGAGCGGACAAGCATGTGTGGAGCGTGGGTTTACAGCCAAATCCGCCTAGTGATACCGACATATAAATATGAGCGTTCTCTGCCCTAATACAACTCTGGTCTGCTGAGTCTTCTGTCTTCGTTCCGGTCGGGTTTGCCAAGGCGTCAAACAGAGCACGCGTAAGGGCGCAGATTTAGCAGCAGGCGTGAATCAACCGATCGATTGCAGGCGCACCGTTATAACAGCACTCCAACAGTTACACGGTCGTTGAAACATCTGTTTGCTAGATCTGGGCTCCCCGATGAAATGCTAATGGATAACGGGCCCCATTTCACGAACTACGAATTCCGTCAACTCCTACAGCTCCGCGATGTGAAACACGCACGAACGGTTCTGTACAACAGCTGTCAACAGTTAAAGGAAAGTAAATAATAATAATAATAATAATAATAATAATAATAATAATAATAATGTGTCGGCTGTACGCCGTAACGGCGCTTCGCTGCCGCGCGACCATCACCAGTCGCGCGCCGGCTGAGTATACCGCGAGGACGCCCATCCCTACGCGGATTCGTACCGGTGGCCTTATGGTTGCAAACCAAACGCGCAGACAACTTGGCCACCGGCCGACGTTAAAGGAAAGTAGATAGCCGGCACGCTTGTCCGGCATGCACCACAGAGCGACCGACTGCACACCAGGGGATCTAATATCTGGCAAGACGAAATTGAGCCCAGCTATATCGGTCCCTGAAAACAATGATTACCACCAGCATGAACAGCGCCGACGTTATCAGTTCACCTATGAAAAGTTGGTCCTACGATTGCATTCCCGAATGTTCGTTCGATTGACAGAAAGGAAGTCATAAAAAGGGCAGTCAAAATTATTGCGGCCAGTCAGTATTACCCGTGCATTAGGGCCAGAAACGTAGCAACTCGCAGACGACCGAAAAAGTAATGTCAAACAACTTTACACAGCCCAACAAACGAACGGGATACAAGTGTTTAAAATCAGGTCGCAAGCAGCGTGACCAAACCCTCAACCCGCAGTTCAAATTGAAGGGATAGTGTTGTGTGCACCCACAGCTCTACTTTCTCACGCCCAGCTTGGAACGGATTTTTATGAAGATGCGTCGATCGATTGCCCACACTCATTACGCCTGTAAAGAAACGAGTCACTAGTCAGAATATACGGATCCAAGAGCCTCATGTCTTTGTGGTGATTACAGTCCGCACGTGTGCGGGGTACTGATACTGAGACCGGTTTCCGGACAGGCCCAGTGTGTTTAATGGGATACAACTCCCAGTAGGGACTTCAGTACGGATAGACAGTACCACAAACTGGTGCGATAAACAGAGTTAAAAGCGGTTTTCAAGTCAAGGAAAATCATCGTGATCGGTCGTCTGTGTCTCAGATCTAACACTGGACGAAAGTAAATATGTGGTCGATCCAACCACGACCACAGTGAAAGCCATCATGCCTTTCAGCGATTCGTTCTTCACGTTGACCATTAAGTCATCGAAGGATGATACTCGTGAGAAGCATGAAGGCAATGGAATCAAAATCAATGCCTCAGTGATTTATGCCTAAAGTACGCTAACACTTCTTTAAGATGGACACGACAGTCAACAGTCTGAAGGCACTTCTTTAGGGTCTCAAATCAGTTGTCTACAACGTAACCTACACTTTCAGCAAAGGTGGAGGAAGGTTGTCGGATTCATCACACTGCCTTATAAAGGGAACAAAACAGACGTTTCTGTCACCGCTTACACTGCGCCATAAAGAGATGCTATTATGCAATTGAGCTTGTGTTGCTCCACTGAATCAAAAAGATGCTACACGAATCTAATCACACTCATGTCACCGCCTCTTGTGCTTACCAGTTTAACTATACTTGCGGTAGCAAGTACATCAGCCAGACAGAAAGGATGTTGCCTGTTAGAATTTCGGAACACATTACGCAGGACTTAGCTTCAGTGATTCAAGATTACTTGCTAGCTATGTTGCGCGGCACCTGCTCGACTGCTCAATGTGCCAAAAACCCCGCGAGGTATTCGAGGTCATCAACAAACAAAACAAGCACTTGTCGTTGTCGTGTAACGATCACCGAGAATCAGGAGCAAAGACTGGGTTGCGATCAGAAGCTATTTGATCGAAAGGCAACATATTATTTGTGGGGCAAACTAGGCGCCGTTGAGCGATTCCGATTCGGTCTTCCTCGATTGGCTGCCGCTGGCCAGTGGGCATTGCTCTTAGCCACCAGGCTAAATCTGACCTGATCAACTGGATCCCAATGAATAGCCAGAGGTGTGCAGTCAGATTGGCTGGCTCGTTCCAGGCCTCGAAGTCGCGTGGGGACAAACGGTGCTCGTTTGTCATTGCGGCCTACGCACGCACAAACTGCAGCACTGATTCGGTGAAAGATGATTTATATCTCCGACTGAACGCGTTCCTCCGTTACAGAAAAAGCACGGATACTGTGGTACTGGCTGGTGATCAAAACACCCAAATCGGAAAGCTGGCCACTGATGAGCTGTATTTGGACGACCAGCACGGTTTACGCTCTCAAAATGATAACAGTGAGTGGTTGATACACCTGTGTGAAGATGCTCGGCTCTTACTCGCGAGCAAAAAGTTCCGACACAGAATGCGCAAAAGGGTGGCATGGAGCCCACCAACCGTAAAAGCAAACAGATCACATCGCAATCAGTTACCACAGGAGGCTGTGTCCAAAACTGTCGCTCGATTTGGACTGCAAGCGCGGATTCTGACTGCGCACTAGTTTGTGCCGACTTTCGGGTTTGTTTCGGCAAACATCCGCAACGACGCTGTGAGCGCTTAGAAACTTGTCAAATAGCGAAGCTACATGTTCCGAGTGTATATCAAAGTACGGTGGCATTCGAGTTGAGTAAACGCTCACTGAACCCTGTTGAAGGTCACTGGTCGCATATCCGACAGACGGTATCAGAAGCAGGCATGTTTTCATGTGGCAAATCAAGTCTCCAACTTGGACATTGGGTCTCTAAGCAGTCTCTAGAACCTATGGATGTTCGCCGATGTGTTGCGGCTGGAAGCGAATACAATGAGACTCGCAAAATCTCAGAGCGAAACAGCGTGCTAGCCTAAAGAGACCGCAAAGCGTGGTGGTCTCATCATGCATCAGAGATGGAAGCAGCCGCTACCCTTAGTAACCATCGGAATTTATCCCGTCTGATACGAGAAACGGACGGCAAGAGACCTGGTGTTAGCGATACTATATGCAACGAGAGTGGGCAGTCGATACACGGTTTGTCAAAACGCATGGAGCGTTGGGCTGAATACTTTGTCAGCTTCTCCATTGGCCAATGACCACACTACCCTGGATCCGCTCTCACGCGCAGTACTCGAACGTGAGATCAGACGACTGAAATTGAACAAAGCCGCCGGAGTAGATGGACTTCATCCAGCCCACATCAAGTTTGGAGGCCCTGCTCTTTTGGACGAGTTACAACTAGTGAATATATGGGAGCAGGAGACTATCCCAACTGACTGGACGCGCTCCGTAATAGTTCTACTTTTCAATGAAGGCTCCCGTTTGGAATGCAGTAATCATAGAGGAATTAGTCTGATCACAACTGCCTCTAAGTTATTTGCCTCCGTCGTCCTCCACAGACTAATTGGCACCCGTAATAGCCAGATGCGCGAGGAGCAGGCCGGGTTTCGTCGAAATCGAAGCTGTATTGACCACATCCTCACATTAAGTCAATTGTCGGCGCAGCGTCATATCTATTGGTAACCCATCATTGTCGTGTTCCTAGACATCAAAAGGGCCTTCGATTCTGTTGATCGATGTAGTCTTTGGGACTGTCTAATAAGAGGTGTTCCCGCGAAATATGTTAATGTCAAACGCGCAGAATTCGGGCACAGTGAGGTTTTATGGTAAACTTTCGCCACCCTTCAATATCATCCCCAGCGGTGTAAAACAAAGTTGCCCGCTGTCACTTTTGTTCTTTAACTTTACCATTGAAGAAGTCATGGAAACGGCGTTCGCTGGGCACGACCTAGAAGGTATGGAGCTGCTCCCAGGTGACCGATTTCCCGACTTGGAGTAAGCCGACGACATTGTCCTCATTTGTGACAGTTCACAAACGTACCAAACTGCACTGGATAAATTAACATTGGCTGTCAGTCGTTTCGGGCTATGCTTCGCAACGTCGAAATACAAAGTCTTGCTCCAAGATTGGCATGGACCCACTCCTGTGCTGACCCTTAGCGGTGATCAGTTAGAAAACTTCCAGAAAGTTGTGTAATTTGGCATCTATATCAGTGCCCGTGGGATTGTAAATGTGGTCACGAACCTAGTAGCAACCGTATGGTGTATAGCCAATCTCCACCACCTACGGTGCTGGCGTGACATCTCTCTCTCTCTCTCTCTCTCTCTAAAGGGCAGAGTTTACGATGCAGCCGTCCGGTTAACCCTCCAGTACGGTTCCGAAACCTGGCCCATCAAGTCGACAGATGTAAAGAGGCTAGTTACGTTCGACCATCGCTGCCTTCGAAGCTTAGCTCATGTCTGGTGAGAACACCGCGTAAACAATGAAGGTGTTCGGCGTCGTGAATTTGGAGCAGGAAGAGCTTGTGAACCGCTCAGCACCATTGTAGCACATACCAGGATTCGATGGTTAGATCACGTGTTGCGCATGCCAGTACACCGACTCCCTCATCGTGCGTTGTTTGCGCGCCAGGGATTTGGATGGAATAAGAGGGGAGGCTAAGCGATGACTTGGTCAAGATGAATGAAGTCCCTCGATGGCCGATAAGGAAGATTGTAACTAGATGATTAAACTGCTTTTCGAAGTGTTCGACTTAACGCCTCAAGCGTTTTGATAAGCCGTGGGTTAGTTGTCCAGTTTTGCTGCATATATTCTCGCTAACACCATCTCCTGTCGCCGCTTTCGCGTATCAGACGGAACAATTACGGCGGTTACCAAGGATAGCAGCCATTACTATCTCTGATGCATGGTGATATACTAATAGGCTTCGCGGTCCCTCTTCATGCTAGTATGCAGTTTCACCCTAAGGTCTTTGTAAGTTTCGATGTGTTCGCTTCCAGCCGGAACGCATCCGTAAGCATCCAGAAGTTCTAAAGATTGAGCAGAGACCCTATGTCCAGGGTTACAATCAGATTTGCCACATGAAGACGTGAATGCTGCTAATAACTTCTGGCGGGTATGTGACCGGTGACCCCAAACTGTGTTCAGAAAGCACTTACTCAACCCGCATACCATCGCAGTTTGATATGCATTCTGAACACTTGGTTTCCCCAGTTGGCTGGTATCCATGCGCTCACAGCGACGCAGCCGTCAGCCGAAGAGCATCCCAAGGTGCGTGATCGAAGTCAACGCTCATGTTCCAAATCGGGCGATAGTTGTAGACACAGACGCTTCAGTGGTAAGTGATCGCGATGTGATCGATTAGCGTTCATAGCTGGTGGGCGCCATAACCAGGGAAAAAAGAAGTGGCATCAGTATGACGCCGATACGCCATACTGACGTTCCGCTGCCACGTATCTACCACCAGTTTCGTGCAGACTTGGAATACTGTGAAGCCGTCCGCACTTAGGCAGGCCCGAACCGGTGCCCAGTGGAGTACAAGCCAGATGTCTGGATCCCACAGCCACTAATCGTTGTTGCTGTAGATGATAAGGTATGACCCATGCATAAAAGTGAAGAGAAGCCCATAGGCGCGAATCTTGTAGCCACAAAAATAGCAATCTAAGAAATGGCGAAGAGAGGAATACGAACCCACAGATAGTAAATGATAAGTATTAGAAGGGTCGATTAGAAAAGCTCGTAGTCAGAAGCGGGAACCGAATGTAGCAGCATGCCTCATTTTGTGATTGTGATGTCAGATAGAAGTTTTAATCGTTGACGCAGCCTTTCCTCTGTTTTATCTATACGTGTAGTTTTCTTTTAAAAAACAAATATCAGCCATGGTATTCGCGAATCTAATTCTGTAAACGGAATGGACGCAGCGTGGCGACCGAAAAGCAGCATAATGAGTCATAGATACAATAATTAGCATACGAAAGAAAGTATTTACACTCCACCATTTAAGAGTAGATACAAGGTGTGTTGGCACGAAATTGCCTGAACATTAGTTCGAATACAATGGCTTCTATCACGAGTAGGTACAACAAAGATTTTTCGGTTAGAACCCGTCTAGTCTTGTTGATAAAGGTAGGACAACTAAGACAAACACGGTTTGGATAGGCGCTGTTGAATCAAGCTGATGGGAAGCTGACTACCCTACGTCTCCGTCTTAATATACCTAGCCCCTTTACTGTTCTGGTTACTACTATGGAAGACAACTGACGCGAGTAGCAGGTAGCCATGGGAGTAAAAAAGCAACGTCTCTGTATCGCGGCTCAGAGGGGCTACCTGGTTCTCATCATAGTTGGAAGGGGATAACGAGGGTTGTTTGGTTACCTCGAATGGTTGTCATCCAGCATAAAGAGAATAGTTCTAACAAACGCGTCCAATAGAATAGTTCAGAGTTGTTGTAGTGAGTCCTAAAACGTGGCAATCCGATAACATGTTTCGTTGAAAAGCATGTAGGGAAATACGAATAGCAGCTACGACATTTCCGTGTGACAACGTTGGGATCCAGTATGTGCGTTCCGGTAATTAGGATTCATTGAAACGCAGTGTTTATTATCCGCTATTTTGCAAATGCGCAGGTACAAAACAAACAGCGAAAGAAAAAGACTCACATTGTTTTTTATGTATTGCTTTCCGTGTAGAGCATAAAGTAGGTAAAGTGCGCAAACTCGAATAGAGTGACTCCTTTCGGGCTTGGGCTGAATAAGATCGACCAAGCGATAAAACAGACAACCGAGTACATCCGACAATCCAACTTGATTTCTTCTACCGTAAACAATGTGGAAGAATTTTTCGCTGCGCCAGAGTTCAGCAAACTTTGTAAACCTTATGCTTCCCGTTGCTTCGAATTTTTGACAGAAACTGGTCAAATCATCATCGACTCCATGAATTGGGTGGAACAAAGTGCAAAACATGTAGCAACTTCTAGTTGACATTTGAATGATGGTGCAGTAATGCTGGTGGAGCAGAAACAAGGTAAAAATGCTGAAACGGTAAGAGTAAGTTACGTGACAAAAGACACCTAGTGAATTGTAACTGGGCTCGGTAAAAACAAGACTAGTGCAATACAAAGCACATTATAACTCAGAGTGCATTAGTTTTGTGCGAGATGACCAAATAGAACATGGAATAGTGACAGCTTCAACAGTGCCAATCTGTGGTTAATGACGAGGGATATTTTTCAAAAACTTGATTGAGAATGTGGTGGAAGAACAATCCCCGATGAAAGTGAGGAGGGATTCGAGTAACCAGCAAGATACCATCTAAAGAGTGAGGGTTGCTCTTGGGTATCAACAACGGATAAGGATGAAACGCCGTAAACTCTGCGAATAAAAAGCCCAGCAGCAATACACCGGTAAGTAACACAAACGCTTCGCTACCAGGCGACCACAACCAATCGCATAGTGGCTACGAGTACTGTGAAGTTACTTGTAGCCACACCCGATCGGAGCAGCAAAATGTGAATTTTTTTAATGTATTCGTCTCAGCAGATCACAAGCTAAATAGCACAATGCTATCCGGAAAAGAACCGGATGCGCGTTTCGCCCACTGGGGCTCGTCAGTGGTGCGCATCCTTTGGTCCCCTACTGGCGGTCGAACCTATGACCGCTAGAGGCTGACGCTAACTAGCCAGAAGCTTAAACGACTGAGCCATGAGTGACGGCGGTTGAGTTACGTATTTTGCAAACTATCTGGGATATAGCATGACCTAACTTCCACTGCCATGCAGGTTCCTACCAGTGCAGATGACAGTGGCTAGCCTCCGAGGTCGACTGCCTCGCACTAGATGCCATGTCCACAGCATTTAAAAATGATGGATAAAATCTTCCTACTCATGAGTAAAATGTGGACTACAGACCACACGGTTTAACTAATCCGCCACGCACCGAACATTGCAGTGATGTACACAAACGTCAGTTCGAGCGACCGAGAATCTTGTGCAGTGCATCACGCGACTCCGCGTATTATTGCCATAGGTTACTTGTACCACGGTGGAAACACACTACGTTTGCAACAGACAGACTTGTTCATTCATAATGCAGATAGTCAAGTGGCAGGGTCAGTAGTGCAGCTTGCGGCAATCGATCAACAATTAAGGTGTGGCGAAGAGTTAATTACACTCGTGTCGTACGTCGATGATAATCAATAAAAATTGAAGGACCAGTAAATACTAACGGGGCGCATAAGCGAGCGCCGATATTAAAAGGTAAATGAAGGCGGACAGAACGGACTATATTCGACGGGTTACAAAAAGACGCGGACGGATGAAGCGAGACAGGAGCGAACGTCAGCATTGTAACTCACTGAGCGGATGTGTGTGGGGATAGAGGCGGAAGATGAAGAACAACAAAACAAAAGCTAATAGTGTACAATAGGTAATCAGTGAAGTTGTACATATCCTTTGGGGCACCGAAGAGATCCTTCTCTGGAAGGCTGAACAAAAGAAGCCTTCGGTAATCGAAACAATGGATGAATAGAGGTTCAAAAGTCAAAACCGTGCCGAGTGAAAGTGAGTGCAATTGTTCGAGTCGAAAGAGGGTTCGTCGGAATACATGGACCGCTGTGCAGTGCCCGTGACCGAAAGGACAAGGCGTCTGCTTTGCAACCCGGAAGTCGGGGTTCGAGTCTGTGTGGGGGACCGGGCGACACTCACAGTATCCGTAACCAACGCGCGACTGATGGTGGTTGTGTGGTAGCGATGCGACGGTAAAATGTACCGGCGTACTGTTTATGCCATTTAAATTTCGAGAACAACAAGATCATTTGGTGGCCAATTTCAGTGATCCATCTTCAGACCATTACAATCATATATAGAGGCTAAAAAGAAAAGTACAATTGGTCAAGTATGTTAATGTTACAACGATAAAAGTGAACTGCACGTTGGTGGGTTAATGGCGTGTTGCAGAGTTTGACCTGAGGCAGTTGACCTCTGCGTCTTGCGTTTTCACTGGCCAGCGAATACATAAAACAACAAATAAATACATTTTATGGGCTAATTGCTTTTACAAGCATGAGGAGTAAAACGATCGAATGCAAAGTGTCTCGACTGTGGAAAGTTGATCTTTTGATCGGTGCGGAGGAATCTTGTACACTATTCTAAAGGCATGTTTTAGATCCACCTGATGCCGTGTCGACGATATGAGCCAGAAAGGAGTTGCTAATGACCAGTGCCACCATTGCGACTATGTAAGTGGGTCAGAAATAAACGTGTGTATACCTACGCGTGAGCTAAAAGTCTTATTGTTGCGCTGCACCTGGAATGTGCAGTCCCTATGTAATGGTAAATACCTTCCGCAGAAAGAGGGCGTGGTCATATGATTACCCCCCAGCCTGCTGCTGGCAGATATATTCACGGCAAAGTTGGAGCGAACCAGAAGCACGTGGAGAGGGGACCGTGGAAACCATCATCCAGGCCTTCCCGTTCGCCTACATAACCACACCGAATCCAGCAGCTCCAGGAGGAAAATCACCGGCCGAAGTATTGATAGGCCGGAAACTGCGCATCACACACGAAGCGTTGGTCCCAAAAAAGAGCCATCGGTGAAGATCAAAGCCCTCACCAGTCGCAATGGCTTCGCTGTTGGAGCTCCTGTCTTCGCTTGTGACTGTCGGGCTGGTCACTCTCACTGGATCGAAGCTATAGTAACGGGCTATCGTGGTAGTATGCTACATGATTTCGCTGAGAGAAGACACATGGGTTCGCCACCAAAAGCAGCTTCGACCGCGACGCGGAACGCTTATCGAACAATCCAAGTCGGCAGCACAAATGCGGCTGCACATACTATTGGATATTTTCGGAATCGCTGTGCAACAACCGGGGCCTATGGAAGTCGTGCAGCCGACGATAAACCCAACTGGTCCACACCGCAGGTCGGAGCGCATCCGTCGAAGGACCAAAATACTGCAGATCGATCCGCACCTAAAACGGTATGCTCAAACTTGAAGGGTGATGTTATGGGGACCCAAAGTTCCCATAATGATCAAAACTCGATTCAGGCAAGTGCACATGTACTCGATTCAGTCAAGTGCACATGTTTTCAATCAGTTCTAACTCGTGAGACATTCACATGTCGATTAGCCTTTGTACCTCAGAAAACATTCCTGTTTCTGGCCAACCCCCACAATCATGAAACATTCAGCCTTTTTTACCTAAGAAACATTCATTTTTCTAGTCGTCTCCGCAGCTACCAACATTTACGACTTGACATGACGCCAATTCAGTTGCTTATGCCCTGCTCCCAGGGTCTGCTTATGCAAAGCATTTTATGTGACAATGCATATATGTTGCAATCGAGGTATAAAAGAAAGGCTGGACTGCGTTGTAATCGCCCTGAACCTTGTCAGTAAAAGTGCCAACGCGAAAGGCCTGTCTTTGTCTTGTTCTCTCGCGTTGGGTAGCTGGGTGTGAAATTGCGTTCGGTCTAGGAGCCCGTCCAACTCGAGAGTAGAAATCGTGTTGCGGTTAAGTTCAGAAGTCGTACAATCTCGAATTTTGTCGGTTACCGTGCCGTGCGTGGAATAGCTCCAAGACACATGCGTTTGACTAGGAAAGTTGATACCAGGATTGTCAGTGCGTGGCGCAACCAAGAGGAGTACATACATTAGTCTATAAAATGTATTTATTTGTTGTTTTATGTATTCGCTGGTCAGTGAAAAGGCAAGACGCAGAGGTCAACTGCCTCAAGTCAAACTCCGTAACATGCCATTAACCCAACAACGCGCAGTTCACTTTTACCGTTGTAACCATAACAGACTGGATCAATTGTACTTTGTTTTAGCCCCTATATATGATTGTAATGGTCTGAAGATGAAGCACTGAAAGCAGTTAATTGCTCAGCAAATGCTCTTGTCATTCTCGAAATTTAAATAAGAAGTTAAAAATTACGTATGCCATTTAATTGATTACAGGACGGGGTGCATCACAGCCAGCCGGCGGATCGGGCTTGTCGGACTTCAAGAAGACTGGCTAGTCCAGAAAAAAGGCCAATAGGACGTAAAGCTCAGTTACTGTCAAACGGCGGGTATAGAAGTTGCTTATCCACCCACCGAACTTCGTCCCGCGCCAGAACAACCCTCGTCTAATGAAAAAAGTCCAGCTTTCGTTTCGGAATCCTCATTGACTGCTGCGAACCTCGAAGGCGTTGATCGTTAGCGTCCGTCGAGTGAAGGGGAGGGTTGGAGCAGATAGGAACAGAAAAATGGCACGCAGTAAACGACAAAAGAACGAACAGATGGCTCGTGTGTAAGAAGATTCGGATATTTTGGCGTTTAGAATTTTTCAAGGCTTTTCGGGTTTTGAGTTCTTGTTTTCAAAACGCTTATAGACACAAAACGGGGCAAATATACACAATATTTACAAATTTAAACGTATTTGCCCTGGACATAGTCGAAAAAGCGAACTGGCTTACGAACCTCACGATCACGGCGGTTGGTTGTGGGAGGCGACAGGCTATGTTCGGAAGATGTCTGGACGGCTGATGCGTGTAGACCGGAATCGTAGTCTCAATCGACGACGTTAGCCTGTTCAAAATTTGTGCGGTTATTTATAGTGTTGCACGAAGCATTACTAGACCATGGATGTGAGGTGGTTTTCGCCATAAGTCTGGTTTTAGGCGGTCGATGGTGACAACCTCTTATCGATCACTGCGGTCGATCGTAAAGGCTTTATTCTTGTGGTTGATGTACGACTGATGTGCGGCGACAGCAGGCTGTCGAATACTGTCTACGAGAAGCAGTACTTTCGAGCAAGTAGACAGTTTGCCGGGCACCTACACCGGTGTCTTATGCAGCCGTGAAGCGGGCGGCCGGGCGTAGCTAACGCCTTTGGCGAACTGACCAACCAGTGAACCTTCCGTAGTCGAAAGAGAAAATGGATCGCGCTGGTGCTGCCAGATGTCCGGGCAAATGCAACGTGCATCCGTAGACTAGCTTGGCTGTTGTTGCATTGAAATCGGCCATTAGACTGTTCCTTAAGCCCAAAAGAAGGAGAGGAAGCATTCCGAACCATGAACGGTCTGCGTGCGCTTGCAGCGGTGTTTTCAGCTGGCGGTGAAATCGCCCTACCATGCCGTCAGCGGCGAAATGGTATGTCCTCATGGCGACGTGGCGACAAGCAAAATCTTTAAGCAACGTAGAGAGACCGGACGATAAATGTGACCCTGTTTGTGGTCACGATAGCAGGACAGCCATAATGTGCCACTCAGCGTTCGAGAAAGGTATTTGCTACTGTCTCCGAAAGGCAGTTTGCAGTGAGAACCGCTTCTGGCCACCTTGTGGATCGATCGATACAAATCGGTAGGTATACTGAGCCTTTAGGCGGCAGAGGACCTACGAAGTCAACGTGTGCATGGTGAAAACGCGCGACTGGCGTCGAAAACGTGCCTACTGGGCTGTTCGTGTGCTTTTGCACTTTCGCATGTTGACACAAAGGCAAACAGCAGCATAAGTAGGAAGGTCGCAATTGACGTTACGCCATAGGAATAGTGCGATTAGGAGTTTAACCGTGCATGAACGCTTTGGTGAGACAAAGCATGCAGCGTGTCGAACACGGTTTGTAGAGGTTCGCGTGGTACGACGGCGCCGTGTGTCCAGAGATGTGTCTCAAAGAATAGTTCTGTCTGATGATGTCAGCGGAACGGGTCGTATGTGCTGTGAAAGAGATCTGCGTAATACATCTACTTTAGGATCAATAAGCTATGCAGCAAATGGTTGTCAGGTCGGTAGCAGTGCCGGCGTCAGTGGAGATCGCTTGGATACGAGAAAGTACGCCGGCGGCGGCGTTGTGCACACATGAAACATACCATATATCAGCCGCAAACTGAGCAATATAGTCAAGATGGTGTGACTAATAGAAGATCGGTCGCTTGTTGAGCCAAGTACATAAGTCAATGGTTTATGATTGGTGAGGATAGTAAAAGTGCCGCCTTCTAAGACATCAGAAATGATGTATGGCTAAGTAGATGACTAATAGTACCCTAACGAATATGCTGTAACAAGATACAGCAGGTCCCAAGTGTTCAGAGGAAAACACCGGCGGTTGCCAAGAGCCACCTAACTGTTGCTGCAGGACGGCACCAACTGCAACGCCGGAAGCGTCCGTATTGTGTGATAGTGGAGCTGTCGGGTTGTGATGCGTCTTGGGAGATATGCTGGAGGTAACTGCTTGCAAAACCTTAAAAGCAATGCGTGCTGCAGCAGGAAAATGGAATTTCATGGGCATTGCTCGGAGAAGTCCGTGAGGGGTTGCATAAGCGACGTAAGATTAGGCAAGAAACGGTGATAAAAGTTGACAAGCCCGTCAAAACGTCTTAGCTGTTTGAAAGAATGAGGGCACCTTAGCTGATGTCGTCAAACGGGCTGCACATAAACGGCTGTTCACCGGAATCCAATCAACCAATGATGGCCCAGCCTTGGAGCTGAGAATGATACCTACACCAGCTTGACCCGTGAGTGATGCATTGGCGTCTCCGGATGCATGCAACTAATAACGAGAGGATAAGCCGGGTGCAGTCAATTCAATCACCCCGTTAGGGTCATTAATCCTAGTTTCGGACACACAACACACATCAACACCCAGTGTGTCCAAGGTGCGTGCGAGTGCAGCCTGCTGACCTGTTTGTCTTAGAGTGCGGACGTTGAATGTCGCCATGGAAACGGGACAGCGTGGCCTTATAAGGGACTGTTGCCGATAGGCGTCCGATAGGTGCTGTGGGATGGTGGCTGCAGATGGTGCTACTCCAGCAGCACTTCGGTTGCTGTCAATTAAGCTGGGAATTATAGAACGCAGGTTAATAATGGGGGTCGGGATGGGAGTAAGGGAAAAAGGTGGAAAAGAAAAAAGGAAGGCGCCAGCAGTAGCATGTTTTCGCTTATCCGCCCTGCTGTATGCAGCAGATAAGGCGACACTTGATAATCTGCGCGACGGCCGATGCAGGGTGAAGTTTATGTTTGAAGAAAATGTCATGGTTGTATGTGGGCTGTGATACTGCCAGGGCGCCCAGACCTAGACAGGAGGACGATTAGGGTCCTCATCCAAAGCCTTTGGCTCAAAAGCCTGTCCGCAAGGCAGCGGGGTGGCAGTGATTTAGTTTTACAGAAATGGACGCCATCCCATTTCAAACCCCCAACCTGGAGGACCAGGAGACTGAGTTTGTCTGACCTCTCACCATTGACCAACCTGGTAGGAGTAGCTCTCAAGATGCTCGGAGGCATCACCCAGTATAGCTCAATGGGTCAATAAGGTACGCAAACCGTCGCACCACGTTAAGGTCCAGTCTCGTTGAGACGGCCTGACTCTGCTCAAAGCGACAAAGCGTCACGGGATCCTGCTCCTGTTATCAAGAAGAAAACGCAGACCAAATGCGCCATAAAGCCTTCCGGTGGACTCTATGACCCGAAAAAATAAGACACCGACAATAGAGCGAAAAACATGGGCTGCCGTTTCTACCTCATCTGAGGGGATAAGGATAGTCCCATCACCAGTGGTGAAACCACCTGCTCCAAGTGTCGAATCAAAGACCCGTGAGGTAAATACACCCCGTTTTTGTGATTCTTTCACGGATAGTAGCGTTATGTTCCGTAACACGGTTGAATGCTCTGCTGTCCTTCCCGCTGATCGCATGTTGGACGACCTTAAGTGGTTTAAAATGTGCGGAACGAAGATTCTTCCGTCTGGTTTTCCAGGCGTTACTGTCAGGAAGCTGATTAGACTAGGGATCGTCCCAGTTAATGCACCAAACCCTCGACCGAGGTTACTACGTGTACTCTCTGCGCCGGAGGAACGCAACGCTCTCATGCGGTTTTCTCTTAAGCTGAAGGATACTAATATTAGTGTTCAGCCGAACCTTCCGCTGGCCGATAGGCTGAAGCTAAAGGAGGCCATCAATGACCTCATAAGCAGGCTAGCGGCCGGTGTACAAGGTGTCCGGTTAGTGTATTTGCGGATGATCAGTCGGCGGTCCTTTTCCACCCTACTAGTGCTCGTTCTGGTAGCGCACAATCCAGGTCAGGACCTAACGAATACCTTCTGGTAGCGCTAAGTAATGTGCGCAGCCTAAGGAATAAGGTTTACGAGTTAGATCTGTTTTATATGGGTCTCATTCCGATAAACTCGCATTCACTGAAACGTGGCTGTCTCAGGATATCACGGATGGTGAAGTAGATCTATCTGACCACGCACGATTTAGATGCGATCGCTCCGTTGGCCGACAGGAAGGGAGCGTCACTCTATGTGAGCTGTAAACTTGACGTTCTAAAGACCTGTTTATTTCAATCGGCAGACAAAACTGGTGATTAGCACATCCTCAACCCAGGTTAGTTGTAACTGTGTAGGGAAACCCAGGGAGCGTATCCAAAGTGGTACTTGACTTAATTCGCTCCTAGTCCGTAAACAGGTGTTTGGTGCTGGGCGACTTCAACCTCCCGGAGGTTTGCTGGGCAGATCTTTTTTTTCATCTCAGCGTCAGGCACATTCGGCGCTGATCTACTTGAGCTTACGCTCCAAGTACCGTTGCACCAGTTAGTGGACCTCCCCATTAGGTACATGGACGCCCAAGTACCATCTAGCTTGGACATGGTGTTTGCTAAATCACTCGATTTTGTTGGTGACATTACTTACGTACCTCCACTGGGTTCCAGTGATTATGTTTATTTGCTCTTCAGTTTTACTCTGTCTAGAGTATATCAGAGTACTGTTGAGTCTCACCCGAACATATGGCACGCAGACTAGCAATCAATGAGAGCCAAAGTTTAGTTTCCATTGTGAGATCTCAGGCGATGATAGTGTCCAGGTTGCCTGGGGTAAATTTAAGTCCTAGCTCACTGAGATCTCTGTTCGCTTCATCCCAATCACAAGCAAAAAGGGCACGAGCACAGCCGCCCTGCAGATTCCACTGGCAGGCATCTGCTCACAAAGAATCCTAAATGTTGGCGGACTTAAGATGATCCATCCACTGACACTTATGACAGGTACCGTAAGGCTAGTAATAGGTGTAAGCAACACCTAAAGAATGCTCGTCTCAATTCTGAAAAAGGGTTAGCAGACGAAGCTTCAGAGAATCCAAAAGGACTTCGCATGTCAAAAGGCGCAGCGGTCCGGACAAGTCACACGTCGACAACTAAAAGAGGGGCGCAAGCAGTGGTCTCCGCATGCTGCGGGTAATACGACGTTCGTTCGGAATCTTGACGGGCGGTACCTTTGGGAGACTGTTCTCGGCTTTCGTTCTGCCTTGTCTGGAATACTGGGTCCAGACTTTTCGGCCCTGCTTCGTCCGGGACAAAATGGAGCTAGAGAGGGTTTTACGGCGGGTACGAGGTTAGTTGAGGGATTACGGGGACTGCGGTACCCCGAGCGTCTGCTTAGTTTGGGAATGCATTCAAAGCACTACCGAAGGATTAGAAAAGACCTAATCGTAATCTACCGTATCTTAACTAGGAAGGTTGGGTCAGATTTGTCTTGGCTATTCAGTCCCGCTAGATTGTCTGTTCTACGCGGTCATTCCATGAAGCTAGACAAACCGTGGTCCGTTCGGATTACGGTGGAAATCCAGCTGTCACGCTGAGTCATCGAGCGCTGAAACATGCTTCCCGAATCATCATTATCATCATCAACAGCAGTACATCAGCCATTTGAACTGATGCTTCGCTGCCATACAACCATGAGGACCTATGAAATAAAGTATAAGAAGAGGAAGAGAATGGGGCTTACATTAAAACCTTAATGCCCTAAGCAAACATTCAGGGTCAAGGCGCCTACACCTTGTGTTAACAACATACCGTCACAAACAGCTGGCTATCGTGCAAAGATAAGGCGGCATCGGCGAGACAGCTTCCTTGCGGCTTTCACTGCCACGCGTCATAATCAGTCATTACCCCGCAGATAACTCAGCCCCAAACATACTTTAAACAGGCAATCCGATTAGAAGACGGCAGCAGACGCGCCAATGGTGTCGGTTGCGAACCGTCCTGCAAAGTCTCGAGCCAAGCACAAGGTGAATCACGTGGACTCCAACCCGGAAGGCGAGACGGACCAACGGCACCCAGTTTGGTTGTAAGTGACTTCATTTCCCGCTGCCAAGTCAACTTCTGTCCACCTCGAGCCTTGCGCCATCCTACACCTGGTAGACTGAACAAAGCCCTCCTAGATAAGCGGTGACCAGCCATGCGTAGCACGTGCCCGAGCCAACGCAACTTATTCAGTGTTATCTGTTGTTCTAGAGAGCTAGCATGATTATCACCAACTAGTACTCGCCTACGCACATCATAGTTGCGGACACGCTGGTGCCATCCGACACCAGCAATGCTTCGCAAACAACGATGATCAAAGACTTGAAGGCGCCTCAGGTCTTCAGACCGAAGGGGCCAAGTTTCACTACCATACAGCATAACGGCCCTCACTGTGGCCTTGTATACCCGGCCTTTCAGACGGAGGGAAACTGCCTTCTGTCGCCAAAGATAACGCAGGTTCAAGAAGGCAGCTCTGGCCTTTCCAATGCATGACCTCACGTCAGTTTCTATGCGCCCATCGTTGCTGATGCAGCTGCCAAGATAAGTGAATTGATCAACCACCTCGAGTTCCTCGTTAGCAAGCGTCAAGGGGTCATCAAGTGGCTGGTGGTCCTGCAGCAACACTTTGCATTTTGAAGGTGCGAAGTGCATACCAAATAGTGGGACCACTCTGGACAGACTATTCAGGGTTGATTGTGCCGCCCCAACATCGTCGAAAAGCAAGACGATATCGTCCGCATAATCTAGATCAACTAACCTTTCACCAGGCAGCACTTCAACACCTACGTCGTGAGATTCCGCAAGGGAACACTCCATGATAGAATCCACGACGAAATTGAACAAAAACGGGGAAATCGGACAACCCTGACGAACGCCAATTGTAGTCGAAAAGCTATCCGATAGGACACCATAGACCCTGACGCGGCCTGTAGTGGTCGAGTATAGAGCAAGAAGGATGTTCACATATCTCGTGGGAACAACTTTTCGCGCAAATAATTCGAAAAGAATCGATCGATCGACCGACCGAATCGAACGCACTCTTGAAATCGAGGAACACAGCTATTGTAGGTCTGCGGTATGCGTGGCGCTGCTCTAGCACCTGCCGCAAAGTAAATACATGGTCTATACAGCCACGTCCTGGGCGAAAACCGGCCTGCTCTTCCCTAATCCGAGATTCCCGTTCTGCAGTGAGGCGACGAACGATAATCGAGGCCAGTAATTTTGTCACAACTGGCGTTAGGCTAATACCCCTGTGGTTCGCACAGTCTGTGCGACTGCCCTTGTATATTGCCACTATAATCGATTCGCTCCAATTAGCCGGCACACTCTCTTCGTACCAGATACGTTCGAATAGGGAGGTCAGTGCCCTGCAGAGGACCTCCTTCCATCCTTAAATAGTGCAGGTGGGAGGGAATCCGGGTCAGCCGCACGAAAACGATTAAGGGCTGTGATCGCGTTTCGGACCTCGGCCTCCGACGGAGGTTCTAAACTAACCGTCCATGGCTCGTCCTGCATCACCTGAGTAGGAAGAGATCCGGGAGCAGGGGGCCAGCTGAACTGATCTTCAAAGTGTTCAGCCCAACGAGCCATACGGCGCTCTTTATTGTGTATCAGCGCACCTGCGCTGTCTCTGATTGTCTCACTGACGCCTGCTTTCCTGGGATCAGTGGTGCGGATTAGCTGGAAGAGCTTCCGGTAATTGCCTACTGCTCCTGCTTCCTCCATTTCTTGAGCCCGACTGGTCCACCAGGCTTCCTTGTCAGCACGTAGGCTCCGCTTTAGGTCACGCCTAATAGCCCGTCTGGTCACATTGTGTTCAGAACCAGCAGGGAGATGCCTTCTAGCTTCCAAAAGGTTCACGGACCTCTCGGATATCCAGTGACTGGTGCGGTGACGATGGATAGTGCCACAAGCAGATGCTCCTGCGTTGTGCATGGCGGCCGAGATCCTATTCCACTGAAGTTCAGTGTCATTAGGACAAGACAGCCAGAGTTCGGTATGCAGTGCTTCTTGATAGTCTCTCCTGACCGAGGGCTGGGACAATTTCTCCGTTGCCAATCGGAGGAGACGCTTTGTGCGCCTTCCGGTAAAGTTCATGGAGAAACGACAGCGCACCAAGGTATGATCAGAGTCGACACAGGTATTTCAGTACGAGCGACAATCCAGAATGGAACCGCGCCATCTGTAACTTATGGCTATGTGGTCGATTTGGGTCCATCTCTGGCCAGGAGGACGCCAAGTGGCACTTCGGCGCCCACTGTGTCTAAAAGCAGTGCTACTAAGAAACAACTGGTGCTCCGCACACAGTTGCAACAGACGCTCGACGTATATCAGTCCGTTCGGAGTTAAGTCCATAATTGCCACACAGCTGAGCTTCTGAAGAGCTCAGACACCCTACTTGTGCGTTCATATCCCCTGCAAGTACTATAATATCTGAACTAGTAGCACTGCGTAGGAGGGCGTTCAGTTCGTGATAGAAAGTGTCCTTGATGCATTAGAACTGCAGTCGGTAGGAGCATAAACGGAAATCACAAACATACAGCGTTTTGTACTACTTCGCGAATTCACCTTAGCTGATGTCGTCAAACGGGCTGCACATAAACGGCTGTTCACCGGAATCCAATCAACCAATGATGGCCCAGCCTTGGAGCTGAGAATGATACCTACACCAGCTTGACCCGTGAGTGATGCATTGGCGTCTCCGGATGCATGCAACTAATAACGAGAGGATAAGCCGGGTGCAGTCAATTCAATCACCCCGTTAGGGTCATTAATCCTAGTTTCGGACACACAACACACATCAACACCCAGTGTGTCCAAGGTACGTGCGAGTGCAGCCTGCTGACCTGTTTGTCTTAGAGTGCGGACGTTGAATGTCGCCATGGAAACGGGACAGCGTGGCCTTATAAGGGACTGTTGCCGATAGGCGTCCGATAGGTGCTGTGGGATGGTGGCTGCAGATGGTGCTACTCCAGCAGCACTTCGGTTGCTGTCAATTAAGCTGGGAATTATAGAACGCAGGTTAATAATGGGGGTCGGGATGGGAGTAAGGGAAAAAGGTGGAAAAGAAAAAAGGAAGGCGCCAGCAGTAGCATGTTTTCGCTTATCCGCCCTGCTGTATGCAGCAGATAAGGCGACACTTGATAATCTGCGCGACGGCCGATGCAGGGTGAAGTTTATGTTTGAAGAAAATGTCATGGTTGTATGTGGGCTGGGATACTGCCAGGGCGCCCAGACCTAGACAGGAGGACGATTAGGGTCCTCATCCAAAGCCTTTGGCTCAAAAGCCTGTCCGCAAGGCAGCGGGGTGGCAGTGATTTAGTTTTACAGAAATGGACGCCATCCCATCTCAAACCCCCAACCTGGAGGACCAGGAGACTGAGTTTGTCTGACCTCTCACCATTGACCAACCTGGTAGGAGTAGCTCTCAAGATGCTCGGAAGCATCACCCAGTATAGCTCAATGGGTCAATAAGGTACGCAAACCGTCGCACCACGTTAAGGTTCAGTCTCGTTGCGACGGGCTTCCCGAACGTGTTATGAGGGAATCTACGGTTATGGAATTTGAGCGGGAACTTGACGCTGCTGGGTGGAAACACGAAACCTTTGGCTTTTTCTAATAACTCGCATCTTCATACGGCGATTTTCCTTTCTCTACTTTTCTTCATGCATTGGTATTGTTTTCCTAGTTCAAGTGAACTTCCTTATTTCTTACCTTCGGTTTCACTTCCTATCCTTCGCTAAGTTCATATGACTGTCACAGCAGGGACTGCTAGGGCAGGAAACGTAGACATTAACTGGTTGACTAGGGTGCGATACGGGTGTTCCGTTATAGATTCATCAAGAACTCTGAGTACCAACAAATCCTGGCTCAACGATACACTCAAGATGGAACACTCACGGGATTCTTCTATCGTTCCAGCCCAACCTAATCTCCGCTTTTCGCCTTGGTAGAAAACAAAAGGACCCAGCCAAGTTTCGTCCTCTGAAAATTGTCTATCAGGATGAAGAATGTCAACGCATCCTGACACGGGCCCCGCGCATCAGGGGAGAAACCTACGTTCTGAAAGACCTCTCCCCGGAAGACCGAGTCCGAATGAGGCAAGCTGTCTGCGAGCTGCGAACCCCAACGAGCAAATGGAGAAACAGAGCTACACATGGTGGATTTTCGCGTAGTCAGAAAAACTCAGAGTTCGATGGAGGCCAATTCTCCTTCTTCCAGGACCTCAAACATAAAGAACGGATTACGGGTAATACTCGCGAATGTGCGCAGTCTCAGAAACAAGCTCGATGAGATTCCACTCCTTATCTGTGAACAGCAACCGGACCTAATGGCGTTCACCGAAACCTGGCTGTCATCTGATATATTTGACCAGGAGGTTCATGTTTCAGAATATCAGCTGATTCGATGTGATCGCTTTGGTCGGAGGTCTGAAGGCGGAGTAATCCTCTATACAACGAACTGCCTCAAGGCCCACATTGTCGAACCCAATTGTGACAAGGATGGTGGGTCAGAAATGCTCTGGTGTCTAATTGTTGACGGATACTAATCGCTGATGGCCGGAGTGGTCTACAGAGCCCCTGCAGAACCTGACACACCTATTACGCTCCGTGCGAACCCACAGTAGAGGAACAAACTGTCTCCTTATGAGTGACTGCAACGCTCCCGGCATAATCTGAGACCTTCTTCACAGTGATTGCCCACGTGACTCCTTGATACGGTTTACGAGCGCAACCTGACAGCATGATTTGACACTAACACGGATGGTACCTGGTCAGACAACAAACATTTTAGACCTGGTTTTCACGTCGGCACCATCTGATGTCGCCTATCTAACGATCCGCTAAACTCTTAGGAAGAATGATTACCGTGCAGTCTCCTTTTCGTGGACACGACGCCTCACAATCCACGATCAGGAGACACTGCGTCGAAATTTCTGGCGCACTGAGCAGCCAAGATTAAGAACGGCTGCAAGTAACAAGGACTGGAGTATTCCGCAATTCTTGGAGCTTGATGACGCATGGGAATGTCTAGGATCTATGATGATGCGGCTCATTAAACAGTTTGTTCCAAACTGCAAGTGCAGACTACCATCAAAAGGACCCCCATGGATTGATAAAGTAAAATCCCTAATGAAAAAAAAGATAGAAAATATGGGATCATTTCAAAAGCACAACACTGACATTAAGCTACTTAGAGCACAAAACCGTCAAAAACCTATGCACCCTGAGAAAACGAGACAAAAGACTACAATATGAACACGGATTGGCCATGGAATCTAAAAACTGTCCCAAAAAACTTCTTGTCTACCTGAAGCGAAATGCCAAAACGAATAGCGCAATCCCCGCTCTATGCTCTTCAAAGGAAGGTACCGTTCTCTACGGTAATGACGAAAAAGCAAACCTACTGGCTGCGCAATATTCGTCGGTCTACAGTGGAATCTCCGCTGCTCAACAACTGTTTGCTTGCAATCTACTCCTCTATGGACTAAGTTGAAATTAACCCCGAAGTAGTCACTAAGCTACACCTCGAACTGGACCCGAACTCCTCCATAGGCCCAGGCGGATTGCATCCCAGCTTCCTCAAAACGACAGCTGAGTACATCGCCGCCCCTCTCTGCCAAGTATTTCGGCACTCCCTCGAAGTCGGCTGCTTACTCACAGGCTGGAAAGCAGGTACCGTCCCGCCCAAATACAAGGGGGGAAACCAACAAGACCCAACGAAGTATCAGCTAATATGCCTGACATCAGTCGTACGCAAAATCATGGAACGAATAGGCAAGTGAACCCTCCAGCTGCACTGTGAATCTAAACCTCATCCCACCTGCTCAACAAGGCTTTCGGAGAGCACGCCCATGCATCTCTATTTTACCCATCGCCAGGGAAACATGGGCAGAAGCCACGAATGTCCGAAAACATGCTTACGTAATGTTCCTTGACTCCAAGTCTTTGATAAAGTTCCACTGGTACGAATGCTACATAAACTCCAGGGAATTGGCATTACAGGAAATCTCTCCTGGATTGCCGATTTCTTAAGAGGTAGGACAAGGCGCGTACAAGTGAACCAAACCCTCTGCTCTAGTGCCTATGATTAGTGGCATTCCCTAAGGAACAGTGCTTGGACCAGAGCACTTCAAACTGTACATTAACGATCTGCTGACTGCACTTCAAACCGACTGTTTGATCTACGCCGATGACCATAAGCTATGGTCAACAGTATCCAGCCTTGAGAATGCGGACAGTTACAATAGGCTCTAGACCAGCTACACGAATGGTCAATCAAGTAGGAATTTCCAGTAAACCGAGATAGATGCGCTGTTCTCCCAATTGGTAGCACTGAACCGTACGGTGCATACCACATTGGTGGGTTTCTCCTCAGGAATGCCACTCATGAGAGAGATCTTGGGGTTATCGTGACTTCTGACCTTAGAACGACGCACGACACGCTGAAGAAGGTGACCACTGGAAGGAAACTGGTGGGTGACTTAAGATCATTCGCTCGAATGACTCCTGAGGTTTTTCGACCTTTGTTCACTTCGTAAGTCCGCCTAGTCTTAGAATATGGCCTACCAGCGCTCTGCTGGAAAAGGTTCAGAGACGTGCATCGAAAGCTATTCTGGAGCTTCGTACCCCATTCGATTCCAGCAGCTAAATCTGTCTGTGATCTCATCCACACTAGGCGCATCCTCCGAGAGGAAGTTGGAAGTGAGTTGCAACAATACTTCTGGTCCAACACTGTTCCACACGAGGTCACACAGGGAAACTAATAGTTTAAAAAAGACAGAATTCGCATGGAGATCACCCTATCCACTTTGATGAATGATTACAACAGCCAACCGGAAGAAATTGCAGACGCATCGTCCGAGGAAAGTTTCAAGCGGCTTCAAGACAAACATTCGCTGAGAATGCTGGAATCTTGCGGCTTATTTATGCATCGATGCACCTAAATGGAAACCCGTAGTACCCTGCAATCCCTGCAGTGCATGCTCAAATGAAGATTAAATCGAGTTTCAGATTCAGATGGACTGGAACGATAGGAAAATCCCTTGTGTGTTCCTTCTTGAGCAAATCGTTGAGCCAGGAAATGATAAGGTGCTAGTTCTTGATAGATCTAAAACGAAACACCCGAAAAACACCCTGATCAACCAATTACTGCCCACGTTCCCTGCACTAGCAGTCCGCGCTGTGTAGGTTACGTGAAGTAAGAAAGAAGTAGAAAGTAAATGGAAGATAAAGGGGAATGAAAGTCATTTAAATGAAGGATAACACCAAAGAGTGAAGAGAATGACAGAATAAGAACTAAAAGTTTGAAGATGGATATGGTCAGGAGAAGGGAAAGGTTTCGTGTTGCCACCCAAGAGCGTCTAACTGACGCTCGAAACCCTTAACCGTAGGTTCACTGACTACACTTTCTGGAAGCGAGTTCCAGCGTTCGATAACTCTACGCGATAACCGAGTTTCCGCTCTGATCCGGTCAGAACGCGGCTTGTGTAGCTTCATGGGATGACCGCGAAGACAAGACAACCTAGCCGGGCTAAATAGCCAGCTCAAGTCCGGTCCAACCTTCCCTGTTAAAATGCGGTAAGTAAGGATTAGGTCTCCTCGAAGCCGTCGGTAGTGCATTGAATACATACCCAAGCTAAGTAGACGCTCTGGGTACGATTGCCCCGTAACCCCTCGACCGATTTGGTACCTACTCTCAAAACCCTCTCAAGCTCCATTTTGTCCCGAACAAGGCAAGGCGGGCAAGCCTGGACGCAGTATTCCAGATGGGGCCGGACGAAAGCTGAGAACAGCTTCACAAATATGTCGGCAGTTAAGACCCCGAAAGAACGGCGTATTAACCACAACATTCTGAAACCCCTACTAGCGGCCTTCTTCCAGTTGTCACCAGAATGCAAAGACGAGGAATGAACGACACCTAGGTCTACCTGGTTGGATACAAGGGGGAGTTCGACCCCACCGAGTACGTAGCTCGAAGGCGGGAAAGTTGCTCCTATACGAAGGACGGAACACTTAGCCTGATTTATGGGCAGTAGCCACAAAGTAGACCAGTCCCAGAGTCTGTCCAGTGCATGCTGTATGGCCTCAGAACCCCCAGGAACATCTACAACATTCCATAGCCTAAGGTCATCAGCAAACAATAGGGGTGATACCCCAAGCTCTCCAGAGAGATCGTTTACGTAGATGGAAAACAGCATCGGTCCAAGGACCGAGCCCTGTGGGACACCGCTAAGGACCGCTTGCTTAAAGGATAAGTTGCGACCCACACGTACACACTGCTCTCTTCCCTGCAAGAACGCAGATACCCAGTGAAGGACGCGGCCAGATACGCCGTACGACCTCAGCTTTTGTGATAGCCTCAAGTGGGGTACCTTATCAAATGCTTTCGAGAAGTCTACGAAAAGCACATCCACCACGTGGCCACTGTCCACTGCCTCGGCCCAAGCTTCACGAGCAACCAACAAATTCGTCAAACACGAAAACCCCTTCTGGAATCCATGTTGTGCACTACTGAGTAGACTAAATCAATTCAGGTGACATTCCAACGAATCTCTCACCAGCTTTTCAAGCAGTTTGACCACGACGCTAGTCAGACTGACTGACCTATAATTGGCTGACAGACTCCTGTGGCCATTTTTGAAGATAGGACAGATGACAGCCTCCTTCCATTCGGAAGGTAATGTACAGCTGTCAAGTGACTTCTGAAGCACCATCATCAGCGGTCCACTCAGTTCCACCGCCAACTCATGCAGAAGCTTCGAGTGAATTGAATCATGTCCAGCTGCTTTGGAAGGGTTCAATTCTTGCAGCAGTTTAAGGACTTGCGTTTCCACCACAGTAAACTCAGCTAAATAAGAACCCTCAGGTACTCTGGGGACAAGTTCAACGCTAGTCAACGCGGCCTCACGTACAAAAGCCTCTGCATACTGCTCACCAAGTACACGAGCCTTATCTGAGTCCGCACACGCACGAGTTCCATCGGCCCGCATCAAAGTTGGGATTACCGAAGTTGAACCACAGCGTCTCTTAACATAAGCGAAGAACTTCGGATTTTCCGAAGCTCCATCAGCCAATTCCTTTTCGTACACCAGCCGAGCTTTCCTTAATTGTTGTTTACACCTATTTCTAGCCTCGCGGCATCTATCATAGGTGCTAGTTGATGAAGCCGCACGGTAGGTCCTCCAGCACCTAGAACGCTTCTGGAGCAGGTGCTTGCCAGTGGTATCTATCCACGGCGGCCGCGCCCGTGTCACCTTTCTCCTCGCAAGTGGGATGTAGGGAGTAGACACTTCCGTGAGATAAGATTTAAATTTATCCCAGGCCGCCTGAACCGTATCAACCACCGAGATTTCGCAACGCATCCCAGCAGCCTTGGGACGCATTGCCTGATAGTTAGCACGCCATATGTTTGGAAATGGCTTAGCAATGCTCTGGTGACGCCTGGTCAGACTACACCTGAACGATAAGCAAACATGATCACTAGCACCTAAAGGAGAGCTGTAAGTGATGTCCCCTACGAAGTCTAGTGACTTGGCAAACACTAGATCCAAAATAGACGGGAGTTGGGCGTCCATGTACCTAGTGGGGAGGTCCACGAACTGATGCAACGGTACTTGTAGCGTAAGCTCAAGTAGATCTGCCCCGAAAGTACCTTCTGCCGAGTTGCAAGAAAGATCTGCCCAGCAAACTTCTGGTAGATTGAAATCCCCGAGTATCAAACACCTGTTTGCGGATTGGGAGCGAATAAAGTCAAGCACCTCTTTGGACGCACTCCCAGGGCTTCTATACACAAGTACGACTGTAAGTTGAGCTGAGGAAGTGTTAATCACTACCGACAGCGCTTCGACAGTTTTATCTGCCGACTGAAACATGTAGGTGCGTGAAACGTCAAGTTCACACTTAACGTAAATAGCAACGCCCCCGCCTTGTCGGCCAACGAAGCGATCACATCTAAATAGTGCGTAGCCAGACAGACGTACTTCACCGTCCGTGATGTCCCGAGACAGCCACGTTTCAGTGAATGCAAGTATATCGGGATGAGACCCATCTACAAGCAGACCTATATCGTACAGCTTATTCCTTAGGCTCCGCACATTGCTTAGCACTATCTGAAGGTACTCGTAATGTCCAGCCCTGGGTCGTGCGCTACCAGTGCTGGCACTGGTAGGGCGGAAACAGACCGCCGGCTGACCACCCGAAAACCCACCAACCGGAGACCTTGTTCACCGGCCGATCGCCTGGTTTTGAGGTCCTTAATGGCCTCTTTTGGCTTCAGTCTATCCGCTAATGGGAGGTCTGGCTGAACGCTAACATTAGTACCCTTCAATTTGAAGGCAAACCGCAACAGCGCGTTGCGTTCCTGCAGGGTGGATAGGACTACCCGAAGTAAGCGCGGTCGAGGGTTTGGGGCGTTAACTGGGACGTTACCCAATCTAGTCAGTTTCCTGACAGTAACACCGGGAAACCCAGGCGGAAGAAGCTTCGTTACGCACATCTCAAACCACTGTAGGTCGTCTAATGTACGTTCGGCAGGAAGTGCAGCAGTGGATTCCACTGCGTTACGGAATATCACGCTGCTGTCACTGCAATTGCGACAAACCCTCGAGGAGTGTCGTAATGCTACGACAGGTACCAAACCCATTATGACAAGGAATCGGTGGGGTTAACAAGGGATTTCCCTCCTGCTCTAGAACTCAAGGAACCCAACGAAGTCTAACAAGAATGCCACAGAAACATGTTACGCACGGGTCAGTGCACGGTACAGCTGAAAGTTCAAGTTCAAGTTCAAGTGGGACCGGAACAGTAGGAAAATCCCGCGAATGTTCCACCTTCGAAAACGTCGTTGATCCAACAGGGAAACCGGTGCCTTGATGTGCCAAAGGAGAGCCAAATCAACACACACGATTCACATGGTCAACCAAACAATGCCCACGTGCCCTGCACTAGCAGTCCCCGCTGTGCCGGCCACGTGAAGAATAAAAGAAAACAGTAGTGTCAGTAAAGAAAAAGAAACAGAGAAGACAAGCTTACCGAATATCGTAGGCAATATTAAGATGTAAGTTAAAATGAGTTAAAGAAGCGTAGGCCGTAGTAGACGAAGAAAAGTTTAAGACATGAAGGGGAAGACTTTAAACTGCAGACCGAGAGCGTCAAGTCGATGCTCGAACTCTTTCAACGTCGGTGCCATCACGACGTCTGCAGGCAATGCGTTCCAATAAGCTATAACCCTACGCGATAACCGAAAAGCTGCCAAAACCCGGTCAGACCGGGGTTTGTGCAACTTTAATGGGTGGCCACGAAGGGTTGGCATTCGAGTTGGGCGAAACAGTCCAGTCAAATCAGGACCAATCTGACCCATCAATATACGATATGTGAGGACCAAGTCGCCCCGAAGCCGCCTGTAATACATGGAAAACATATCCAACTTACGTAGCCTCTCCGGGTACGTCAGCTTCTTTAAGTCGTGCACCATTTTCGTCCCGGACCGCAGGACTCGTTCAACTGCCATCTTATCACGAACCAGGCATGGAGGACAAGCCTGGACGCAGTATTCCAAGTGCGGCCTTACAAAAGCCGAAAATAGTCTAACGAACATGTCGGTGGTCATGATCCCGAATGACCTGCGGATCATCCACAACATGTTGAAGCCTTTGCGAGCAGCTGTCTTCCAGTGTTCACTGGACTTGAAGTCAGATGACAGCAAAACACCGAGGTCAGATTGGAGTTGAACTCGCGGTACCTCGTTGCCGCCAAGCAAATAACGCGTCGGCGGGTCATTCGGACCAACGCGTAAAACTGAACATTTCGCTAAATTAACTGGCAACTGCCACAAAATTGACCAGTCCCAAAGTCTATCCAGAGCCCCCTGTAGGGTCAGTGGACCAATCGGCTCGTCTATCGTGAACCAGAGTTTCAAGTCATCCGCAAACATTAGGGATGGCACACCCAATTCATCAGGTAGGTCATTAACGTATAAAGTGAAGAGAAGGGGGCCAAGAACCGAACCTTGCGGAACGCCACTGAGAACACATTGGCGGAAGGACAGGCTTGAACCCACCGCACACACATTTCCCTTCCGATTAGGAAAGCTGAAATCCATCGTAAGACTGGTCCAGAAATACCACAGGAATTCAGCTTGTACAAAAGGCGCGAATGTGGAACGGTGTCAAAAGCTTTGGAAAAGTCAATAAACAGCACGTCCACTGCCTTCCCGCAATCAACGGCTTCGGCCCAGTGTTCACGAGCGGTTAACAAGTTAGTAAGGCAAGAATAGCCCTTACGAAAACCGTGCTGAGAAGGATTAAGCAACTCAAACGCTTTCAAGTGTCCTTCGAGAGCGTCCCTCACGAGCTTTTCCAATAACTTGACCAGCACGCTCGTTAAACTGACCGGTCTATAGTTATCAGGGAGGTGCTTATCACCTTTCTTAAAAATGGGACAAACAATAGCCTCCTTCCAGTCCTTGGGTAGAGAGCAGCCTCGTAGAGACTTCACAAAAAGTTGCGTAATCGGACGGCAAAGTTCATCAGCCAACTCGTACAACAGTTTGGGATGAATAGCATCTCCACCGGCAGCTTTACTGGGATTTAATTGCCTCAAAAGCCGGAGCACTTGAGCCTCGGTTATAGAAACCTTCAAGTGGGAGCCCTCAGGAACTTTTGCCTGGAGACTGATATGCGGCGGCTGTGACTCTCTAACATAAACCCCAGCATACTGTTCTCCGAGCAAACAAGCTTTTTCGTGATCCGTGACAACAGCAGTGCCGTCCGGGCCAAACAACACTAGGATGCACGAATTCATGTTGCTTCGCCTTTTGACATAAGCGAAGAAGCGTTTCGGGTTTGATGAGGCTATACGAGCAAGCTCTACTTCATGCTGTAGACGAGCACCACGTAGATACTGCCTGCAGGCATTTCGAACCTCACGATATCGCTTGAAGGTGCATAATGAAGGAGCAGATAAGTAAGTACGCCAACATCTGGCACGTCTGTTACGTTGTTTGCGTACAGCAGAATCAAACCAGGGTGGCTTTGCCCTAGTTTTATTCCTGCCAGATAGTGGTATATGGGGGAGAGAGAGCTCACTCAAATATGATTTAAATCTGTCCCAGGCCGTTTGAATGTCGTTACTTTCCAAAATGACACAAGACGACTTTGTGGTTTTGGCTTTCATTGTCTGAAAGTCCGCACGCCATATATTTGGAACTCGATCAAAATGATCACTTGTCTGACGACTAAGGGCGCACTTAAATGAGAGACATGCGTGGTCGCTAGCACCGAGAGGTGAGTTGTATACAATATCCGTGACAAAATCAGTGGATTTAGCGAAGATCAAGTCCAAGAGGGACGGGTTTTGATCTATCATGAATCAATAGGCCGATCGACAAATTGGTGCAAGGAAGCATGCAAGGCCAGCTCGAGAAGCTCGGTAGCCAAACCCTTTGTAACAGCGTCGCAGGAAAAATTCTGCCAGTCAACGTCGGGAAGATTGAAGTCCCCCATCACTAAACACCTATTTGCCGAATGCACGCGTATGAAATCAGCAAGCCCCTTAGAAACGCTGTCGGGGCTTCTATAGACCAGTACAACTTTAAGTTGCGCAGAAGCAATACACAGGTAAACTGCCAGTGCCTCAACATCACCCTCTGATGATCTGAAACTATACGTCTTACAGACAGTAAGTGCGGAGTTAACGTACAAAGCAACGCCACCTCCGCGCCGATCAGAGGTGCGGTCACATCTCAGCAGTGCGTAGCCTGGCAAGCACACTTCACTGTCCGTGACGCCGGTGGACAACCACGTTTCAGTGAATGCGAGGAAATCTGGACGGCAGTCGTCGACAAGAGCGCCGACTTCGCACAGCTTGTTTCGCAGGCTACGCACATTGCTTAAGATCACCTGAAGGGATTTAACATTGTGAGTCCGGGATCGTGCGCCACCAGAACCGGCTCTGGTAGGGCGGAAGTGAACCGCCGGCTCACCACCCGAAAACCCACCAAGCGGAGACCCTTTTCTCCTGCTTCACGGCGGGCTTTAAGGTCCTTCACAGCTTCCCGCAATTTCAGCCTATCCGCCAAAGAGAGGTCTGGGTGCACAATGACACCAGTGCCCTTGAGCTTAAAGGCGAAACGCAGAAGTGCTTGGCGCTCCTCCGGAGTGGACAGAACAACTCGCAACAAGCGAGGGCGAGACTTCTCAGCTGGCAAGTAACCGAGTCTGGTTAGTTTGCGCACAGTCACGCCGGGGAAGCCGGGAGGCGGGAGTTTGGTAATGCATACTCTAAACCACTTAAGGTCATCTAGCATACGGACTTTTGAGAGAACAACAGAGGACTCAGTGGCGTTTCTGAAAATAACACTGCAGTCGGTATACGAGTCTCCGCGACGCGGAGTATTTACCGAACACCCCATGGACGTCGTTGGTTTCAGTTTAGTGTCCGTTTTTATAGACTCTAATGTCGTAGATGTTTACAGTTGCAACGACTCCGTAGTGGTAGAAGTTGAGCGGGGGAATGGGCGCCTGACGGACCTCTCATGTCCGCCTTGGGTTTCGTCAATTTTTTAACCCTCTTTCGCCTTATTTTGACAAGGGCAGTGTCCGGGAGAATGTAAGAATTGCCTTGGAAATTCCCTATCTTAGCGATTAATCGATTATCACATCGATTTCGAAAGTCCCGGAACGTTCTTCTTCTGCACGTGATTAAAAGCCACTTGACACCTCGGCAGAAGATTTGGGGGAACTGTAGCACGCAAGCACGGAAGAACTCCAAGGGCTGAGAACGAAGTTCTATTACACAACACGTAGCCTCTACAAAAGGTAATAAACATGAGGTAAATTGGAACAAGGGAAGTTACAGTTAACCAATGTCGTGTTCTTGTTCTCCTCCGGTAATGGAGCAGGAAAGGCGCTCTGAAAGGCAAACGGGAGAGAGTGCTGTTATAGCAACGATTCAACTTTGAACGCGCGCCAAAACAATATCGATTCTTCTCTACACCACACCCCCTCTAAGCAGGCAGCGTCCCCGTTGCCACCCCATAGCCGCCCTGAGCCGGCACCTCCAGTTCAACTGCTACTTCCCCAGGCGTTTCGTTCGGCCCCTCGACAGATTGGTCAGTTTTTCTCCGGAATGGCTTGAGTCGATTGAAATGTACTGTCATGGGTTGACTGGCAGGGTTGTTGGGATCTTTGATAACACATGTCACATCCGATATCACCCGCTGTATTATGTACGGTCCTGTCCACTCATGGTGTAGCTTAACCGGAACTCCTGCCGTTGGTACCTGGTGCAAGTAAACTTGGTCGCCGGCCTTTAAAGGAGCGCCGAAAACTTTCTTGTCGTAATAGTCTTTCTGTCGTCGATGGGCGTTCCCAAGGTGAATACGTGCTGCTTGATGTGTTTGATGAAGCGAATCAAGGAGTTTGCTAACATACTCTGTCACCGATGAATGTGGCTGTTGCGGACTGGGTAATCGGATGTCAGACGGTAATCGGACTTCTCTTCCGGTCCACATAAAAGATGGTGTTTGACCAGTCGAAGCGTGCACTGTGCTTCGATATGCCAGCAAGCATTTTGGTAACATAGCGTCCCACTCACTTACATTTTGCTCCACAAAGGCCTTCAGTAGGGATTTCAGCGACCGGTTTGTACGCTCAACTTGTCCGTTGCCTTGCGGGTGGTAAGCAGTCGTTCGCGTCTTGTCTATACCGAACACACGACAAAGTTCCTGAACCAGCAAACTCTCGAAACATGAGCCCCTATCAGAATGTAACTGCCCCGGTGCTCCCCAGTGACACACCCAGTGATTTACCACCGCCGTTGCTACGGTGACTGTATCGGCTTGGGCGATCGGAACTGCTTCGCACCACTTGGTGAAATAGTCCACCATGACCAAGATGTACCGATGGCCACGTGATGTTTCTGGTAGGGGACCAACAAGATCTACTCCCACAATCTCGTTCGGGTAGCCTGCATTCATAGGCTGCAATGGTGCTCTCCTGGTGATGGTCGGATTCTTGAATGTGGCGCATGTCTCACACGTCTGGCAAAAGTTAGCGACGTCTCTCCGTTGGTGTGGCCACCAAAAACGTTGACGTGCTGCCGCTTCCAGTTTGTTGATTCCAGCATGACCCAGCTGTTCGTGCAGTTTAGATAACACTTCGGAAACTAATGATCGCGGAACTACGATTCTCCTGATATAGTTTGGGCCAAAATCAAACACTAGCACACCTTCCTCGATAGAGAGCTTGTCCCACATCGCCCATAAGCATCGAGCTTCGTAACTTTTTCCCTCCATTTCCTTCGCGGTAGGTTTGTCGCTCCCCAACAGCCGTTTGTCATAGATCGGTGATACGTCTGGATCTGCTGCCTGTGCCTCCTGCCAGCGACCGTACTCCGAACTTTGAAGGTTAACTAGAGCTACGTGTTGTGTACTACAAGACGGGCAGTCTCCATGAGCACGAGTAGGAAGTCTGGAAAGAGCGTCCGCGTTGGCATGCAGTGCACCAGGTCGGTGTCTGCACTCAAAATCATACTCCTGAAGTTGTTCCTGCCATCTGGCGATCTGTCCCTCGGGTCTCTGAAATTCTGTAACCAACGAAGTGACTGATGATCTGTTCGTACCAGAAACTTCCTTCCTAATAGGTAGTGTCGGTTTTGTTTTATAAAGAATACTAGGGCTAGCATTTCCTTTCTGGTTGTGCAGTAATTCCGTTCTCTTGCACTGAGACTTCTACTGCTGTACGACACCACTCGTTCTATTCCGTCCTGCCCTTTCTGTGACAAAACAGCTCCAATCGCCTGGTCGCTCGCGTCCGTGTCTAGAATAAACTCCCCGGCATTTGGTGACAGATCGGGGAAAACCAACACCGGAGCTGCACAAAGGGATTCTCGTAACCGATCGAATGAATTTCGACACTCAACGGTCCATTCGAAGGTCTTACCTTTCTGTAACAAGGTATTCAAAGGCGCAGCGATCTCTGAGAACCCTTTCACGAATCGCCGATAGTATGAGGCTAACCCTAAAAAACTGCGTAGTTCATCAACGTTGGCAGGGGTTGGCCATAATCTCACTTGCTCCGTCTTACGAGGGTCAGTACGAATCCCCATCCCCGAAATGACGTGCCCAAGATACGTTACCTCGGTCTGTAGTAAATGGCACTTTGTGGGCTGGAGTTTGAGGCCCACATTTACTAGGCGTGTTAGCACCTCCGCCAAGTTGTTTAGGTGCTCGTCTTTTGTTTTTCCGTGTACAATGACATCGTCCAGGTAAACAAGACACTTGTGGGGCATCAATTCGTGTAACACTTTTTGCATCAGTCGTTGAAAAGTCGCAGGGGCGTTAGAGAGGCCAAAAGGCATGGTCTGGAACTCATAAAAACCTGATGGTACTACAAACGCCGTTTTCGCTCTGTCGCTCTCCTCCACTTCTACTTGCCAGTAGCCAGAAGCCAAATCTAGCGTACTGAAATAAACTGATCCTCCCAGTGCGTCAAATAGATCATCGATCCTGGGGAGGGGAAAAGCGTCTTTTCGAGTAATCTCATTTAATCGTCTATAGTCGACACATAGGCGAAAACCACCATCCTTCTTTTTCACTAGAACAACCGGGGCTGCCCATGGTGAAGTCGAGGGCCGTATTACCTCCTTTTCTATCATGTCATCTATGAGCTTTTGCAATTCAGTCTGCCAATGTAATGGTATGCGTCTTGGGGGGATTTTAATCGGGATTGCATCACCGGTGTCGATACGGTGTTTCACGAGATTGGTTCGACCCAAGTCGGTACTGCGCCATGCAAATGCGTCTGAGTGGTTGCGCAACACGTCTTTGAGCCGCTTCAGTGTCTGCTCATCCGTGACTCTGTCGAGTGAGCGAATAAAGGCGTTAATGTACTTCTCACTCTCTAAGGTGTCCTCATAGGTTGTAGATGCTTCCAAAGCACCACTTCCACAGGGTTTTAACAAAACTGTACAGTTATCGGTGATTAGTCGGCCATCGATTTCGAACGTTCCTGGATGTTCTTCTTCTACACGTGATCAAAATCCACCTGACCTCTCGGCAAAAGATATGGGAAACCACTAACCTTGGCAGCTGACCTTCCAATTCTAGAAGTCGAAGGTCAGTAGAGACCTATAAATACAGCCAAGGTCCGCAGTCGTTGTACAGTGTTCGTTGACGGCGATTAATACGTTATTTTGGCAAGGTCATTGGCGTTTTGCTTTTTTCCTTCGGTTGGGCTAGAAGTTTTGTGGAGCAGTGAATTGTTATTTTTGGAGTTGCGTCTAGTGAGAAGATTATAACAAATGGCGACGGAGAAAATTGGAAATGTGATGAATTTTTCTGCCGAACAATTTCAAAAGCTGCTTTTTCAACAGCAAGCTCAAATGGAGGCACAAATGAAAATGATTGAAAATCTGACACAATGTTTGAGTTTGCAGACAACTGGAGCAGCGACGCGGGACATGCAGGCGAGTTCTGTTGATCTTCTCACGAACGCCATCACTGAATTCTATTATGATGCGGATTCTGGATGCCCTTTCGAAGCGTGGTTCAAACGCTGGGAGGACATGTTCCAGACGGACTTCATTCGACAGGACGACTCCTGGAAGGTGCGATTGCTACTCCGCAAGATCGGAATAAGTGAACATTCAAGGTTCACAGACCACATTTTGCCCAAACAGCCGATGGATCTGACTTTTGACGAAGCAGTGTCGCAGTTGAAGGAAATATTTGGTGAGTCGGTATCTTTGTTTAGTATTCGCTATCAATGCCTGAAGATTGTCAAACAGGAATCTGACGACTTTGGGGCCTTAGCAGACATGATTAACCGTGAGTGTGAACGTTGCAACTACGCTCTTTAACGGACGATCAGTTTAAGTGTCTCATTTTCGTCAGCGCCCTACAATCGCCCAGTGAAGCTGCGGTCCACACGCGACCTTTAGCTAAGCTGGAGCAGGATCCTAATCTGACACTGAAGGCCCTCGTAAGCGAATGCAAACGGCTTCTCACTCTAAAACACGACACTGCCATGTTCGAACGCAATGGTCTCGCACCACCAGATACCGTGCAACTCGTGAAAAAGACCAGGACCGCCAACGCAAGCAAACCCTTCAAGAGGCCTGCGAAGCAACCGCCCACAGCATGCTGGTCATGCGGCGAATGGCATTTCGCTCGCTTTTGTCCCTTCAAACATCATATTTGTCAAACGTGTCATAAGCGTGGGCATAAAGAGGAATGCTGCAGTCAAGTCCGATCGAAGAAAGTGCAAAGTCTTATCAAAAGATTAATTCTAGAAGGGACAGCGCTGAGTCTCTGCCCATAGTTGCCGCATTCCAAATCGAGTGTAAACCGAGGCGACGGTTTAGCAGTATGTTGATCAATGGGATCCCAACCAAACTGCAATTTGACACGGCCTCAGACATCACACTTATTTCCAGGAGTACATGGAATCACATAAAGAGGCCGAAGATGGTCGAGTCTCAGAAAGTTGCACATAATGCATCCGGCGGTGTGTTACACTTAATGGGCGAACTCAATTGCAAGATTGCTTCCCAAGGTGTGGAAAAGTCGGGAACATGCTATATTTCAGACAGGCCGAATTTGAATCTTCTTAGCCTCGACTGGATTGAAAAGTTGAACCTCCTCGACGTTCCCTTGAATCAGATCTGCAACCCAGTTCGAGCAAGTCCAGACCCATCATCAAAGTCCGTCGAAGACATGACACATACCCTGAAGCGAAAATTTGCTTTCGCCTTTCAGGATGGCTTGGGCCATTGTACGAAATTCAAGGCAACACTGAACTTGCGACCAAGTGCTGAACCAGTGTTCAAGGCCAAAAGACCGGTACCATATGCAGCCATGTCAACCGTTGAGCAAGAGCTCGATCGACTGGAACGTGCCGGAGCCATCACAGCCGTCAACTACTCATCATGGGCCGCACCTATTGTCGCAGTGAAGAAAGCAAATGGCAAGGTACGCGTTTGCGCTGACTTTTCAACTGGTCTCAATGCCGCGCTGGACGACCACCAGTACCCCTTACCTGTACCGGAGGATATCTTTGCAAAGTTGAGTGGTGGTAAGTACTTTGCTAAGCTTGATCTATCCGATGCTTATTTGCAAGTGGATGTTGACGAAGTCTCGAGGGAGTTGTTGACGATCAACACTTATCGTGGGTTATTCCAATACAAGCGCTTGCCATTTGGTGTGAAAACGGCGCCAGCCATTTTCCACCAGTTGATGGGCACCATGCTAGCGGGCGTTTCTGGAACAGCTGCATATCTGGATGATATCATACTGATGGGCCGAACACCGGAAGGACTGTTTAACCGACTGGATGAAGTGCTTTTTTGCCTACAGTCGTACGGTTTCCGGATCCGTGAGGATAAATGCCCATTTTTCACGCCGATTATCAAATACCTCGGATTCATCCTCGAAAAGGACGGACGTCGACCAGATCCGGAAAACATAGTAGCTATTAGAAAAATGCCTCCGCCAACAGGTGTAAAGTCTCTGCGTTCCTTTTGTGGGCTCATCAGCCACTACAGCGCATTCTTGCCTGTGATGCACCACCTGCGTGCCCCGTTAAACAGGCTATTAGCCAAAGGCCAAACATGGAACTGGACATCCGAATGCCAGAATGCCTTCGAACGCGTCAAGTCACTGTTGTGCTCAAACTTGCTTTTGACTCATTTTGACCCCTCCAAAGAGACTGTCTTGGCCACTGATGCATCAAGCCATGGGATTGGTGCAGTAATAGCACGCACCTACGCCGATGGATCTCAGAAGACAAACGCCCATGCCGTCAGAACACTTAGGAAGGCCGAGAAGAATTACAGCCGGATTGAAAAGGAAGCATTGGCCATAGTGTACGCGGGCAAGAATTTCCACAAAATGCTATACGGCCACCACTTCAAGCTTCTGACAAACCACAAACCCTTGCTGGCTATCTTTGGTTCGAAAAAGGGCATCCCGGCCTTCACAGCCAATCGGCTACAACGTTGGGCTCTTACCTTAATGGAGTATGATTTCGAGATCCAATACCAGTCCACAGTTTCCATTGGCCAAGCAGATGCACTGTCACGCCTAATTGATGCCCGCCAGCAAGAACATGAGGACACAATCATTGCCTCGGTCGAAATCGAACCTGACGTCAACATCCTGGTAACAGATGCATTGCGCGGTCTACCGGTTACTGCAGAAGCTGTACGAACCGAAACACATCGGAACCCAATCCTCAAGAAAGTTACACGGTTTCACAAAACCAGTTGGCCACATTCATGTCCATCTGCTGAATTACAACAGTACTTTCAGAGGAGACACTCACTCCCTATTGTAAACGACTGCATACTGTTTTCGGAGAGTGGTCATCCCCAAGGCACTTCAGGAGCGCCTTATTCGGCAGTTCCACGCCGGGCATCCTGGAATCAATCGGATGAAGGCGCTTGCCCGTAGTTATGTATATTGGCCTTTCATGGACAAACAGCTAGAAGAAATAGCTAAACGATGCCAAAAGTGTGCCAAGGTCTTGAAATCACCACAAAAAGCAGAACTCTGTTCATGGCCAATAGTTACTAAGCCATCGTGCCGCATCCATGTCGACTTTGCAGGACCGATCAACGGCAGAAGCCTTCTCCTTATCGTCGATTCATATAGCAAGTGGCCTGAAGTATTTCTTATGGAGAACACCACCACCAATGCCACCATATCGAAACTGCGCCAAACCCTTGGCAGATTCGGCTGTCCTGAGACAATTGTCACCGACAATGGCTCACAATTTACTTTAGTAACGTTTACGGAATTTTGCAAGCAATGCGCCGTACAGCACGTCCGCTCGCCGCCGTTTCACCCACAGTCGAATGGCCAGGCAAAATGGTTTGTCGATACATTCAAGCGAGCTCTCCACAAATGAAAAGGGGAGAGACGTATAGAGGAGGTGGTTGACCGGTTCCTTTTCCTCTACCGATCAACACCGAATCCACAAGCGCCAGACGGAGCCTCTCCAGTACAGGCCATGATGAACCGGAAGCTCCGCATGCCTTTCGAAGCCATCCGACCGGGCCCGAAGTCCTCTGTTTGTGAAAGACACCGCAGAATGGAACAGGAGTTTAACCAGCGGCATGGAGCAAAGAAGCTATTTTTCAGGCTTGGACAGAAGGTGCCAGTACATGACTACCGGGAAGGCCATGCGAAATGGACGCCAGGGACGGTCAAAAGCAAGCGCGGAAACGTCATGTATGACGTGATGGTGGGCGCACAGCTTTGGCCACGGCATGCAAACCAGTTACTGCCCACATTGTGTCAGCCAGAACAGGAAAGGCCTACTGACCTCCCGTTCGATTTACTGGTGGAACTTTCAACCTGCCGAAGGTAGTAGTGGACGACTGCACAGGGTCGAGCAACGAATCCAGAACAAGAACATCGGAACAAAGTTCTCGGGCGCTTCTGCCAAAGAGGTGGACCGACAGGCAGAGAACACCGTCCCGAAGACTGCAAGTTAATCCCAGACTTTCGTCTTACGCCTCGGACCATATCTCAGGTGGGGTGTCCGGGAGAATGTAAGAATTGCCTTGGAAATTCCCTATTTTAACGATTAATCGATTATTAACGATTATCGCATCGATTTCGAACGTCCCGGAACGTTCTTCTTCTGCACGTGATTAAAAGCCACCTGACACCTCGGCAGAAGATATGGGGAACCACTAACCTTGGCAGCTGACCTTCCAATTCTAGAAGTCGAAGGTCAGTAGAGACCTATAAATACAGCCAAGGTCCGCAGTCGTTGTAGTGTTCGTTGACGGCGATGAATACGTTATTTTGGCAGGGTCATTGGCGTTTTGTTTTTTCCTTCGGTTGGGCTAGAAATTTTGTGGAGCAGTGAATTCTTATTGTTGGAGTTGCGTCTAGTGAGAAGATTATAACAGTCAGAAACTTGCTGCTCTCCTTCGCTAACAGCCGAATCAAACACGCTGTCTGAGGGTTCGTTACTAACAAGGTCGTTGCTAACAGGTAAACTGACTGAACAAACGCATGCAGGATCTGACAACTTGCCAGTGTCTTCTACTGTCTTCTGACAGAGAAGACCTGAGCGTTCTAGGCCCTTCACAATCCATTCCACTTTCCTGTCTAGCGAGACAAATAGAGACATCAAACTTTCCAGAGAAACAGTACTGCTCTTTACTGGCGTGTAGCGCTCAGTCCTGCGCATACAACAGTCATTACAACGGTAGAGTAAACTCTCGCTACTAGACAGAAGAGCATACTGTCTACGATCCAAGCCAGTACAGGCCTTATGGAACCAACGGTTACAGATGTCGCACTGCATGCCCCCGGACGAATCTGTAACCGCTTCTAGACAACCCTCCTTACCACACATGACCACAGAGTCGTCAGAAGGTGGACACGGCGAGTTTAAGCAGGGCTTGACAACCATCGTGACAGAGAGGGTTCAGAGAAAGAATTGAATGTAATAGATAAGAAGCAAAGATGTGGACCGGATTACGGTGACAACTTAAGCAAACGACGAGAGCACCAGTCGGAAAGACCGTGTGTGACACGAGTTTATTGAAATGGACTCACCAAGTCACAAAGCCGAAGTGGACTCTAAGGATATAACAACAGGACCTTTGAGAGGATGCAGAGAATGACACACGGATAACTGAAGATACACTGATCAGTTCGACCACAGGGAACGGATCCCAGGAATTGAATCAAATAAATCCGCCTTTGACGAATGAAAAATAGCGCACAAGAGGCGAGGGGTAGCTGGATAGCGTCCAGTGGTCAAAAGACGGTAATGACACAGTGACTCGGTGACAACAACGGAACAAAGACCAAGTTTACTCGCAGGAAAGTTCGCCACTGGAGCTGGGCGAGACTGAAAGAACGAAGGAGCTTTTTCAAGCCCGTTTGATACACAAGGTCAAGCTTTTTGATCGGAGTTATTCAACACTGTTTCCACAAAAGGCTTCCGAGAAGGAAAACTCAAGCGGCAAAGCACGACAACCACGCCGTGACAAAGGAAGGCACACAAAAGATTCCGAGTATGCTGGCACTTCTAAGTACTTTCGGATCACAAGAAAACTGACAAAGCCAAATTTTCTATGTAGTGTTATTTAACTACTGTTCTCAAACAAGGACTTCAGTAAAGAAAACCTCGAACGGTGAAACACGACAAGTAAGCCAT
>OX104064.1:109621435-109647362 GCA_944474145.2 Dicrocoelium dendriticum | reverse complement strand
CCATCGCGTGGTCTCTTCTAATCGAGTCCTATGCCAACGAACAGGATTCGACGGGGCAAACGCTCAGCTGATATATGCAGGATGTGACCGAGCCATCTTAACTGAGGAGCAAAACCTATTTGTTGAGGGAATACTCACAGTCTCTAAGACACGACGTCTGAGATCAGTTGCAGATGTTTTGTTGCGACCACAGACGAACAATCCTCCTCAAGCACCCATTGTAGAAGGCCGAGAGCCGGCACATGTCATTCACGCAAATTTGCCAAGACTCGCTTCCATCTAGCATGAAGGAAAGATACCGGATACGTCACAAGTGCTTCATGTTGACAAACGCTGACTGGGAGTTGGCGATGCGAAAACAACAAATTAGAGTTTGGAGTAGCTACCGTGTGGATGAATTGCAACACGCAATCTCTATTAAGAATTTGGTTATTCAGAGCTCAGAGACCGTAACAGAAACCTACTTTACAGTAGTGCCAACAGCAGACACGCAGCTGCCCAGATAGACAACGCTGTCTACGTGTTCAAGCTGTGCCCCTTCAACAGTGAGCACGGGAACGACAGAGTGCCAGTCCTGGAGCAGCCCTTTGTGTTTCGACGGGGCGAAGGCCATCCAGTACTTAGATGCCTCATCGCCAAACGCTTAAGAAAGGTTTGCATACTCCACGAGTCGTCAACAAGTAAGACGATATAATCAGCTTAAATCAAGTCAGTCGCTCGCTTACCCGTTAGTGGTTGCAGGCGAAAACGTTGGTAAACTTTCATAGCTGTTAACAGGAACTCCGTCATTATAAAACTGAAAGGGAAGGGGGAGGTAGTGGAGCCCAGTCGTACACCGATACTGACAGCGAAGGACAAAAACCGCTTGCCCTGAATCCTCACTCTGCCGGAGAGGTTGAGGTAAAGTGCACGCAGGGTGGCAGAACACTTTTCCGCGAACCCGTTACCTAACAAGCAACGCCAAAGCGCAGGTAGATCAACCGAGTCGAATGTATCGAATACTACGGTTGTAGGCCTCTGGTAGAGGTGGCGGTGTTCGTAGATTTGGCAGAACGTAACTATTTGCTCTACACACCCACAATCAGGACGGAAGCCAGCTTGTTCTTCGCAGTGCTGTGCTACACCAATCGGAGTAGTCCACAAATTAGTATGGTTTCCAATAGCTTGGAGGCAACCGAAATTAAACTAATCTCCAATGCTTGGCAACTAAAGTGCTAACACTATAATTAAGCACCTGGAGGACGGATTCGCCCAGGAAGAAGTCACCTTTTTCATGCCAGAGTTTGGAGTACAACGAGGCTAGCTGTCTGAAGATAACTGCACCGCCATACTTGAACAGCTCTAGAGGAAGTCCGTCTGAGCCGGCGGCCTTGCATCGCAAGGAAACTTCTGCCTCGATGGGTGGATCAATTGTGACGACTCAGAGGAAGCACCTGTGTTCGCATGGCATACAAGCGGTCGGTGTTGGCCATTTGAACGGGGAATGAAAATGTTCGGCCTATCGATCCAAGTGCATCTGCAGGTTGGCAATCGGCGGACCATCCGTCACGCATACATTCTCAATGATACCAGGCTTCCTATGACCAGTGTACCGAATGAGCTGGAAAACCTTATCAGTATTACCAGAGAACGCAGCGGTCTTCATTTTCGTAGCCAGCTGAGAGCAGCATGCTTCCCGATCACTGCGTAGGCTTTATTTGAGCTGGTGACTGACAGACGGCGTGCTTCATTAGGATGACACTCCGCCGTGATATTTCTGCGGCGGTCACATATATCCAAGGAGCGCATGGAGATCCAGATCTCCATAGGATACTAAATAAGACTACAGGGTGGTTGTCTGGAAGAGATTATGGTTCTCTGCGTGGAAGTCAAGGGTTCATTAGTGTCTTGCGATGGGTCGCAGCTATGTGCATCGGCCAAGGAAGATTGATAGCTCTGTCGAACCGAGAGAGGAGATAGTTTATTCTCATCCATCTTGCAGAGATTTGTTTTCAGGGATCCTGCGAAACTAATACAGATATTTGAACAGGGAAGAGCATGGTCTGAATCAAGGACTGTGAACCAGATGGATCTGCAATACTTTACCCTATACTGCCATCTGAAACTGATTGCGATATGATCAGTAGGAGACCACACTTAGATCTGTGGAGGGGGCGCCAATTAGCGGAGCGTCTCCTCTAATGCCTGAGGCTGGTGCTCGACAAAGCAGTCGATTGTGTTGACCCAGTGTGAGAAGTCTCTCCATTATTTGAGCGGCGGTTATGAAGCGCATGGTGACCACCGAGGTAATTTTCATATGACATTAGATGACCGACTTGTACTTTGAGATCTCCAGCAAGGAACACAATATCGGATTCGCACGCTCTGCTCAGTAACTAGTAAAGTTCACCGTAGAAATCATCTTTGACACAGTCACAACTGCAGTCAGCTGGAGTGTACGCTGAAGTCACATACAAGTTGCTTCTCTCTTCACAACGAAGTCGCACTGCACACTATCGGCTGTTAATCGGGGACGAGTCCAGCAGTGCGGCCTGGGCTTTACTATTTCGTGATACACCAAATGCCACCCAGGGTGGTCGCGGCTGCTTCTGTGTTACCAGATAGCCGTAGATGAAATATGGCTCAGTGGTCGGTGGGAGAGCTCAACTCTATCACTGTACTGGGATCTCGCAATCAGATTTCAGAACGATGGTAAACAGCAATGGTGAGGGATCCCAAGGTGCGCACGAGAACATCCTGCTACCCGAGCTGTAGAAGTGTACGTACGTTGAAGCTTGCCAGACGGAACGAGGATCGAGACCGAAGGAGGACCATTGGACCAGCACAGTGGTCATCGACGAAATCGTCAGGAGTAGAATCATGGAAACTGTAATCAACTGGTAACGGATAACAACGCTTGGGAACAAGTGAACCAGTGGGATATGGGTAAGGTGTGCGAGTAGCGGAAGCAAAAGCAATCGAGCAGATGAACGATCCATGGTTTTGTAAGTGGATGTGTTACTACCCGATTGCCCAAGCGGAAATGTGGGGTTGTTTTAAGGAACGCCACTCCCAGCCTTTGACTAAATAACCACCTTCAAAGCAAGGGGACATCACTCACGTACGACTGACAGTTACCTACAACAACCTCATCCCCCTCTAGCTGCAAAGCCCCTATGCTGCAGACACTAGGATGCCATTCTTGAAAGTATCCTTCTTTTTTCAACTAAGCCCGATAAATCCAGGATCGCAGTTAGCAATTTTGCTATTTGCTTTCCTATGTAACTGACGATAAGTGTGATATCACTGAAGATTGCAATGTGCATTCATGCCATCACAGTCTCGCTGTCCTACTACCAAACCTCCTTGTCAGTCCGCCAACCCCCCCCATTTCTTTGGTGCGGTTTAACGTTCATTTGCGTTGACAGCGAGGTTAAAGAGGCACGCCGATGCGCACACTATACCATTTTCCATTGAAGTTGGACATTCGGGCAAAACATTTACGCCTGGGGGTCAACGGGGTTGCTCCTCCGGGGCAATCAAGTTGAGTCTTCGCTATGGGGAATAGAACCACTCACTGGCATGGTAGGGGCTGTTTCATTGGCCAAGTGCCGAAATGCGTCTCAGGTCCTATTTGCTGAAGGCGCTTGGCCAATGAAACAGCCCCTACCATGCCAGTGAGTGGTTCTATTCCGCATAGCGAAGACTCAACATGATTGCCCCGGAGGAGCAACCCCGTTGACCCCCAGGCGTAAATGTTTTGCCCGAATGTCCAAATTCAATGGAAAATGGTATAGATGGCGTTCATATCGAAGTTTGCTGTGTTTTCGAACCTACAAGTCGTGAATTTCACGTTGTCATCAAAATAATTGAACTTTGTTTATCCAGTTGCTAATGGTTGCATCCGCCCGAAGGCGCTGCCGCAGTCGCAAGTTGCGTTGGATTTGGCGAAGACTTACGCTCGTTTGTCGGCAGATCGTTTGACAAAGTCAGCGACAATGTCCGGTTGTTGTTGTCAACATTGTAGCAACCAAATGCAATTGCGAGTTGTACTCTAGCCACACGGTGGGTACTCCAAATATATATATATATATATATATATATATATATATATATATATATATATATATATATACGGCACGGAAGTGTTGCGACAAAGTGGGATGTATGCAGTGCACTGCATACTTTTGCCGAAACACCTGAGGTGGCTCGGTCATATGAGCCGTATGGATTCGACGCGGATGCAGAAAAAACTATTTTATGGTCAGCTGAGTATTGGGAAGCGGCATGTGGGGAAACCCAAGTTACGTTACCAGGACATGATCAAAGTGAACAACTCAAGTTCTAATCTTGGTTGCAGGTCCTGGGAATCGAAGGGGGTTGATTGGCGTCAATGACGCGATTTGATCAGGAAGGCAGTTGCCGAAGTGCAGTAGAAAGACCTCATACATGCAGAGAAGAAGCGGCAAGGGGGGAATCGGCAGAGGTCGATGGGTTGTACTCTAACGACATCGAGCGCATGGCGCTGTAGCATATGCGGTCGCGAGTGTCTGAGTCAGTCAGGCCTAGTGAGCCATGAGCGAGGCTACTCGGTACCACTCCCGAAGCGACGACGGGTCCTGCAGAGAACGTAGGCAGAACCGGCGCAGCGTTTGTAGGTACGCTGCATTCGATTTACTAACAGCGTGCTTGCATGCTAAGCCTATTTATTTCAGGTGGTGGGTTTTCAATTTTGTCCTAATGCTTTTCTTTCTCATATAAATGCCTACCTATACTCTCTTCTATAAACATGCACACGTCGCTTAAGCCAACTGCAGTTAATTTCGATAACATTTTCGTGTTTGTAGCATTTCCGTAAACTATACCTTCCGACCTCGTGAACTAATCTCCGATTCGTTTATAAACGGCTTCTTCAAATGCACATTAATTTAAGATTTATGTCACCGTTTCCTTATGCATTACTCGATTTATTTTCTTTGTTAACTTGCTCTCAAGTGATTGGCTGTTGCTTGATATCCCCGGTGTGGCTGCGCTTGATGTGCATGTTGACAAGGTGCCTACCTGTCTATTACCCACCACCTCTTCCATACTGGCTCTAGTAGACAGTTGGTCGTTGCTGGAGGGGACAGGGCGCACGGTCCTTGTGAACGTGCTAGTCTCAAACAGTGGTTCCATGCACTCAGTGTGTAGCGGACTACGGTCCAGCCACCGCCTTGTGTGCGCTTGATTCCCCAAATACAGTGTGCTTGTGTTTGCCTGTGAAGGAGTGTGGGCCGGCTCCGTTGATGAAACGTGGCTCCCATCCACATGCCTCCCGGTCTTATTCCTTCGGGTTTACACTGGATATGGTGTGTGTGGTTGGAGCTGTGGATGGTACAGCGGAAGTCACCCATGGTCCCTCTGTAGGCGCAGGCGTCCTGTGGCTCGCCACAATGACAGGGAAATCCGAAACCGGATGCCGCCAACCACATACATAATTATGGGATATCCCGGTAGTTCTTAATGGACGGTGATCTGAAACGGTTTCTCGGTTACTAATCGGGTAGAACCAATTACTCCGCTTCCCAGCATGATTGACGAAAATCGATGGACAACTAATGTGTCCCCATTCTCGAGGCACGTGTACCAGCTCGTGCGGTATCGAACGTTGAACCGCTACCACTGAAACTGATAGCATTGCGATCCTTTCGGGTTAATCACTAACCAGCTACCGTTTGGCGCTAATTGGCCCGTGGGTCTCCAAAGAAGCTGTAGGTATCGGATCGTAGAAACTGACAACGACCGACACGCAGTTGTGCTGTGTACACAATAGTACATTCACTCAGAAGTAAACCCGAACAATTTCCTTATATAGGCTTCCGAGGAGCCCAGACAGACAACTTACGGATTCTCGTTTCCCTCTCAACTAGAGCTATGCCTAGGTCAATACCCAGGAACATCAGTGATTTTCAGCATTACCTTTGGATGTGATTGGGTGTTGCTCCTCCCAACACTGACACCCCATAACCAACGGGTTCGTCCTCGTTTGACTCATCAGGTGGAGATCTCATGAGATGGGGTGGAACCAGGAGCCTAATGGTTAACGGTTGATACCTCGATTACTATGTCATTGAGATCCATGTGCAACGCTTGACACAACGGTGATGACTTCAAAGATGGATTTGGAGTACCCACCGTGTGGCTGGAGTACGACACGCAAATGCATTTGGTTGCTACAATGTTGACAACAACAACAGCAGCAGCAGCAGCAGCAACAACATCATCATCATCATCAACAACAACAACAACAAACAATAACAACAACAACCGGACATTGTAGCTGTTCCATGCACAACCTGATAGATAGTGCTTTCGTCATCTCTCATAAGTGCCATGCATCTGGGGTGGGGAGGGATTCCCGATGATTTGAATAGTGTAGAGCCCGTGTATGCTGCGGTATCGGCCGTCAACGCAGCAGTCGCATGATGTCAGCAAAGTCAGTAAATCCACTGGAATCTAGAAGAAGGGTTGCTGCTGGCAGTGTGTGCTTTGCGGCCAAACGAGCTATCGAGTGCTAACAAGAACAGAGCTTGAAAACAAAGAACCCTGATAACTGTGGGCTGATGGAATGTAGGGTGCAGATACAGCAAGTAGCTACTGCAAATTTTTTCCAACCCATCTGATCCAGTGCTCCCAGCAAGGTATCCACTGAGAGGGCAATCAGGAACAACAACCTCGTCGAAATGCATGGTAAGAACATCGTGTGCTTGGTTGAGGAGAGCACGTTTGTGAGTTCTTTCGATGACCCCTTGTTCCTGAGTCGTTTCCACCCCAACGGCACAGGTAAAGCCATGACGAGCTAACGTAAAACTCCATCGGAATCCGAATTTCAAATACCATTTTTCATAACAATGTCCCATCAGGCTGCCCCAATTTTTTCTGCACCCACCCCTTAAGGATGCCAAAGAGGTGTCCGGCAAAAGTTGAAAGACCTTAAACTTGCGCAAATTTTCCATAGCCCAGATCGGCCAATAAGATGGTCATGTATCCAACCAATTCTTCATGAAGTTATGGTGAGAATCGATCATAGTTGCAATGTACATGCGGCAAAGCAGCATTTTCTGTGCCATCCACAAGCGTATCAGCTTGACGTTGGTAGTGACAATGATGTTGACTTCTGTTCTAATCCAATGTTGCTGTGGGACGATCTGAGCAGATTCCGACCTGGACTGGCTATGCAAATCCTGACTTCACTCTGCAGCGGAGACTCAAGCGGCGGAAGGCGCTCCGCAAACCGGTTACACCCAGGTCTTACTCAATCTATAAAACGCGTTCTACTGCACCCATCAGCCCATCCCGCCCGCTATACTTTCTCATATTATTGTCTACATTGGAAATAAGAACAATTGCTGTGCCCTATAACGGAAACTCCCTGTCCAAGGTGGCATTTCCTAGAACTGTCTTCTTTGTCCATTTTCGTCCAACTTTATTGTGTTTTCTTTTGTGGGGTCCCAAGCAGAGGATGTTGAAGCAAAATTACTTCTACATGCCTAGAGCGCACGCTGTGTGGACCACCCAACAGAAACGCGACCTCTGCGCCATCGTACAGGTTGATCCCGTTGTTCCAGAGAGTCTGAGCCCTCTTCACAAAGAGATAACCAGCACCTTGTGGAGAGCACTCGGGAGTTTGGATTTATCCACTCCCTGTGCTGCTGAACGCCTACGTGTGTCCCAAGTCGAATAGGCTACCAACGCTTGGTGACCTTGGTTAACACGTGACCTCGCAACGCTCCGGACCCACAGTGTCGGGTGATGAAGAATTTCGAGGGTTTGAGCTCCTTAAGTACTAGTAACACATGAAGAAACATGAGTATTCAGTGGACGCCATCAGCGGCTATATGGAGACCTTATATAAGTACACCAACTGCTAGACAATCCCAGTCATGTATTCCGCCACCTACTGGAACTCAGCTCGAACAATAAACTGAGAGGCACCAGCTTGAAATTAATTCAACAATACAGTCGTCTAGATTATTGACGAACTTACTTCTTACTCCCGGTCTGCCAACCCTGGAACGCCTTTCCAAACTTAGTTGCTTATGTCCCCATTAAAGGCATTTTCAAACAAATTTGGATAGTTCACTGAGCTCCCTACACTTTGCTGTATCAACGGATACTCTGGTATGTATTCCTGCGACGTAGCTTATTCAGGGTTACCACCCACATTAATGAACGATAATTGTTGCAAGCAGTGAGCTATCCGGTTGTTCTTCACAAGAAGCATCAGCACAGATAACTTATTCCGTTTTGTATGGTACTATAACACTTATACAACCTTGCTTCTGGTACTGCGATAAGCTATCGCGTCACCAATGCACATTTTACTGTCCGTATTTGTAGTTTTCTAAGTTGTAATTCCTTCTGTTAGGAAGTTGAGAAGTTAACCTGTATTATTTTGCTAAAATTCTTAGTTACCTGTTTGTGTTTCGCTACTGTCGGTTTCTTGACACTTGTTTAAACACAGCAATTCTTTGACTTGGTTGGCCGGCCCACCTTTGAAATGGATGTCAGCTCAGGTGACTCATTCCGCTAATGCCGTTTCCTCGAACTCGGCCCATTGGTTCTTACGTTTACTTCTTATTCACCTGTATTATTCAGTGTCTGCTGTGTTGATGGTTGGCTCCAAGGTGTTTTAGTTGCCTGGCTTCAACTACTGCTGTACCCTCTTTAAATGAGCGGATTACTCGTGTAAACTGAACTCGGTCCTGGCTCATCTTCGTGTTCTTCCTACCGTCGTGGGTGCGTGAACAGTCGGCTGGTGAAACCACACCTTTCATCAGCAACCTGTGGGACCTGTTGATCCCTTGTATTTGTATTCGTTGTTCCATAGATTATGTTGATATCTTGCTGCTTGACAATCACGAAGTGGCATGATTAGTAATGATTGCATAGCCTGGAGTGATCATATTATCTGATCTGCAGCTTTCAACTTCCAGATACTGACTGTTGTTGCGGAAACACCAGCCACTTGCCATGCCCCTGAACCTTGGCGATAGGAACTAAAGACACATCGCCAATTCACCTGTCTTGGAAACTGCGCTAAGGGTGCATCATGTTCGGTGCCGTAAGAGAAGTTCATTTGGTCATAAAAATCATGTATCTAAGACCCTCTTTATTAATGAAGAGATGAGGATCTCAAGCGCATTCAGTTTTTTTAAACATTGCTGCCTTCCTGGCATTGTTAATTCCGCCTGGTATCAATGTGGTGGCAAAGGAGAATGATACAGGCGAGTGCTAAACACTACTGAGTCAAGTAGTCAGGGTAATAAATGAAGAAGAATATTTTGTGTTGACTTAGGTATATAACATTTGTGTCCTCTCACCGGTTACCGAGGAGGGAAGTAATTTAAGATAGAAGTGAGTGTTAGTGGCTCAGACTGTTATGTTGGCGTTAGGATAGCTAGCTGGCTTTGACATATTTTTTAAACAGTTCAGTACCAAGTGCGGTGACGTTACTGTGTACTCTAGTGGAGCATTGCCTTGGAGACTACTGTTGACACGGTAGTGGGAAACGAAGTGTCTGAGTGCCTTCCAGGCTAGTCCAAAGCGACCCATCTTGCGCTGAATTCGAAAAATTACAATATATTTCGCTGGACCTGTACTCATCTCCATCCGAGTTGCTTGTTGAATGTGCGTGGTGTTGGACTATCTGTTGTTAGGGCTCCTTGGAACGCAGGGCAAGAAAGCCGTAAGGGAGCCCTCTCACATATGCCACAGTACTTTCATGAGAATGTCCCTTAATCGTGGTCGCATATCATTGGGTTCAATCCTGAAGACTACCTAGAGAATTTAGGTTTACATTAAGTACCTACCTTTGTTAAGTTTATTCGCAGGGTGATTATGGTTGCAGGGCACTGAAGTATCAGCACTAGAAGCACTGAGTATTAGTGTACCGCTGTTAATGAATGTGATGGTAATACTGGTGTGATACTTGCCGCATGATTTACCTTCGTTTCATATGGGCATCACGAATAGTTTCGACCTCGTTCGAACAGTTAAGTTCATGTACACGCTTTTAGTAGTGATTGGCTGTGTCATTCTAGTTCAGTATTTCGCACGGCAACCCGGCTCAGTTCAACAAGTGAAAAGCGCTTTTGAGAAGACACTCTGTGAAGAAAGCACGCGGTGTGACGTATTGTTAAAGGATTTTCAAAGAATGTCAAGCTAAAATCCAAGCTGGTTAATGTTGAAAAGCTACTGTTTACGCGTGATCACCGAAACCTCCACGTTTGACCTTGGCTTTGACTATTTTCGTGTGTGTTAAGTTTGTACTACGAGTGTACAGACCAAGTTGAGGTTGCAACTTTCTTCCGCATACCCATCTTTAGACAAAACTTCGTACTTCAGTTGAACGCTACCTAAGCACTACGTGCTCTAGTGATTACGATCTTTGGGCACGAAGCTCCAACCGTCTCTTTCGACATACCGTCCGAGACAGGATCGTGTGAACTTATGCAGGTCAATTGATTACAGTGAGGCATACGGGGTATAATGTTGTTTCGGGGCCGAAATGTGAGTTTGTGAGAATTCCCTCCTACTTAGGTAAAGGGAGTACACTGTATTCAATGAAATCTGACTGGGTTGGCTTCTGCATGTGACACCAGTTGTTAAGCACAAAGTTGGGATGACGACGTTGATCTGAACGTGAGCCGATGGTGGATCAACTCGTCCACTTCGCAAGGTTGGTAAGTAAAAAGCTGCTCAGAAGCATTGCACTGAACCACGTAATATGGAGTAAAAATCTTGTGTTGCTGCAAAACATTGAACTAATAACTTTTCGCTTTCACCGTCAACAGGGTGCTGGTGCACCAAAACCTTTCCCGTGTGGCTTCGATTAATGATCAACTTCACTTTCCAAACTAGACGTTCGGCCATTGGAGCAAAGGAAATCTGTGTTCGACCAGTCAGTCATCATGGGGAAGGCGCGGCGAGATAGACGAAGTGATTGCTGCGACCATGTTGCACCTTTGTTGTCCCGCTTGATCAGGCTTGTCCTAGTGGTTTACGCGCAGATCTCGGTGATTGACCTGGTTAATCTTGGGTTGTCCCGAAATCGATCGACACTTTTGGCACAGAGTTTCAATCAATATTTCTTTTAATCATGCTACACATTTAATCAGTATAACGTCCACTGGTATCGAAGAAGTACGGCCAATGCTCAGGAAGCTGCGGATGTCTATCTCAGAACGAGCTGAGCTGTCTGTTAAACTATTGGGCAAGTTACATTTCGCTGTGTTCTCGATCCTCGCATTGACTGTCCTTGATCCGATTGTAGCGAACGGGAAAGGTGGTGGTCAGTAGGGGCAAGATCCCGGTCATATACTGGACGCGTCAGAGCATCGATACCCTGATGCTGAAACTTGAGACGCGTCACTCTTGTCACATGAAGACATGCGTTACCCTACAGGAGAAGGATTCGATCCGTTCTTGGACGCTTTCGCCTATGTTCGTCAATCATCTTTTGCAATTGTTGGCAGTAGACACCGGCAGTCATCGTGGAATCGTCAGAAAGCAGTTCCACATATACGGCGCCACAACTACCTCCCCCCAAGCAAAAGTATTATCTTTTGCCATGGGGTTCGCCCTTCGGGACTTGTACTGGAGTTGCGTCTGCTGGGATCCACTGATGTTTCCGGCTATGCTTTACATGGTGCATCCACTTCCGGTCTCCAACAACGACATCGTTCAGTTATTGATGATTACATCCTTAGGTGAGCAATTCAAGTGCCATGCAAAAGCGGTTCAGAAGCTGAGCATTAGTCAATTCGTGTAGAACCAGTTTTCCGAGCTCTGTGACCATCCCAGATTGGCGCATATGGCGTTGAATGATGATTTGTGGAAGACCAAGTGGTGACTAAACTACCCGCATACTTTGGTCCTTCTAGAGATCATCCTGGATGTTTCTGACAGTGTACACTGAGTTGCATCGTTGTTCTCCAATGTTTAACAATTCGTAGTTTTCTACTCTGAATAGACAAAAACGAAATGACACGACACTGTAACTTAGTACGTACGTGCTTAGTAACCCACATAAGTTTTGTCAAGCTTGATCGCTTTGCTTCCTTGTAGAAACTCGTACTACAAGCATCCGAGAACAGCATGTTGATCACTTGTCAATACCGAGGCTTTCGCTAAAATATAGGGTAATTGGACACCGTAAAAGTATTGTTTCAGTCCCCTAAAGTACTCATATTAAAGAATATTCTAGGGACTTTACAGTCTTGAATTCTCTCTAAAAAACCGCAGTTATTTTTGGGACAATCCAGTAAAGTGAATCGCCCTCCGATTAATATGTGGACGGCATTTTTAAAAGCTGCACGTGAGTTTGCTTGCGTGCGCATACCCCAAATGGGTGCCGACAAATGCGCTTTAAAGAAATTGGGAGCGAAATGCTGAAATAACTATTGTTATTGACTCTCTTCATGAATAACGACCAGGTGGCAGGCAGGCAACGTCTTCTACTAGCAATGAGTTAAAATTGGCGTGCGTATATGCCCTCTGTGGTAGAACTAGGCACAGCTCGGCTTTACCCATTTGATGCGCGCTTCTTTTTATCCATGAGGATGTGTAAATAACACATACGAACGCAAGTTGGACTATCCGAAGTACAACGACCTTGGAGTCAAACGTCACTCCAGTTCGATTTTGTAGTAGTCAGCTGTTGTGTAAATGACGCACGTCCAGCGGAGCCATGCGCTGAGACAGTTCAGTGTGAAATGTTGTGACAACGGAGGGCGACAAAAAAGTGAACAGATTACTCCACCTCCCTTACCAGCTGAAACTAAAGACTCTTAGAGTTTTTAGTGCACAGTATCGTCTTCTGCGAGGTGATCACATATTGGTGTATCAGACGCCAAAGGATACTAACTATCCATGCCGACGCTTATTGAATCGCAGTCATAAAACCTTACTGAGAGGGCACCATTTGAGGTTGGCGACACAGTATGGCCGATTGGAATGCCGCCGGAAGTTTTTCTCATTTCGTATATTCCATCCCTGGAACTTCCTTCGGCATTTTGTCACATCTACCGAATTCCGAATTCAAAACTCGACTTGATGATTTATTATACCACTTGCATTAGTTGCTTTCACCCAATTATCTTGGACACGGGACGAAGTAACCAAACAATGTGTACACTTTAAGTTTGCGGTAAGTCCACCGATAAGTTTCTTTTGTTTATTTTGACACATCTATTTTGATCTCACACATTACCTACGAAAAACTGTTGGGCGCTTGCTGTTATATTCGCGATACAACCATCGTCCCCATTGTTCCATTCTGTGCATCCTGCAGCCCACTATAGTTGCAGTTCAATTTGGTCAATGTACTGACATTCAGAATAATTACAAATAATTTCGAAATCGGTCATGGTGTGCGGTGTTTTTGGGTGGAGGCAACACCCAATATCCATCTGCTTTATCAGCAACTGCCCTACTGATCGAATGGACCAAGGTTCTCTCCAGTGCGAGTCGCAGTCTACACCGAGATTGCGCCTCGCCATTCATTCGCATAACGGGTGTTTCAAAATAATCCGTGCAACATCCAGACTAACTGGTTTATATAAAAGTTAGGTTAGATATAGGAGAACATCGTCACGTTTACTCATCGAAGTAAAACACATCCAAGTAACACATCTTGCTTACTCGGATCAAGTTTCTGCACTTGGGGTAGCATCTATAAGTGTGCTAATGTTTGAACCGCGCACACTGGAATCGCTTGCTTGTACCCGCATCGTTGGGAGTAAACATGGCTCATTGAGATCCGGGTGTACTATTGGCAAACCCGTCGCCTGTGTGAGAGTAAGCTTTGCCTTAATCAGACGCGATGCCGTTTAGGTGAAGTGCTGTGGCGGACGAAACTCTCCATGAAGTTCATCTGCTTCTGTTTGGATAAGAGGTTGCGACGGTTAATTCAACATCAGCCGCATCTTCTAGGGCCGCTGCGCTATTGTTACCGATGTGAAGAGTAAAGAAGCGACATAATGATGAGCATCTTGTGGTCTACTTAATAATCTCCTAATTGTGAGAGCTTGAGACCGAAACGGGTTCACCAACAGGGTACTGGTGGTTCGATCATTCAGCGGATAAAGCCGGTCGTCTAAATTCGGAAGACTGTGCTTGTTACTTGTCCAATAGTTCATCTAGAAATTTAAGTACCGTGAACCTGCGGAAAAGCCCTTATCATAGACAGTCGCAGATATCCCATATGTTGATTCGTTGCTCCCGAAAAGTAAATTGCATCATGCCACACAGATCTTCAAGCAGGTAAGCGGCAACACACAGCATTATGTCATTCTTAAAGCGAGCCCTTGGAAAAGTCTTTCTTTCCCGTCTGAACCATCTTCATTGTTGGAGCATAAATCAATCCAGGTGTTAAGCCAAGCTGGTACGTGTGTTTTCGTTATGCCTCAGGTTTTCTTTCTAATGAGTCAAACCAACTAGTTTGGAAAATCCGCCATTCCACAAAGATGCCGATTGTCTTTGCAACATTCAAAGCGCCTGTATTTCACTTCGTGTATACCGATTGGAATGTTTGCTCTGTTGTGTGAATACCGCGGCCCGAAGGAATCCTACAACCCCAGTTGAACTCATTGGTGGAAGGCGGTGTACACAGTGGGTAACTTTGTTAGCACGGCGCGGTCGGTCGCAGTGCTGACTCGCATGTGTCACACAACGGATGTAAATCATGCTGCCAAAGTTGCCGCGGTATAGTGAGGAAGCCCGAACTGCTTATTCCCATGACACGGGCACTCCTGGTGGAAGCATGCGCGTGTCGTCATGCGCTTTAGAGAGAATGGCACGAAAGTTTGTTCGTCCCTTAAGTGCTGATGGGCACGCATTTGTTTTAAGCGCCCAAGTGCAATTGGGACAAATGAACGAAGTTACATGTGTTCGATTGAAAACAGTTTGTTGCGCATAGGGCTACGCCGATTCTTCTGATCTGGATGTTACCTATAAAGAATAGCAGCCGTGCTTATACAGTGCTTCGTTCGATACCGGCGTGGACACCGAACTACACAAACAAATCCTGTTTGTCGGATTCCAAATTGCCGTACTACGAATGTAAGGTTCGACAAGTTTGGTAGTTTCTTCGGTCCACTATGCCAATGCTGGCTACAGTAGCAGGAACGTAATTGACCGAGTTCATCCGCTGGCCATTAATGTTGTTCGGGTAAAACGGGGCTCTGCGGTCAGCTGCCCTGTGTGGGCACATGTAAGTGTGACAATGACGGTAGCTCCCGCGGTTGTCTGGTCTCCTCACTCACCATAGTGGACGCTTGCGGTGTGCTTGAAAGGGCAGTAGTAGTCAGTTTGCCCATTCGCATGACAGATTTACGAGCATTTGTCGTTTCCACATTTATGACTACCCCAACGGTCGCTATGCCATTCGGACAGGTAAAGAGCATTTTTCCTTGTCGATTAGCGTTGGTAATTGCAAGTTGTATTGTGCGACCAGAGTAGGATTAGTTTATTGGCATTACACAGAGACGGGTGACTTCAGTGATGTCGCCCATAAACTAGGCTGCACGCTTTAGCCCCACCCATTTCGTAGCTTAGAGTGTGCGTGTGCACGCATAGCTGCAGGCTGAGTTTCTGTCGCTTGATGCCCAACCGTGGAAAGCGGTGGGAAAATACAAAGGCCGTCGACCAAACCATGAGAAACCGGTGTCATCTGAGCGGCCAGTGGAACACGCAGACGGAATAACAAATGGTATGGATAACAAGTGAATTAGTACTCTTGGAGTACTTGCACAGGGCGATTGAGGCAACCGATTTGGGGTAGAACTAATGTAGTTGGGGCCGTTTATTCCAACCAGGCAACTACACCAGGATTCTTCGGTCTGGTGTGATCTGGGGTCTCAACCTGTCGCATACGGAAACGTGCAAACCGATAGATTCCCCCCAGACCTTTGACAGTACTGGAATTGTATTGTTTCTCAGGGGAGCGACCATTTCGTTTTGTCTCAACAGGAAGGGTGTCACAGAAAAGCACATATCTTAGCATTACATTGTGGATAATGAACAGAGCAATCAACGCCAATTTCGCCACTTCCAGAACATTGAAAATGCGTTTGGAGTAAATGCTAAACTAAGAACTGTCAGCAGGTAAATGGGACGAGCAGTTTGGCATATGTGAAGTACAGCCACCAGTCCTGACAGTGATCTCTGCTGCGTTCTACCAATCTTTTGCACATCGACCTAGTCGAGATAGTGAGAAAACAGACAGTGGAGTTGATTACATGGATTTATTTCTTGCTTCGTTTCACGCAGGGTTGTACGAGTGCTTTGACACCCCAGTGTGCTTTTGTGAATGAGTTTACACGCTGATATTGAGCACACACCTGGGTGTTCGTCGTGTGAGATAGAAGAGCAACGGGAGCAGTGCAAGACTGAAAATCAAGTCGCACCGGACTCGTGAACACTGTCGTTAAGCGGTCTCAGTCCGAAACGAGAACGATACAACGTGTGCGTCTCAATTTTCGTCATTCTGTGGGTTGGTACAGAACGATCGGACGATAATGTACGCATTGCAGCCGAGGTGCTGTACTTCGATACCGGAGAAAGCTCATGTGCGAGTTGATTTCGTTTGTGACATCGGACATAAATGACAGTTAAGACCGCACCGACTTTGTACATGAACGACTAACCCCTGGCACATTTTGTATCAACAGGGTTAATCAGTTGTCGAATGAGGTACACCAACACGGTAGTAAAAGTTGGCGAAACACTTGAAACGCAGAATTCGATTACTGCTAGCGATACACTAGTGTGCCGGAGAGAATATACCTCTATTTACAATGGCACATGCCAGCGTGAGAAAATGAATTGCATGGAGTTCATAAACCACCAAACTGTAAGCTGCAGAGGAAGTTTCTATTGAATTCTGCTAAATTGGTAGGTCATTTTGAAGCAGTGTTTTCTGGCGGACAACATCCAATATTGATCTGTGTTTTGCTAAACCCCAGCGGCCAGCTGACCTCCAGTATGTACCATTATGGCCGGGAGTATTACCCAACTTTTGCCACTAATCACAATGCGTGTGGCAGAAATAGAACCTTTTGAGCAAATTTGTCATACACTAGAATTCTGTAGTTCCACCCTTGGGGCACCCGCTGGGAAAACATTTATTGGCGCGCGCGTGCGTGTGTGTGTGTGAGAAAAGACCGTTGAGTGGAAGAACCTCGGAACCGTTTACAACCGCGCAAATTAAGTTTTGTCTTCGTTTCCTGGTGCTTAGTAGTTTTGTTTGTCAAGAACGGTCTTCGCTGATCATTGTGGAAATGTGCGAATGGGAAACGAGTCACAAGCTAGTAGACGTAGCTACGATTACAATTTTTCGTGATGTTGGAACAATACAATTTTCACGAAAACGGTAAGTGAATACCCACCGTCTAGCTTCCCGCGCTATTCTGTGGTAAACAGCTGCAGCATGCCTATGCGTTTCTATCCTCCATTGTCAATTGACGTCACATGCATGCTGAATCAGGTTTCACACCTCAACCTGCGTCGATGAAGGCATATAGCCCTCGTAACTCATTAAATCGGTCTCTGCCCGAGCGCTTGGTCTAAAATGATCCAATCTAAATTTTGTTCGAATGAAAACAATAAGTGCCGTGCCCATACTGCACAATATACGATTAGTACCGAGTCCAAATCAGTACACTTTGACTGATCGATATAAGTCCGACCACATTTGTAACCAATTCAATTATTCTCGGATCTCAGCGGCGCATCGCGTGGCCTTATTTCCTCCAAGGCCATTGGTACGAAGACGGTTTTTAGTTTCATTTGCGTCAAATATTTGATTTTTGACAGGAAATATTTACTAATTGGTTCCCTCCTGGCCGCACGCACTGTTCTGACAGCCAGTTGCGTGATGAGGGCGTATTACCCGTCGCACACACATCCGTTTACGGGTCTGGTTAGAAAATCCCGCATGACGTTCAAAAGTCGCAGCGTGACTTGAAGCAACTCTCTGTTCGCAGCTAGTTGGCCACCTGCATGTCAAGTGCAACGAACTCATCGACCTAGGCAGTGATTTCTAGAGAATTGGATGGGTGTTGGCCTTACTAGTGGAGCATCGTCGTCTTAGTCACAATGAGGAATCGGTGTTACGCTTTCGCCAGTTTTACAAGTGCGATCAGAATTATAACTAACAAGGTCTTTGTCCATGTTTGCGCCACCATGAAAAGTCAAGCGCCTAGGGTCACCTGACCCCATGGTGCGTAATTCACAGCTTTCTTGCATCCGGTGACATAACAGTGCCGTTGTGGTAAGCACACACCTATTCACTAAGAAGGAAGTGCACGTGGAATGCATCAAACCAAAACGGGCATATATTCCTATCCTTATTATCATTCAAATTTAAATCACATTTGTAGACTGGGTCTACCGCGGTCGGCAAGGAGTAACACAACTTTGGTTCCAAGAAACTGGCGTTGCAAGTTAACAGAGGGCGTGAAATTAGTCCTGCTTATACTCCGGCTTCCAGCACTGCGATTCATAAGGCAGTCGTACAGCAACAATTCATGACGTTGAGAAGTCGTAATAGATCGGGATGAAGTACCCAGGTAACAAGATAATTTCACCGGTCGCAGCTATGTTTTGTGCGTGTTAAGCAAGTTCTTTTGAAAGGATAAATGTGTTATTCAAGTATGTTTAAAGCCATTAGTACTACCATGCATTATTTGTTTACGGTGTACAATAATGGGAAGAATCCCATTGCTAGCCTGCACATCAACCGAGCAGTTTGAGGGAACCCGAGTGAGTGATAGGCTGTGTCGCTCCGAGCACTTCCAAACCGGAAAACACAAAAGTTTTGGCAATTAACTGAGCGACTTATCCTTCATGCCGGCCTCGCTCACCGGAGCGTGAAGAGGAAGTGAGTCTTTATGGATGTTTGTTCTGGCCCTTAAGTGTCGGTGCGTGTGTTGGATTCCACTCTAACGGTCACAATGCGCGTTTTCATATTACAAGCGGTGTCGGCTGCGCCAACGTTTAACTTGTGATAGTCTACGAAAACCACAGAAAGCGGTATCATCTTGGCTTTTATTTCCGATTAGGTTACGTACAGTTTTTAAACATTACAACGCTCTCTGCCAACTCCTTAGGCAGACGGCTCGATCCTCGTTAGTAGTTCGAAATTCTCACAGTTAGTGGGGTAGCGCAACTTGTGTTTACGCGACGGATTCAGTCGATGGGAAAACCAGTGAGCTCCAACTATAGGCAATGACAATAATTATTGGTATTCCCAGACAATACTGGTATTCGTGTCTGCGGTAATATTTACGGACTTCTTGAGTGCGATTCCGTGAAAAATCCCACCCTGCTTTTGTTGTGGCTACACCGATGACAAAAGAGGCTAATCGGGTGGAACTAAAACGGGGCAGCTATGTACTTTTTCGAACAGGTTGCTGATGCCAAATTTTTTAGCTTGCTGCGGTCACTGTAGTGTAGCCAGTGCTAATCTTCGCTCCTGTGCGCCAGTGTCCATGACCAGGGTGTCTCCTTTGTCTTTGGTGGGCACTTCAGTCAGTACAACTGCTAGGCGGATTTACGGCTGCGTGTTGGTTTGCTGGCCTGGGATGGTGTCGTATTAAAACGACCATCCTGATCGACCGATGTTAACAACCCAGTGTGTTGTACACTGAAAGCTTAACCAACCAAATGTCTAGTTAACCAAGCTGGTTTCTGCTCATGTGCGATGGTCAATGAACGATAACGGCCACAGGGATGTGTTCACTTCACACGAGACGTTGCTTTGTCGTATGAAGGACACAATCAGTCCTCGGATTTGGAACCGACGGAAGCAGATCAGGTGCTGGTCCTAAAGGTAAGACAGTAAAAGAAAATCAGGAAGTAGAGAGGGAATTCTCTATCCAATGACGGGGACGAATAAGCATGTATGGGCAAACAGGTGATTCTAGCCGATGGCAGTTGTGTGTGGTTATGCTGAAAGTTACAGGCTTTATTCGCTAATATCTATGTTTAGAGCACGGTGCTGCGAATATGTTCCCACAGCAAGACAGATCCAGTTGTGTTATAGAACAGTCCTGAGACGCTTGGGGTACACGCCGTTAAGTAAGATCAATTTGACTGCCTCTACTTTAACAGACAGCTTTCATTCCGCCCCGTCGGGTTTGTTAGGACTTTGAACCGCGAGAGGCGAAGCATCTGCGAAATCACGTTATACCATGCTGGTGGTGGGTTACAGGTAACGCCGTTTTTACCCGCATTTCTGCTGTAAACTGCCAACGTCCACCTGATGATCGTAGGTGGCTCGCGGCGTCACTCGCAGCCCCAACCAAACCCTAGTTTCCCTGCAGGGCAGAAGAAATGGGACTAGCAGACATGTCATTTGAAATTCAAATTGTCTCAGACACGGCCAACACACATTTAACACGCGTCCCTTATACTAACACAGACAAAGCCGTAAGAAATGGGAGCTTTATTACACTCGCGAGCAGCTAACCAAGCGCCCAAGCATGTTCGACCCCGTATATCCGCTTCCTTAAATCGCATACCGACCAACCTGGAGTTGCCGTTAAAATTGCTTTCCTGGAGTGTACTTGCATAAGTCTGCAAGGGTTAATACCGAGGGCACCGATCAAGGCGTATCTATCTGTTTTATTGATCTTTCGCTCAGTTGTTTCTCTGCTCTCCCTCTCTCAGGCCTTCTACCGGGCGTCGGCAGCGTCCCACTCTCAGATCGTTCTGTGGGATTTGCGATACCACATCTGATCAGATTCACGGCGCTTTCTGTTTTCCGCGTACTTGTTGTTTTCCGTATATTTGGCTTATGAAGATTGACGAAACCGCGATATTTCACGAATGCAATTACCAGTGTTTTGCTCACTCCCATGAGTTGGGCTACTTGGCGGTGGTGAACATGCTGGGTTAATTGGGTTGTGTCGAGAATTCTGTTTATGTCTTCACATGGTGAAGATGGCGATAATGAAACATCTGCACTGAGTTTCGTTTAATCGTTTTGATGCTGATGTAAACAGTGGCATTGCCCGGTGTTGCATTTTCTAACATGAAATACATCAAACTGAACGCGATACACGGCCTTCCACTGAACAGACAATTGACAGCTGTGACGACCACGATTGTGATGTGGTTATAGGAGCCAATGACCAGAATGGAATTGTACTTCTGGAAAGGCCTTAAACACTAAGGCAGCCCTTTTGGAGTCGAATACCCCATGCGGAAATTGTTGACCGATTTCTTCAAGCATATGGTGACCACAGAGCATATGTTAGCAGCACTACCTTCTAAGTAAGAATTAACGCGATGGGCTCTGGCGCTTCGTTGCTTTCAAGCGATCGGATGTAAGGGAACTAATAGTGACGTGGTTGAATGACTAGGTACTCCACCAGGAAGATGGGCTTAGTGGCTGCTCGTAGTTCCGTTGTGATAAGCCAACGAATGCCCACGGTTGCGTCGCTCTACATATGGTCTTCTCTGTGTGGGAGACTTGTGAGCGCCCACAGAAGTGAAGTTGGCCAATGTGGGCAGTTGTGATGCTCGACCCACCCCAGGCGCGGAGAGCAACCTGTGGGTGACTTTATCGCAGTCTACTGAGTCGTTGTTTGGATTGGATGGCGCATCTCAGGGACCATATGAGTCGCGGACATTTAATACTCATATGCATTTTCAGTTGTCCTGGGATACGCTGGTCTGAAGTCCAAATTATAATCGGATACTGTGAGATCGAAGCACCATCATCATCATCATTATACAGGTTAGCTAGAGGTGGGAAACACCTCAGCTACTGTGCCGCAATACATAATAGAAAAAAGGGGAAATGCAACAGGTGCAAGCCAGCTGAGCTACCGGTAACGGATGGGCATCGTTCCGGTAAGCTGCCAACTGGGTACTATGTAGCTAAAAAATTACTATTCACAATTATATAAGGCTAAATAATGAGATCTTGTTTGGAGGGGGAGGCTAAGAGGGATGGGGTGGGACAAAGAAACTCACAGCACGAACGCCACTGAGGCCAGCTCCTAGCCATATCAGCAAGTGTGTCCAGTCAAACGTGTTCATCGTCTTTCGGACCCCAACCAGGGAGCCGAGACGCTCCAACCGAGGCCAACTCAGAAGTGAGGGCCTTCATTCCTCTGGACCAAGTCATCGCTTGGCCACCCCTCCTCTTCTTCCATCCACACCCCCGGCGCGCAAACAACGCACGTCGCGGGAGTCGGTGGGCTGGCATGCGTAACACGTGGCCCAGCCATCGGAGCGTGGTGCGTGAAATAACGGTGCTGAGCGGTCCATTCACTTTTCCTGTGTCGAACAAAGGCGTCGAGCACGCTCGTTGTTCCCGCTGTGTTCCTACCAGATGTGAGCTAAATTGCGAACGCACCGGTGCTCGAAAGTAACGAGCCTCTTTATGTCCGCTGATCTAAGGGGCCAGGTTTCACGACCTTCCGGTAGGGTCGAACCTATCGCTGCATTGTACACTCTACCCTTCATGGCAAGAATAAGGTCGCGCCGACTCCATAAATGGCATAGGTTAGCGAAAGCGCCTCGAGCTTTTGCCATACGGTTCGTGATCTCATCTTCAATCACACGGGCGCTGATACAACTTCCCAAGTAGTTAAATTTTTGTACGACTTCCAGCTTATTCCCACCAATGGTTAGCGTAGAAGACGGTTGTTGTGTCACCACTGACGCCTTCGCCCCATGACCGCAAGAAGAAGTCCAAAGACGAGGCAGAAAGAGACTTGTATACATGAAATCACAGTTGCTTATACAGTTTTGAAGGCAAAATGAAGGGAAGCTACTAAATTACACCTGAGCCAACCAACAAAAGGAAAAACGTCAAATGCAACGGCGAATAAGCAACCGTGTACTCAAGAGCGAATCGCATATGTCCTTAAAAATAACATCATGGGACTCCAAGCGTAAAGCGAACATCCATTTACACTGATGGGCACTGGTCAATCAGAATAACGAAATGAAGCGTTTAAACAAATGTCACCAAACAAAGGAGTATAAGAAATGCAAACCCAAAAATTGAAAACTAGTACAATAATCGTGTGACAACTAAATATTCCTTTAACATAACCAAGTAGAACAGTGATGAGGAGAACCAATGGAATTTGTTCTTGCAAATGGCACTGCTGAAAAGGACATGACGATGAGCGTCCATTAACAATGACGTGCGTGGACCAATGGGGCTAACCCAGTACAATGAACAATGAACAATGAATTTATACGGGTTAAGAAGCGTTGCTTTACAAGCCCCGTTGGATAGTTGGTGGGGATATCAACATAATAATTATGATGAAAAGGATAGTAAAATAGTTAACACTTTAAATACGAAAATAAGGACTTATCGTTTGCTTCGCTGCAGTCCTGCGATCCACTTAGATTCACAACACTCACAGTTAACAACAAATAATTCCAGGTGTAGGATGGAGACATAGTGTTAAGTAACGAAGTGTAATTGGATGAGTGCATCGTCCAACCGTCTTTTAAATATTGTTAGTGTCGGTGCAGAGACGACCGATTCTGGGAGAGCATTCCACGGGTGACAGACACGGATGGAAAAGAAATTTCTGCGGCACTCCAGACGACTGTATTGTTCTGCGAGTTTTAATGAGTGGCCCCTCAGGTTTGTATTGCTGCTGAGTTGCAGTAAAGGGCGGCACACATGATGTGGGTCTCGCAGAATCAAGTATGTCATAATCAGGTCGCCTCGTAGCCTGCGATAGCTTCCACTGAACAATCCTAGTCGTCGCAGCCTCTCCTGGTAGGACAGATTGCGCATTCCAGTTACGTTCTTAGATGCCCGGCGTTGAGGCTGCTCCAGTGCATTAAGGTCGTGTTTCAGCCATGGATGCCAGGCTTGAATTGCGTATTCGACATGGGGGCGAACATACGCACTGAGCATTTGTCGAAATATGGAGCTGTTTATTTGTCCAAACGCCCGCCTCAACAGCCCAACGTGTTGGTTCCCGGTCTTCGAGGCCTTTTCGGATTGCCTGGAGCAACCCAAGTCATCTTGAATCAGGACACCCAAGTCCCGTTCGAGACTTGATTGTTGCAGTACATCCGTTCCGAGTCGGTATGAGTAGCTGCCGTGATGTCGGATGGAAAGCACCTTGCATTTACTGACATTGAAATGCAATAAGTTTTGGATCGACCATTGATACACTGTATCTAAGTCACTTTGGAGCACAAGTTGGTCGGCGTTCGCCTGGATCCTGCGCCAGATCTTGATATCGTCGGCAAACATTAGGAAGTTTGAAGCGATTCCCTGTGCAAGGTCATTAATAAACACCAGAAACAAACGTGGACCTAGAACTGAGCCTTGCGGCACACCACACTCCACTTGTATGGGGTCCGATAAAGAGCTCCGAACTCTGACCACTAATTGCCTTTGAAATAGAAAGTTGGCGATCCAGCTTAAAAGAGGGTCTCCGATCCCGTAATGCTGCAGCTTGGATAGAAGTATCCGATGGTCTAGACGATCGAAAGCCTTGGAAAAATCCAGGTAGATCACATCAACACCTTCTCCAGCGTCGGCTGCCTCGGTCCAACTACTGCGTGCAATGAGTAAATTAGTTGTACATGACCGCTGTCGACGGAAACCGTGCTGTTCAGGAGTGATGAGGTTGCGGTTTTCCAGATAGCACACCAGTGCATCGGCAACTATGGATTCCATGACCTTGGAGAGTATAGGAAGAAGGGTTACTGGGCGGTAGTTGGAGGGATCAGATCTGCTTCCACCTTTGTGAATCGGGCTTATTATTCCAAGCTTCCACATGGCGGGAACTTGGTTCCGGTCTAAGCAGTGCTGAAAAAACTGAGCTAAATGTCCTGCCAGTTGGTTTGCTGCTACTCCCAATGCCTCAGGACGAATGGCGTCGACACCCGGCGAGCTGTGTTTGCGTAGAGAAGTCAGCTTTTGCAATACAGCCTCTGCGGTAAAACTGATGTGGGTTAGTCCTGGTGAGCAGAATACAAAGCTTGGTAGATCGCTTGGTGGCAAGACCCTTTGAAACGTGGGGGCGTATTGCATCTGCAGCGCGTTTGCAGCTTCCATAGACGTTCTTGTTGGGCCCTCAGCCGTCTTGAGTGGAGGAAATCCTTGCCTCACCTTTCGTAGGCTATTAACGTGCTTGTACAGCAGTTTGTGATTAGCACTGAAGGTTTTTGCGATGTTCTGCTGATAGGCGGCTTTGTCTTCTCTTAACAGTTGAGTGCAGTGGTTACGTTGGGCTACGTAGTTGTCCCACGTTTCTGGTGCTGGAGCTTCTTTGTACACTCGCCATGCTGCGTTGCGTACTGTCATCCATTTTCGGGTTCTGCTCCTAACGAAAGAAATGGATTTGCACTTATTGCAAGCTTTTATCTCTGAAGCCTGTGCAATCAGCAGACTGAATGTGTTGACGAACTCGAGCCAGGCGACTTCCGGGGGTTCTTCTTCGAGGAAAGACCATGTTGTGGCGCTGACTAGCTGGGCGAGTCGGTCGTACCTTGTGATGGTTCGCACAGTATCATCGTTATCATTCCGATATTCTGCATAGCAGACGAAGTTGAAACTGATGACTGCGTGATCACTGCGACCCAACGGGCAGTCTAAAACCAACGCATCAATCATATGCTCCTCGTTGGTAAGCACAAGATCCAACACAGATGGCCTGTTACCAGTTCTGAACCGAGTGGGCAAAGTGATGTGGTTGTAAAGAGGAGCAGTAGTTACTAGATCTTGTAAATCGGTTTTGAATTGTTCGCCGGTTGTGGCAGGGGCTTCTAAACAATGTACGTTGAAATCACCCATTGATAAGAATGTGAGTGTACTTTTGTTGTAAACTGCACCTTAAAGCAGCCATTAGGTGGTAGTCGGTTTCGGATGTTGAGTTAGGGGCGCGGTACACCAGGATAATAAGGCAAG
>OX104064.1:109395441-109620939 GCA_944474145.2 Dicrocoelium dendriticum | reverse complement strand
TAAGGTGAGCCTACGAAAGGGAATCTTTTCTGACTACCTGTATGTCAATCAATGACCGAAGGTACACTACCCACTTAGCTGGCAGGTTCAGGGCTTCGGGGTCAGTAGGAGAAAATAGATGCCCGTTTTTCATTGCTGCTTACACCCCAACGAATGATGAAATTGGCTCTGCGAACGATGACTTCAGTCATCAACCAATCGATCTGCTTCATCACAGTAGTACAGATGCTACAGTGCCAGCTGGGATTTCGAACACTCGGTTGGAAGATTATTCAAATATGAGTTCCGTATGGATGAGCAACAAGATTTAGACACCCCTGACGAAAACGGCGAACGCTTGCCACACTAAAGTAAAGATAGTCATCTATTTCGCACTAGCAGTGGCCTACACAGCACACCACCAGGGCTACACAGAGCCCCCCGGCCTCAGTTACGTTTGGAGAGGGTGCGACCAAAACTGTAGCTCGATTTGGAGCACGTGCATGGGATCCAAATATGCACCTGAATATGCCTATCTCCGGGTACGGCCCTGTGGGTGCTTAAACATTTGCAACCAATGGACGCTGGCAACCTGGTTAAGTAAGTGCTTACCAAACACGCTATTGGTGACAACTATTTCCATGAGACAACTTCAGTCAGTGTTTAGAATTCCTCGATGCTCGCAGACACATTCCGGCTGGAAACGAAGACAGCGAGACTGGTAAGGCTATCCTGGCAAAACTGCCTGCTAGCCTGAAGCGAAACCAGGAAGTATGATGGTTTCATTGTGCATCGGAGATGGAAGCAGATGCTATCCCTAGTGACCATCGAAAATTATTCGGTTTCACACGGAAAACGGATAACATGGGATATGATGTTAGTGCAACTATTTGCGCTGAAAGAGGATAGGTTATCCACAGACTGTCAAGACGCTTGCAACGTTGAGCTGATCACTTTGAAAGGCAATTTAATGGGTTAAAATTGCCAGGTTCGTTACCTGCCCGGGATTCCATTGCCTCCTGGGCCGTCCCTTCGAATCTGCTCCTGGCGTGCGGGAGGTGAACGTCAAACTGTACTGCTAAAAAAAAAATAGCCGCAGGGCCGGAATGCATTACTCCAGTTTCCTCAACTGCGGCGACCACCTCCTGTAAACAAATAACACCCATTGTCAGCGGGCAGACAGTCTGCAGCTTCTACCTTACCGTCGCGATTTTCAATGGGACGCACGTTCGGAATATGGGGCAATCCTTGACCTATCGGTCTGATTTCCATATCCATTAAATCGCTTGTCTGTGGTTTTCATAGAGTGACCGACGCTCACGAACACCAGGTAGCGAAAGGAATGTCAAGTTACGTCAAACTAGAGGCTGTATTGACCACATTTTCACCTAACGTCAGCTGTCGGAGCACTACCACATATATTGGCGACCCACTCTAGCCGTGCGCCTCCACATCAAAGGTACATTCGATTGGGCAGATTGATGGTCTCGTTGGGGGGGGGGGGGTGCTTAAGTAGGAAAGGTGTGCCTGAGTTCGAGTGCATTACCAGAGAGGGTTAATGGTCAGCTGTCATGACCGTTCCACGTACACAGCGGTAAGACAGTACTACGTGCCGCCGCCATTATCATTAAACTAAGTTATTGCGAAAATTATGGATACTTCTATCAAGAGTCTTCCTTGACAGTGTCGGTGTGATCGATTATTCGACTTGAAATACATCGACGGTATTGACTTAATCTGAGATAAATTACAAGCCTGTCAAACAGCGCTAGACCGATTGGCGCTGGCCGTCAATCGTTTTGGACTCTGCTTAACACCTTCAAGATGCAAAGCTTTTCCCTGAAATTAGCAGTGATCAATCCATGTGCTGACCGTTAGGGATCGTCTAGAACTTGCTGAGAGAATCAACTACCTGAGCAGCTATAGAAGTGTTTATAAAACGGGAGATGCGAGCACAAATTTCCTAACGAAAGCGCGTGACGCTTTTGCTAATTCTCGTCACTTATGACACTGGCTCTGAAGGATAACCTGCAATGGTACAGTCTTCGAAATAATTTGGAACACTGGTAGCCCGGCTTGGTTGCTCACCTGTTGATCATTATTCTGAGCTTGGTAAAGAGATCGCATACGTTTCACCACCATGCGAGGTGGCATCTTCAGTGCAGTAATAGGCAGGGTATAACGCTGCTTATTGAATTGTCAGTCCGTCATCCACGGGCAGGTGACTTTTGAAGGTGGCAATTTTGATTTGCGCCACGTGATCTCTGCCCATTTGCTTCCACGGCTGAACCCCGTCTTGCGATTCGCCGGAGATCTTTCTTTCTGAGTTGATGGCACACGGACTCGACGTCGATGCACATGTTGGTCGATTTGTTAGAGGAGTACCATGCTTCTAGGAACTCTCGTCCTTTCTGTGTTGTTGTTTGAGCAGAGATCACGTGGCGCAAATCAAAATTGCCACCTTCAAAAGTCACCTGCCCGTGGATGACGAACTGACAATTCACTAAGCAGCATTATACACTGCCTATTACCGCAATGAAGATGCCACCTCGCATAGTGGTGAAACGTATGCGATCTCTTTACCAAGGTCGGAAAAACGATCAACAGGTGAATGGTACAGTCTGTTCAATCTTACCGTACGACAGAAATATAGAAACTAGTCGCGTTCGGTTCAAAAAGTGCTAGTGATTAGTGCAGCACGGGTATTTCACCCACCAAGCTTTGATGGCACACTAACTATGGCGTGTTGCTCACGCTCAGCTAATGTGTACCGATGATGATGGTGGTGGCTGGGACACGTGTTACGTATGCCAGCACACCGACTTTCGCCCGACCAGGTCAACTGATGACTTGGTCAAGGGAGATGACGGCTGCCATTTAGAGATTGGGCTCCGTTGTGGCTTCTCAACTGCCGAGTTGGGACTTCAGAGATCGACATCATTTTTGGGGACCCGTGTTTACACAGGCAACAGTAGTTAACGCCGTGTTGTTTTTCCCTTTGCTTATCCACGATTTTAACCTTTATGTCCTTCCTGATGCATAATAAACAACGAAGCATAATCTTTTGTGTTTTTTGTTTTCAAGACTAGTTGATTGATCTGTATTGCTGTACGATAGTTTATACCTTTATCGCTCGAACTGAGGTACACTGTGAACGAAGAACTGACAGACAATGTGTAAGGTTGTCCAACTGTTCATGAATATCTCAGGTCTCCTACAATACTGAACATAGATACTTACTGATCCTCCATTTTTCACGGTGTACAGACAAACGCGCCCACTGCTTAACCATGTGAAGCTAAGCGTTACAGTAATGCCGTCTTTGTAACTAGTACTTAGCGACCTATCACAACTAGTACTACTATGGGTATCTGTCCACTTGTCCATCACGAAACTGTAGGCGTGCTAACTTATACCACTCATGAACTTCCTCCCCAAAGTAAAAGGTTGAAATTAATTCGATAATTGTACCCGTGTTTGCCCATCATTTCTGGGACCAGCAACGATCAATTTCTTATGACTTTGGGGACTCCGCTCGTTTACGAATCTAGGTGGGTTTACGTATGTACAGTGCTTGAAATGATCAGCTGAACAAATTAGCTAGAATGAGACACAAAGACAACTTGCAATTTCATGAAAACAAAAGATGGAATTTTCCGTCCTTGCTGTCTTCTGTGGTTTTCATGGCAATTAACGTAAAGAAAAGTTAAGTACCTATTACGCAACCATGATCAGAAACGCTACAGTCGTCGAAATAATTGCGGCTTGAAGATTGCAGTGTTAATTCATAGTCTTTAAGGTAAACAGTCGGGATAGAAATTTCAATCTCTTTAATCTACGCTATACTGGCTCAAGTATATATGAGAAATCCCTGGATGCAGCGCTGTCCGTTTGTCGATCCAAATGGACTGAGTCATTTAGCTACAATTTGATTTCTCGGATTCCGTTTAGGAAACATAAACCCACAACTTTACTTTTTGGGTCTTTGGTCTAAAATTACAACTTTCCTTATCTAATAACAATAATGACTGCCGGGAATACGGAATGAGCATTCACCTTTAGCGACTGGTTTATCGACGATGGGCAATTATTTTTTCAACAGATGCCCCAATTCCGCAGAAATAACCCTACCCCACACTGAAATACAACTGAATCTTCTTCCCCAATTACGCGATGACGGAAAGTTGGTTGGGGCTGATGCGTCAGTGGATAACCAGCACAGATCTGTTTGGGTCGATGAGGCATCATATCCACACCCTGTTGAAAGAACTCTACGAGAACACAGAGCTATGGGCCAATCACTAAGCGAAGAGCCAGGGGACGAACCACCGATACTGATGATCCAAGGGTCTGATGTCATAATCACTGAACCGTCCATCGGAGAGGAAGGAATTCCCTTATTCCCAGACTTAGAGTTTCAATTGCCAGAACAAGGTAAGACGGAATAGTAGTAGTAGTGTCACCTGAAGGTGTCGTTTATTGGCCAGTCCACCAATACTTAAGTTCTGTTAGTCGCATAACGTAGTAACTAGCGACCAGCAGTTTTACCTACTCAATAAAGTATACGTGGTAGTTTCTAAAACTGTGGTGTTCAAATTAGACAATTATCACTAATCTACAATTAATCAGTTCTTTAGCTAGAAAGCACTGCATGATCTTAGACGAAGATAGCGAGATACTGTCAGCAACAAATTTCATTATGGTGAGCATATCCAGCACACATATGTTACGGTCGCAACAGTACCATACATTGGATGGTAGGCAAACTTGTTAATTTTGGGTAGTGGTCCAAGGAGCTTTCTCTTCTAATACAGGTTTACTCAGAAAATAAATTATGTACTAAGTAGCGAATAGTAGTCCACTGACTTGTGAGTGAAGTGCTACTGTTTCTACGGTCAAGCCCTAGCCAATAAGAATGACGAGCTTATCAACAGCATACAGTTTTGGGATCAAAATATCTACAAGGCGCAGTTTGGTGGACAGTTCATCATATACGACACAGGCATATTTCGGCAGTTGGATACTCAATTATTGAAGAGAAAGGGAATATGTTGCCTTTGATTCCGTACACTTTAATACTTGTATTATTTGAGATGAAACCAGTTTGGATTTTATTAGAAGAGTGTGGCCGAAACTATTTGAACATATTTCTTGGTTTTATTTCAACGACAGCTCCTTCGTGACAGAGGCGTTGTGGCTTCTACTATCTGTAAGCCTGCACAACTGCATGAAACATTTCGCGGTAGTTGATGCAATGCACAGTAGCAGGTACTCTGTGCCGAACCATTGCGTTTTTCGTGGTCTTCCTACTACTCATGCCTGATTTGGTGTGTCTCTATGAATTTGAGAATAAACTATTTATTTATTTAGTTATTTATTTAGTGTCGGGTTAAATGTTAAACCTATTAAACATCAAATTCTTATGTGTAACTCTGCAGTGGTTTAGCGACCTTTCCCACAATCACTTGTTCACACATTTAAATCTTACATTACAGAAATGCGGGCCGGCATTAACGCCCAACTTCATGCAGCTGCTGCTGCTGTTCCCTTAGAGGACTGTCTAGTGTGGATCGTGTCAACTGAAGACCTACTCAATTCATCCCGTGGAACAGATTTGCATCAATCAGAGGACGAACGTATTGATTGGCCCGTGGATCTGGTCGTGCAACTCGGCCTGTCCGGTACAAATGACAAACACGGAGTAAAACTTCATGGCCGGAAGCCTGCAGGATACTACGAAAGTCTCCTGAGGACGTTTCATTATTTCCCTCCAAGAGAAATACGTACATCTGACGAGGCCAATAAACCAGATCCTCGAGAAGCAAACGTTCGATACGTGGCCACTGTGGGTCTCATGTGCAGTACGGATGCAGGACAGCATATGACCAATCAGTTTTCGGTGAAGGTAACACTTCGGGAGACTAATGATACACCTGATGAATAACTGGAGAGCGTTTCGGTTGCTATTAAAGACATGTTCTGGACACGACGTTAAACCAAACGAGATGCGGCGGATAACTTGCAACTGTGAGAGAGTAGGGGTTACACCTAAGTGTATTTTCGTTATACATGAGGCTTTAGGTACGCTATCTGTAAGACACCGGAAGCCAGTTGACTAATGGTTTATTGAGTGAACTAACCACAAGGCATGTCACGAAGAGGAAATGGGCGGGAAACATCGTACTAGTAAGAACACGTGTCGAAAAACGGGAATGTGGATTGGTGATTGTTAGGAGCAGATAACAATGCATTCGTCGGATTTTAGAGAAATTTGTCTTACCTGTCACTCACAGAGGCATCATGCTTATTTACAGTCATGCTATATGGGGTCAATGACGACGAGACCAGAAAGAGTCATTCGCTTATGACACATTGTTGTAGTGTGTATACATGACAAACCTGCTTGGCAACCGCTTTGTTAAGTGGCAGCTTTCTCAAATTCAAAGACGGCTGTTTGAACTGCTACTGAAAGTGTGTTTGATGACCGTTATCTAAGTAGCAAACTCATTTGACTATGGTAGCCATTCGGATTCGTGTCAAGATGAAACTTAAGTAAGCGGAAATGTGTGTCATTTTCGTCCTTCACAATCTGTTATGTTGGCCTTAGGTCACTGCGTATTCTCGGTACCCACTGGTAAACAGGTGAGAATTTCAGTGCTTACCAGGTAACAGTTCCGCCAAATCCGAAACGAATGGATAGGATATTCAAGGGGCTGCATCTAGTGTAGATACTTGGTGGGAAAATTGCTGAAACGAACAAAAATCTTATCGGTGTGTCTCGAACCGCCGAAGTTATTTTGTGCAGTCTGTTGGACGTCACTTTTATTGAAAGCGGTACAAGTGCTGCTCCTAGCTTAGGGACTTGTAGTTGCGCTGATAATGTTCAGTAATCTGAACTCAACCATAATGAAACGGAGCATGTTCTGGGTCAATTACATTTAAGCCTCGTGGTGTGTGTATGCCCGCTGTCCTTGTAACCTATACGATCAGCATCAGTAGCACTAAGTAACTTGAGGGGACAAAACTTGTCAGGCCGTTTATGGAAAACCATCATTAAGATTTCGAAACGGAGCTCGTAAACTGTCAAATACTGGTGTTACTGAATAGCGGGAGAGACAGGGTTGCTAATTCCACGACTCTAAAGGTTATAAACTAGAGTCAACTGTTATGGGAACACACTTTCGCATATATTCATGCAAGCCGAGTTGCTTAACCCAGCGAGCATCACCTTCGCTTCACGCTTGTTAGGTTTAAACGCATCCTGATCTGTGTGAAATTCATGTATGAAGCCATATATAGTTAAGGTCGCTCAAGCTTCTGTTAACCTTTAGCTGAGTCAATAGAATCCCTCTTGGTTAAGGTCTCTCTTCAGTTTTCTGTCTCGGGTCCGAGTGTGAAGTATGGTTAACGATCATCGCCAGCATAACACCATCCGTCTCGCAGACTTGCGTGACATCAGCAGTGGTCCAGACGAAAGAACATACTGGACAACTCCTGATCCGCATGTCACTCTTAACTGAACACCGATGGAATTCGTTCAATTTATATAGGCTATCAATGGTTTCATGACAGATGAGCCACTTTGGCGAAATCTGTGCAGCTCCGCAAAAATTGCTGCACCTCTCGTAACACCCTAATTGCTTCCATGATATGGGACAGCTTTTGAATGAAAGTTGACCAAAAGTACATAGTGGGTCCAAACTGTCAACGCGAATCCATCATTAGCGCCAGTTTGCAGCGCTTACTGAAGTTCTGAAATGTGTCAGAAGCTGGTCCGTCACTGACACACCTTCATCGGTAGTGAGACGGTCGCTGTTCACAGAGGACGGATGAGGCCAAAAACTGAGAGAGTCTACACGCCCCAGCAACCAACAGTACTATTAGTCCAGCTCCCCTTGCCACTGGCTGGGGCTACAGATTGGCTATTTGTGTGCGGATAATGCTCCTAGTACATACAGCTTAAAGAATGTATAACCATGCTTATGGAACTTCACAACCCTGCACACTACATGACTGTACCACAAATTTTGGACTGCGGTCCTAATTTCACTACATACTTTCAGTCCCATTTTGAGTAGCTTTATGACAGCCTGTGTGGGGCAAGCCGTAACAAAGGGGGCTAAATGCTGACTCACCCCTCAGGCGTTACCAACCATAGGGTAAGAGCTTCAATAAATTTTCTAACATTCAACTATAGTCGACAAGTTCATGTTTTGAAATATTTTTCAGGGTGCTAAATGCATTCTCGCTGAACTAGTGGAGTACGGAACTTCGGTATGAGGGTTGGGTCGTGGTAAAACTTGTTGGTTGTCAGTGTTCAGTTTGTGCAGTAAAAGCAAGAAAGTGATAAATTCCGAACGCCTGAAGCGCTCGTCATAAACCCCCCAACGGCTGGTACTAGATTTGGACCTAACTTTCTCTCTGTGAAAACCATTTCAAATCCCACGTCGCTTGCACTGATCACCTAGGTCAGGATATGCAAGTGGCCAGCACCAATCACCAGTGAGCTTCTATTTATCTTGCTAAACAAGGTATTAGTAGTAAATTACATAGACGCTGTGAACGCTCTTCCCCACCTCCCTCTTCCATCCATTCTTTTAATATGGATTCGGTTAGTTGCTACCCACCTGCACATATCCAAGTCTACGCACAACGGCGAGTTTTTGTATGCTTTGATCGATGACTTGATGCATGCACCCCCACAGGTTATGGTATCTCTATACTATTTCTGGTTACTGACTCACTCATGACCGACGGATATATGTCAGTGACGAGTAACGCGCTGTCCAAGCTTAACAACTTAAATGGTTCTGCAGATGTGCGTTAACCAGGCGACTCGCAATAATCACTTGCGTATACATTTTAATCAGCCGGTTTCCACTTCTATCATCGGGAACCACTCATGTCTAACTGACACGCTCGGAGTCCAAGTATACTACGTTCCGTTGACCGAAAAGCAAGCTGAAAATTGCACAATTTATTTGATGAGGTATGAAGGAGGAGAAATATAGTGATTTCCAATTGAGATATCGCAGTCCCACTCAGTCGGTGAGCTGCCACACATTTATAAAAAGGTTTGACGCTCCGTAGTCTTGTGGAAATCCTCCATTAAAACAGATCTCCTTGCGGGAGTAGGACCCATGACTATCTATTTAGGAAGCGTCATTTTACGCAGAGTTCGCCACTGATACTGATTAGAAGCAGCGAGTAGAGCATACTCTGTGTAGCTGCATCAGTTGTCGCTTTTGGGCATTGACGTATTAATTATCGTTTCGCTCTTTATATTTTGCCTCTGCGAAGTGTTTGTCTAGAAGCCTCTTAAATTCGGCCACTGAATTCGCCTCTATTACCGGCTGCGGCAGGTTGTTTCAGGTATTCACCACCCTACGTTTGAAACAGAGTTGGTGAGCTACCCGCTTCAACTGCGGTACGATAGGTTTGTACCGGTGTCCTCGCGTGCTTCTTGGTGTGCGCAGATGAAGCAGTTGTCTCAACATGGGGTAATCACTCAGATGTAATATCCGGTGCGTCGTGATTAGGTCAACCCTCAGCCGACGATATGCTAGGGTGTACAGCCCTAGTTTCTTACATCGGTCTTCATATGGCATACCTCGTAAGTTGGGAATCAGCCTAGTGGCTACATGCTGCACCCGCTCAAGCTTTTCTACCTCGCCCAGCGTGATGGGTCAATATGCGGGAGAGCCGTACTCTAGCATTGGTCATATTATCGAGACGAAGAGGCGAGTAGCAATCTCTTCGGACCAAGGGCTGAAGCTGCGCCTGAGCGCCCAAAGCTTCCGAAGGCTGTTTTGGTACAGCTTATTCGTGTTGTCAATGGACTTTAGGTCGCAATGTGAGAGCACACCGAGGTCGCGCACGAAAGACGCGGGATGCAGCGGTTGACCAGCCACTGTGTACCTTCGGCTGTGCTCACACTTACCCAACCTCATGAATTGCGACTTAGCAGGGTTGATCGGAAGGTTAACCTCTGCAGACCATGTTGAGAGGCTGTCGAGATCCTGCTGAAGTAAATCACAATCATTGAAAATGCGGATTACTCTCCACACCTTCAAGTCATCTGCGAACAACGCACATGGTGATTGGAGTAGCTTAGGCACATCGTTTACATTGATCCGAAACAGTATCGTCCCAGTACAGTGCCTTGGGGAACGCCGCTGCTCGATGAATACCAGTCCGTTAGACGGTTGTCCACCTGGACTCTCCACTTCCGATCCACAAGGAAATTTCTGATCCATTTTGTGTAGCGAACCACCAACACTACACATCCTCAGCCTGTGAAGGAGCACTGCATGGTTAACCTTGTCAAAAGCCTTACTGAAATCAATGTAAATGACGTCGACTGAATGGCCTTGGTTCATCGCTTGTAACCACTCGTGCCTTGTCAATAGTAGGTTGGTGATGCACGAGCGACCTTTCATGAAACCATGCTGTGCGGAGGTCAACAGGTTTTTCGACTCGAGCAGCTGCAGAAGGTTCTTCTTCACGATCTTCTCGAGCGTCTTTGCCAAAATGGCAGTCAGGCAGATCGGCCGGTAGTTATCCACTTTACTTGGGTTACCACCTTTCGGTATAGGCTTTACGACTGAGCATTTCCAGTCGTCTGGTAACAGTCCAGTGGATAGTGACCTGTTAAACAGTTCAGTTACAGAAGGCGCGATGATGGCCGATAGGGACTTGTGGATCAGTCGGTATATACCTTCTGGTCCAGCAGGCTTTGTCCCGTCAAGATTTGCTAGAAGCTTGCGCACATCCTCAATATTGAAGTCCAGGCTGTTAAGTTCGACTGGAGCGGTACTCGTCGAACTCGTTACAGACACCTGGTCACATGCAAATACGGAGGCGAAGTGCGTCGCCAATGCGGACGCACGATCTGTACTCGAGGTTAGGGGCTGCCCATCGGGGCCTTCTAACACTGGGACATTGGCTACAGGCCTCAGGCGCCGCTTCATATATGAAAAGATCCCCTTGGGAGCAGTTTTTGCGGCGGCTGCAAGCTCCTCTTCGAAGCTTCTGCGTTTTCTTGTTTTCACATTGTTGCAGCGATTACGCTGTACCTTATACGCATTGTGGTCCTCATCAGAGCCAGATAACACGAACTTGTTCCATAGTCTGAGTCGTCGTCGGGTCAGTTTGTTGTACTCTTTGTCGAACCAATGTGGTTTGACTGGCCCAACTTTTCGAAATTTGAGGGGCACAAATCGGGCGCACAACGATTTCACTCCCTCTTTAATGATAGTCCAACAGGTTTCACTAGATGCATCCTGTGGTAAAGACCAGTCCGTCTGGCTCGCTGCTCGAATGAGGCTATTAAAGTCCGCCTTCAAATAGTTGAAGGTTGACTCCACTGGGGGAGAATACGGTAGTGGTAGTTCCATGCTGCCTATGATCATCGAGTGGTCGCTCGCTCCCAGAGGCTCTAAGACTTGAATGTTATGCACACGCTGCTCACAGCTAGTCAAAAGTAGGTCTAAGCATGATGGAGCCGCGCGCGCAGTAATGCGTGTCGGTTGGTTGATGTGCTGTGTGGTCCCAGTTTCAAATAGCAACTCCGTAAACTTCCTCTCGACTTCACAGTGGCCGGGGAGAAGTTCAGCTTCAGGCCACTGTATTCGAGGCAAGTTGAAATCACCCATGAGTAGGAACATCTGACGACTCATGTGGTTGCGGACAGGCGGCAACCAGTCCAAACTGCGGCTCAGTGGACTGCGATATACCACGCCCACGAGCAACTCGCAGCGTCTGAGGTGAATCGAACACCATAACTGCTCACATAAACCATTAGCGCTTTAGTAGGCGCTCACTAGTCTCCCACACAAGGAAGATTTTATGTAAAGTATTAAAAGTTACGACCTAGCATCCTAATGGAGCCTAACCCATACTATATCACTTTTAATAAGCAGTCATGGGAGAATGGTCCGGACTGCCTACTGGGACGAAATGACCGTCAGACGGTTTTCCGTGTGTGGTGATCATATGCATTTGGTAACGATGGCTTGCGCTAATATACCACAACTTTAACTACTTTCCAAATAAAAGTAAGTTGTTTTGATCAGGTATTTTTGAGAAGCACAACTGCCTATGACCTTATGGTAACGAGTCGTCGTTCATGTTGCAGCTTACTGCAGAGGTTACTTGGGTTGAAAAATAGAGGTAATTGTATTGATGAGGTAACCTGAGTAGCGCAATGAACTAGGTGACTTCAACGGTCATGAGTGAGCCGGTTTATGGTTACACTGACAACACTTTGAGGCAGCAATCTTTAAGTTGCTGCCAATTTGTATCTCAAGTAGTACGCAACAACAGCTTCGTTTGGTTCGATTTGTTGACTTATTGCATCCCATACAAATACTCATTTAGTTGCTTTTTCTCACTGACACTAGGTTGTGCTAGAATCTCCCGAATACATCGAGCAGGACCTATCTGGTAACAGGGCTATTCAAAAGCTCTCCCCGAAGACCATTGATGCTACTCCAATTCGCACCCAACTAAACAAAGGACGTCGTCCTCGACGTAATGGATCGCGGACCATTAGAGAGGCAGAATTACAAAACGTACCACCAGTCCGACCAGAGGTACGTGAGTGACTGTGCCCATATAAAAACACTGACCACGTCAACACAGTTATCTAACCCGAAGTTGTAGCTATGGTATTTGAACTTTGGAACAGTTTGGCTTCACAGGAAAGCGGTAAAAAATACGGATCAAAATTCCTGCACGATAATTGTGATAATTACAAAATGTGCCGTGGTTAAGGAAAATCCGTAAGCACTAACTAGAACGACTTAACTTCGTTGAAATTCCGAACTTCTACAGTGCGCCTCCGTAAATTTCCAATACGTCTCGTCTGTACCTGTCAGTGCTGCAGGCTTTCGTAATGCCGATCGGTGGTGGTTGTCCTGCTGTGAATCCGTCGTAAATAGGAGAATCTAACGGTTGTTCCAAAGGGTTAAATCTACCGAAATGTAGCGATGGCTCAGTGCAGCATTTGATACAACCGTGTTCTGGAACCGTGTTTGTAGTTATGCAAATACGGTTCTTGTCCTTCCATCTACCTTCTACTTGGGTTAATTATAAGTCACGAAATTTATTTCGTATCTTGTTAAATGTACCAAGGGACCTAAAATATCAAAAGGAGTGCATGATCGGAAAATTTTCAGGCAGTTCACAATCGCTGACTGTCAGACATGTCTATTTCGATAATATTTCGTGCAATGCCTAGTTGAAGACAGGCAGAATAGCGGTGACAAAGCCGGAGAATGATGGGCCTCTTTGTCTTTACTTACTTTACTTCAACAGCTAGGTGAGTCCAATGGAAATGAAACCACAGACCATCGCGGACAATAGTTCAGTAAAAGTAGTGGTGACAGTAGCCGATAGGGGCAATCAGACAGATAGGGAAAAATTTGCTATCACATAATCCTGGGATGTTACGACAGCCCACATTTCGAACTGGGTTCACAAGGACTGCTTCTTACCCCTGAAATATGGTGTAGTGCATGATTGCGTGATTTCACCTGAGGAATTCAGCTCTGTATCGCACCTCGTCTTCAGTTCGGTATATTTCTGCTGACATGTATCATTCATTGTTGACTTCCAAAATGGTGGCCACAGTGGATCCTAGACATACCGATGAAAGGTATCAATTCAGTTGACCTGTAGGGTACTGCAGGAGGATTTAACTCGAGAAAAATAGTTGCGCGCAGTTATGAAAAACGCGATGTGACCGGCTTTGCATGTCCCGTAGGCAAATGCGGCTAAACGAATGGGAGATATCCACTTGCAAATACCAGCAAAAATATGCAAAACAAGTTTGGGGTGTATAGTCTTTGAAGCAGAACCAAACTCACCAGTAAGCTTTATTTATTTAGGTGTATAAGTATGTGTTTGTGATTCTAAATTAAACGAAGTCAGCGTCAGTCGTATTCGATAGTCGTCCATGGAAGGATATCGCTTGTGTGTGAGACATCCGCCCTAATGAATTCGTACCGGATAGATGGCAATGTGTGCACGCAACTCACTCACACCGACTATTCTACCCTTTGTAATGGAGTGCGCTATGGCGACATCCACAAAAATGGAGGGATTAAACGTTGCAGGATGGATCGAACTCTGCATGTCACTTCACAGTCAAAACCCCCGAACAATGTGAGCGCCTTGCAGTAACATTTAACCACGGTATGTATTGTGACAAAGTTTAAGTACTTTTTACGAATGGCACTTCAACCAATAACACCACCTTCTTAAAGGACCCCTATGGAACGGGCGTCCTCGTCATCATCAGTGAGCATTGGGTAGGTTTGTTTAGCAGAATCTTCCGTCATTGCTTAGTTGGCATTCTGTATATCTGGCTGGCTTGCCTATATACTGTGCTTGACCATCAGTTCCACTTGCATCACTTTATTTCATTCATAGACGAGGTCACATGTTTCTTCAGTAGTCGTTGGAACACTTGTGGTCGTAAGTGCAACGCTGGTGCTTCTCACTGTGGCCCTAGTCGTGTTTGTTCGCAAGAAGACGTGGAGAAGAAAGGTTCGATCGTCGGATTCGGTTGAACATCCCCGCCGCCGCCGCTTCCCATCAAAACCAGCCGATTTCGGTGGATCCAGCCTCAAGTTTGATCCAACTTTACGTTTGACTGCCAATCCCATCGGGGAAATGGAAGTAGGTTTATTCAACTGCAATCTATCTTTACAACTTCCGGTAGTAGATTGCACGCGAATTCGTGTTGAGGTGAACTAGCAGCACCGAAATGTACGACAAGATTGGTTAAATACTTGTGAAGATTTTGTTTGCCCACAACTGATGGAAGTAAACACCCAGCTGTAAAAGTCCTAACCGTCCTCAACCTAGATATGGTCTTGCAGTTTGATAACCACAGCCCATCATAACCGGTTGCGCTAGACGGAGATGCTGTGTTGATTCACTCTGCTCTTTCGGTTGCTCATTTGATCGCCGAGCTGCGTAATTTGTTTGCAAACGTTTCACCGCAATGCGAGGCGGAATTATCAGTGCGTCAAGATGTGGAGTGTAATCTTGCACTGATGCCGCTTCGCATGAAGGTGAAACGTTTGCAAACAAATTTCGCAGCTCGGCGAACAAATGAGCAACTGAATTATCAACCCGAGCTGCCAGTTTTCCAAATCACTCTGCTATGTTGATACTAGACGGTGGTAATGTAGTACAACATTTATCCAGAGAAAATTTCGGTTCCCTCGCTGCATTTGGGGCTTACCTTATACTTCAAGTTGCTGCAGATGGTGGACGAAGGTGGCTGCCATACAAGCACTCCGAAACAGATTTGTTCGCGTTGGGCTTGGTTAAATACCGATTTCACTCTGGTACCTCCTCTTGATTGGGCTTCAAAGTAATCTCTCTTCTATCTTGCTTGTCAACCTCCCTTGGAAATAGTGCAGCAGTTTTAACGTGCACACTAATGCAGTTTGGCCTTGTAATCTATTCCAGTATGTAGGACTTGGAACGGTGAAGGAAAACATGTATGGCTCTTCGCGGGACTTGGCCGCTACTCAATGCATATTCTCGCCTCCATCGATGGACCCGTATAGCGAAGAAGGTATCGTGCGTTTGGCTGGTTTAGAAGAATTCGATGAAGATTACGCTGATGAAGCCAGTGAGGAACTATACAATGAAGACGTTAGTCAAGACCATGTGCAAGAATTAAACGACGGTGAAGTGCTGCAAAACTCCACGGACTGCTCCGAACTAGAGAATTCCACACATGAAGATGGACTTGCACCTCGTTGTTCAAGCCACTTGGAAGCTTCTCAATCACAGGTCCACGACTGGCCAGGAGAACAAGAGGCTGCTACCGATCGATTGCCATTCGTGGCTGACCCCAACAAATGTTAAGTTATTCAACATGAACCGCTGCTGAAGAACAGCTGAACTGTTGCATCTATTTAAATACATCCTTCATATTTCCATTACAATGACATATGTACAATATCTTGCACTGTCATTGTGGTTCTTTGGTTCATAAAACTACCGTCAAATTTCACTATCCCCTTTGGCGACCATTTGTCTTATTTGGACACAGTAAAATCCGGCCAGCCTCCTCCGTAAATGCATGCATTACATGCTGCTTCATTTAGTTGTTGTTAACATTTCTTTATTGCAGATATTCTCTTATGTGCAAAGTGTGACCACATCTTACCATAAGCAGTTAACGCGCGTATTATGCCACTTGTCCAGTTACTGCTTCGTTTTATGACACAAAAGTTCTGCCGGATTCGCATCGTGGCCAACTACATCTGTCTGTGCATACGCGATTGTCTTTAGGTCTAGATCCTATGGTACAACCACTAACTGGTCCCAACCGCTAAAATGCCCCACTGTCATAGAGACTACATTACGTCTACCTTGCTATCGACACCTCACTGCAACAGTGTTCTGCATGAGTTTGATCAGTTGCATACTGTGGAGGCAGGGCGGCAGAAGTGACAGCCGTGAACGGAACAGATTTTGCTATTAATGGCGTTACTAGAATCGGTTGATATGAAACAATACATTAGATTTACGAATAAGTAACGTGACTGGCGAAAAAGGACAACAATAAATACGCAAATTGTTCAAGTAATGAAGGTTACAAGCAAGTCAAAAATGTGCCAAAGTAAAGGAAAGTTGCTTTAGAGGTGAAAAACAACAACTTACAAATTTAAGGAAAAACAGTTGGCCACAGAAACTGAATAAACCTAAAATCTGAAAATTTGTAGCAAAACTCAAGTGGACAAAACCATCGATAGTCTTTGGATTACACTCTTGAGCGGACTACTCATTACTTGTCTAGTATCGGTCAAAGTTGAAGCACCCTTGGCCTCGCTTTACTGCACAGCACAAACAAGTAATTTGTCTCATTTGGTTAATATTGTGCTTGTGCTCAGCTGTAAAATAGCCGAAATCGTCAGTAACATCAGCCAACAAGTAATGTTTGTTGCAGAAACTTGCCCCAACCTCAACAGAAGATGACTTTTACTTAACTAGGTAACAAGTAAACGGGCATAATCCCATTCGACACTTCATATGGCAGCAACTAGCAATGGTACTCAGTAGACAACTGTTTCTGAAGACGTGAACGGAGCTATTATGACTACTGAATAGTGTTGGGGTTAATTGAGAAGTAGTAACGCAGCAAAGACAGCCATAATGTTATCTCAAATAATACCCGAGTTCGAATAGCGGCAATAATACCGGTAAGGGACCCTAACTGCTTAGTACCGCTCAACGGTATAGAGTAAGTGAAGTTACAGATGAGCAGTTGCACATGCTACTGACTACACAATGGCAAGCACGGAGTCAGTGGATCCTGCAGGGTGTGTATACAGCCACTTTAGCAAATCAGTGATACTGCTCTCAGTTTCCCTTATGGAATTCGACATTGATTCGTTAAATCGCCAAACTGTACTGTATAAATGATGTGCTTATTAGGCAGGCAGTAAATATTTCCCCTGATCCTTACATCAGTAGTCTTTGTGAACGAATTATAGTGGACGGTTGTGAATTTCATCACTTTCTAACACAATCATTGACAATACCTTGGTAACTAGGTGTCAAATGCTAATCGCATAAGCATAACAAACTGTAGCTGGTGTTAATAAAATTGACGGGCCTACGATCTGAAGTGAGTGGCCGATCCTGGTTATGCTGTGCTAAACACCTGATGATGTGTCCACCCATGTGGTCTGAACCGATCAGCGCACCTTCTTTGCTTTACACTTCGAAGTAGCTCAAAGAGCGGCAGAAGCGGTCTTGAATCTGGATGACCGGAAAACCTGTTATTAACGTGTGAACCCAACGGAAGGGAGGAAGGATTGCGCAACTATAATATTCAAAGCGTTTAAATCGGTCGTTGCCATTTTTAGTTAAACAACGTTTTATAGCATCTATTGCGGAGGTGTCAGTGTTCTCGAAATATTTTGGCATTAGCTTTGGTTAAACTATTTCCAAGCTCACCGTTTTTCTTATACACTCACTTTCGAGAAAACACCAAGATACTGCGCAATGTACACAATTCATTAATGAGAAACGTTGCAGCCAACTGGGATGCGCAGTCGTGGCCATAAAATTGCTTTCGCCGATGTGCCCTCAACATAATGTAATTTCGGATTTTTCTCTCCAGAAACGTTATGGTTGCATGTAGACAAGGTACCATTTTTCTGGTGACAACTGTGCGCCATCACTTTTTTTCCTTCCTACAAATTTACACTTCTAGTATGTCCTTTTAAGCAATACACAGTTGACAGGGTAACAGGCTGAAAATATGTTCATCTGGGCACAGAAGCTTCCCTTGATTTCCCCTGATTTGAATCCGCTACTAATAATTGCCTCTAGTCAAGAAAGTGCTCAAGGCCCCCAGGAAGGGGGAATATTCGCTTGTAATGCCCAAGTTGCAAGCATTGTAGCATGATATAAATGCATCTCAGAAATGTGGATAAATAAATGAAAAACTATTGTAGGTTCGGAATCGCAATAGAATTAGGCTCCAACCAAGCTAATCTCGACTCGTAGTAAGAACACCTGAATTGGAATTCGAAGTTCGCGGCTTTATATTCTAAGTCAATTGGTGAAAAAGAATGACAATAAGCAATCATAGAATATTGTTTGTACCGTCAGCACGTCCTCCGCAACTTGAATGCAATGCCAGGTTTCTGTAATCCTGTTGAGATTTCTGTTTCAATCTGACGGATCTACTTGGAGGCTAACTCTGCTCGGAACTCTCACGAGAAACTAAAAACGGAATTCTTATTAGTATTTACAGAGCACACAGAATCCAACGACAACGGACCGCAATCCTTGTATCCCACCTGATCAACCTGCCGTTTATGTACAGAGCAATCATCAAGATCCAAAATTTTAACCATACGACTTCCAAGGTTGTTAACAACATGATTCCGGTTGTATGACGTAAATCATTGCCCCCTAAAATAAGATACTTCAGCGGTTCCCAAACCAAGCATGTTCGACCTCAATTGTCTGGATTTACGCAATTTAGCGGGTGTATTTCCCGTGGTGGAATGCACACAATTCCGATATTGAAGAAGGAAGTTACCAACAATGCGATCAAGTGCAGCAAAAGAAACACGAGCACATGAGGTAGCCGAACGTTTTAAAGTCGCAACAACGTTTTCAGCTGGACCATTAGAGCATGGATGTCGTGGAGCAGTAAAATGGTGATGACACCCAAGACTCTGCAGCCCATTTGGTAACAAATGAAGCTGAAAAGTGCGAGTCATGGTTACTTACCACAGCTAATGAGACTGCTTCCCTACTAAACACTTTTCGCAAGGCAAGGACAGTAAAATCAGCATTTGGTTTATCAGTTAGTAATACTTTTGGCCACTTTGAATAAGAATCCACTACCATAAGTGTATAGTACTTCTGTAGAAATGGTCCACAGTAATCCAGATGTATCATTTGCTAGGGCTTGCATAGCATCAGCCATGGCGTCCACTCGGATGGCTGCTGTGGCATCTTTTGCTAACAGTTCGGGAAGCCAGAAGGAGGTCGTCGAATATCTGCTATTAATTCCGGCCATCAGCACAAGCATCGAGCTAAGGACTTCATATTTTCTACACCAAGGTGACCAGAATGTAAATCCGTCGGGGCAGCTGAGCTCAAAGTCGGCGGGATAACGACACGATCATTCACACACAGTAATCCATCAGGTGCAACGCACAACTCCACACGACGCACATACAACTGTGAAAACTTCCGTTTTAGAGAAACAAACCGTCCTCGTTTGAGAGCAGAAATCAACGAACCGTAATACTTTCTAGTCTTCTTGATATGGATTGAACGAGAGATTGAAAGCGGCTGGGTGGGTAAACAACTCAGCTCAGAATCGGCTACGAATGCAGTTGCATTTCGCAATAAATAGTCGACGTGGGGAATGAACTTTGCACTTCTGTGCTCAACCACATAGTTGTACGCGCTAAGAGCAACACGGCAGCTTTGGACCATAGCTGCTGAAGCTTTCGCTAAAGATCTGGCAGGGTTGTAACTGAACTTTAGAGCTTCATGATCTGTCACAATGATAAAGCTGGGACCAAATAAATATTTGTAACATCTAATGACTGCACAGTATACAGTCCAATCTTCTCGATGAGTCTGAGCATAGCCCATTACAACATTGCTGAGTCGACGAGAGATACACAGAACAGGGTGTCCATCTTGCTTTAACACAGCACCTATACCGTTTAGTGAGGCATCTGTGAAAAGCATGGTTGGTAGTTTCCCACGGACTGTACAAAGAAGACGATTAGATGCAAGCATTTTCAAAAGCTTTCGAAGAACCTGCTCATGTTTGTCTAACCAAACAATACTCTTGTCATTAAACAATGTGAATAAAGGATCAGAAATGGATGCAAAATTAGGAATGAATTTAGAATAATACTGTAAGGCTGTCATCAGTTATCGAAGCTCATGAACATTGGTGGGCGACTTCACATCAACCAATGGCTTTATCCGAGCGGGATCCGGTTTGCTTCCTTCAAATGTAACATGATAACCAAGACAACTTATCTCTTGGACATCACTTAAGTACTTCATTGGGTTGATTTTCACATTAGCATCTTTGAAGCGAGTTAAAAGTAGAAGCAATCAGGAATCCTGAGTATGTTTATCGGCAGCATGCACAAACACATCGTCTTGATAGACCTCACTATCCTCCAGGCTATACACAATGGTGTTCATCACTTTTTGCAATGTGGCTGACGACACATTAAGGACCGAAGGGAAGAAATTTATACCGTTGCAACCCAAAAGGTGTGTTGATGGTGGTCAGTTCACTAGAATCATCAGTGAGTGGTATCTGCAAATATGCATCGTCTATGTCTAGCTTCCATAAAGTCTTGGATTCATGCAGACAAAAAGAATATAATCAGATCCTTCTGTGGCACAACTATGCGGCAGTAACTGTGTATTAATGGTAATGCGGTAATCGCCGCAAACTCCCGGTGTTTGTCCCTCCGGCTTTCACAGTGTGACAACGTGTGCTGGATACTACTTTTACCTCAGATTACTGTGTTTGCAGCGTTTTATCTGTGTGAATTGTGCACCATTATTCTTCTTTTGGCGTATTTTCCGAGCGGTGCAAATTTGGGAGCTATTCTTTGGCTAATTCCGGAGATCTCACTGATTTGCCATACTACCATCTCTGCCCGGGAAGAGACTAGACTATCCACACAGTGGCGGTCACATTAGGTCTGAAGCGATCTGCACAGGCAGGCACGTACCGCGGATGCTACGGATGCTCGAGTCGGCTCGCCTGAACAGATAGACAACCACATTGGTAGGGACAAACCACAGTCGTATCTTCAAACCGGTTGAAAACACAGCATTATCCGCTTTTCTGACCGAAATGAACGTTTTTCGGCATCACCGCTTAATTTGATTTTATCGATTGTGCTGCTTCTGAATTCACAGCGTTTACAATGCTCCATCGTGGAATAGACCCTCTCTAGGTTGGCACTTGCCCTCATGTAAGTGGTGCTTACAAAGCAATGCCGAAGAACCTGTTCACAGCACATGATGTTAAATTGAAAGCGAGTGATTAGGCTGAAACGATTGCGCTGGTGTGTCATGTGGCTGTGTGCACATAGCGCTCAAGCAAACCAAGTCGTAGCTCATGACAGCCAGCAACCGGGTATATGCATCCAGTCGCACGGCACACACATCACTTGTGTCCATGTCACCAGGTCAATCCATTTACTTTGTGAAAACGTTGTAGCTACTTCAAGTTGGAGTCCGATTGCAATCGGCACAACAGGCACGGCGAACAACGGCACCTTGTGATGTGCACACAGTCATGTGCGGAGTTGTACCCAGTGGAAATTGGGTGGCGTGAAACCTTCTGGCCAGACGACCCTCAATGCCATTGCGACGGGAGGTCGCGTAACACGACTTTGGATGCGACAAATTAAGTGTTCCGGTGAATTTTGACATGCAAAACAACGGATCTGGACACTTCGTTGGGATGTGTGAACAAGACAATGGAGCGGATAGCAGAAATTGTCTGCCCCCGGTGGTCACCAACGCTAGGGTGGACATTCGAACCTGCTGAGGTGATAATGTAGTGAAATGAAATGATAATGGCATTTGAATAGACAATTTTTCACGCTGGTACATTGCTAGTTTACAGTGCACCGCTAAAAGCCGTGGGAAAACTGAGACGGTTACCAAAAGAAGTTTCCAGGTATACCGACAGGGAGGTGCTTGACAATATGATTTACCGAATGCACCCGTAGTTTATCAGAGGTAATAGGTGATCAAGTCAAGTTTTCGCCAGAGGCACGTTTATAATCTATTGTAGACTTGAATGTGCCAACCAGGGCTGAAGGCAAATGCAGAAAGTGTTAGCATAGAACACGGTGATGGAGTTTAAATAAAGCATAAAAATCTCCGGCTCCATATTTCACGGTGTAGTAGGACGGTGTAGGTATGGTACTGTCGGTTGGATTGAGCCGAACTTAGCGGAGTAAGCGAAATCATCCATGGGGAATCTATCGTGGTCCCACACTATGCGAAGCTACTGATGGAAGTAAGCCGCATGACCGGCTGTCCTAAAAATGACAAAATCCACCGGCAGACGGGCGAGAGTAAAACACAGGAGGGGTGTCAGTGGTTAGAGAGAACAGGAACTCATCCATGAATATCCAAAGCATCGTTATAGCAGTGGAACTGACAAAACGAAATTGGAATGGCACACTTTGGCATTTCCATTATAGTTTACATAGAACAAATGCGTGCATGGAAAGTTGCCATCGTTTTTATTCAGCATGGTTAAAGGAAGCGTGTAGGATAGTAGATGGTATTCTGTGAAGTTTATTAAAGCGCAATGCCCAACTCAGTATCAAGTCGCGTTTTCCTACCCAAGGCATGACTGATGCGATCGAGTTTCACCTCAGTGGTGATTGATTCTGTAAAATGGTTATTGCTTTGCCTATGAAATGACAGGCGGCGTATCGTGGCGTTGTACTTCGAAGGATGGTGCTTTTCAAGCCTTTCCGGCCATCTTCCATTAACCGGACAAGCAATCTCACGGGACCATCCAGTCGTTCCCTTCTCTCAGCCCCTGTCCAGATAGGTCTGGCATCTGGTTTCTAAGTCTGAATGCTGATCTTAGGAAAGTCCCACACTCCAACAAACATGAAAAGTTGCGAGCCATCCCCGCGTCGTCAGTTGTACAAATCCTATCAGCAGGGTGTTTTAACTATTGGAGTTAAGGTTGATGTGCAAGAGACTGATGGTACTTCACTGCGCTTGGGTTAGCACCAGCTGTCAACATTCAGTAGCATGCGACATCAAACGGTGTTATAACCGGGTGGTTTTTCATCTCACATCACATGGTTGGCGCCGTGTATGTACCTCGGCGAACGGTCAATTGCTTGATCCCCACACTCGCTTTGGACTACTGACGATCTAGTACCGAAAGCAAGCACTTGCTATTTGCAGGAGCTGATGGGGATGATTTCTGGCAACGAGAGGAAAAGTCTGACAAAATTCTTTGAAAGCCCACATGTTTCTGGTGACACATAGCAAACTGTATGTAGTAGTGCGTTCAACAGTCACTTTGGAGGAATGTGAGATAAAATTTACTCTTATCACATAATCTGTTGCTTACGTATCCGTCTGCACTTACAAGCTGCAACACTAACTTTTTTGATTCACTACTAATGGTCGGTAATTGACGTGTAGTGCACCCACAATTCATTGTCATCGTTTGCAGTAGGTGTTTCAGCGAACGTGTCGTGTTAACCGGTATTCCCCTGCGTCTGACTAAAGGCCTTACAGGAGTTCAATTTCTCACAATAACGGTGCATGAGCAAGTAACGTGGGGCGAGTGATCGGGTTGTCCTTTTGTAGCAAATTCAAATATCACTGAAAACTATTCGTGCATCAGCGTATGTAGCCGCGGTCCGGTAGGGTATCTATTCGCTGTTTAGCAACAGGTATCGTCATATCCCATCGAACCTACTGGCTATGCACGGTAACACAAACAGCTGTATCAGCTTATGATGTGTTGGCTCATACCTCCCACAAAATCTGGCCATAAGAACCCACCAGGCAGATTCCCACGGTTACTGGGACTATATCGGAAACTACCTTGCCACTCCTGTTAAATCATCTGAAATCTTGACTTGCGGCTGTATGTGTTCGAGCCGAGCGACTGTTCCTCCATTCGAACCTGGTGCCATCTCAAACGACGGCTATAGGCTGCGCTGCTTGGTTTCCAGTGGGGGAGTATGCGTTTCATTTGAGCATGAACTCATGCCGTAACCCAGTTTGTGACTTGGAATTGTCATGCAGTGTACTTGTCAAAAGTCCCACATGGACTCAACAACATATCAGACCAGTAGCCCAATGGTAACGAAGTTGTCTCGTAATCTTGAGGAGCGGGTTCGAATCCGCGTAGGTGTGGGCGTTCTCGCGGTATATTCAGCCCGCATGTGACTGGTGGTGGTCACAAGGCAACGAAACGCCGTTACGGAGTATAGCTGATACATTATTATCCTTATTATTATTCTAAGCAACTTTAGCTATTGACATTCGCTAAACGGCTTCTGGAAAACCTTGTGCATGGGCACCATACACACACGTATTAGGTGTAGAGTGTTCTGTCAGACATTCATCATAATCTCCCACAATCGATTGTGTTGGTATGGCTACATCAACTTGTGTTGCCATGTGTGGCGGTTAACTGACGGAATGTTGCGCTCACATATACATGGAGTGCATCAACTGACGCACCGAATTCACAGTGCTTCTTTCTGTGCGCATATTTGTGTGCTTAAACGATTGTCGTTCGCATAACCACTCATTGCGTCAATCGACTCTGGCATGGTGAATGACAGTCAGCCGAGGAGTAGCAATTCACTCAGCTAGCCGAAAGGGGTTGGTGGTCCGTTTTGACTGTGGGGCCGTGATACATTGTGCCATAGCGGGTTGTGCGACGCAAAGGTGACTCGTTTACAGCCAAGGTTGCCATATGTGAGCTCTAGTTCAGAGACAGAATGAGGTTGACCGCAAGGAAAACAGATGTGTGCCGCCGCCGAGGCCGTCGCCGCCTCTATGACGACGGCGACGGCAGCTGTAGTAGCAACAGCAAAACGGCACGCGTGTTGCCACTTTCATTGCAAAGACCTGCGCGAATCGGCGATCGATGCGGAGTGAACACAAAGAGGTGTTTTTTCAATCCTCACAACAGTCATGAGACCATTATCACATGTACCCAATTCCTGAATAGTCTGGCTGGGCGACAGGTGGTGTATGCTATCTGCTGCATTCTCTGACTCTAATCAATGGTATGCATATTATCGCCAGACGTTATACAACACCTTTTCTATATTGCCGAATGCGCAGCTTCAGGCCGCCTGGAGTAGTTAACCATGGAAATCCACTTGGAATTGAGGTTTCTCAACATAGCTGTGCGCTTTCATTAATGAAACTCTCCAGAAGCGTTTATCTGTGACAGACGGTCATATTTGTAATTCCCGGAATACTCCGTAAAGACGAATGAGAAGTGACAATCTTGAGAGTTCATGTGCGCGCTACCATAAGAGACAGCATGAATGTGATGAACTTGTGCCACAGGTATACTAACTTTTTTACTGCTTCTTCCCAGCTGCTCAAAATTCAGACCAGTCTAAGCGCAATCCGGGAAGGCACCAGCTGCTCGTTTCGCCCCCTGGAGCTTGCCAGTGGTGCGCATTCCCTCTGTCGTTTGCTAGGGATCGAACCCATGACTGCAAGCAGCTTACGCCAAGTAGACAGCAGCTTATGCCACTGAGCCCTGGGGGAAGGAGGCAGACCGTCTGAACCAGCAAGCTAACTGAAATATAGCGCAACCTCTCCTCCACTGCCATGCCCTTTCCACGATTGCAGAGGCTGGTAGTGGCTGGCCGAGTTTACGACTTTCACTAGACAGTAGCTGTGCCCGCATAGCATTTGAAGGCCGTACCCTGGCCTTAACTTTCAATCTCTGCTTGAGAACCCTGCTGATGGTATTGTATGCTATTCCGAAGATATTATTCTCAGCTGTTTAGTTTAGAGTCTTCGAGATTTCCATGTAGCGTGTTAGACAATCATCTAGTTGATATTACCTAGTCGATACTAATGGCTAAAGCAGTCGAAGCTACCAGTAATTTGCTGCTTTTTAGATGCGATCTACATCACGTATACGTTGGGGAAAAGTTACTACATACCGACGCTGGTGCAGTTTATGGAAAGTCTAAGTTTACGCACAGTTTTCTGAGAGTGTTACTCCTTGCCAGTTAAAGTCTTACCTATTCGCTATTGTGATAAACCATAAGTGACGTAGTACCAAATTGTCGAGAGGCTATATTGTTTGAAATCTCGGCAACAACTAAAGCTTGCTAAAGCCCTACCTGCTGATACCATCATACGGTAATAAAAAGCCTCAAAGATTACTTGTGGAAACCTTTCAATTTATGCTCTCCCTGACACACTGCCATGGTACGCACGAAATACTACTGTTCTTCCACACACTCGATCCCTTGATGCGTTAAGTGAGCAAGCTGGAAAGAGTTCACTTGTCATCTTAGTCGGTCGCCTGCTAACAAGCTTGCTGGTGAAATGCTTTTGTGGACGCCGGTGGTAGTGAAACCGACACGGTGATCCGCTATAAGCCTTCAGTGACCGCCGCGTTTCTCTCATCTTGATAGCCAGTTCGCTACCCGAACCACGTACGTGGGCTGGCAAGTTTCCGCTAACCAACTGGACAGTTATGTAAATAATGAAGTTACCTGGTGAACAGTTTGTCCGTTTAAACTGTCTTTCCTGATTTCTGTTTACGGCCAGACAACTCTGTCACAGAAGGACAATGACAGACAAAGGCGCTTGGTACATCGAGTGTGCACTGAATGTCAACTGACTCGCTCATGTCTGCAAATCGATACATAAGCGTTTGTGCGATAAACCAGTTTGTTCTTGAATTCATCCTCCACCGCATCACAGAAGGCGATGTTTTTTGTATGGCCTGCGACAAGCACGCTTATGTTAAGTTGGCCTGAAGTTTGATGATCAGAATATTAAGGACGATGTAGATTTTCACGCTGAAGTAGAACCACACCATTTCAGTCCATAGTAGTTTAAAGTTCGAGCGTACGTTAGCACGATTAAACTCTTTCGGGAGCAATGACCTCATACCTCACTTAGTTCCACTTCAAAGTTCGCAAACCATCCACTTTCTGTTCTCCAGTAAAGTTTGGCTGCCAGTAGCGGCTATTCAGTTTCTGCTTTTAAGAGCTCTCTGCGGCAGAGACAACTCAGTGTTCTTATCTTTGCTCACGATCAAATCCACGCACGAGAAGTGGTGACGGTCCCAGCGCTGCTCACTGAGGCGACAACTCATCATCGTGTTGATGCAGTCAACTAGGTGACAGCTGTCGAAAGAGCTGTCATTTAGATTGACAGAGTGAGGCATGGGCCGGTGTATGAAAATGGCAGCTTGAGATGTGGTCGTCGTCTGGCACACATGGGTTGTACTTTTTTTGCGAGCCGATAGTAGAAGGCGATATGCAACCAATAAGGAACGTTGTGTTGTACCGTCATCACCGCCTTAATTCCCTTGTGCACCACTATTTAAAAGAGAAACCAGCCCACTGGTCTCACTGGTCAACCCAAAGGTTGTTCATTTACCGCTGAAACGACCGGAATGAGTATCGGTCGCATTCGCTGTGAGGTGACCTACCACGGGGTTTGCAATTGCTCGGCCGCTACCCGCAGTTCGTATGTCAAATTAATTTCGACCTCGTAAACGAATATTTGGGTTCCAAAAAGTTACACAAACCATGAGATGCAGCGAGCCCCACAATTTCGGCTGCACTGTCAGATTTCACAACAAATGCTGGTGAACATTGGGCAAAATAAGCAGTATTTTTTTTTAGAAACGGCTTTGTGGTATGCGAGTAGAGGAAGTTTGGAGTGGCGAACGCTGCTTCAGAATTTATCGCTGACTAATGGTATAGTGAACTTCTGTCTTTTGGTTTCGTACCGATTGGTAGGGATGAACAAACTAGCAGTTTCACAAGACATGTTTAGTGCACAGATTAAAGGGTTAGCAATGCAACCACTGACATGGGATCGTCATTACCGCTGTACCTAAATGGTTTGTCATTTCTTGCTTCATCATATGGCGTTGGATTAACATTCATGCACTGATGCCTTGTCACCGAAGTATGTAACTAACGGACTCTAAATAGGCCGAAAATGTGCTTGCAGTTTAGCACCGCGGCTATTGTTTAATGCTAATGAACCATTGAATGTTGAAAAAATAAGCAACAAGTGATAAATGTTTGCGTCTATATTTGCGTATGAGTATGGTCACGGAGTTTTACTAGTATGTTCCGCCAAAGATATTTTTTGGTTACTTATAACATTTTTAGTTCTGATCAATTTAGTAATGTGTTTCATTTAGTTTAACTTAATTTTTTTATTGATATATAGATATATGTCTATAACAATTGATAAATGCTTGCATATGTATATGGACATTGCTTTTCATCATAATGTTCTTTCAATGTGAACTTTATTTTTGTTATCACACTAGTTTAGCTGTTGTCTTTTCAGTAATGTGTTTATTTTAACTTCTTTTTATTTATTTCAACACTACCTTCATTCCTGCTATATATCTATCATTGAACGTTCAGCTGATTCTGAGAGCGCCTACTCCAACATGTTTCTCACCATTCACGGGTAACAAATCAAAAATGCGCCACACAGGCTATCAAGTCTTACCTGGGGGACACAACGAAGTGCGGTTCATGTGACGACCGCGGTTACAAGGACCGGCGCGTTGGAACTGCCACCATTTTCATCCACTTTCCCCGTCTTCCTCACCAAGGTCAAACTGGTCTGGCATTTGGTAATAAAGGTGTGGTTCCGTTGAGCATACCTCCTTCGTACATAAGGTGTACAGATGCGCACATGCATAAAGTTTATCTTCAAATTTGTGTACAAATGTACACATACTCTCATTTGCATAACTGACAACCAACGGCCAGTATCTTTGGTTCATTATGCTAAGAAGTCACCATCAACACAACCAACAACTTTTGCATCAAAGTTCTTGCCTGTGTACGAAGGGGACACACTCGTCCTTTCACCGTTCTTGGTATTAACACCCTTTCACAATAAGGTATGGAAGTGCCAGAAGCAGTGCTGCCATAGTCCGCTTCACAAGGTCAAGGTACGTAAAACTTCTCCAGTTGATTGGTTTTCTTTGTACGTGTTTGCCTCTCAAGGATCTTGCTTATGCAGCTCACTCGGGATGCGTCGTTGCATATCACATAAATGCTGTACGTCTGTCTGAGGCACAACTCTCGCTCACGGAGCCTGACGTGAGCATGACACTGAGCGATAGCATGCTTTGTCAAACGCGCTCGCTGCTATGTTGGTGGCCCATAGGGAAAACACAGCGGTCACAACACCAGATTCAATAAGCCTACTTCCGGTGTTTCACTGATAATTTTGTGGGGTTAGCAATTTTATTATCGCGTCTTCCAGTTTCTGGCCCATTCTTAATGAGCACTTTTGTACACAAGGTCAACCAATCTCATGCTGCATACCATATTACATTGAATGGGCGAACATTGAAATGCCAATCAGCCAGTCAAGCATACTTTGCGCAGGTTTCCCAGGTAGATCTTAACTAGGCTTGTCAAACCAAAGATCCCTAAAAGGCTGCATGGGTCACACTGACTGTCACGATGGCCGCACACCACAAATAATTTCGGTATATATATATATATATATATATATATATATATATATATATATATATATATATATATATATATATATGATTGATTCCCGATCTGCCTGTCAGTGCGGCCACCATAGAACAGCCACAGGATGTCTGAGCATACAGAGGGGACCATGGGTGACTTGCGCTGCATCACCCACAGCTCCATCCACACACCCCGAATCCAGTGTAAACCCGAAGGAATAAGACCGGAAGACAGGTAGAAGAGGGTTGTACTTCATCAGAGGAGCCGGCCCACACTCCTTCAACATGCACAGCAGCAGCATTCCTGACCGTGTATGTGGGTAATCATGCGTGCCAGACGTACACAAAGCGGTGGCTTGGCCGTGGTCTCCTCCACACTGGATGAAATGATTCTTTAAGCCTCGCACAGCCATGAGGACCGTGTACCTCGTGCCCCCAGCAACCATTCAGTCTCTTGGGACCAGTAATCGTGGTGGAAGATGTTAGGCAGGTAGGCACCTTGTCAACATTCACATCAAGCGCAGCCACACCAGGGATTTCAATCAACTGCTAACAAATGAAATGTAAGAAACTAAGCATGCATGCACAAGTACAAACCAACTGCAACGATGATATAGCGCAGGTGCCACATCAATCGCATTATAGGCCTGGGTTAGTAAGTGGAATTGAACCGGAAGCAGCATGAATGTGTCAGCTTATACGCCGTAACGGCGCTTCGCTGCCGCGCGACCACCACCAGTCGCGCGCGGGCTGTATGCCGCGAGGACGCCCACCCCTACGCAGAGTCGAACCGGTGACCTGATGGTTGCAAAGCAAACGTGCAGACCACTCGGCCACTCGGCCGGAAGCAGCATACTGATTACTGATTGGAAGCAGCAAGTAGAATTTGCTATGTGTAGCTGCATCTAATCTCACTCAGGGACAAAGACCCGTTATGTTGTATTGCACTCAATATATTTTGCATCGGCAAAGTGTTTGTCCAGGAACTTCTTAAATTCCGACACCGACTTTGCCTCAACTACGTGTTACGGCAGGCCGTTCCATACATTCACCACTTTGCGTTCGAAACAGAGTTGGTGAGCGACCCGCTTCAGATCCCGTACGACAAGCCTGTACCGGTGTCCTCGTGTGTTGCTTGGTGTGCGCAGATGAAGCAGAGGCCCTAGCATTGGGTAATCTCCCAGATGTAATATCCGGTGTGTCATGATGAGGTCAACCCTCAGTCGACGATAAGCTAGGGTGTACAGCCCTAATTTTTTTTACACCGGTCTTCGTACGGCACACCTCGTAAGTTGGGAATCAGCCTGGTGGCTACCTGCTGCACTCACTCAATCTTCTCTATCTCGTTCCGGGTGATAGGATAATACGCGGGAGAGCCATACTCTAACATTGATCATATTATTGAGACGAAGAGGTGATTGGCAATCTCTGCGGACCAAGTGCTGAAGCTGCGCCTTAGCGCCCAAAGCATACGAAGGCTGTTTTGGTTAAGCCTATTCGTGTTGTCCATGGATTTTAAGTCGTGGCGTGACAGTACACCAAGGTCGCGCACGAAAGGCGGTGGATGCAACGGTTGACCAACCACCGTGTAGCTTCGACTGTGCCCACAGTTACCCAGCCACATGAATTGCGACTTGACCGGGTTGATCGGAAGATTGACCTCTGAGGACCACTTGGAGAGGCGGTCGAGGTCCTGATGAAGCAGGTCATAATCATTGGGTGTTTGGATTACTCTCCACACCTTCAAGTCATCTGCGAACAACCCACAAGGTGATTGGAGTAGCTGAGGCACATCGTTTACATGGATGAGAAAGGAAATCAGCCCAAGTACAGTGCCTTGGGGTACGCCACGGCTCGATGGACACCACTCGGTGAACTGGTTGTCCACCTGGACCCTCCACTTTCGATCAACAAGGAAATTCCGGATCCATTGGTGCAGCGAGCCACCAACGCCGCACACCCTCAGCCTGTCGAGGAGCACTGCATGATTTACCTTGTCAAAAGCCCTACTGAAGTCAATGTAAATGACGTCGACCGATTTGCCTTGGTTCAGCGCCTGTAACCATTCATGCCTCGTCAACAGTAGGTTGATGATGTACAAGCGACCTTTCACGAGACCATGCTGTGTGGGCGTCAAGAGGCTTTTCGACTCGAGAAGCTGCAGAAGGCTCTTCTTCACGATCTTCTCGAGCGTCTTTGCCAAAACAGCGGTCAGGCAGATGGGCTGGTAGTTATCCACTTTGCTTGGGTTACCACCTTTCGGTATTGGCTTTACGACTGAGCATTTCCAGTCGCCCGGTAATATTCCATTGGATAGTGACCTGCTGAACAGCTCAGTTACAGAAAGCGAGATGATGGCCGATAGGGACTTGAGAATCAGTGGGTGGATTCCTTCTGGCCCAGCAGGCTTCGTCCCATCAAAACTTGATAGAAGCTTGCGTACACCTTCAATGTTGCAGTCTAGGCTATCTAGTTCAGCGGGAGCGGTACTCGTCGAATTCCTTACAGACACCTGGTCACTTGCAAATACGAAGGCGAAGTGCACCGCCATTGCGGACGCACGATCTGTGCTCGAGGTTAGAGGCTGTCAATCTGAGCCTTTCAACACTCGAACATTGCCTGCAGGCCTCAGGCACCGTCTTACGTAGGCGAAGATTCACTTAGGAGAAGCTTTTGCGGCGGTTGTAAACTGCTCTTCGAAGCTTCTGCGAATTTTTATTTTCGCTTTGTTGCAGAGATTTCGCTGTACCTTGTACGCCTTGTAGTCCTCATCAGAGCCAGATAACACAAATTTGTTCCATAGTCTGCGTCGTCTTCGGGCCATTTTGCTGTAGTCCTTGTCGAACCAATGTGGCTTGACTGGCCCAACTTTCCGATACTTGAGGGGTACAAATCGAGCGCACAACCATTTCACTCCCTCTTTAATGATAGTTCAACAAGTTTCAGTAGACGAATCCTCTGGTAAAGACCAGTCCATCTGGCTCGCTGCTCGAGTAAGGCCATTAAAGTCCGTCTTCCAATAGTTGTGGGCTGGCTCCAGCGGGGAAAATACGGCAGCGGCAGTTCCAAGCTGGCTATGATCATCGAGTGGTCACTCACTCCCAGAAGCTAAAAGACTTGAATATCATGCACATGTTGCTCGTAGCTGGTCAAAAGCAGGTCTAAGCACGATGGAGTCGCGCGCACAATTATGCGCGTCGGTTGGTTGATGTGCCGTGTGACCCCGGTTTCAAATATCAACTCCGTAAACTTCCTCTCGACTTCACGATAACCGGGGAGATGTCCAGCCTCAGGCCACTGTATTCGGGGTAACTTAAAATCGCTCATGACTAGGAACAGCTGACGACTCATGTGGTTGCGGACATGCGGCAACCAGTCCAAGCAGCGGCTCATTGGACTGCGATATATCACGCCTGCGAGCATTTTGCAACGTCTGAGGCGGGTCGAACACCATAACTGCTCACATGGACCATCAGCACTGCGGTAGGCGCTTACTAGTCGCCCACGCAAAGATGCCTTTGGGTAAAGCAGAACGCCACCGCGATTATTTGATGGTCTATCACAGCGGAAGCATGAGTAGCCGCTGATTTCCACTTCTTGGACGGTCACGCCGGAGTTTAACCATGTCTCAACAAGGCGTAATACCTCTGGTCGCTGTGAGGTTGCAAAGTAGTACAGTTCATCGAGATTGTTCATCAGACTGCAGACGTTATTAAAGGCTACTCACCGACCGCGGTAGGAACCGCTGGGCGCGCCTGAAGTATTAGAAACCTGTTGATCCGGATTCGCGGAGGAATCCGGGTAACTACCCGAATATTTGCAGTACGGAGATTTGTTTCTCCGTCTTCCGCGCGTCGCTTTAGTTCAGCCATCGCAGACTTGAGTTTCTCTCTGTCTGCTGGACGTGGACCTTTAGACCCTTCAGCCTATTAAGGCGGGACAATATTAACTTAGGACTTGTCTCCTCGACAAAAGTCACCCTCAGGTCGACTTTTGCTCTCGTTTCTCTTTCCTAGGCGAGCGATCTGTTTCACTTTGGGCCCGCCCTCATGCACGTCCAGCAGTCTATCAATCAGCGTTTGCAAAACTCGACATCACGTTCAGAGCGCACCGGAGGATTGGTATTATTTGATTCCGGTGTGTGAAAGACCATGAGGCTGCGGCGCGTCAGGTCGCTGAACATTGTTCTTGGTTTCTCTGGTATTTGCATTTTCCATTTGTTATCACCAATTTGCTTATTGCAAATCAGATTTTTAATGTCAACTGAAGAAATCGTAGGCCTTGAAGGCGAGCCTGCCAGAATGCTAGTACTTTGCTCCAGGGATAGATCCACTGTTGTACTAATCGCTGGCTGTTTCTCTGATTGTGATGTAGGACAAATCAAGCTGCGCGTTTTAGCGCACTTCGCTGTACTAATCCGCTTGTCAGGCTTTTCGGCTCCATTCTGTCCAAGTTTAGACTGACTTTGCTTACAAGTGGTCCTCAAAAAATCGCGTTGAATCCCTTGAATTACGCGGAATTGGTCCACAGACAGACCAGTGCACTAAATATGAAACTTTACGTTGCATAAACTGCATGTAATCTCATTTGCGCGATGTCCGAAGACTTTGGAACAAATGCAACAGGGTGACTGCTTTGACATTTCAAAAATAGGCACCAATCGGTGCGACTATATCAGCGTAGTGTAGAATCACAAATTATAATAAACTAGTACAGGTAGTTATGATGAGCTGAATCCAAATAACTAATGTGAGTGCATTACACCAATATTTATAGCAAAAACGACTTTAGCAATGAAAAGAACGAGATAAACTGACCTGACGAGAACACGATCAAAATACGACCAGGACGGAGGAGAATGAAGGCAGAGTAGAACGACAGTATTACTGCCGAAAAAGATTTAAATATATTACAGGATAATTCAGAAACACAAATAATACCGAATTAAACAAGTGAAGACAAAATTTACGATATATGACACAGAAAACCTGAAGAAACTGATCTGGGAGAGGAGTGATATATTTCCAAGCGCTGCGCTGATGATCATTAACTATTTAATTGACCCGTCGTCTCTTCGATGTTGAACCCGCGTAGTGACGCTGGTGTTTTGCTAAGCCAACTTGGCTCAAGTACTTACGACCGCTTGTCGCTTCCTCAACCGCCGTTTCTTTTTCGCATGCAGCAGTGCTTTCTCATGCACCTAAGCAACCGCCTTCTTGATATCCTGTCGTCATCTGCACGCATTCACCGCCACCGCCTCCCAACACCTGAAACCAACATAAGTTCGTGCTAAACTTACTTTGATCATGTCATTGGAACGTAACATTGGTTTTCACACATTCCTACACTAATTTGTCCATATAACAGTAGTTTCGGTATCCGGGTCGAATCCATATGACGAAAATACCCGAGCCACCTGAGGCGCGGAAACAGAAGTATGAAGACCACTGCAAACATGTCACTGCGTCGGAGCACTTCCGTCACTGCAACTCGGTCACCATAACCGATGCATAGAATACGACGCAGGCACTTTTGATGGAAGTGCTCCAGCTAACGAAGATACTTCCGGCACATCGACCCGGTTTTGTTGCCTCAGAGAGGAACGGACAGCACCATGGACTTGTATACCATCAGCTTCATCCCAACAGTAAGCTGTCGATTGTTCTACACACCTTTTTCCGGCTTTCCAAATGCGGCAGCCGTCTTTGATACGCGGATGCGCATCTCGCTCGTCCTCTGCAGGTCGGCTGATATTGCGTTGCCTAGGTAGCAAAATCCGGAGAGAGTTTCCATAACCTAGTGATCAATCTGGAATTGGCGAAGGCATAAAGTTTATATTTCTAATGAAAGTCCAAAAAGGCAAACAGTTTTGTTTGTAGCAATCACGCGCAAGACTGATCTACAGCAAGACAAATATTCTCATTCAAGTAAGAAAATCAGGGCCAAATGAGTGATGGGTTAAGAACTCTTTTCTAGTAAACTCTCATCGGACCCAAACGTATTCATAGCATAGCTTAGAAGATGTTAGCGCGAAATTGAGCTGGGAAATGGATTACCGGGTTGTTGGAAAAGTCCACTCCATGTCTCATGGTAACGCTGCAGATGGTAGGTAAAGTAAAATGTGTATGGGTATTACATAGGAACCAGACTTCACAACATAACCAGCTTGGTTGTTAACCGAACTGTTAAGTGTCATTGTCCGTTGGCCAAGGTGGTTGTAACAGACGGACCTATCGCTTTTACACGCAAAGTTCGGGCACCAAATGGCGGATGTATATAGCTTCAGCAGTAGACTGGAGCTGTTTGCAGAAACCTTGTGTGATGCGCTCAAGCAAGGAGTATAGGACTTTCAAGTCATCTTTAGAGGCTGTGTGTCCAAAATCAAGGAGGTGGGACAGAATAGAGCTGTTTGAACATCTCATCTCGCCTTTGTAGAACAAGGGCGGTATGTGCTCACGAATCATCTGAGATAGGCGCCTCGTAGTGCGACCCAATTAGAGTACACCACAGGAGCACGAGTACCCATAAACGAGCATCGAAAGGGGCAACGAGGGCAGTCCATCCTTCAAAGATTTTGCAAGTAACTGCTTGTTGTAGTAAGCAATCCTTAAACGAACCGCAAAATAAGTATTCTCAAAAGCACCTTTCCAGCGTCCACATAGGGTATCAACATCAGAATCGCCCTTAAATGGCAAGTAGATGAACAGCTCTTTTTTGGGAGCAATGCTGTTAGGTGGCTTAGGTTTCGCACCTTCAGATGTTTCGCGATAAATGCATGCGGATAACCATTTTCTCTCAGGGTGTCGCTGATTCGCTGCAATTGTTTGTTGACGGTATCCGGCGTAAATACTTTGCGTCCTGAAGGTGAGAGATTGAACCAAACTCATATTGTACCGTACCGGCATTGCGCTGTAGAAGTTCGTGCATAGCCCAGTTCCTGTATGCTTTCTATACACCATTCGGCTGATGGATCCTTCAGTTACCGATAACATCAACATCCATAAAAAGTAGTCGGTATACAAATGCATGCTGGCAAGTAAAGTGAAGATTCGCGTGAGCCTCATTAAAAGCTTTAAGTAACCGCGCTGCATGCTTTTCCGATTTGCAAAATACGAAAGTGTCATCAACATAACGTACATACATTTCGGTCTCGCCAATGTGCGTTCTGAGTGGGACGTGTTCCAATTTGAATTTGAAGATATTGCCCAACATGGGCCCCAAAGGAGATCCCATGGTCACTCCATCAGTTTGGCGGTACATTTGCGTATTGAAGGTAAACTGAACGTTTAGCGTGCACTGAAGTAATACGACTTTGAGCAAAGTTTCCGGAAAAATCGCGTAAATTGACAGCTGTCGGGTCAGCTCGCACAAGTACTCCCTCGTTTCGAGCAGCGTAATGTTTATGAACAGCTACTGGGAGTTAAAGGATATCATCCTTTTGTCAGCAAAGTTAAGTTTGGTTATTGTTCTCAATAAATTCAAAAGTATCTGTCACACAGCAAGTGCAGACCATCTTCACCATCCGTTGGGCCAACAAATGCTGGGAAAAGCCACCATGTCCAGGATTGGACGCATTGGGGCGTCTTCCCTGTGAACTTTAGGAGGACCATATAAGCTCGGGAGGTGTCCACCTGAAGACTTCAGCTTTTCGAATTCTTTCTTCGTGCTAAGGTTTGCCTGCAAGGTTTTGCTTGTGTTGATGGTTAGCTCGAGCAGCGGCCAAGACACAACCTTGCTTCACACCAGAGACAACATCAAAAGCATTCGATGTTTAGCCACAGAGCCGTACCCTCGACCGCATACCACTATGCAGGCATCCAAACAAACCTACAAACTTGGACAGCCAAACTTACTCAACACTGGGCATAGTGTTTCGCGGTTCGCAGTGTCAAGCCTCTTGGAGAAATCTACAAACAAAGACTACAATGGCTAGTGTCGCTCCCTGTATTTCTGCCGCGACTGACGAGCCGCAAACACCATATCTATGGTGCTGCGACCCGAGCGGGATCCGCATTGCTCTTCCGCCACGTGCGGTTCAGCGACCAGAGTGACGAGGCGGTTTAACAGGATTAGTGCCATCACTTTCCCCAAACAACTCAGCAAGTTGATGTCATGATAATTCGTACAACCTTTGACCTTGTACAGGAGCAGCACAAGAGCAATCTGCAGCTCGGCCGGCACCTCTTTTTCAAATCCCACGCTTTGCACCAAATGGTGCAGTGCATTTACCAACTCGGGTCCGCTAGGTTTCAACACTTCAGGTGGTATCCCGTCGGCGCCTTCTCACTTGACGTTTCGCAGCTGAGCAAGTGCACTCTGTTTAGCATGCAATGTTGGCGTGAATGCATGATACATTGCACCTCTGCTTGTTACATCCCATTCAAAATAGCCCAGTCAATCTCTGAACGGGAGTTCAAGAGAGAGTCAAAGTGATTTCGCCAAATCTGCATTATGTCTACAGTCTGTGTGCGGGCACTGCCTGAACTACCATCGATTAGCGTCCTCAGCAACTCCAACCTAGGTCCATACACCGCCTTCAAGGAGTCAAAGAATTCCTTATGTTGGCTGCGTCTGGCGTTGCATTCCATCCACTTCGCCTTCTCTGTCCATCACGCATTCTTAATGCAACGGAACTTTCGAGTCGAACGCCGTCGAAGTTTGCGCAAATCACTTTTCCACTCTGCATCTGCAATCACCCACATGCGCAGCGGGTGCTATATTCTTCCCTGATACCAATGCACTAATGGTCGCACTTTTGTCATCCAACAAATCGGGCCACTTGTATTTTACGAGCATGATGTTTTTCTCGGCAGCAGCGGTCACCTGTTCATGGATGTATTGCTACAAGTCGCTCACTGATGCCATCCTGTCGACGTAAACAAGGCGGGTTGTCATCACCTTGTCCTAGTCCATTCTCTTCCCAACAGTACCTAGGGAACGAAAGTTAAAGTTGCGCTTCCGGTTCACAGCGGATGAGAAATACATAGATTTATGAAAATGTATGCATACTTTGGGCCTCAGCAACTTGTGATCAGGGACACACTCAGTTCCATGAGGTACACTTGTCACGCGCACTTCATGCGTGTCACGCTGGGTTACTAGGACAGTCGAGTAGGTGAGCATAACCACTGTGTGAGCGCGCCTAAATAGCTATAGCACTCGCACCCAATGCAAACCGAGTGTTAGTGCTCGTCAGCTCGTGAGGGGCCCACATTGAGAGCAGCCGGCCACCGTTCCCATTGGCTGGGCTAATGCCGTACAGACCGATTACGTCTGCCCACACCGCGGCATCACGCCGAAAGCGTGCGTTGAAATCACCCAGTATGAATAGCGGTATAGACCTCATCACGGAAGACAACCAAGTTTAAAACTCATCCCTCGAGTCATCAGGATAACACACGGTGGAAACATACGTGGTAATAAAAGTGGCAAATTTATCTCTCCCAAGTTGTAGACGGAGAATCATCAGTCATGCGCTGATGCCAGTGGCTGCGCCACCAGCAAGCCGTTTAAGCAGTCGGATAGTGTAAATCCGACCCCGTGTTTACCCGGTGCTGTGGTGGCGTCTTCCACTCAGTAGAACGGGAACCAGCACCAGCGTCATGCAGCTTGCCTTCTTCAGCGAGCCCAGTCCCACTGAGTGCGGTGCGAGTTCCATCGGGAACAAGGCAGTGCGTCGAGCAGGACGCTCACTTGAGTTCCTGTCGGGTAGTGTGCGCACTTTCCAGCACCCGATATTGTGCACTTTGTTAGGAGACAACCAATTGCGGTGTCGGACAATCGTATGTGTGGTGACGACTTGGACTGGAGGAAGTAGAAGGTTAGGTGAAACGGCGACGGGAAGAGTATGTGCAGAGAAAGAAGAGAGAAGGGAGATGCCAGCAGTAGCATATTTTCGCTTATCCACCAAGCTGTACGCAGCAGCTAAGGTGACCTTTTTCCTAGTGCCATTGCGCGACGGCCGATGCAGCATGAGCTTATTAGACTTGGCGTTATTCCTTTTTGAGGATTGGACTAGGATACTACCAGGTCGTCCACACCTGAACGACAGAAGGACTCGAGTCCTTAGCCAAAGCGTTTGATAGAATTTACGCCCGAAAGTCAGCGGATCGTGCGCCATGTGTCAGTGAACCGACTTACGCGGAATTGTGTCCTTCATCTTAGCTAGAAGAAGGGTGTAATGCAACTCCCACTCAGCGGTCGTCAGGAGTAGGCGTCCAAAGCATGAGCCTATGACACAAGGTTGACAGCAGAGGGCAGACCAGCTTTCAGGATCTCACCGGCAAAAGGTTCAGCACGCCATGGGCTCTATCGCCACAATATATATATATATATATATATATATATATATATATATATATGTCCGTGCTGAGGCTGATTCATTCATGATGTTACTTCACCGCAGTTAGGTTAAACCAACATACACTTAAACAAGGTTTTTAATGTGGATAAATTCATTCCACTTTATTTGGTTTGTTCTGCGTACCTGATAATCATCTAAGTTAAACACCTCGTTCATGTTAATTGTGGCAAACTTGCGTAACTTTATCGCGTAGTAATTTTTAAATAACTTTCGGACATTTTGTGCGTATCGCGGATTCGCTTATAACCAGTTCACTCCAAACGCTCATTTAACGAGTATTTATGTCGTCATATACTTTTACTTTAATCCATATATTTTATTTGATACCGACATTTCGAATGATTGGCTGTCGTTTGACATCCCAGGTGTGGCTGCACTTGATGTGTATATTGACAAGGCGCCTACCTGTCTATTACCCACTACCTCGCCCATACTGGCTTTAGGATACAGTTGGTCGTTGATAGAGGAGACGAGGTGCGCTGTCCTTGTGGTCGTGAAAGACTCGAAGAGTGATTTCATGCACTCAGTGTGGAGTGGACTACGGTCCATCCACCGCCTTGTGTGTGTTTGATTCCCCAAATACAGCGTGCTTGTTTTTGCCTGTGAAGGAGTGTGGGCCGGCTCCGTTGATGAAACCTGGCTCCCATCCACATGCCTCCCAGTCTTATTCCTTCGGGTTTACACTGGATATGGGGTATGTGGATGGAGCTGTGGGTGATGCACTACAAGCCACTAGTGGTCCCTCTGTAGGCGCATGTGTCCTGTGGTTGACCACAATGACACGCAAATCCAAAGCCAGTTGCCGCGGGATTGCCTATGGTGCGTTGAGGCTGGCGATGGCTAGATCCTGACAGATGGTCTGCCCACTGCTGCTACTGTTGCGCCATTTGCTCATGTGCTAGACGCCTCCTCGTGGCAACCGCTGGGTGGGAGTTGGGTTATGCCCTTCTTCCTGCTAACATCCAGGACACCAAACTGCATGAGTCAGTGAACTTATCATGTGCTACACTCGCTGCCTTTCGGCGATACATTTAAACGAAGGCTCCGGCTGAGAACCCGAGTCGTTCTCCTGTCTGATGTGGGCACACTGCTAATATCCTAGTCCATCCCCTTCGGAGGTTAGGAAGTGGTCCATGGCCCTCTTCCCTTAAAACCTAGCCATGGGAGACAACAGGTCTACGGGTTATAAGCTCACAGCTCCATTGTCGTAGAGCACGAGCGCCACACCTTGTGTCTGACGGTGGAAGAGCACCACCGGGTGTTCAGTGGTTTGCTACTGCCCGCCTCAACCCAGGCAGCCCCTGGTCAAATTGGTGCAAACGCACCAAAACCCACCTGCGTCTGGCCGTGGTCGCAGGTGCGTATCCTACTACGGTCGCAAAACATATACGAATCCTTCCAGTCCATCAAAGGTTGCGTATAACGGTCGTCAAGCACACCCCAATCTGTCTCTGTAATCACATTCCCGAGCTGGATCTGCTCCCCACTGCCTTGTGGGTCAGGCTATTGAGCCAAAGGCTCCGGGCGTAGTCCCTCAAGCAAATCTCCGAAGCACAACGACCACCTCGCGTGCGATTGTCCGCCAATGCGATCGTATGCGTGCGCGCAAAGCACTCAGCATCGGGTGCTGTGACGTGTGCATATTACTGGACCGGAACTCCAGTGAGCACCCCGAGCGACGCACTTCACTGGTCGCGGTGGAAATGTTTCGCTACAACGTCGATATTGTGGCGCTCACTGAGACCCGCCTCGGTGAGCAAGGTAAGTTGGATGAAGCAGGTGCTGGCTACACTTTCTAATGGACGGGAAACGCCACCTCAGCATCCCGTGAAGATGGGGTCGGATTTGCAATATCCGACCGCCTCCATGGCCAGCTGGTGGGTGAACCAACAGGCATCAGCGCGCGACTGATGACTGTTCACCTACTACTCGGAAGAGGTAAGTTTGCCACTTTTATAAGCACGTCCAATCCGACCATGTGCTATCCTGATGACTCGCGTGATTAATTCTACACTCAGCGATCCTCCGTGATACGGTCTGTGCCGAGGAGCGACCGACTATTTCTGCTGGGTGATTCCAACGCGCGCGTTAGGCGTGATACCTTGGTGTGAACGGATGTTAGCGGTCCGCATGGCATTGGTTCAGCGAATGCGGACGGTGACAGGCTGCTCTCGCTGTGTGCCACTCACGGCCTGACGACCACGAACACTCGGTTTACACTGAGTGCGAGTGTTATAGTAACTTGAACGCGCCCACGGAGTGGTCACGCCCACGGAGTGGTCACGCCCACCTGCTCGACTATGTCATCGTACGTCAGCGTGATATGCGTGAAGTGCGCACGACACGTGTACTGCGTGGAGCTGAGTGTGGCACTGATCACAAATTGGTGCGGACCAAAGTGTACAAATATTTTTGTAAACCTATGTATTGCACTTCCGACTTGAATCTGCATATAGTTAACATTCTCTCCCTCGGTACTCTGGCGAAGCGCATTGAGATGGAGAAGATGATGGTTGCACGCCTGTGTGATATGGACTGCATAGCCACAGTGGGCGACCTGTGGCACCACCTTCGCGACCAGGTGACAGCTGCTGCCGAGGAGACCATCGGACGCGCAAACAGCAAACGGCCTGGTTGATTTGATGAGAATAATGCGGCGATTGTCGCATTGGTGTCGGAGAAGAATGCAGCATTTGCTGCCCTTGTGACAGACCCTAGTAACTTGGGGCAGAAGAGAAGGTTTGGACGAATTCGACGGCGATTGACCCGAGAGCTTCGTCGCATTAAAAATGCATGGTGGACGGAGAAAGCGAAGCAGATGGAATACTACGCCGAACGCCGCCAACACAAAGCATTCTTTGACTCCTTGAAGGCGCTGTATGGACCGAGATTGGATCCGCTGAGGACGTTAATCGATGCTATTTCAGGCGCTACCTGCACACAGACTGCAGACATAATGCAGATCTGGCGAAATCACTTTGACTGTCTTTTGAAGAATCGTGCAGAGATTGACTGGCCTAATTTGAACGGTCTGAAGGAGCATGATGTGAAGGCGAGGTTGGCGTACACGCCGACACTGGATGAGAAGCAGGGAGCACTTGCGAAACGCAACCACTCCGGTGTCGACGGGATCCCGCCTGAACTATTGAAACACGGCGGACCCACGTTGGTGACTGCGCTGCACCACTTGGTACAACGTGTATGGATTGAGAAGGAGGTGCCTCCTGAGCTGAAGGATGCCCTTGTGCTACCACTTTACAAGGGCAAAGGTAGCAAGCAATGTTGAACGAATTATCGTGGCATCAACTTGCCGAGTTGTGTGGACAAGGTGATTGCCCGAATCCTGCTCAACCGCTTCGTCAGTCAGGTTGTGGAACCTAACTTGACGGAAGAGCAGTGTGGATTCCGTTCGGATCGCCGAACTATTGATATGACATTTGCGGCTGGTCAATTGCAAGAGAAGTGCAGAGAGCGACACCAACCGTTATACACGCTTTTTGTTGATTTCAGCAAAGCATTTGATACGGCGAGTCGCAAGGCATTGTGGCTGGTGTTGTGTAACGTAGGTTGCCCGCGCAAGTTTGTAAGTTTGCTTAAATGTCTGCACAGTGGTGTGTGGGCGACGGTGCAGCTGAGTGGAGAGACCTCGGATGACTTGGCAGTTATCTCTGTTATGAAGCAATGCTATGTCTTAGCTCCTGCCCTGTTCAATATTTATCTTAATGCAGTAATGTCTTGTGATTTTGATGCGACTTGTGCTTACGGTATTCGTGTGGAGCACCGTATTGATGGTGGATTGCTGAACATCCGTCGTTTCGGTGCGAGAACTCTAGTCTGTGAGACAACTATCCGTATGTTGCTGTTTGCTGACGACTGCGCGTTGTTTTCACACAGCGCGGATGAGTTGCAGCACATGACTAGTGCTCTGGCTTCGACAGCGGCCAGATTCGGACTCACCATCAACACAAGCAAAACTGTCTGTCTCTTGCAGCCTTCACTGGAGGTGCAATCTTCAATATTGCCGCGAATCAGCATTGGTGCTGAAGTATTGGAAACCACCTCCCGTTTCAGCTACCTTGGGAGTGTGATGTCGACTGATCAACAGCTACACGTTGAGTTGCGTGATCGCGTGTCGAAGACAGCAGCGGCATTCGGGAAGCTTGAGTACCGAGTGTGGAACAACCATCAGCTTACCATTGGCACGAAGCTGATGGTGTACAAATCCATGGTACTGTCCGTTCTTCTAAACGGCAGTGAAACGTGGACGGTGTACCGGCGGGATGTGCGATATCTCGAGCGGTTCCATCAACAGTGTTTGCGACGAATTTTGCGCAATGGTTGTGGCGATAGAGTTGCAGACACGGAAGTTTTGCGTCGAAGTGGGATGTATGCAGTAGACTGCATACTGTTGCTGTAACACCTGAGGTGGCTCGGTCATGTGAGCCGTATGGATTCGACGCGGATACCGAAACAACTAGTATATGGTCAGCTGAGTATTGGGAAGCGGCATGTGGGGAAACCGAAGCTTCGTTATCAGGAGATGATCAAAATGAGCCTCTCACGTTCTAACCTTGATTGCAGGTCATGGGAAGCGAAAGCGGGTGATTGGCGTGCATGGCGCGAGCTCAGCACGAAGGCAATTGTCGAGGTGCAGGAGAAAGCCCTCGTACATGCGGAGAAGAAGCGGCAAGTGCGGAATCGGCAGACGCCGATGGGTTGTATTCCAACGACTTCGAGTGCATGGTGCTGTAGAACATGCGGTCGCGAGTGCCTGAGTCAGGCAGGCCTAGTGAGCCATGAGCCAGGCCACTCGGGGCCAACATCGAAACGACGACGGGTCCTGCTGAGAACGTAGGCAGAACCGGCGTAGCGTTTGTAGGTACGCTGCATTCGATTTACTAACCGCTTGCTTGCGTGCTGGGTCTCTTTATTTCAGGTGGTTGGTTTGCTATATTGTCTCATTATTGTCTACGTGAACAACCTTCCTTTTACTTGCACACATGGCTCAACTTATTTGTAGTTAACTTGGATAAAATTTTCCAGTTTGTGGCAATGTCTTAAAATATATTTTCTGCCTTCTTGAACCTACAGCGGATTATTTGGCAGCCAATTTATTTCAAATGCCAATTTATTGAAGAGCTATGTCGGCATATCAGTACGCATCATTCAAGTTATTTTTTGTTATTGTCCTTTCAATTGATTGGTTGTGGCTTGATTTCCCCGGTGTGGCTACGTTTTATGTACATGTTGATGTTGTGTCGCCATTACCGCCTTCACCCCACGACCGCAAGAAGAAGTCCAACGACCAGCCGGAAAGAGATTTGTGTACAGGAAACCACATTTGCTTAAATAGTTTTGAAGGCAAAGAGAAGAGACGCTATTAAATTACACTTGAGACAACGAAAAGTTGGAAAACGTCAAATGCAACGGGCGAATAAGCAACCGTGTACTAAAGAGCGAATCAAATATATCCCTAACGAAAGTATCATGGGACCCTAAGCGTAAAGCGAACATCCATTTACAGTGACAGGCCCCGGCTAATCAGAATAACGAAATGTAGTGTTTAAACGAAGGTCACGAAACCAAGAAGAATAATAAGTGCGGACCCATAGATTAAAAACTAGTACAATAATTGTGTGATAACTTAATATTCTTTTAACCTAACCAAGTAGGACATTAATGCGAGAAAAACCAATGAAATGTGTTCTTGCAACTGGCACTGTTGAAGATGACACGGAGATGAACATCCATTAACAATGACTTGTGTGTACCATTCAGGTTAACACAGTGGAGTGTTTAAGCAACAGTCAAGAAGTAGAAAAGAGCAAGACTAAAGAATGGCTGTTGACCTCGTTCACAAAAATGAATGTCAAATAGCTATTCTCCTAACAGTTGACAAGGTGTCTACCTGTCTATTATCCACTACATCGCTCATACTGGATCCAGGAGACAGTTGATCGTTGCTGAGGACGGGGTGCGCTGTCCTTGTGGTCGTGCTAGGCTCGAAGAGGGATTTCATGCACTCAGTGTGGAGCGGACTACGGTCCATCCACCGCATTGTGTGCGTTTGATTCCCCAAATACAGCGTGCTTGTTTTTGCCTGTGAAAGAGTGTGGGCCGGCTCCGTTGATGAAACCTGGCTCCCATCCACATGCCTCCCAGTCTTATTCCTTCGGGTTTACACTGGATATGGGGTATGTGGATGGAGCTGTGGGTGATGCAGCGCAAACCACCCATGGTCCCTCTGTAGGCGCAGGCGTCCTGTGGTTGGCCACCGTGACAAGCAAATCATCCAAAGGCATATCCGGTAGCAAAAGTCGACTAAGAACACCAGCGGTCGGTCAGAGATATATTGACTTCGGTTTGTGTAATCGGATACGATGAGGAACCAGCGGATCAATCTTGGCGACGCCATTAGTTGAATTCCTTTTTTTGTTCCCCAGGAACGAAATAAGGGGCCTATGGTCTGTGTGAATCACGAACTTCTGGCCGAGCAAATACTGGTGGAGTCGGTTGCTACCGAAGATAACGGTAGGTGCCTCGTAATCGAGCTGAGCGTAGTTCCTTCGGCTGCAGTTAAAGTTCGTGCAACATGAGCAACAAGTCCCTACGAACCATCAGGTAGTCTGCGTAGCAAAACTACCTCAAGGCTGTGAGGAGAAACAGCACAGGAGAGGACCATCGTTTTCCCTGGATCATGATGTCCAAACATATCAGCTGATGCCCAGAGTTTCACTACTGCGTTGAAAGCACGCTCGTGAACCGTGTTCCATTTCCATGGTGAGGAGGTGGATGCAAATGAGTGGATGCTGACCGGATGGACCGAGAGAGTTGTGTGACTGCCCGTAGGGAAGTTCATAGTTCACTCATTGTGGGGAGCTTGGACTTTAAGCAACCACCTTGTTTTTCTTCTAAAAGACAACCCGGCACTTGACAGTTTATGTCCAAGGTATTGTACACTTGAGACCAGAAACTCACACCTCCTTTTTCAGTATCAGCCCAGGGTCTGATAGCGTTTTAAGAACTACATCTAACGTGCGCAAATGTTCAGCAGTGGTTTGCCCTGTTATCAGGAAATCATCCAGGTAGGCACATGTATTTGGTATGTTTTTCACTAGTGAGTCAATAATCAGTTAAAATATGGCCGGTGCCAAGCTTATTCCATGCGACATATCTTTGTGGCGGAAAACCCAATAGGAGTGCTTGTGGTTGTGTAAGCCCACGACTTTTCGTCGAGTTTAATTTTTGGTACACATTGCTCAGGTCCGGTTTTGTACAAAAAGCACCATCAGGGAGTAACGCGTAGATACCTTCTATCCTTGGAGGCGGGTATCAGTCAGGCCGTTGTGTTCGGTAGGTCGTAATTTTGTAGTCCACAGATTCTTATAGTCCTGTCATTTGTTGTATGGGTACAATGGGTGTTTCCCAGTCTCAGTATTGAACGGGTTCAATGGTACCTTCTTCCGGATTAGTTTTGCTTCGACTTTGTTCCGAAGTGCGTAGGGCACAGTGCGCGCTTTCCAAAATGTTGGCCTTGGGTTTGGTTTAAGCATCAAATCTGCACTGTAATTCCCCAACCTCCTAGGCGTTGTTGGGTCAAACAAGACTGCGTGCCTCGACAAAAACAGATATTTGCAGGTAATCTTCAACTGATTTGACGTTCGACATAGTGTTAGGCAGACGTTTGATCCCTTCGCAACGAAGTATGTTTGAACCTGACCCACCAGTTACATCCACACACATATGGCCAGTAGAACTGCAATAAGAGATACGCGCAACAATAGTTCCGATGACATTTGCCGTCTGCCCGGTGCAAGATCGCAGTTGTATTTTGGGTGGTTCCAGTTTTGGCAGCATCGTTAAGGCATCCGATCATATCAACGTACCTGCCGAACCAGTATCAATTGCGAAAGCTACAGGTTAACTGTTTACTTGGAGATACAACGAATGGTTCTTCCGCCGACACATTGCGAGTAAAAACCGTTGTGGAGTTGGTCCAGTTCCCATTCAACTCCTCAGCCACGTGATTCGCCGTTTCAGGTTTAAGTCCAGTGAGGGCATTCCGTTGGGAAAGCATGCTTTTTGAATGTGGCCCTTCTTTCTACAAAATTTACATAATGAATACAAGTGCTGACAGTCCCTCGGACTCGAGTCACGCTCATCACAACGAGAACAACGGAAACCTCTGTGTTGTGTGATGGGAGACAATCTACGGTCACGGCTGGTCTGGGAAACTCCGTTAAGATACTATGATAAAGCCTGGTCCGTCGAGGAAAATGTCGCGAGGTCCCGAACGAGGTTGGCCTATTGCCGTCGCAAGCTTTCTCCCAAGTCACGAGCGTTTCGTCTCATGACAGCAACCACTCTTGCCCCTTTGCACCAATGATACCAACAATTACTGCCTACACGAACATTGATACTTCAGAATGAATTGACCGGATTCTATTTTATGCACAATGGGGGAGGGCCGTAAGAAGAAGAGGAATCTAATCGTTCACAGATACATTCGGATTTTGCCTCATGGTGTTACACCTGTGTCTCGCCTTGAGCACCTTACTGTTCACCCTACAGTTGCTCCAGAGATGGTGGCGCAGAATTTTGATTTTTGCAGCACCATCAATGTTGTCGTTACAGCTGAGTAGAAAAAGTATGTCAATGTAGTTTATAAAAGTGGTTTTCCAATGCATCCATTGTTGTGCGTTAGATCTCTCATTTGAGAAGTTCCAAAATGCTAGTGCCGAAATCGTGTTAGTCAATCGTCAAATTAACTCCGTCGTCAATTGGTTACGCTGGAGTAAAATCGGAAAGAAGTATGGAGCAAGTGAAGTATATCGTAAGACCAATTAGTCCTGCATGTGCACAAGCGTTCGGTGGGTACACACATATACACATACACACGTATATATATATATATATATATATATATATATATATATATGCTGGCTAGTTTGCTCATTACGTCAATCTTGTTGGTAACAGTTATCGGCTTTACGTGGAGTATGGAGGCATATCTACAATACGCGTTACCGAGCATGGTCGGTTATTGTTGCTTGTGTATACGTAAGCACTCAAACTTGTACGCTCATGTCCTTGGACTCGCACCTTCACCTTGCGTTTCGATAGTGTAGCAAGGTCGCAGGGGGCTGGTGCAGACTAGGAAACACGTTGGAATACAACTTGTTTCTGGCGGACAACTGTTGTCGTTTGGCTGAAGGGAGGTGCATCGTTTCACAACGGGGATAGCTTTGTGCACGTTTGTGTGTGTACTCGCATAACAACGTGGTGGTCATATTGGGTTGACCCGACAGTGTGCTTCATGCTCTGTCCGTCCTTTCATCAATACAAAAAGCACGCCTTGAATAACCCAATCGGACTGGATGATTGGATGGATGGCATTTCCGGACGCTATCAGGAGAGTCGTAAATTGCAAGTGTTCTTCACCCTCTGTTATCCCTTGTGCACAATATCGACAGTCAAGAATTCTAACCGGCTGTAAACGCCACACGTGATCATGAATGTTTGTCAGCCAAATTTGGTGTGCCCTTCTGCACCTTGCCTCATGGCATTGGCGTCAGTCTCTACTTGAGCGAGCAATCATGAAAATTTGCGCGTTGGTGTATATATGAGTGTGCGGCTTGCTAGCGGTTGCTTATCCAACATAAGCGAAAGCGATAGTGATCACAACCAACTAGCCCGTTGGCCCAATTCTGGCCAGAGGGGACTTGGCGCCACATCGCGAAGCCCAGCACCAGCATGTCGTCCGCGCACACCGCGCGGTATTTTATGGGCGTGATGGCTGGATCTCAGTCGAGCGACCAAAACCGAGCTCCGGCCTAACAATGCGACGCGCGTACCCTATCCATGTGCGTGCACAAAAGTATGCACGCGGATAACGAGCTACGATGCCGGTGTGAGAACCACCAAGTTGGCCGATGTTTCGATAGATCATCGCACACGAACCGCGACAGATACCGGCCTACTTAGTGCTCGATGCTGTGCGAACAAGTTGGCTTGCTGGGGGTGTGTGAGAACCGGCAACCACGGATAAAGAATGTCGATGCACAAAAAATAAAAGTGGCCCAATTTTCCCACGATAGTCGATTACCCGTTTTGGGTCTTCGAACAAGTCATCTTTTCTCACTTACCGTGGGACAGTTTGAGAGCACTTCTATGCAGTGAATGGACAAACGTAAAATAGCTTGATACTGAAGCACTCAGTAACCCACCCACAGACACATGCTCAACTGTATCGGTTTGACCGCCTGCCCAACCCAGATTATATGAATATGGGCTTCAACATGGTATATATATATATATATATATATATATATATATATATATATATATAGAGAGAGAGAGAGAGAGAGAGAGAGAGAGGGAGAGAGAGAACCCGACGCAACGCGAGCATGCCGTTCATTGGGATGACGCTAGTGTACTTGGTGGAGGGCCTTGAACACTACAGTCTTGCACATTTTCACTCTACTTCCATGGTGTTGCTTTGTCTCTGCTTTCTGTTGGGCATCTTCATCTATCCCATATTGTTGATAGTTGCATGTGTGCCCTACGCCCTGCATCCGTAGTGAGCAATGATTTCCCCTATTCCATCAAGTGTGTTCGTTCTCCCCACACTGCCTACTGCTAGCTTGCCGCAATTTGTGCACGTAAATTTTTGCGGCGCATCGATTAACTAGAGTACCAACGAGTTCTGGGACGCGGCGTTGCTTGTTCCTGCGCCACTACTTTAGGGCTGTTAGAAGTAGGGGTTCTGCTCCGAAGAGGTACATGAAATAGCATTGGTTTGTCAAGATGTTCTACACAATAATGACACTCACACTCCGGTGGCTGAGTGTAAACCTATGCATGTACATCACACTGTCTGTTGATTCTTCTTTAGACAACATTGAATTCAGCCTTTTGGAGTCGCAGCAGAGGTATACCAAAAACATGCATGCAACTGGCAAATGAAACGTGCCTCATCTAGGTGCTCTGTAAAAGAATCAACCATAACCAATCGGAAATTGTTGGCGGAAGAAGCGCAGGTCATTGCTGTGTACGTCAACCGCAAACAGCTATGTTTGCTTCCACCGTTACTCTGCGCCGCATTCTGAACGCGTGTGTCCTGACGTCTCATCAAGACATCGCTCACGTTTTTACACATCGCCGTTTCTTCTGACCAGGTTCCTTTGTCCTACTTTATCCATTCTTTGGATGCAGGGACCGAAACTTCTTGATTTGCAAATGTTGCTTGTTTGTTGAAGTTAGCATTTCGTGCTATCACGTGCCCATCTGCTTGCCTGTACTTTGTACAATCAATTGCTGAGAAATACGCTTATCATCCTAGTAACCCGATCAGAATTCCAGTAAACGAGCTGAGTATCCGCTACAGCGCAATTGTGAGAGGCATACTCATGAAATGTACTACGGGTCAGGTATAATATCTGCAAGGTCAAATATGTAGACGAAATAACATTTTGCGAAAACATTACGATGTTTTTCAGGACCATCACACCATTGTGATACTGTCGTTTATTGAACATTTGTAGTTTGTTTGGCACAAATCGGAAATGTGATACGAATAAAGAATGGGCACCACCGATCGGGGTCACATGATCATTTGGCGTATGCGCCACCAATAATCGTTGGAATTTCTTTAGTGCATTATTTTCAAGCAGTGCTCGCTGCCATCAGAGCATCTCAAGCGATAAACTCTGCCGCCAACTACTAGGGAGTAGTATGTGTAGAAACGAGATGCAAGGAAATCAGGGAATCCTGGATCGCCATAGACGAAGGATGCGTAATGGAAAAATCCACCTCCGCCCATATGTTATGAGTGATGAGCCGCAGCAGAACGGCGAGTTCGAAAGGTACCACGAGGGAAATGCGCAAATCGGGCCTGAGTTTCCGTGTCCGAACTGTTATATCTAGACTTTGGTTCTCCAGCAGAAGAGTCGCTAGAACCGCGTCGAGACCTCAGCGACTTGAAGTGGACGAACTGCGCTTTCTGAGAAGATACTTGTGCGCAGCGTAGTATGGATTCGGGGGTGGCGGGGCACACGTCCGCCTCTCAGGCGCCCATGGAACGTGAGGTTTCAGCTGGAAACGGAGGATGGTAACTGTTCGAAAGGCCGTCGCAAACAGGACTACTGACTATGTAACGGAAAGAGAACGCGTTCCAAATAATGCCAACTTGCCTGCATTTTAGTTGTATTACTGGTCTTTTGTTCCTGGTCTTAAGCCATCTACCTAGCCATCCAACGTCAGTAACTTCATTTGGCGTTTTTACTCCGATGACCTCGGAGCCGGCTGTGCGTAGACCCTACGGATAGCCACTGCAGTGCATCTGTCAATCGAATCCACCTGTCTCTCGTACCCGTCTATCGGCAATTACCGAGATGATGGAAGTGATGGACTGACTTCGATGGCACCGGCAATGTCTGACTAACGCTCCCCATCCCCTATAGCGTGCACAAACGGTTAGTCTAACGACTGTAAAATGGATTAGCGATTGGCATGCGTTTCGCTGCCATTCCATTCGGTGAATGGAAACGAGGGATAATTGAAAGGCGGCCAGAGAGTGATTGATTCCACTCCCCCAGGCAGTGTCACTCATTCGCATCAGCTGACGTCCCCACAACGTTTGTTGAATTGCTCGAGGAATGGGACCGGAAGCTCGCAAATTACTCCAAAACAGACTACACCAAAAGCAACGTAGCATGATGTGTTACAGTCAGTTGGAAAGAGTATGCTGGCTTTCCCTTTGAGTTGCATATACTTGTACTATGAAACGGTGACGAAGACTGTACCAGTGAAGGTGGAGGGCAGACTGTGGCCACGCACTTAGGAAATAATAAGGTTCATGTTGAGCACCAGAGGACGTAACAGAGCCACTCTAGAGGCGTAACGCGACCTCAAAGTTAAATATTCACCCATGTAGACATATTAGTTCACCGTTGAGGCCACAATGTTGAAGTGTTCAGGACTGAAAAACTATACAAAAACGAATGCAATGTTTGAGCCATGTATTACCTTACCGTGGGCTGAATGCCTCAACAAATCTCCGGATGGCCGATGTAGCATCTGTATCAGACTTGTTTTCAAGGCTTATCCCCGTTGGCAGTTCCATGGGAAAGAGAAAATCACGCGAAGTTTACACTGTGTGTTTAATAGTACCGTATTCGAACAACGGAGCGAAACAGATCCAGTTAGACTGCTTCCACCGGGGGGGGGGCTAGAGACTAAGCGTGATATAAAGTTCAAAGCGTTTTGTTATTGAGAACATCATTGTGTGACTAAAATCTCCAATATATCGGGGAGTTTTCATGACATTCTGAATTTCCTTATTACCAGATGTCGTTCCTTCGCATTGATGGAGTGTTACACTCGTCAGGGTATGTTACACTAGCTAGCTCTCGCAACGCGTGCGCCGACTGGTGCGCTGATGTCTTTGAGTTCTTTAACCTGGAACTATGGGCTTGAGCATACAAGTTGCCGATATTGTGCAGGGGTTCTCTAACCCTGTGTGGTTCCGCGGACACAACATCACCGCTGTGCGGCAGTTCCAGAAACCAGTCCGCGTCAGTCATACCAGATATCTATGTGAAATACAGCTCAAACAATTAAAACATTTCAACTAATAGGCTCCCTCCCATGCCGAACAGCTTCCTGTGTGATACTGACACCTGCAAATGTCCCTTCACGCACTAGTGTACTTCCGTTTCTGTTCCTACTGATTCTGTATGGAAATTATCTAACCTTTGTAAGTTAAAGTGACGAATTTTGACCGAAAGATACTACTAAGTAGTGCCGCACGACGGATTGTATTCAGTTGGCTCACTTTTGTGGTGCAGTTCATCTTCCGACGAAGCGTAGCATACCCCCAATTGCATTGGACAGAAAATTTACAGAATTCTCGCACTCCCGTTGCACCGGGGCCGAAAACCAATTCATCGATTGGCCTTTCGATATAGTGTGCGGTTGAGCATAGGCACTGCTCAGAATGATCTGTGACTTGATAGAGACGACAGCTTTACTGTCTTACAGCATCATAGTTACCCTGTTAGGGTAACTGGAAAGCTGCTACACAAGTGTACTGGATTAAAGGGTCAAGCGAGTAGCAAAAATGAAAAGAATTCCAGCGAGCTTTGCACCAGTTTTCTCTGTTGCGCACTAATCGATAACTGATAGACTCTGCCGTGGATACTATTAGACGGAACCCTGGAATTTCTTATGATTAGTTTCCATCAACCAGAGAACATTTAGTAAAACGTGATTTAATTTTGACGCATAACGCCCGGTAGATGAAATCGGTAGTACCATTTCCCTAATTTGACGTGTTCTAGCGTTGTCACTGAAGTTAGTTGCTGTGTTATTCTCATGCGGTAAGAAGCAGAGGTGCAACCGAATTGTTTACTGCGCAAACATAGCTAATACTAAGTACATCCTATCCGACAAACGAGATATCCGCCCAACTTCGTCATCCCGGTTCAAGGTTGCATGACGCAGGTTTCTTTCTGTGTCTAGTAGTTGTACGGTGTGCAATAATTATGCGTCCATTCCTCGTGCACATAAAACTGCGGTTCTAACGTGTTCTTTTCCTTTGGGCAAGTCAGTACGGCCTGCTGTTAGCTGGCTGCTGCTTTAAATACTTGAACCACGCTACTGATAACGGCCGCAATAATGTTTGCCATTAGTCCATCACAATATGCTATCGCTTGGCAGGGCGGTCTATCTGAATTGTTCCTACTTACTCATTATGATGCGTAAATCTGAGGTAGCAGCTTCTCCTTTCCGGTTTTGCTGAAAGCCTCAACCACTGCACTCGATCTTTTCAAAAGGATGCCTCAGAAAACCTGAACACTGCTAGTAATGTGACTGATTGCGAGCGTTCATGGTGCAATGAGCCTCAAGTGAACCAGACTGATTCATTGAATGCTTGTCGACATTGGTCATCTTACGGTGGGCCAAAGGCAGATGTCACTGCACCAGTAATCAGCGGTATAGAGGTACAGAAACGGACGATAGCGAGTCAACAGCGGACCATACCAACACTCCAGTAGAAGAAAAACGTTTGGGAGTCAAAAATATGTGTGTACCAAAATTGAATACAAGAGAGTGTGTCACGCAGCCTCCAGGAGAACGTGCTGAGAATGGTCGCATTTTCGGCACTCAGCACTGATGTATTTAACGCCGATGTTTATCACACATCGTGCCTTGGGGTTGTATGGTCTATTGCAAACACAACTTGGTCCCTGTCAACGGCAAAGTCAAATGTTCATTTGACTACACACATTCGGCTGCTTTTGCGGACGTATACTTGGGTTTCCAGAAGTGCACCCTGAAAGCAGAGGGATTCACAAAACTTACGCTCTCCTCAGTCAAGAATGGACACTTGACTTGTGGTCCGTTGGCAGCAACGGCCTCCGAAGTGTTGTGTCACCGCTGATGCCTTCACCTCACGACCGCAAGAAGAAGTCCAAAGACGAGCCAGAAGGAGACTTGTATACATGAAATCACAGTAGCTTATAGTTTTGAAGGCAAAATGAAGGGAAGCTACTAAATTACACTTGAGCCAACCAACAGAAGGAAAAACGTCATATGCAACGGCCGAATGAGCAACCGTGTACTCAAGGGCGAATCGCATATGTCCTTAAAACTAGCATCATGGGACTCCAGGCGTAAAGCGAACATCCATTTACAGTGATGAGCACTAGGCAATTAGAACAACGAAATGCAACATTTAAACAAAAGTCGCGAAACAACCGAGAATAAGGAATGCAGGCCTAAAAATTGAAAACTAGTACAATAATCGTGTGACAACTAAATATTCCTTTAACATAACCAAGTAGAACAGTGATGAGAAGAAAAACCAATGGAATGTGTTCTTGCAAATAGCGCTGCTGAAAAGGACATGACGATGAGCGTCCATTAACAATGACGTGTGTGTACCAGTCGGGCTAACCCAGTAGAGCGTATAATCAATAGTCAAGAAATAGAAAATAGGAAGAGCAAAGAATAGGTATTAAGCTCGTTCACAAAAAATGAATGTCTAATAGCTGTTCTCCTAATACGAAGTATATCGGTTGCCTCTCAGAGTAATGTCATCAAAAATACCTGAAATCCACAAGGAGAGTGGGTATAATGGGACAGAGGCCAGATGAAATCGCTTATGTTAAGCCCCAGATCACTAAGGGTTTCGAACGCAGCACGAGCTCTCACACAAAGGAGCATTTATCTAAGCCGTTTTGTGGCTAGTATAAGAAAATTCTGAGAAAGTAACCCTCTCTGGAACCACAGCCGGTTGATATCCTTCCTTTCAGCTAGAATGTCAGGGCAGGATGACATTAGATAGAGAAGTATTGGTTCTGTCGAAGGGGCAGATTGGCTCGATTATCGAGCGACATTGCCCAGCTTAAAGCCGATGCAGTAGAGTGCTTCCGGTCGCGTAAATCGTCCACTGGACCAACGCTTTTGATCATCCGCAACACTGAACAACGTACTTCATGTACGAAGGTTACAGTCACACGATAATAGTTTACACAAGAAGTAACTTCAATATATTGCAGTTGATCACTTCAATACTGGTTTCCCTGTGTCAGACTCGTTGGCAGATATGCCGCAATACAAAAATTTAGTGAGGAACGAAAAAAATTAAGTATCAAAATTTGTGCGATTTGTTCACGTAGAAGTTGCCTGGGCGACAGCTGACCAAAGCCCTGACGAACTGTTAATGGATAAACAGTTTGTCAACGCGTCGGTTTTACCTCAGCCAGCTGTCGTTCGGCCAGCTTTAGCGTGAACAAATCATACCAGTATCGGTCATTTTGACACCTTCATTTTCTAATCACTCAAAACATCACTGCCGCACATAATCATTTGTCTGCGTTGTACGCTGCGGAAATCCATCGACCTCAGTTTCTGCCTGTAGTCCATACGATGTACGGTATTTTTAAGTCGCGTCACCAGAGAACAACTTTATCTTGTTCTGATATTGTGCAGATATACTTCACACCAATGGCATTCGCCGCATGGGATGGAAAGAAAGGCCTCAGACCCACAGCGGTTGTAGTAGTGGCCGATTATTTTCCACACCGGAATCTGTTCCGAACGGTCAGAATTGATGTTATCAGCTTTGGAAACGGGTAGGCCTTGAAAAGAACACAATAGGAGAAAACGCGATGGTGAGGGTGTCCCCTTCGCTCACAATTTAGGGCGTCTAAGGAGAGGCTTATCATGCATCGTTAACAATGTGGCACGCTCAACCAGCAGAACGAGAGACAGTACTCGCCTTCGTACCCACAGCACACATGCATACACACGGCGCTGTGTTACCCACACAATGGTGAAGCAGTGTAGACTTGGTAAGCGATCAACAAAGACAACACTATAATGCCCTCTTTCTTCCTTAATTGACTGACGTGTGTAATTTGCAAACTCGATTTTCAGTGGTGCTGACATAGGCCAGGTGTGGCCGGACTAATGAAAATCCATTGGCCACTGTCAGTGCTGGTGGGGTGGTGGTCGTTCCTGTCTGAGGTCAAATGGAGGATCGGTACCTAATCGTGTTTCCGTGACACGCATCAGAATACTGCAACGTTTCACTTTGGGCGTCGCCCAACAGTGAATGGTTAATTCCCATCGTTGTGCATCTAACCCATGTGCTCAGCTGTATACATGTGCATTCATTTTTGCGTTCGTGTGATTGCACGATAGACTCGATGTGTGTGTGTGTGTGTGTGTGTGTTGAACACGCAGGCTTATCTGAGCAAACACTGGGTGGGAGGTTGGTTCGCACTACTAAGAGGAAGAAGTTCGAGGAACGTACTACTAATTGCGGATTTCCCATTCTAGTTGACGTTCAGTCGAATCTCACGGGTCCACAACTACCCCGAGTATTGTAACTTGCATGCGAAAACTTGGAAATCTTTCGGCCTACTGCCTCCCATCAACGCATATTGGAGCTGCTGGATCGAAGTCGGTATAGTGGCAGTTTAGGAATGGATGTGGTTGCGCAATGACCGCTCTACGGTAGGTGACACAAGGTTGAATGCACAGGAACAAACTCCGACGAAATTTTTAAAATGACAGTTCAATGTAGGGCAATTAGTTCCACCAATGTGATGAACGGGTGAATGTAAGCAGCGCTCTAGCCGACATCAGGGATAGATACTGGGTGTTTTGTGGCTTAGAAAATGTCTTGAAGCGGTATTGTTAGCCTGGAATGATGTCCTAGGATCCTTGAACAGACCATATCATCTTTGTCACTTTAGTTGAGGTTGTGGTTCTGCGAAATTTTATTGATAATCTAAGTTGTCCTTCTTAGTATTTGCGTTCTAGTGATCAGAAGAAGATGAAACATTCCATCTGCCTCTTTCTCCCCTCCACTCGGTCTGCAGCACTCGTCAATATTTTTTAGAGAGTAGCTGCGGTTTGGCAATTCATTTGCATTATTCACGGTAGGCTCGGGTATTTCAGGCCACGATCCGGTGCAAATCACTCCTTCCGATGTGAGAGGGCACCGCCGAAAAATGGGGTTTATCCCTCTGAAGCGCAAGACACTAATCACTTGACGCCTCCAAGGCATAATTGACCAACATTGGACGGCTTTACAGAAGATGTGTGAGTGAACGCTACGCGATGCTGGTTACTTTCGGGTGTGTCCAAAAACCAACAACCCCGGCAGCAAATACACTCGGTTCCGCATGAACTACTGACTTAATTTGCACCAATTAGCATCAGTCTGTTATGTTACAAGTCTAATCCCGCATAAGTTACCTACAATTCTAATCAACACAGTTAATTTAGATTCACCTCAATCATCGCGCATTTCCCTAAACCATGTTGCCAGTTACCTGTGTGTGCTACCCACATGAAGTTTAGTACAGGCACAAATGTAGCGCCTCATTGATAACTTCACTGGGCTTAAAGTTTGAATGACCATGGGCTTCGAAATGGGTTGAACAAATACAATACACTATCGTTGTACGTACATCCTCTTCTACTGGAATTAGCTAGTAGTAACAACAGATGAGTCAGTTTACTCTCTAACTGTCCGTCCTCAGTTCGCTGATCAGGGTGTAAATTTTCGTGCTCACTGCTGAGAAGATTGTGTATTACTACACCACCGAGTGGCTTACGGTGGATTCGGTTTGGTGAGGTCTACTGTGAACCGATGGGGATCAAAACCATAAATCCGCAGGGAAGTTGTACTCTACCCTGATCTACTTGAAAGCATTACGTGTTGTAGGAAAAGTAGCGTAAACATAGGTTTAGCAACCTCTCAGCTTAAATAATTTAGATGTTAAGTAGACAGAATGGACAATACCTGAATAACTTAGTTGCAACTGGAACTAAAAATGGCATATGCTGCACTTCTGAGGCTAAGTGCGAGTCTCGAAGTAATAATTAATGGCCACGGTTCTCTAGCCTCTGTCGAGCCGTAGCGACTTGCGTACAAGGGTGGATCAAGAGGTTCTCGGCTCGACATAGAAAGAATACAGCTATTAAACTAATGCTTTAATATTTTACAGCGAAATCGCTCATAAGTTGAATACACTTAGTCCAACGATGTTCAAGCAATGCTGTCCCTCTGTGGAAGGAGGTCGAAGACTGTCGCAATAAAAACAGCTCCACAGCACTGATCAGTTCCTCGTCGTCGGCAAATCTGTGACCCCGGAGGTGAGATTTTAATCTAGGGAACAGGAAAAAATCTAATGGGGCCAGATATGGCAAATAAGCAGGGTGTTGCAGCTATTCCAATTCACGTAGGTATGCTTCTGACACCGCCACTTAAGAAGTGTGAACAGGTGCGTTGTCATGCAATAGAACTTCTGCTGCGAGCTTCCTTTCCGCTTTTTTCGATTGCTTGCTTCAATTGACGTAATTATGAGGCGTAATACTCGCCTGTGATGAGCTGACCCCTCAGCAAGAAGTCTAGCATGACTAGACTTTCACTGTCCCAGAAGCATAGGCCAGCATCTATCCCGCGAAGGTCACCTGAAGGAATTTCTTTGGGGGCGCAAAACCACAATGCTTGCACTAGTTACTTCGAATTTTTGACTGGTTCAAAGTGATGAACCTAAGTTTCATCTTGGGTAACAAATCTTTGAAAAAGTTTGAAACGAGTCATAATTTGCCTTGTTTTTTAGTCTATTCAATTTCTGATCGGGTGTCAACTTTCTTTGCACCTGGCTTACAGCCAGTTTTCTTATCCCCCAGATGTTCGTTAAAACAACATGCACTGAGCCATAACTGATGCCCATAGTCTTGGCTATTTGAGAAATAGATAACCTTGAATCATTCAATAGCATTCGGTGAATGGCTTTCACTTGATCATCGCACTTCGAAGATTTTGGGAAGCCAGACCGTAGCTTATCTTCATTACTCTCCCTGCCCGTCATTATATTCACAGCCCAGTTCATAACAGTGGAATATAAAGGGAATCCTTACCAAGGGCCTCAACCATATCAGTGTGGATTTCCTTTGGCGTCATACCGTTTTTCTAGAGGTACTCAATCACAGCTAGACTTTAAAATTCATTCATTTTTAGAAATTGGGAAACCAAGGTCAGTTCAATGAATCATCACCTGTAAGGAAATAAAAATGGAAACATGAGCATTGGTACTGATAGTTCCAGGATTTGATAGTTTTAGAAAATAACCTTACTTTTCTTTCATTTCATTTGTGGTCGAACCGAGAAACTTTTAATCCACCCTTGTATATGTTTCGAAAGGCAGCGTGATTCGAACGGATGATGATTCGGGTCTGCTCTTCAGTCCAGATAATCTCCAAGTTTGACAGTTTAGTTGTAGCCAACTTACTAGCCTCGAAGACTACATGACATGGGTATCTGAGATGCACAGTGTAGGAACTTTTTGTTGCCTTCTACTATCCCTTGCTGGGGTAGCGTCACACTTCCCTGTGAATTCAGCGAGAGTAACTGCATAACGACATCAATTTCATTAACGCTTATATTGCCGACTAGGTAATATTGCAGTTACATTTATCCTCTCCGTCTTCACAGTAAGGACAAGCGTAGGTTGTACTCTTGCACCGAGAACAGAGATAGGTAAGGGGGCATGGGAAATGATGCAGCTAAGTAAAGGCAACAGCGTTGTCACAACTAGTCCTTGAGACAAGAAGTACTGTCTTGCTGCGCTAGTTCACCTGTCTCAGCCACCCGCGCTGCTGAACCTACAGAGGTTTATTTTACGCATGAGGCCACCAAACGCAATCACACCCAGTTCGGCCACAATTTTGCCCCGGTCGACGTATCAACTGCAGATCGATTGACAGCTGACTGCAATGTCGACAACTCTGTCCCCTTTCTTGTCTGCGTGGTCGTCATTAAAATCTACGCGATTGTCCTTACTTAACCCGCGTGTGCACATGCACACACACACACACTCACACATGCGTGCACGTGCAGACAATCACATAGGTGGGCAGCGTTTCCACTTCGATTGCGCGTCCATCTGCCCGACATATTAGTAGGTTGCGAACAGCTGCAATCCACACATCAGCCGGGATGCAAGTCGATCGTTGACACGATCGACGCACACATGTTGACAACAAAGCGGTCTGTCCCGCGAGGCCGCCCAACATCTGGGCGCAGGAACGACGACGGTAGCGCTGAGAAGACACAATGGGTCTTCCCCTTAAACATGACACGTGTTCGTGAGAAAAGAGTCGTTTCTGTTCACGTGCAGCGCAATCACTGCTACTGTTGCCACACTTGCTGTGTGTTCGTGACATGAGAATGGACACATGGACACGCGTACGTTCACAAACTCCAATGCCACACGACAGCTATCACACACCTGGAGAAAAAGCCTATTGTGTGGTTGGTTTCATCACATCTGGGATGGACGACCGATCAGCACACGACGGTACTGGCCCGGAAGAGGTAATTAATCGTGCTTAACAGCTCGGTTGAGACAACAGAGGCTCTACTTAGCGTGCTCACCACAAGTGGATTTGCTTCACTTTGTGTAAAGCAATACGAGAGGAGACTTTGTCATCATCATCATCATCATCATACACGTTAGCTAGAGGTGGGGAACACCTCAGATACTGTGCCGCAATACACAGGAGACTTTGTCAAAGCCCGTTCGTCACTTTCAGGTCAGTGTTGGGCTAACTGATTCGATCGATCGATAGTTTTTAACGCGCTACCCAAGGTAGGACTAAAATAAATCAATCGTGTGAAAGGAGTCACAATGTGGCATCCAATGTACACCACAAAAATAAACCATGGATTATGGTTCATTCAAAGTTCCACATCGCGCAAATCAATAACATCACCGCAACTAATCCAGCCGAGACAAACGGAACACTGGCTGCTATTTCACGGACAGGGAGGCCAATTGCACTCACATCAAAATGGAGTCGCCTAATGGGATATGGTAGCTGAGTACCCTAACAGGTGCAATGTTGTGTACAGTTATCTCAAGAAGGGGGGGGGGAGTAACTTCCTGGCGATTTTTCAAAATGAATGGCATCATCAAATGGGATGTAGATCCAGACACACCGCCAGGTTCCAGCTTCAGACCGCTGATGCGCATTCGTGATGCTAAGGACAAAGGATTTCTCGAGTTGGACAGGATGAGTTGATTCTTGTCTTTTGCATGCACTACGAACTACGAAAAGGCAGCAAATACGTCCCTGGTTTGGATATGTTTAATGAACTTGCCAGTCCATTTATTTTATATCAGAGATATTAGTGATTGGTACAATGAAATACTACGATATAAATTGCGATCGAATCTTTGTCCTATTTAAGGAGAACGTCGGGTTAGAAAATAGAAATCTAATTTTTCCGAATTACTCGGAGATGAAGATAAAAAATTTGAAATCGAAACTTGTAGGCATAGCCTCTTTAGATGGAGCACTTGGAGGCGACTCGGTATGGGCTGAATTCATGCACTCAGTGAATCATGTGGCCGGTAAACAAGAAGACAAGATACCTATGGGGACAAGTCGACGACAGACGCTCTCTACTGGCATTGTTGGCATTTTCTCAGCTGAAACGTAAATGTCAATAATGGATTCCTTTGGAAAAGCTACCGTATATATATATATATATATATATATATATATATATATATATATATATATATATATATATCACTTTTGGTAGGACAATTTCGAGGTACAGACGAGGGATCCGGGCTGTAAACGAATAGCGCGTGAAGGTCAAAGACCGAATTATAAACGCATCAACTGCTCCGAGACGAAAAACATGTAACACGACGATGCTCCGATGAGGGGAATACTAGAAGGAACGAGCAGGACGGAAACGCATGTATTCAGCAGCACGACAACAGCAAGTGTCCACGTGTTCAAGCGTCCATAAACAGGCGGCTGTGTTGGAGAAAAGACGTAGTAACCGTTTGATTCCTCGTGCATTCGTTACACAGCAATTAATTAAATGGACGAAAATAGGTAGTGGAATTAATGTCTGCTTTGGGCGGATCAGTAAGGTTTCATTTGTGTTACATGTACGACGTTCTTTTCAGCCCCACAGTGACACTGCTAGCGATTGCCTAAATAAGATTTGGTAATTATTCCTACTCTCAAATTAATAGTAATTAAAAAAATGAGCGCATAATTTCATCAGTAGCTGTCATTTGGTCTGTTGATGCGAGAATCGTATGCGCTTACGCGATGCAACAATTGTGCTTATAGCTTCCAAGGTGGATCGAACACACACCAAAACTAAGTAGTCAGTATATCGACAAAATAGCTCTTGAGTTTATGGGGAACCACATCCTAAATAAATTGCTCGTTGTCATAATTAGACATGCACAACTGTATCACCGAGACGAGCACCTCAGTGGAATACGTCTGCATTATACACCCAAAAGCTATTAGTACTCGAGCGAGTCGATGCCCGCTGTTATTGTGCTGGCGCAGAGCGCCTTAGGATGAATGAATATATTTTTGGCAGCTGCACAATCTATGCGCTCACATTTCCAGGTATCTGTTTTGTATAAGTCAAGTCAAAGTAAGCTTTATGTATCCAGATGGGTACATTTTCAGCACTTTACAAGATGGACAATCAATGAGCTAAAATTACATTATCAAAACTAAGTTTGTCGGAATGGATAAAAGGGGACTGTGTAGAAGTGTCATTTGAATAAACGATCAGTGTAAAAGAACAACAATTAAACAGTTCCGGACACAATAATATAAAGCCAGGGCTACAAGCTAGATTTTCATTCGGGACCGTCCACCTTCACATACGCAGTATCATGAATTTTTCTCAGAGATTACTCGAAGGACAGCAGCTGTGACCTTGGAAATAGCTTGACAGATATCAGTGTTAAAACATTCTTTGAAAACTAATGTATTCATAACGACATTGTAAAAACTGTCCAGTGACAACGGCACTGCCGATTTAAAAGCCTCACCCAGTATAGACTCCAATGTAAAGCGCTCTTTAAGCATATAGCCCCATACTCACGTTTTCAATTGATCTAAACCTATCTATTAAAGTGAGTAACTTGTGTTCTCCAAAAACATGCGGTTAGCTAGAACAGCGTTTCGCAAAGTGCGGTCCGCGGTCCCCCAATGAGTCCACAAGGCTTCACCGAAATGTTCTTATTCTCTCTAAAAATATTGGAGGTGATCATTTTGTTTTATATTTCGACGACAAACGTGCAATGAAAATTCGTCAAGTCATATCTAACAGTCTACACTAGCCTTCTGGATGGATTATGTGAAACTAACTCCTTGCAAGGAAGCACCTGAGTTTGTCAGAGACTTAAAATGTGGGTGAACGATGCAAACAAATGTAATAAAGGCAGTGTTGATATCTTACTGTGATGCGATGAGTAGGGGCTGGATGGGTCGTTTTCCGTCCACGCAAGCTCACACAAGCTAGACTTTGTCCCCCCGGAGGGAGGGAGTGGGAAAAGTAAGTCATGAGATATGGCCTCCACTTGAAACCATTTCAAAAGTCGTTACCCTCCGAAATCCAGCAATCAGGAAGATAAACCCATTGCCAAGGCCCAATCAGAGTCCCAGAAGGAAAGTGTGAATATTTCGGGGTTTGACCAGTGTACTTATTTGAATTTACGAACTGAAGAGAAACTCTCTGCTACAAAACAACATGTAGCTGTTTTGTTTGTTTATACTTTATTCAAAGTTCGAATTATCACAGTAATCAAAGTTGAGGGGTATTCTGGATTCTCGGGTTAAATGATTTATTTTCAATTTATTATTTGTGCGGATAACATACATGGGATCGTCGGCAGAAGTCAGGAACATTAATGTCATAAAAATATTGGTCGTCGAATGTTGAGACATCAAGTATGGCTTTTGAGAATGCACTAACAGAGACACTTGATGTAGCTTTACTGGCTGGTGCGATGCAACATAGATGTGTGTCAACCGGAGCCTCTGTACCAGTAGGTAAGAGGCGTAAATACAACTAGATTTATACTTCTTTTGGATTTACGGAGTTCAACAAATACCAAGTGTTTTGTGTAACAAAGTTCCTCCGAACCGTTCCATGGCGCTTGTAAGAAGGCGGCGAAATTTTGAAAAAATTCTTGTGGACTGTGAAGACAGGAAAAGGAGTACTTTGAGCACTAACGAGATGGACTGTTGGATACCCACACATACATGCTTAGCGCGTTTCAGACTATAAATAAAGAGGCCACTGAATCATCGTACCTTTCTAGTTATCGTGTTGTGCTGACAGGCGAATCTCACCCAATAGCCAAGAAACTTATCAAGCCATGCGCATTAGAAATGACAGGGTGCAGGTTGGATCAAAAATCAGCAAAACAACTGTCTGTAACACCATTATCAAATGATATGGCATCTCGAAGAATTAAGACACTAGTAATTGCTGTTAAGGAGAAGTTAACTGCCCGCATCATATATACTCATTTTGCACTTCAAATGGCTAAATCGACGGATGTGAGGGGACTTGGCGTGTTGCTTGTATTTGTAAGATACCACAACCAACTATTCCTGAAAGGGGATACTTTTGCGGGCAATTCAGAGAGTAGATGACCAAATAGCACTAGGTTGATCTCAACATGGCGCACTAGTGGCCATCTCAGTGCATGCCTGAGTTCGGCGATGCCAAATATAAAATAATGAGCATACGCCCTTAGAGCACCAACGAAAATCGACTAGAGAAAGGCATTTTGCATATCAATTCCCATGGAAGTGATCGAGGTACTGGTGTAGGACGATTTCACCTTTTTAACACAGGTCAAAAATGCAGTGAAAAAAGGTAGCCAAGACTTGGACCCACTGCGGACGGCGTTTGACCGGTTTGATTCTGCCATTGTTCATAAACAGTAAGCGCTTACGTGAAACTGCATGTAGAGTACGTCATCCAGGTGTGTCACTTTTAACAACAATATTACATTATTGCTTTTGAACATCCAAAAGGACGGTGACTGAAGGCTTTAAGGATTTTCAGTGGACAGTGTCGTCGTTTGTCATGGTGCTCTTATATTGGTGTATCAGATCCTCATGGATTCTAACTGCCCAAGCCAGCACCTTTGAAACCCAGCCACAACACATTACTGAGAAGCCACCAATTGAAGTTGACCACACAGTATAGCCTGTTGGAATTCCGCAGTGACTTTCTCTCCACTCAAATATCCCAGCCGTGAAGCCTTCTTCGCATTCTGTCATCTTTGCTCCAGAGTGAGGTGATTTCAAGGTTGGACTCGATACAATATCAAAGTAAGTGCACCACACGGCGTAACCAAACTTACTGCGGCACCGAACAACATAACCTAACTATGTGTATATGCAACAATTGGATAACTTCACCGTTAAGCGTCATTTTTCTCTCTCGATACACTCATTTTTGACCGCACTGCTCACCTATGCCAACTTCTGACCGTCGGCTAAACTCTGGTACTAGTCGTCAATACGCGGTAGGGGCTACTGTTCCACCTTTGATGTCTAATTCACTGGCAGTTTGTAATCCCTGCAGATGCAGACGGATCCGTCAGGCTTGAGTATAGGTACAGTCGGGGTACCCAAGCCGAATGTTGTATAGGAGAACCACCAATCTCCCCTATTGCAGACGCTGAAGTCCTGCTTCAACTTCGAGATGTATTGCATAGGGTGCTCCTGCCTAACACGAAGGAGCGAAAAATGTCCGCTGGAGTGATTGTTGGATTGCCCTGAATGATAATTTTTCATGCCCCTGGCCGTTTCAGTTGGACACACTTCGGATGAATTATGGCCTCTCAACAAATTATTTTCCAAAACACCCTTAACTTATGTTGTGAATGCCCCTTGTGGTTGCAAATGTCGTCAACAGTAAGCGGTAATCGGTTCCCAAATTGTAATCACGCAATTCTTGAGCCGCAAGGCTATAACAAAATTTTTTAGATTGACATAAATTCGCCCCAGATGTGTTCAAATGGGACGGCCAGGACCATAAAAGCTGTTACTCAGGGCGCTCTAACCGTCACTCGCCATGACTTCTATTACGATTTGACTAAAAGTAACGACTGACGGACAAAGAACGGCTGTGTTAACGATGTATACTAACAGGTAACAACATAGCTTGACATCTTATGCCATCTAATTACAGATTCACTTTTTCTTTCTGCGAGTGACCAAAAACCCTCTAAAACGGGATGGTTGGTAGTCCATCGAAGTGGACAAGGCTGCTTGCACCTTGTGAAACTTAGGCTCGGCAGTCTCCAGTAGTTTGACCAAAAGTTGACCAAATGTTACAATCAACAGAAGCCAACATTTAACTATTGGAAGACGGACTTCAACGGACTCGTCCAAGCCGCAAGTCAGACTGATTGGACACTGCCACATGATGCGTCACTTGAGGCGTGGTGGTCATTAATAAAGGGGAAGCTTAACTCGCTCTGTACTCGGTTCGTTCCCCCTTAAGTATCCAAAAATCGGACCTGTCAAACCGCATTGGTTTGATAGGGAATACAGACAGTTAGCGCGACGACGTCGTAAACTTTGGGATAGATACACCAGCTCGGGTTGTGATGAAGATTACGCGGTGTACAGGAAACAGCGTAACTTATGTAACGCCGCAAAGATCAAGAAACGCCGGCAGTTCGAAGAGGAGCTAGCATCCTCGGCCACAACTGCACCCAAGCGAATATTTGCCTACTTGAAACGTCAACTGAAACCTGGAGACGACCTACCGGTCTTAGAGAGCTTAGACGGGAAGACACTCATTTCAAGCGCGGAGCGCGCGGACGCCCTGGCTACGCACTTCCTCACTGTATTTTCCAGTAAACCGGCGGCTGTTCCAGTACCGGCACAGGTTGCGCAAGTCTTGCTCGACAGCCTACAATGTGCTGCAGTCGAAGTACATCAGCTACTCGTCAACCTCAATGGTGCAAAGCCCCCCGGGCCAGACGGACTTCACCCACTAATACTCAAGTCCCTATCGATTAGCATCTCACCAGTTGTGACAAACCTTTTCAATAGATCGCTCTCTGAAGGATCCGTCCCGAACGACTGGAAATGCTCGATAGTTAAACCGTTTCCCAAGGGTGGTGATCCGAGTAAAATAGAGAACTATAGACCGATCTGTTTGACTTCGGTATTATCCAAAGTTCTCGAGAAGGTTGTGAAAAAGTGTCTGCTGTCGTTCTTCCAATCGATGGACATATTGACGCCAGCGCAACACGGCTTTACGAAAGGGCGATCCTGCATCACCAACTTGATGTACGCAAACCACCAGTGGGTTCGAGCTCTCAATGAACAGAAGGATATTGACGTGGTGTACATCGACTTTAGTAAGGCGTTTGACAGAGTGAACCACGAGGTACTCCTTCGTAAGCTGAGGACATACGGAATCGGTGGCACGTTACTTCAGTGGATACAAGAGTTTATTGTGGGACGAAGGTTTAGAGTACAGGTCAATGACCATCTGACAGAATGGTTCCCATCGACCAGTGGCGTGCCTCAAGCAACTGTACTTGGGCCAGCATTATTTCTTATTCATATCAACGATCTTCCGCAGCAGCTCCAGTCACCATGTGTCCTGTTTGCAGATGATTTGAAAATCTGGAGGATCATTGAAAACCAGGACGACTGCGCTCGCCTCCAGCATGACTTAGAGCGACTGTCAACGTGGTCCACTGAAATGCAACTCCCTCTTAACGCAAGCAAGTCGGAGTTCATCAGTTTCACCAGACGTCCAGCCACTCGATCATACACCTTGGACGGCCAGTTGCTCTATCCCAACACATCTGTCAGAGACTTAGGAGTTCTCTCACGACATGATTTAAGATCACTAGAAAATACAGAGAAATTGTACCGTGCGGGACTTCGTATGCTCTGGGCATTACGACGCAATTTCTCCACATGGTCCGAAGAAACCGTCCCTCGTCTATTCACCTCGCTCATTAGACCAATCCTTGAGTACGGTGCCCCAGCTTACCATCCGATAACCCAATGGGAAACTGAAAAACTGGAGAAAATACAGCATATCGCAACTAGAATGATACCAAGTCTACGAAAGCTTCCATATGAAAAACGTTGTGAAAAGCTCGGACTCTACACACTATCCTATCGCCGAGTAAGAATTGATCTTATTATGACCCATCGAGTACTACACTTGAATCACTTCCCCATACTGCGGCCAATATTTCACCTGCGAGAACCCTGTAACACCCGAGGACATCGTTACAAACTCAGGGTCCCCAGCATGAACAAAGTATCAAATCAGCTTTGTATCGAACGAAGAATCGTAAACTTATGGAATACACTACCAGAAGGATTAATAGAGGCCGATTCTGTGAAGTGTTTTAAAACCCGTATCGACGATTATTTTGGAAACCTGTGCTTTTGTGAAACGATGCACATGCAGTGCCAAAAGAAGACATTGTATGTCCGGAAATAATGACGCTAGTAAAATTTCTAACCGAACACGGATAAACGATTAACGGACCAGACACAACTGCTGATAATTCACAAGTAAATTTTGATTTTTCGTAATTTGATAGAGTTGTACAGAAACCTTTCTACTTGCTCTTAAATACAGTCTCAGTCTCAGTCTCGGTTACAGTTTCCCTAATCTGAACTCAAACAAAGATGAGAACTGATTCAACAACTCCCTCAAACTACCTATTCATACAGTTACTTCGTTGATCTGCACTGCATTCGGCAGGAATTGCATCCAATGTTGGCCCATCCGCTTTGATTTCTTCCATTGTACGGCGATTAAACTTAGGCTGAATTTGTAGTGATCTGGAGATACCGCTGTTTATTTTTGTTCGTCGCAATCAGCCGACAATTCAGATATGTCGACCAGCTATCCGGAAAAGCACCAGACGGCCGTTTCGCCCTATTGGGGCTCATCAGTGGTGCGCATCCTTCGGTCCTCTGCGGAGGATCGAACCCATGACTGCTAGTGGCTCTTGCCAACTAGCCCGCAGCTTATGCAACTGCGCCATGGAGGACGGTATCTGACTATCGTGAATTGTTAGCTAAATGCGATATAGCTGGTCGACATATCTGAATTGTCGGCTGATTGCGACGAACAAAAATACTCACCAAAATCCTTCCATTCATAAGTAATACCAATTCGCCCGTACGGATCCCACAAAATGCTATGTCGATTCATAGCTGCCGTAACCGGGAAGTCCTGACGCCGGAAGGCCGACCGCTGTCATCTGCATGGCAGGTGCCTGCATGGCAGTGGAGGATGCGTCGGGCTAAATCGCATTTAGCTAACAATTCACGATAGTCAGATACCGTCCTCCATGGCGCAGTTGCATAAGCTGCGGGCTAGTTGGCAAGAGCCACAAGCAGTCATGGGTTCGATCCTCCGCAGAGGACCGAAGGATGCGCACCACTGATGAGCCCCAATAGGGCGAAACGGCCGTCTGGTGCTTTTCCGGATAGCTGGTCGACATATCTGAATTGTCGGCTGATTGCGACGAACAAAAATACTCACCAAAATCCTTCCATTCATAAGTAATACCGCTGTTTGTCTGGGTACGACATGTAAGATATTGTAAAAAAATAGTTTCATCTTGTACTAGGCAACGTAGAAAATTTGCTTGTTCTAACGGTGATTACTTGTGTCTGAGTCAAGCAGACGAACTGCACTTCGCGTGCTTCCAGCTTTCCGTCTCGAAGAGTGCTCGCGACATCTGCTTTGGCGACCATGCCTTTCCCCTAGCCAGAAACTTTTGTGGTGCCTTTAGCTGGCGGGGCTGTACGTTTCGAGAATAAACGTATATCTCGTTCATTTATTGGTCTTCTTCCGACTTTTCCCTAAGTTGGGACGAACCTGAGTTTATAGCGACCGAGCGCTTCCGCTATAAACTATCTTTCACTGTGCCTGGATTCAGCTAAATCTCATCCAAATGCATTGGTTATTTTACAGCTATGCCCCGGTAATCTAGACTTACACGGTTGTAAGTGCGGTGGTGGGTTTTGAGTGAACTGCTATTTAAATTACAACCGCCCCACAGTGTCTAACTCCATGTATATCGGTTCCTCCTCTATCACCAAATGCACTGTAGAAGGAGGACAGTGAGTGTCACGTGGTTTAAATACACAGAGTCCCGTTCACCGTTTAGGTTATCTGGGATCATACACTTACCTACTTCTATCTTGGCTGTGACTTGTCGATGGAGCGATAATACAGGGACGGGATTTTTCTGATATGCCAATGTTAGCTGGATGGCCAAACTTACCGCATTTTTGATCGATATGTTCTTTGTTTCGTCACTAAGAAGCGCAAAAACACCACATGCCGCGGCGACATTTCACTGGAGGCGATTGGTTTAACGACAAGTTTGTTACCACAAACGGATGGACGACCAGTGAATTCAAGCAATTCGTCTGTACTATTTTCTAGTTGAAAAACAATAGGAAAAACGTACTATCACGTAGACACTGACACCTGTAGGACTAGTTAGTACTAGTGCGAGACGATGCGCGGAATTAAGCGCGGAAATCAGAAGGCAATTGGAGTCGGACACAGTGGACTGTATTCGATGGGCCACAACAAGAAGCGGACGGATGAAGCGAGGCAAGAGCGTACACGTGAGCGCGGGAACTTACAAGGCAGTTGAGTCTCGAGCCGGTTGTAAGATTAAAACAAGAAGGAGTAATGTACAATCGGTCAACAAGTAAATTGTACATGAAAGATAAGAGTTATCTTTTTGGGCGCTACAGAGCTCCGCCCTAGAAGGCTGAACATAGAAAGCCTTCGAAATCGAAAGAGAATGTTGAAACGAGGTTCGTAATGCGAAATGGTGACGAGTAGAAAGGAACGTGCGTTCGTGTGAATGGGGATCGTCGGAAGTCGGAGTCCGCTGTGCCGTTTATGATTTGTTATTTGTTGAATGCAGGGCAGGGTGCATTTCGGCGAGCCGTTGGAGCGGGCTTGTCGGACTACAAAAAACTGGCTAGCCCAGAAAAAGGCCGATAGGACCTCAACCTCCGCTGCTGCCAAACGGTGCGCTTGGGAGTGGTCTCTCCCCCCGCCGCACCCCGCCGCACCCCGCCCCGCGCCAAAACGACCCTCGTCCCACGTAGAAACGACCATTGTCCCACGGAGAAACGACCCTCGTCCCGCTAAGAAGCGACATTCGTCCCGCGGAGAAAAGACCAGTGTTCGCGTCAGGGTCCTTGAAAACATTCCTCGTGTGGGCCAGTCGATCGAAGGGGAGGGTTGGGGCATGTAGAGACGAGAAAATAGAAAAACACGCGCAGAAAACGCCAAAAAGAACAAACGAATGATCTGCGTAGTTAAATAGTTTTTGGTTTTTGAATATTTTTTTCGAAAAAGGTTTTTCGGAAGTTTTTGATATTTTGTTTGTTTTCAAAACGTTAATCGACCAAAAACGGGGCAAATATATACAATATCTACAAAGCTAAAAATATTTACACTGTACATAGTCGGAGAAACGGACGGGCTTACGCACCTCCCGACCACGGCGATTGGTCGTGGGAGGCGGCGGGCTAGACTCGGGGGAGGATAGGACGGTTTGTAGACCGAGATCGTGGTCTGGTTGAACTGGACTAGCATGCTGTAAGTTGGTGCGATGAGTTGTGACGTCGCACGAAGCACTACTAGACGAAGTAGGCGAGGGGTTTTCTTCCATAAAGGCGGGTTTTAGACGGTCGATGGTGACGACTTCGTGTCGACCACCGCGGTCAATAGTGTACGCCTTACTCGCACGATGCAGCACCTTGAAGGGTCCTATGTACGGCGACTGAAGAAGCTGTCGAACACCGTCTGCGCGAAGAAGGTCGTGTGAACACGTAGACAGCTTCTCGGGCACGTACACTGGTGTCTTCTGCGATCGAGGAGCGGGTGGACGTAGCTCACGCATCTGGTGAGCCAATCGGTCAGTGTAACTTCCGTAGTCAAAAGTGGAAGTACATGGGGCTGGTGCTACCAGCTGTCCGGGCAACCGCAGCGTGCAACCGTAGACTAGCTGCGCTGGTGTTGCGTCGAAATCGGTTTTAAGCGTGTTTCTTAAGCCTAGGAGAACGAGGGGAAGAGTTTCAGACCATGAAGGATCTGCGTGCGCAAGTAGCGCTGCCTTCAAATGGCGGTGAAAAAGCTCCACCATGCCGTTAGCGGCCGGATGATAAGCCGTCGTATGGACGTGGCGACAGCCTAAATCCTTAAGCAACGTGGCAATTGTCGACGAGAAATGTGACCTTCGATCGGTGGTCACGATGGCGGGACAGCCGTATTGAGCTACCCAGCGCTCCATAAAAGCTTTCGCTACCGTTTCCGAGGAGCAATTTGGGATAGGGACGGCCTCAGGCCATCTAGTAAATCGATCGATGCAGGTCAGTAGATATACAGAGCCTTTGGAAGGCGGCAGAGGACCTACGAGGTCGACGTGCACGTGATGAAAACGTGCGTCTGACGTCGGAAACGTGCCTAATGGGCTTCTCGTGTGCTTGTGCACCTTCGCGCGTTGACACGGAAGGCAAGCAGCTGCCCAGATACGGACGTCCCGATTAACATTGCGCCAAACGAATCGTGCGGTTACGAGTTTAACCGATGCACGAACGCCTGGATGAGACAAGCCGTGCAACGTGTCGAACACGGTCTGCCGAAACTCGCGTGGGACAACTGGGCGCGGCGTGCCCAGAGATAAATCGCAGAGTATAGTTCCGTCTGATGATGTCAGCGGAACGGGTCGTATATCCAATGAGGGAGACCTGCGTAGTAGATCAAGCTCAGGATCGTTGAGTTGCGCTGTGGCCATGGCTGCCAAGTCGATAGCAGTGCCGGCGTCAGCGGAAATAGCTTGAATGCGGGAAAGTGCATCGGCGACGGCGTTGTGCACACCTGAGACATGCCGTATATCGGTCGTAAACTGAGCGATATAGTCAAGGTGGCGCGACTCTCTAGGAGAGTATCGGTCGGTAGTCGAGCCGAGCACGTAAGTCAGGGGTTTGTGGTCGGTGAAGACGGCAAAGGAGCGGCCTTCTAAGACGTGTCGAAAGTGACGTATCGCTAGATACACTGCTAGTAGTTCTCTACCGAACGCGCTGTAGCGAGATTCGGTAGGTTGTAGGCGTTTGGAGAAAAACGCTAAGGGCTGCCACGTGTCGGATACTCGTTGCTGCAAAACAGCGCCGACTGCCACATCCGAGGCGTCAGTACTGAGGGACAGTGGGGCGGCCGGATCGTGATGCGCTACAGAAGCTATGTTGGCGATAGCCTCTTTCAGCGACTTAAAAGCAGCGCTAGCTGCGGCAGGAAATTCGAATTTCTTGAGTTTCCCTCGGAGAAGGTCCGTGAGGGGTTGCATCAGCGAGGCGCAGTTGGGTATAAATCGTCGGTAAAAGTTGACAACTCCATCAAAACGCCTGGGCTGTTTGAAAGAATGAGGCGCGGGGTAGTCGATGATGGCTTGAATTTTATCCTGCAGTGGCACGACGCCTGCAGAGGAGATACGATGGCCGAGGAAGTTGACTGAATCGACACCAAACGAACACTTTTCTGCGTTGATCGTCACCCCGTGTTGAGATAAACGATCAAAAAGCGTTCGTAGATGGCGCATATACTCTTCTCGTGAAGAGCTTGCGATTAATATGTCATCGAGATACGCGTAAGCGTAGTCTAAGCCGCGACAAACTTGGTCGATGAAGCGCTGAAAGGTTTGCGCGGCATTCCTTAGACCAAAATGCATGCGAAGAAACTCGAACAAACCAAATGGAGTCGTCACGGCAGTTTTAGCGATGTCCGCTTCGGCAACCGGAATTTGGTTGTATGCGCGTACCAAGTCGATTTTGCTGAAGCTATGTTTACCTGCCAGACTGGCAGTGAGCTCCACTATGTGTGGGATCGGATAGCGATCAGGTGTGGTAACCATATTCAAGGTTCGATAGTTGCCGCAAGGACGCCAGTCCCCCAGGACCTTCTTCTGGACCATGTGCAGAGGCAACGCCCATGGGCTGTTGGACGGTCTGACGATACCAAGTTGAAGCATGTGGTCAAATTCGGCTCGTGCTGCCCGTAGTTTGTCTGGAGCAAGCCGTCTTGGTCGTGCGCTAACTGGTTGACCGCGCGTAACTATGTGGTGAGCGACCTCTGTCGTGACTGGTGGAAGCTCTGCAGCCGGTCGAACCAGTCGCGGGTATTCGGAGAGGAGGCTCAAGTAGTCGGACGGTACGTCTGCGATCCGAAATACAGGGCTGATTATCGGAGCATCTGAAAGGACACCATCAACACCTAGTTTCGTACGGTCGTCTAAAAGTCTGTGGCGACCAGCATCAACAAGCAACCCAAAATGTCGGAGGAAGTCGATACCGATAATTGCGAAGGGTACAGACGCAACCATGAAGACCCACTGAAAATCTCGGCGAAGATTGAGGTCTAGGTTCATCATGCGCTGACCGAATGAAGCTATCGGAGAACCGTTGGCCGCACGCAAATTGTACGTAGGCTTCGAGTGCTTGTCGCTAGCGGTCGCTGGGATGACGCTGACTTCCGCTCCCGTGTCGATGAGGAACGGGATGGAAGAACGTCGATCCTTAACGTAAAACAGTCGGTTTGTTTGGTTATTGTATGATACGCTTGTAGTGCTAGTATGCGGGCTATTCGTTTTCCCTGGGTCGTGCCTAATGCAGGGAGCCCGACAACGTCTAGCTCTTCCACCGTATTGGCGGTGATACCAACATACTTCTTCGATGGGTTTGACATTATCTGACTGAGAACTTGTAAGGAAAATGTTGCGCGTTCGTGCCGAACGTGACGTACTCGGTGCAGGCACAGACGAGCCGCAATGAACGGTAGCCAAAACGTGGTCAGCATTTGACCGTGGCACACGCTGCTTCGAAGCCTTCATTGCTGCTATCCTGCTGCGAAGTAGCGCAATTTCCTCGTCTTTAGAGTCAGATCGGTCTAGCGACTGGGAACAAACATGGGATTCGGTTTTCATCGGTGAGAATACATCACCGGAGTTACTGGTCGTCCGCTGCGGAAAACGTTCGAACGCAGCGTCTGCCTTGGTAGCTAAGTCTTTCAGGGGTGCATCTATAAACATGGACAGCATTACCGGCAATGGCTCTGGGAGACGTGCAAACCACAGCTCCTTTATCCCTTCTTCGCTCAAGAATAAGGGACCAGCGATGCGCTGAAGTTCGCGGAGCAATGCCGACGGCTTGCGATCTCCAAGCTTGAGACCATTGAGCTGCTCAAATCGTGTTCGTGCGCTGGGTCGTAACTCTATCAAAATCGCTTGCTTCATCGTTTCATACTTTGCCTCATTCGATGGGCAGAGTAGAATGTCCTCAATCAGCGTCACTACCGATGGAGGAAGGCGTGGGACGAGCTGATTGTACCTTGGACGGTCCGCCGTTATGCCCTTATTTTCTAGTTCGATCTCGAATATCTTAAACCAAACTTCTGGACTGTGTTCCATGAAAGTTGGAACAGCCAAAGTAAGCATGAATACGATGTGAAACGACTCAGATGCCACTCCCGAAATGTGAGTCGAAAGATAAAGAACGAACAAAATACGATAAAAGTACTAAAATTACGCAAGAAACAAATGAATATAGGTATATAATCGAGAAAAAGGAACGAACTCACCAAAAAATACAAACGAGAAAAAATGTTGAATTCGCGTGTGCGAATCGGGGTCACCAATTTGTAGGACTAGTTAGTACTAGTGCGAGACGATGCGCGGAATTAAGCGCGGATATCAGAAGGCAATTGGAGTCGGACACAGTGGACTGTATTCGATGGGCCACAACAAGAAGCGGACGGATGAAGCGAGGCAAGAGCGTACACGTGAGCGCAGGAACTTACAAGGCAGTTGATCATTGGATCATTGGATGATAGAGAGCAGAAGGAAGATCATTTGTCAGCTCCTTCACTTCCCGATCATTGCGGAGATGGCGTGGTTCATTGCGGTAAGAGTTTCCGCAGAGGACCACTGTAGCTGTCTTAGAGGCAGCAGAATCCCAGCGCGCTCAGGTGAGAATCTAACAGTTGTTTGAAACGTTCCTCTGTCTCAGCATCAATAACAGGATCCGGCAACCGGTTCCATTGATTGACCACGCGAGTTGTTAAGGCCAAATTGAGCCGCACACGGAGATTCCTCGGTTTGAACAGTTTCATGCGGTGGCCTCGTGTCGAACTCTCAGTGTTGAGTTGAAAGAAGTCCTGTAACTCGCAACCCAGTTCTCCTCTGAGAATACGTCGAGTGAAAAGCAAATCTCCTCGGTGACGGCGGTAGCCTAGAGAGAACAAGTTCAGTCGTTGAAGTCGGTGTGGATACGACAGGTCTCTCAACTCAGGGACGGATTTGGATCCACGCCTTTGAACCTTCTCTATCATATCCCATTCGGATTTGGTGAGAGGGTAGGCAGCGGGTAGTCCGTATTCGAGAATCGGGCGTACATGCGAGCCAAAGAGGAGTCGGAACAGTCCCGGGGTAAGGAGAGAAAACCCTCTACGTATAGAATGGAACATCCTGTAGGCCGCGGCGACTCTCTTCTGGGTGTCTTGGATAGATTTGAGGTCTGATGAACTATCACTCCAAGATCCCTCTCTTGGGTTGCGCTTCTGAGCAAGGAACCACCAATATGGTAAGTTCCAAATGGGTTTGATGAGCCAACGGGGAGAACAGAGCATTTATCACGATTTACGGGCAACTGCCACTTAATCGACCAGTCATGGAGTAGATTGAGCGTAGTTTGTAATCGGTCGGCGTCTTCAAGGCTTGTTACTTCTATCCATAGCTTTAGGTTGTCAGCGTAGATTGGGCACTCCGTCTGAAGAGTGGATGGTAAGTCGTTGATGAAAATATTGAAAAGTACGGGACCGAGGACAGAGCCCTGTGGGACCCCGCTCGTCATGAGAACAGGAGCAGAAAATGTGTCATTCACCTTCACTTGCATAGAGCGGTCGTTTAGGAAGTCGGAGATCCAAGACAGGAGGTTCCCAGAAATACCGATTCCTTGGAGCTTAAACAGGAGCCGTTCATGCGGGACTTTGTCAAAAGCTTTGCTGAAGTCAACAAACACAACGTCCAAGCATTTGCCGGAGTCTAGCGACCTTGCCCAGGTCTCCTTAGCAACGAGCAAGTTCGAGGTACAGGAGCGTGCTTTTCTGAACCCATGCTGGGCAGAAGAAATGACATTCTGTCCCCCAAGATGAAGAGTAACAGCTTGTTTTAGGATCCGTTCCATAACTTTACACACTATTGACGTCAAACAGATTGGACGATAATTGGCCGGGTCATGTCGACTTCCTCCTTTGTAAATGGGTTTGACGATACCCACTTTCCAAGCTAAAGGAAGACGGCCAGCTTCTAGTGAGCGACGAAAGACTTGACATATGGGTGAAGCTATGTACTCCGCCACAGTCCTGAGGAACAAAGGATGCAATCCATCAGGTCCGTTTGAGCTATACGGATCTAACTGAAGAAGAAGTTTCATCACAGAATCAGTGTTAATATCTACTTGGGCCAACGAAGATGGAAATGTGGATACGGCTCTGTCACTAAATGGCGTTTCTTTCGTGTAAACAGAAGCGTATTGCTTAGCCAAGTGACTAGCTTTCTCAGCGTCCTCGTGAAGTAAAGCGTGATGATCACAGGAACACAAAGCAGGGATGCCATTACCAGCTCTAGGGCTTCTTTTCAAATAAGAGTAGAGCATTTTACGCGCGATGCTGGAGTGTTTTGCCAAGGATAGCTCGTATCGTTGGCATTTCTGGCGCTTCATTGAGACACAAACATTTCTGACTGTCTTGTAGTGAGAGAAGTCGAGTTCTGAATGAGATTGCCTATAGCGGTCCCATAATTTACGCCTTCTATTCATGTTTGACCTCAACTCTCGATCCATCCAAGGTGGACCTCTAGCGAAGGGCTTTCGATGGGAGGAAGGAACGACCTGCTCAATTAACGACGTCATTTTGGAGAGTACGAGATTCCATGCGTCATCGAGGTGAATGTGTTCAGGGATACCCCAATCCGTAGCTCTTGCGGCCGTTTTCAGACGGAGTGGGTCGGCACGCCAAAAATTTCGACGGTGACCACCGTGGCTATGGATCGTGAGACGGCGAGTCCAGTGGAATGAAACAACACAATGATCGCTCTTGCTTATGGGTTGAAGAACGGTTACGTTCGTGACATCTGAATCTGCCGGGGAGAGCACGAGATCCAAGATGTGCGGGGTCTGGTCTGGGAAAATACGAGTAGGCGTCAAGACAAGTTGAACGAGGCTGCAATCGAGAGCGGTTTTAAGCAGTGTGGCGTCGAAGGAGTCAGATCGGCGATCACAAAGAAGTAGGTCCCAATTGATATCCGAAGCACTGAAATCCCCCAAGATTAAACAGTCTTTGTGCCCACCATACATTCTTATCGAGCCCAACAAGCGTGCTCCGGGACCCGATGGCGCTCTGTAGACGACACCGACCAAGAGAGATCTGCATCCGTCATGTACACGGCACCAGAGGGCTTCGAAATTGTCATCCTGGTCACTGATTGCTTCAACTAGATGTACTTTGAGATCCGTCTTCCAGTAGAGAATTACTCCACCACCTGACCTCACCCCGTGGCGATCGGACTGGGAGTGGTGATATCCAGGGATAGACACTTCCGAGTCCGTGATATCTGAGAATAGCCAGGTTTCGGTGAAGGCCATCAGGTCTGGACGAGTCTCCGAAGTAAGCAACTGAATTTCGTCAAGTTTATTCCTTAGACTGCGTACGTTGGCAGATAGCACGCGTAGTCCGTTTTTATGCTTTACTGTCTGGGGGTGACAAGAATCGGCCTTCAGCGCACTCTTGTGCTCTTCCGAACTACGCAAAAATCCACGATATGGAGGTCAGTTTCACCACTCGCGCGGCGCCTTCGGAGCTCCTCTACAGCCTTCTTCATTTTAATTCGGTCCTCGGGAGAGGTCTCGTAACACGTAGAAAGGTTCGCCTTTGAGACGTGGAGTCCGTCGAAGGATGCGCGCGCACTCCTCTTCGTTTCCGCATACAATCTTGAGGGGTCGAACCTTGGAGGAATTTTCCTGCTTCTTACCGAGGCGGAAGGCAGAGACAATGTTTATTCCCTGTTCGCCTGCATCAAACAGTAGAGAAATCATCCTCTCGAGCAGTATTTGATCATCCAACATTCGTTCCGCCGAGGTAGCCTTTTCCGAGCCGGTTGTAAGATTAAAACAAGAAGGAGTAATGTACAATCGGTCAACAAGTAAATTGTACATGAAAGATAAGAGTTATCTTTTTGGGCGCTGCACACCTCCAGGGCTACTAAATTTCTTGAACTCAGAATTATTTTCTGCCTATCTCTTCAAGCATTGCTAGCTGTTTTCACAGATCTCGCGCTTAAACTCACGCGTGCATTGTTGTTGTCTTTGGTGCACTTAGCCAACTGCGTTACTATATTCGGCTGAAATTTCGGAGTTGTTTGTTAAGCCTGGATTACTCATACGTGGGATGTTCCGAGGCCGTTACGAAGCCATTTGTGGTCCACTGTTTGCCCATTATTTGTATGCGATGTTCATGGGCAAGCCGCGAACACAGAGCGATCAGCGGAACCATTTGTCTCTCCAAAAGTATGTATAAGCGAGTAACCAAGATCATCCTGAGATTGACATTAATTATCGTCTCATTGCGGACAACTGCTGACGAAGTGAGCCATGCAATCGGTGCGCGATCAGTAATGCATAAACAGCAATCAACGCCTGACGAATCGCAACGTAGGCTCTACAGAAACATGCGGTGAATTGCTAAAGATGGGGATAACATGATAAAATTACACTGGTTACTTTCACAATAAATGCGTAAGGAATAGCAACCAGAACTCGGGCAGAACAAAATGGTAAAAACTAAACTGGAAATAAAAAACTGCGTGATTAGTAAATGAAAGCTCATCAGGTTCATTACAGACAGATTTATCAGAAAGAACAAATGAAAAATGCTACAGTAGGAACCAACGTACAGGTTAGAACAAAACACCCCGGAAACAAATGGGAACCGATCGAGGACACTTGATTTCGAAAAGTTTTAAAAACCGGGTTGGAATTGGCAAATTTGCACATGGAAGACTTTGAAAGAATGGCTCTGACTGACTCTTGTAGCTCACCGAAAATTTGGTGGCGCTACGTGGACGACACCTTTGTTATCCTAAAATGGGATAAGAAAGACGAGTTTCTAAATCGGTTGAACACTCTTGAGGAGACTACGAAGTTCACTATGGAATTGAAATCTTGCATTTGAACATTACCATTCCTTGTCTGCCTAGTTCACAGGAATGTGGGTAGTCTAAAAACACCCATACATCGTAAACCGACAGACACAAATGGTGTACTCCACGATAGTTCAGGTCAGCCAAAACATGTATATACTGGAATCGTCTCATCAATGCTTCACCGAGCCCAGACTCTGTGCACAGAGAAAGAAGATAGGGAGGCCGCCCGGAAGGAAGCAATGAACCAATTGTTTGGTAGTGGATACCCGAGGCTATTAGTGAAAAGCCAGTTGCAGCGGATTTTAAATCCTCACCCACGGCGTACTACCAAGTGGATTGGGACGGTAGGTATTCCTTATAAAGATGGAACTTCCAAGGCCGTCTGGACGGTCCTAACTAAAGAAAACATACGGGTAATTTTCCAGAAAGACGAAACGCTCCGCTCTACACTGGTGCACTTGAAAGACCCACTTCTCGCAGATAGGACAACCAATTGCGTCTACAAAATTAGTTGCAAAGCCTGCGCACACGTGTACGTCGGCCAAACCGCGAGAAAGATACGCACAAGGATAGCAGAACACAAGAGACGCATAACACGGCCACCGAGAAACGAGCTTGTATATTTGGCTCTAGTATGGAGCTCGGCAGTACCGATCCACGTGATAGATACAGGTCATGGGCTCGACTTGGGTAACGTCGAAATTGTTAGAAAGGGGTTTCGATCAACTCTCCAGAGGTTGACTGCTGAGGAGGTTGAGATTCGCAAAGTGAGCTGCCCCGTGAACGGATTGGACGAGGCAGAGCTTTTGAGCGTGTGGCGAGCTATGTTAACCAGACCACTTGTGACCATTCCATGCACTATTTGGAGTGATGAGTTGACCTGTAATGAGGTTGACCCTCTGCCTACATCCCATTCGTCGTGCTTATCATCCCAGCTCGATATAAGTGCTATACCAAGCCTCGACTGGTGCACCCTGCCTGACGAAGTTTTAGTGGCAAAAGCGAAGCGCTGCTCATAAATTGTATCAACCGGTTGTTTTCAAAACTTTCTGTATTCATGTATGTGCCTCCGCACATTTCCGATTTAATCAATTCCTGCGTATGTTGCGCATTAAATGAGCTCATTTTAACACTGCATTTTATTTATTGTTGTTATTTTTGGGAAACCATTATTTTTGGAGTATATAATAGTGTTTTAAATGGAGGTGCTTGGGTTTTCTCCTCCAAACTGGATTTTGCTGGCCAGGTTGAGAATAATTTCCAATGTACATTTAATTCTTGACTCGTGTTTAATTATCGCTACTGTCGGGTCGGGATAATAAGTACGTTTGTGAAACTTAAAACATGTTTGACAATTGGGAGGTTGATTCGACTCCTTCAATGTGAGAGTTGTTGTATCCGATCCCATGCATTCAAAGACATTTGCGTAAAATTATTCTGCAGGTTTTGGTTCAGTTGACGTTGTAGAGTCCGACGTGGGAGCACTAGGCCAAGTCACCTACGTGTGCTTGAAGCAAAACGGGAAGGACTAATTAAGATATCGACCTGGAGAAGACAGGTTGGTGGCGGTCCATGCAGAAAGCTTGGGATACACGTCCAAGGTTGGAGGTCGGTCCCAGGTTGGCACCATCGGTCACTCAGGTGACCGGCAGCGGATCAATCCTGGTCACTCCGAAAATAGCGCTTATATTTATAAATGTTTTATTTTTGGAAATTTGGTGTTTCTGGCCCGAGAACCCTGCACAAGACTTTTCATCTGTGCTTACATGTCTTGCCTATAGCAAACAGACATTGTGATTTAATCGTTTATTTTGGGAAAATGAATGCTCAGCTAATTGTTTAAACTAATCAGATTGACAGCTTTTTCACCAACATTGTAAAACTTCTGCTTGTTACTTTGTAACTGATGCTCGTGGGTTCGTATGATGCCCCAGCATGTTCTCGTGTTGAACGCTTTCGTTATCAGGCACCGTTGTCAGTCTCAATTACTTATACCAACGGCAAGGCCTGGTACAGGAACATGGGCGCCGTTGTTTATCTCTTGACTACCTTACCCTGCTTCCACACTCTGATCTTGTCTCTGTACCGTGCTTGTCTCTCACTATCTGGTTACCAGATGGCAATATACACGTCTTTCTTTCAACTCCAATCGCTTACTAGGCGGTTGAGATAACAGCATTTAACCGTCTAGGAAGTATTTGTTTTCCCTTGCAGCTCCACAGGTCTTTTGCCAACATAGGATACGGAAGATCACGGAATCTCGGACAGAACGCAGACTACAAGCGCATCAGCAAGTGTCTCTGTAACAAGTCAACAGGTAAGATGCATTTGAGTTTAGCCTAAAAGGTCATTGTCGTTTACTCTTCTCTTTGCCTGCGAATTTCCTCTTCGAGGTCCTTATTGCAGCCACCTTCCATACGCCCTCACCTCATCTTTCCACTCACCTCAGGGCCGGTTATCTGTCAGCAACTGTAACAACACCATCCAGCCAGCCACGTGGTGTTAGCCAGGCGCACTCTCCATCCAGATCCGAATTCTACTAAGTGGTAATGATGTAACTATGCAGCCGCATACGAAGTATCTGTTAGCCCTGTTAGCCTTTTCGGTTTATTACGACCCACGTACGCCATGGACATAGAAGCCCTCGGAACTGTTGACCGGACACTTCGTCTCTTGTTATGCTCAGGAATGCATTATTTATCCAAAATGAAAAAAAGCGTGAATGCCGGTACCAGTTGCTCGGGAACTGATGTTTATCCTCTCAATGACGGGAGTAAGCAGCAGATACAGCGAAACATCTGGTTTCCCTATTTCAATCTTTGCCCATTTTGAAAAATTTGACAGGCTGTCCTTTTTGTGCTATTTCTTGAAAAATACATGTGGATATGTGTTTGCAGGATCTTACCGGAGTATTGTTCATTCCGTTGAATGTGCAACTGTTACGGAAGGTCCGCTTTCCGCTTTGCGTGGACTAGTTACTTTGCAAACTTTCCTCGCCAGAGCATAGCTTGGAAACTATGCTCAAATAACATCGCGTAAGAAATTCGACTTTAATGGTTTTCGTGCGATTCAAACTGTTAAGGAAGTGCGAGATATTTTGGTATCTTGGACATGGTGTGCCACGCGATCCTCCCGGGTCGTGAATAAAAAGAAGCATCTCCGTCGTTGTCACTGCCCAGACAGAGGGATGCTTTAAGCAGCTGTTGGGTAATCACCCGTTGAGCACAACTGGATTCCGCTGGTTTTACTACAGCCATACTGATTCATCATGGAACACACGTTAGCAACGACTCATCGTCTAGTCAATAAACGGGAGGTGATGGCGTTGACATTAGTTTTCCCTTCTACTTTCTACAATATGAAAATATTCCCGTCCACTGCAAGTGTAAAACTTTTGGTGTGGTTTTGCCATCCACAGTCATGCTGGGTGTCTAAATTTGCAGGGTTCCTCGCAAAACGTTAGCATTTCAACCTTCCGCCGATGTACCCGAAGCACTCGGACCGATACTGGTACGTAACTACTTTCTTCTCACTTAGTGAATAGTGTCAAAGATTGCATTGAGATTCCTGATGAACAGAAGACGATAAGTGTGGGACCACTTCAGGCTTACACGATCGGAGCATGACTATCTTGGTTACAAAACGGTCAGGAATGCAAGTACCATGAAAAAACGTGGGAAACGTCAACCATATGAAAACTCCGTAGGCATACTCACTAGAACGAATTCCAAGACGCTCTTCTACTATCACAAATAGAGCACCAAAACTGGCAGTGGAATCTATGTTTTGTGTCCCTACAAGCATGGGGCTCCAGTTCACGAAGACACCGGCAAAGTCAATCTCCTGGTGCGGCAATATTCTTCCGTGTACTCGACAGAAGCGACATTCTCTGACAGCTATGTGTGTACTCTCCTCCCTGTGTTGGAGCACGTCAATATTAACACTGACGTTGTGTTGAAACTTCGATGTGATTCGGATCCTTACACATCGCATGATCCTGACGGCTTGCATCCCTTGTTCCTCAAGACTGTGACCGAGCACAATGTCGCACCCATCTCTCAAGTCTGCCGTCAATCGTTTGAATCCGGACTTCTCACGATGGCTTGGAAGATGAGCATAATCAAGCTAATATACAAAGGAGGGAACCGGCAAGATCGAGCTAGCTACCGTCCCATTTGGCTTACATCGATAGTGTGCGAAGTCATGGAATGGGTCCTGAAACGAGCACTGCGCCTTCATCTCGAGACGTGGGATCTGATCTCCTGTGCACAGCACAGTTTCCGCAAAGATCGTTCCTACGCCACCAACTTGCTTGTAGCCAAGGATAAATGGGCAAATGGGGTTGGCAAACGCCCGGATGTTGTGTCTGTGGACTTCAGTAAGGTCCCGCATAAACGGCTTTTTTTAATTCCGAGGAATCGGTGTTGCTGTGAACTTCCTTTCCTGCATTGCCGACTGTCTGAAAGGTTACTCAACGCTGGTGAAAATGAACGAAACGTTTTCCGATCTTGTACACGTGACCAGTGGTGCGTACATGGCTCCTTCCTTGGTCCTGAACTCTTTATTAAACAGCTTCATTATCGATCTGCTGTCTTTCAATCGGATTGCTTGCTTTATGCGGACCATGTGAAGAAAGGGATGGTTCTATCTTCTACAGAGGATGCTGTTCGCTTACAAGAAACGCTGAATTTCCCACACAATTGGTCGATCCAGTGGCGATTGCCCATTAATCACCATTAATGTTCCTTTCTGCCCATTGGCGAAGCTCAACCAATCGGCGCTTACCACAAAAGTGGTTCCGTACTCAAACTATCACTTCAAAGAGCGACCCTGGCGTAATTGTGCCCATGAACTTAAGATCCACTCAGAACACCAAGCAGAGGGTTGCCGCTACCTACAGGAGGTTTCACGCCATACGAAGAGCCTCCTGCGCCATGAAGCTGGAGCTCTTTGGACTCCTGTTCACCCCACATGTGCGCCCGATTCTAGAATAGGGCATTCCTGCTACCTAATCTCCCACCAAATTTGAGCGTGGGACAATTGCGAAGGCCAAACGGCGTGGATCAACGTGCGTCTCTGCTTTAGGTGACCTGGCTTACCCCTTCGGTTTTGACATTCGAATGTGTTTTCTCTGGATTACCGTCACCTCTGCGGAGGTCCAATTTTCCCCCGACTTATCCTCGTGGAAGACCAAGGCAGAGAGTTTGCAAGGTTTATTTAATCTCACCGTTGGGAGTTCAACTAGAGAGCACCGATAGAAATTATTCAAAATAAGGATGCTTAGAGTGTGGTCCATTCTTGCTCCATCTACCCGCCTTATGAATCGCTGGAACGGATTACCGAAACCCGTCGTTGGTGCGCAGACGGAGGATTGTTTCAACCGACCATCTGCTGCCCACCTGTTGCGCATGCTGCGCTTGTGTTACTTCAGCTACGGTTATGACGGCCCTCACTGGAGCTTCAGTTGCGCAACGACGCGAACATCTCTGCAATGATCGGGAAGCAATACAGCTGACAAGGGGTCTCCCTCCTGCTTTGTGTTACCCAATAAACACGATGAAATGGTGAGTAAGGCCTCCATGTGAGTTTTCAGGTGGGCTGCGCGAAGTCAATTTATGCCCTACCATGCCTTAACATGGGTTCTAAGAACCCTCCTGATAGCGCACAACACAGCGCTGGTAGTGTCGCGTTCCTTCAGGTAGTACTCAGCAATATACGTAGCCTAAGGACCAAGGTACACGAAGTGGGTTTATTTGTAGACAAAGCTCCTCTAGACATACTGGCTTTTATTGAAACGTGGTTGTCCCCGGATATCACTGACAGTGAAGCCTATTTACCTGGCTACGCGATGCTTAGATGTAATCGGTCCGTTGATCGTCCAGGAGACGGTGTCGCTCTTTATGTGAGCTTTAAACTGGATGTGTTGAAGACCGGTGTACTTCAGTCGCTGGATCAAAAGGCTGAAGCCTGGTCGACTGTTGTATGCATTTCCTCCGCCCAATTTACGTTTGTAGTATTATATCGAAGTCATGAAAATACCTCCAAGAAGGCTGTTTATTCATCCTCAGGCTATCAATAAGTGTCTAGCATTGAGAGATTTCAACCTTCATGAGGTCTTTTGGACTTATCCGTCTTGCAGTTCGGCGATGGGCATTTTTGTTTCAGATCTCCTCGAGCTAAGGTTACAAATGCCTCTGCATCAGTTCGTGGACCGCTTGACTAGCTACATGAGCAACCAGCTTCCGTCTACCTTAGGATTTATTGCGGTGAAGTCACTCGATTTCGTAAGTAATATTACACACGGCTGTCCTGTAAACGCCAGCGACCACGTCTGCATATCCCTTCGATGTGCTCTCTCTAAGTATCATCAGACCACCGATGAGGCACGCCCTGATATTTGAAGGGAGGACATTAACGCAATGCGAACCATAGCTTCAGTTCTGCGTTGTGCGATCTACGCCACCGATACTGTTGAGGCAGCCTGAGGGAATTTAAGGTATATCTCACCGAGATATCAACTCCCCACATCCCACACAGTAAGAAGAGTGAGACATGGGCGCAGCCTCTATGGACCGATTGTGCAGTTAAATACCTGCTCATGAAGCGGTCTGAGTGCTGGCGAATTTATCAAGCGGCTTCAACAACCAGCACCTACGAAAGTTATCGAGCGGTTATAAATAAATGTATGCAACAACTTAGGAATGCTCGTCTTCAGTAGGAGAAGCGTTTGGTTGACGCAGCCTTAACAAATCCAATGAAGTTCTTTGCTTACTTAAATAAGTGCAGCGGTACAAATTCGTCGATACCGGCGTTATTACGAGCGGACGGAACCCTTGTGTATACCTACTATGATAAGTCTTGTATACTTAGCGAACAACTTACTGGTTTCTTTACTCGTGTGGCCTCTCCACCACAGGTTGAGTTGGTCACAAGAGTCCCGGAGGATACTTGCCTAAGTACAATATGCATAACTGAGGCTCAAGTCTTCGGGCTATTTCAAGGGATAAATCCTTACAAAGTTTCTATCACTCATACAATGCCCCCCGATGCTGCTGTATGAATGGATCACTGAACTATATGGTCCTCTTACATACGTGTTTATAATATCGTTGACAGCTGTCCCTTAACTTCGGTATGGAATGTGGACAAGCAACTGTCCGGTTTTAAAGGCGGTGCCAAGTGTAGTTGTCGAATTGGTTGAAAAACTGGTGAGGGATTCGATAGAGAAGCAACTGAATTAATTTAACCATCTCAGTGCTGCACAACATAGATGCTGTGAGGGATTCGCGCGCCTGACAAATTTACTTGTAGGTCTTGAAAGCTGAGCTGAGACAGTAGTCAACGGCCACACCATTGACGTGCTTTACGTCGACTTCTCGAGAGCCTGTCCCACATCTACGACTCTCACTAAAGTTGAGCTCTTATGGGGTATGTGGTGACGCCCTTAAAGGGAGGTCTGCTTTTCTAGAGAATAGAGAACAATGTGTACGCGTGGGGCGTAACCCTACATTTAGGCAAGCTGTTCTTAGCGGTATTCCACTGGGCTGGGTTTTATGACAGTTGATTTGGCAATTTATGACGATTATCTAGCCCAGCAGCTCGAGGTACCGTTGCTGTTCTTTGCTAATAACCTCAAGCTCGGGAATATTGTGGATATCCCTAGGAGACCTGAACTCATTCAGGGACCTTGGATAAGCCCTAGGGTTGGTCAACATTACGGCTTTTGCTTATAAATCGTGCGAAATGCTCTGTCCTCCGTTGTGGGGTTGCTAATCCCCCACGCTCTATTTTGATGGTGGAAGTGCAATTCATGTGGACACCCAGCAGGTTCATCTAGACCTGATCCACACATCAGTGCTTCACTCAGGGGACAGTTGGAGCAAGGCTGTTTGTAGTAAGTTCTGTATATTGTGATTTATTCGCCGCTACTTCGGTGTCCTAACGGCCGATTTGTTTGTGAAGATTTTCTCAGATTTTGTACGACCGCACTCAGAATATTCTATTCGGGCTTATCCAACATGTATTGTAAAGGACAAAATGGAATTGGAGAGGGTTTTACGAGTATGTGCAAGGTTAGTGTAAATTGTACGGAGGCAAGCATATCCCGAACATTTAGTTAGCTTGGGGATGTATTCAATGCACTACCGGAGAAGTAATGATCAATGGTCCATGGTATATAGCGGAGAAAAAAGGCCGAAGCTTGACATGTCCCGCCGGATGATCCGTTAGGGTGAGCAAACTTAAGGAAAAAATAGCAACAGGAGATGGTGACTAACCACAAATTACCAATTTCTCGGTTACAGTATGCACCGTCTGAGCGATCCACGCTTGGTTTTATGTATTATCCAAGACCATCGTCTGTGGTTAGGCAAGAATGGATGCGGGTTGTTTGGTCTTTGTTTTTCCGCTTTTAGTGTGAGTCGTTTGGTTTACGTGATATGGTGTAGTACGATTAACGCACCGTCGACACGCGTTTTGAACATGGATAGCGTGGGGCTAAAATTAATGCTCATGAAAGGGTATTCTATGTGTGGGAAACACGCGGCGAGAAGAAGTTCCTTCGACACTCCAACATGTTGTATTGTTCAGCCAATTTGAGCTGATAAGCTGTCAGTCTGTTGTGGTGACTCAGCTTAAGCAGGTGATGGCACGGGTGAGTAGGATTGTTTAGAATTAGGTAAACCATGAGTAGGTCACTGTGCAAACACCAATAACGTCCACTGAAAATTTCTAACGCTACGAGACGTTGTTCGTTTGGTAAGTGGCCCATATCTCTGACGTTTTTGGTCGCCCAACTTTGCGAAATCTCCAAGGCAGTGAGATTCCGTTTCAGCCATAGGCACCTTGTATGGATTGCATATTCCACATGAGGGTTTAGGTAAGAGGGACGTAGTTGGCGGAATATAGACGGTCCGAAGTGTCCGAAAGCTCTTCGTAAAAGCCTCACGATGTGGATCCCCATCTTCAATGCTGTTTCGGACTGCTCCGAGCAGCCGAGATCTTCCTGAACCAGCTCACTGAGATCCATTTCGTGAGAACGGTGTTGCAGGTTTCGGTTCCCTAGCTTATAAGTGTGAAGCATTCGGGGTCGTAAATAAAGCATTTAACATTTGGCCGCATTGAAGAAAAGGCGATTTCGGACCGACCACCTTAGGTCTTGTCAAGGTCATTGTGCAGTTGGATACGGTCTTCTGGAGTCGATGGCCCGCCAAACTTTGATGTCATCGACGTAGGGCAAAGAGTTTGACGTGATTTAGCTCACTAGTTCGTTAATGAAGACAAAGAGTAGAGGGGACCCGGTACTGACCCTTATGTCACACAGTATTCTAAGTGAATTTGGTCCGACATTGATGTACACACTCTCACTTCCAGACCGCTGTGCGATAGAAAACTGCAGGTGCATCCGAGCAGAGCGTCTCCAATGGCACATGCTTGAAGTTTTAAGAGAAGGATATGATAGTTCAACCGGTCGAATGCTTTAGAGAAGTCATGGCAAAGCACAACAGCCCCCACACCAGCATCCGCCGTTTCGGCTCAGCTGTCTCGTGTTGACAGTAGGTTGGTGGTGCAAGACCGATTCTGGCGGAAGCTTTGTTGCTGCTGAGCAATGTGACCCAAACCGTCTAGATAAGACGTGAGTGCGTCGGTAACGATAGCCTCCATAAGTTTTGGAGGAACTGTCAGAAGAGTCACTGATCGATAATTAGTTGGGTCGGAACGACTGCCTTCCTTGCAAATTGGAGTTATTGTTCCGTGTTTTCACAGTGAAGGGACGCGCCTCTCTTCAAGGCACTGCTGGAACAGCTGCGATAATGGTTCGGTCAAAACCTTACTCGCCTTGACAAGCCTCTTTGGGCGGATGTTGCCAATTCCGTGATAGGCATGAAGAGCGGATTTTTCATCACGGTATCCGCTGTAAACCTTATATGTGTGAGTCCTCTTGGAAGCACTATAGATTCTAGAGGTTCAGGAGACCACGGGAAGCAACGAAGCGTTGCTGCATAATGTTGTTACAGGACATTCGACCCCACTTAGCAGTACGAGTTAGACTATCCGCTGTGTGAAGAGGGGGGAATCCACTTTTCACCTTGCGGAGGCTGTGCACATGCTTGTACAGAAGCTTAGGATGTGAAGTAAATCGCTCTGCTAAAGCTTGTTGATATGCTACTTTGTTCTCGCGTGCTAGTTGGGTACAGTAGTTACGGTGAACATCGTTGGTCTTCTAGGTACTTAGACTCAGATCGGTTTTGTGGACAAACCACGCCACATCACGCATCACCGTACAGTTACGTGTCCTACTCGGTATAAACGGCGCAATGTTTCTTGAATTTTCAGTCTTAGTTTCCGATGCCCCGCTAAACAAGATGTTAAACTTACTGCCGAAACCTTCCCAGGCAATATCAGTTGCATGCTTGTTTAGGAAACTCCAGTCGGTCGCTTCAACAAGTCAAGTAAAGGTCTAGTAGCTGGTTATGCTCTGTGTCGTTTTGGTTCTCTCCTCGGGGGATTCAGCATAGTAAGTGTACATGAAATGCAAGTTTACATGAGCATTGCGGCTTAGAGGAGTATCCCTCACCGACAGAACACTTCTCCGACAGTCCGCCAGGAGTCCGAGGACAGGCCTCCCACAGAGTGCTGACAATCGGTTGAGTCCGAAATAAGTCGCAAGTGAAAGTTATTCGGACTGCCAGAAGGCTGTGGGAAAAAGATTTGTAGAGCACTTCCCATGCCTCTCCAGGTGGAGCTGGGGTAATAGGAAATTTAGGGGGCAATGTGTATTGCCTAATATTTCCTACTATCCCAGTCCTACCTACTGCCTTTGTACTAGCACATGAACAAAATTAACACACAAAATCGTTGATACACACAGAAATGGTTTAGTTATAAGAAAAATTACACATTCGTCTCAGAAACGAGTCCTTTATCCTGGAAGAAGGTCCTCACTATCACACTCAGTTGTATGTTGAATCCAACCTTGGGCATTGCGACAAATCGGCCACAAATGCTTGACAGTCCACTGACAGTCACGCTCGGATTGTCAGCGGATTCTTGACAATCCGACAACATGTTGTTAGGAGCACGATTTCATGGCATTTAGAGCGAACTGTCACACTAAGTACATCCTCTTTGAAGATTATACACCATATTCTGCGAGGCAAAATGGGTATTGCAATAAACCCATTCCAAATTCTCGACAGTCCGCAGACAGTCCCCCTCGATGGTGGGCGGTAAACAACGGCCACTAGGCCGACCTCGTTCCTACTCAGCCGTAAGCTAGACCAAATGGAATCGCCCACTTCGGTTTCCGAATCGTGTATGGGTTCGTACTGAGGTTGATAGGAAAGTAGGGCTTTACCTCACTGCCTTTGCTTGCTCTATCATTCCGGAGGACGGACGTAACTGTTAGCGCGGTTTCGACATCCTTTATCGCACAGCGCAGCCATGTTTCCGTGATAGCGATGAGACCTCAAGCTGCTGACGCATGTGGAAGTCCCAATTCGGCTAAGTTGCTGCGTATGCCTTGGGAATTTGTGTACATGTAAGAGAGCTTCTCGGGGACAAGAGGTGTGTTGCATGTGATGGATGAAGGGAATGAATTTACGCCGACCGATGAAGGGTCGGCGCCTAATCGTTCTTTCGATCGGTTGCAGGCTGTCGAGAGGAAGTTGGAATATATCCTTGTATCAGCTGTTGCGGATCCCGGTGATCGCTCATGTTCTGTTGTGTCGCTTCGAGTGTTATGAATACTGTTGAAATTGTCACCGCGTCGGATCCTACAGTGAGATTGGCGCCCCCACTGGGTTGCCAATAGAAAGTGGTCATGTTTCTTAGGCTTTCACAGCAATTTCTATTAGCAGCTTGCAACGGAACTTAGTCCAATTTTTTAGGTTTGTGCCGTTAGTTCAGATTGTAACACCAGTTTCGGCAACCTGGAACTCCACCCCTTCTAGTGAGGTGTCACGAAGATCCTTGTCAATGAAGGACGACGACGTCTTTGAGAGAAAGTGTTGCACGAATGTAACGCCATGGCTCTCGGTTGTGTTCCTGAGCATCATTAAAAGAGGAATCTGTAAGCTCAGGAACACTGTGAACACTCACAGTCTTCTTATCTTCATTGTTTATGTTTTCAACTCGGTTATTGGGATCCGCTGAAGGTTCTTTCCACTGGACGTTACGTAGTATGCGCACTCCACTTGTGGCTTTGTGGAGTCGATTCACAGACAGTAGAACGGCCTTTGACTTATCCACGGAATTTAGTGTTACATGAAGTAAGCGGGGTTCACCGTAGTGCAGTGAGCTTGGGTGACGTGAGATACGTTTTATTATCGTAGGATCAGCATGGATATCGAGCGCCGTGCAGATGGAGCTCCATTGATTTCGCTGGTCTGCCAACTCACCCTTACTTTTATTGAATTTTGGTTTGGGTGCGTTATTGCACACGAGGTTTGAGGCGCCATGTTTTCGTCTGGTGACTACTGGTTTTGGAGCCTTATTTTCCCGCACTTTGGGTGAATTTTTGGATGGCACTGGTGGAAGCCATCCGTGTTGCGACACTTCAATTTTCCCCAGTCCGGCCACCACACTTACCGGTGCTCGTTCCTGTGTCTGTCTGGCGGCAACCAATGCCTACAGTGCTTGTTTCCTCACTATGGTCGTCTGACTGTAGTTTTAGGTCTATTGTATAACGAACGAACCACTGTGTGCGAAGCACTAGAGAAGTTGCAGTGCGCAGGCTGCAGGTGATGTTTTACTTACAGGAGCGAGAGCGAAGGAAGTAAGGACTGCTAGAGACTGAGACGTTGAAGTGAGGTTAGGTCGCCTGACATTCACCTTCGGTCTAAATGAAGAATTTGGTTTGCTGTTCACACACAAGTGCTGGTTTGTGACCTCCCATATTCTCTATGTTACACATGACGTCAATATTGGCACGATCAAATATGTAAAAGAAAATGGGCGACAATCTAAATATGATCAACACTAGTTTTCGAAATGCGAAAGGGTAGATGAATGAGTTCCAAGACACGATATAAGGTTGTGATACTATTAGACCCCACAAGTTGTTCGCGCCTTGAAATAGCTTACTTTGCAGATGCAAACTGCCGAGTTGCACGAAACATGATACCGAAGATTTTCGCAAGTAAATCTTGTTTCGGCTGCATACATTGCGTTTCGGTCATTTAAATCGAGTTACGTAGGGACGGACTGTTGGATAAGTGTAACTGTCGCTCATCATTTGTTCGACTGCGCCGGTTAGTCTGTAGGGTCTGTACATTTCATCTTTACAATGGCACTATCTTACTAGGATTCGTTTCAATCGGTAGTGGAGCATTCCATGTGCCCACATCTTGCATATAGCTGCTTTGCAAGATTATGAAGTGGATAAAAGTAAGGAATTGCAATTGTTAAGGTGAAATGCACGAGCGCTACAAGTCTATCATACTTCCTCAGTAGCGCAGTCAACCAGCTAAAAACTGGGATTGCACTGCATACTTGGCGGAAGCAAAACGCCACTGTCGTATTATTCTCCCGTTTCGTTTCTAACGGCCCCATCCCAAGACACTTAGTGTGATATGATTTCAAACAACTGGAGCACACCGGCCCAGGGTACACCAAGTTAACACACAGTTCACTTTTACTTTTAAAGTGAGACAGGTCCGCAGTGGGCATGCAGTTTTGCGGCCACGCGTTAATCGGATGATCAGTCAGAGCAGTTTTCCACATCGACTCTAATCTTGAGTTAACGTGTTTTGGCGCGCCCTCTATCACCCGTGTTCGTTGTAAACGCATTTTCCAGTGTCGGTCGGTTGACCAATCGCTGTTAGGCACAGCTGGATTTGGACCTAGTAAAGGAATCTGAACGCAACGTTGAAAAGATTGGGAGATGGCAAATTCCTCCACTGCTACATCGTGAAACACCGGGTTGGACTAAGCTTGAGCTTTTCGGATTGCTTCGCTAGTTCAGTATCGAATGGTGTTACACAGAAGGGCAATCGGCTCAAAGTGATTCAGTCCTTAGCTTGTGTTCATTCACGGGTTACCTTTACTATAGTTTGTGGTGGTACAGGCTTCATCCGAAAAGATAATTGTACGTATACTGGAGCACTGTGTAGAGCTGAGAAATCCGGCTCGATTAAGCGCACAGGGACTGCACTGCGAGAAGCTAGAGAGGAATATTCCGAATAACCCAGGAGCATGCTCATCATGCGTGGGTGACGGGATTTGATCCTAACCACAGTATTCTAACCAGTAAGTTTTATCTAAACTTATTCGGGCTGTTTAGTCTCGCTAAGCTGTCTGGTCTCCTCGGTCAACTGTTTTAGCTGCACAAACTGCGTTCTGACCGGGTTAGGAAGGAAACTAGTTTGGGCATTGGAACTAGCTTTCGGACATCTCGTTAGGGAATCTATGGTTAAGGGATTCGAGCTTCAGTTAGATGCGCTTAGACGACAGTACGAAACCTTCCTCTCCTCCTAATCGACTAGTATATTCAGCTTTCAGTTCTTTTTCCCCAGTTCTTCTCTTGCCTTATTGTCATCATTAGTTAGTTTATCTTCCCCCGCTTGTGTGCATAGTTTACCATTCCCTCTTTCTTACTTCACATAAATCTGCCCACAGGGACTACAGAGCAGGAAACCTGGGTGGTACTTGGTTGGCCAGGGTATGCTGCTGTTTTGGTCTTAGGCTTATCAAGATTTCAAGCCAACCTATCAATTCCCAGTTCAAGGATACGCTGAAGAAGGAACATTCGCTGGATTAACCTATCTTCCCGGCCCCAGCTGAACTTCATCGCTTGTTCCTCAAGACATTGGCAGACTACGTGGCTGCACCCGTCAGCCAAGTCATCCATTTGTCGATGAAAAATGGTCGTCTACCAGTCCACTGGGAAACAGGTATCGTGCTGCCAAAGCACAAAGGCGGAAACACTCAAGATCCAGTGAATTATTGCCCTATCTGCTTGACCTTTATAATCTTCAAGCTTACGGAAAAGTTTATCTAACCCGTCCTCCAGAAGCACTGTGATGAGGTGAACATCAAATTCTCTACACAGTGTGGCTTTCAGAAGGGAGGCTCCTGCACCATTAACCCGTTAGTCACCAGAGAAAACTGAACACGCTCAATTGATACCGGTCAACGATTAGGTATTGTCTTCGTCGATCTTAGCAAAGCATTCGATAAGGTCTCACATTAACGGTTAGTATGCAAGATCCATGAAATTGGTGTCAGTATCAACCTTTACTGCTGGATGGAGGATTTTCTAGACGGAAGAGCGATGCAAGTGAAAGCAAAGGAGTCACTTGCTTAGCCAGTGTATATGACCAGTTGAGTTCCACTAGGTTCAGTCGTTGGGCCTGAAGTTGTAGTGTACCGGAAAACACGCTCTTTCAGTATTTTGCAACATTGGATTTTACGGTTGTTTTCACCTTCAAAACGTCCAGTTGTTTTACTGACTGCACATCCGTTGACACAAACCATTTTGGTGAGTACCTTGCTGCAGTTTCTCGCTTTGGCTGATTCGCTTTCTATTTTTGTAGCCTGCACAATATACGTTGGGTTCAGTCGCCTCCGACTTCAATACTTTCTCGTATTTGACACGTCACGTGTCATTGCTTGCCGACTAGTATCCCAGGTCCCACCCAACAAACTCTTCATATTCTTGAGTAAAGACCTTCCAGAAACACTTCAAAATGAATGTCTAATCTATGCAGATGACATTAAGCTATGGTCTGTGGTTTTCGACCCTGATGCCATTGTGAGACTACAGGACTCGCTAGACCTAATACACCACTGGTCCCTCAAATAAGGCTTACCCATCAAATATGAAAAATGTTGCATCCTTCAGATCGGCTCCTCTTGTTCACTCGGTACTTACCATTTGTTTGCTTCCTTCTCAAGCACGCTGCTCAAGATGAACGCTTAGGTGTAATAAAATCTTCTAACCTAAAGAGCCCCCAGGATACGCTGAGGAGAGTAACCGCTGCTGACAGGGTGTGCTTTGTCATATGGCCATTTTCTAAAAAGACACCAGATATCTTCGGGGCTCTGTGTATACCTCACGTACACCGAATCCTGGAGTCTGACTTACCAGCTGTCTTTCCACTCTCAAAACCCGAATGCGATCTGTGTAAAAAACTTCAGAGATTTTATCTGGACTTCGAAACCTCCGCTATCCCCTTTGCTCCAACAGATGAATCTTTTCTCTCTGGACCACCGCCGAAGCCGCAGGGACTTCAGCAGTACGAGGTGCCCACTAAGGAGGAACTAGGAAACGAACTACAACAATTTTGCTAGCTCAACACAGGATATTTGTCACGAGGTCACGAGTTGAAGATTTTTAAACCGCGGCGGCACAATGTTCCCACTACTGTCGCCCTATCTAGCCGGATGGTAAACGACTGAAACGGTCTTCCGGAGAAAGTTATCAGTGCTCAGTCTGAAAGACTTCATGAGGTCGTTAGACACCCATTTGCATAAAACACCAAGAGCACAGTGTTCCAGTGCAATTTCCCCAGCTCCTTAGGACTGTTGGCTGCAATGGCACGTATCCCTGTTCTGAATTGATTGTGAAGTGAATGACATGGGACCTGCCTGTACATTTGACAACACAATGAACGCAAAAAACAAGCGGGCTCATTGAATTTATTCGCATTCGCACGGCAAACTGTTGGGTGATTTTAATGCTCCTGAGGTTAATTGGAGGAATTTCATCTGTGAAGCAGACGTGGGGTGTATTTCCATTGACCACTTGATCTTGCTTTACAAGCGTCCCTATATCAATTTGTACAAAAATCCCCTAGGTTCATGGAGAGCCAAAACTGCTCACACTTAGACCTCGTTTTTGCTAAGTCAGTGGTCTCTGTGAGAGGTGCTAGTGATCATGTGTGCCTAGCATTCAATTGTGCCCTAAGTCGGAATCGTGAAAGATGCATTACCTGATGCCCAGCCATCTGGCGCGCGGATTTTCAAGCAGTGAAAGACATGGTTGTAGATACACCCTCCGTTTTATAGGAAACTGCTACTGTTCCGACCGCGTGGGACAAACTTAAGGTCTTTCTCCGTAAGAAATCGCTCCCCTATCTCAATCATAGTGCAGAAAAAGTGTGGATAAATCCGCCATGGCTTAACTGAGGTGCGCAGGGTGCTCAGTAGGCGATGCAGATGTTGGGAGATTTACGTATCCGCTCCCTCGGAAAGCAAGTACCATTGCTACCGAGAGGTGCAGAATGCCTGTAAACAGCATTTATGTCGGAACTATGAAGTGGAGCTGACCCGCTGTGCACCAGCTAATCCGAAACGGACTTTGGTTACTTCAAACGTTGATGCAATGCATGTTAATCTATCCTCGTGTTGTTTGGGCTTGACGGAACAGCAACATTAACAGACCAGGACGAGGCCAGCTTACTTGCAGAACAGTATGCAAAGTCGTTTGTTCGCGAGTTTTTGTTACCAAATTTTGATATAGCAGCAACGTTTCTTGTGGACATTTTCATGACGGAGGTTACCGTCTCAGAAGGTAGGGTACTCACGCTGCTGCATGAACTAAATCCCACCAAAACCGCCGGGGTGGACGCCATCCATCCAAAGCTTATGCACGAGCTGGTCGATGAGCTGTGCAAACCGATCACCTGTCTTTTTATGAGATCTTTTCGTAGCTGCCCTTTACCTACCGATTGGAGAGTGGCTATCGTTTGCCCTGTTTTCAAAAAGGTCGATAAGCACTTTGCTGAAAATTACAGACCGGTTAGCCCTATAAGCGGACTAATTAAGTTGTTAGAGAAACTGGTTAAGTTTAGGTTATTCGACCAGTCCCAACATGGATTTTCACAGAGTTTACTCTTGTTTGATTAACTTGTTGGTACCCCGAGTATGCTGGGCCGAAGCTGTAGATTTGGGACAGATGGTGAAAATTTTGTTTATATATATTTCCAAAGCCTTTGACAGCTTTCCACATTATCGCCTTCTGTTTAAACTAAAATCTTACGGATTTTCTGGACAAGACCTGAAATGGATTTCGGCCTTCCTAAAGGGAAGACTGATGGCGCTCTAATAGGCTTCGGGTTCTCTCTCCAACAAGCCGTTCTGACTGATGTTCCACAAGAGTCGGTTTTCGGCCCTCTCCTGTTGGCAGTGTATGTTAATGACCTACCTGAGAAGCTCAAGGTGATGACTCACTTGCGAATTTGCCACACTGACATACAGCCATTCAGAGCATGGAAGTGCGGGTGAAACCGACCGAGGGAATACCCTGAATGGAAGCAGGTCCCTGGGAACGGTTTCATAAATGAATGAATAAATAAATAAATGAATACCAACAGTGCGGGACATGCCTAAAAAGGCATGATCATAGTAATACAGAGGCGGATGATCACTAACTGAACACGAATGTTACAATTTAACCAGTACATACCGGAGTCATGTTCAAAGAACAATGAAGAATGATTTATCACGGGATAAAAGCAAGTGGTGAATATGACGAAATCAAAATATATCTGGGTCATCTATCGGACGTCTGTCGAGATGAATACTTTGATATATAACATCAGTGTAAAATTAACATTCGAGCGTCAACTTACAGAAATACACTGGGGTGCAGTGATCATTGATGTAAGGCGTGAGAAAAGTAAAATATGGTCGCTCACTTAGGTCCATTTGATACATAAATCCTGTTGAAAAGCATGCTTGGCGTAATCCACAATGGAGGAGTTTAGGTAACAAAATGCTGGGAGCTAAGAGCAACATCTAATCGCTTTTTGAAAACGTCCAAGGTAGGAGAGGATACAACTGAGTCCGAGAGTGCGTTCCAGGGTTGGCAAACCTGAAGGGAAAAGTAATTACGTCGACACTATAAACGGCTATATTGCTCCTTCAACTCTAAGCAGTTACCCCTGAGCTGCGTGTTGTGGCTGTTTCAGCAAATGGCGGCATACGTGGTTGGGGTCACTCAATATCTGATACGCTAATATGAGATCGCCTCGCAGCCTTTGATGGCGTCCGCTGAAAATTCCCAGTAACTTCAACCTTCAGTGGTAAGAGTGATAGCTCAGGTCCTTTACATTTTTTGTTGCTGTTCGTTGTGGTGTCCCTAATGCCGCTAGGACGCGCTTCAACCAAGGTTGCCCAGCTTGGATAGCGTGTTCAATATGCGGGCGCAAGTAGGAATTGTGCATCATTGGGAACATCGATGGATCAAGTCTCCCGGATGTCCTTCGCAGCATGCCGGCGTGCTGTTTGCCTCTTCGCAGCTACCTCAGCCTGTTTTGAACAGTTGATATCGCTCTGTACGATCACACCAAGGTCACGTTTCTGGGAGCTGGTCTGCAATCCGTTTGTCCCGAGTACATAGGTGTAGTTATGTCTATGGCGTAATTGTACAACGCGACATTTGTCTACGTTGAATGGTAGGACGTTTTGAACTGTCCAGTTCGACACAGTGTTAAGATCGCACTGGAGCCTTCGTGGACGTCCGGTCCTCTGATCCTTCGCCGTATCTTGATATCATCAGCGAAAATTAGGAAATCGGAAGCAACTGAGCTCGTTAAATGGTCAACGAATACCCAAGATAGACGAGTTCCAAGCACCGAGTCTTGTGGTACACCACACACCACATCGATTGCATCAGAAAATATCCGGACTCTCACCTCTAGCCGTCGTTCTTGTAGAAAATTGCTAATCCAACTCAGGATTGGGTCGCCAATGCCGTAGTTCCAAAGCTTCTGAAGGAGTGTTTGATGGTCTAAGCGATCAAATGCTTTTGAGAAGTCCAGGTAGAATGACATCGACTTCTGCTCCATCAACAACAGCTTCAGTCCAGCTATCACGTGCAATTAATAGGTTAGTATTATATGAACGCTTTTGACGAAAGCCATGTTGCTCTGGAGCTATTAAGTTGTGGCTTTCCAAATACTGTATCAGGACATCTGCGATGATTGATTCCATCACCTTGGATTGTGCATGAAGTAGTGTTATTGGAATGTAGTTTGTAGGGTTAGTGCGGCTATCACCTTTATGGATAGGAGTGATGACCCCTCGCTTCCATACTGGTGGAATATGGTTCTCTTCTAGACATTGCTGATAGAAAACAGCCAGTGGTTCTGCTAGATCACTAGCTACCGCCTGCAGAGCCTTTGGTCGGACGTTGTCGACTCCAGGAGAACTGTGGATACGCAAGTATAACAACTTCAACACAGCTTCCGCAGTGAAGGTGATGTTGTCTAAACCCGACGATGGAATAATAGAAACGAGGAGAATATTTGGGCTCGTTACCTGCTGGAAAGTTTGGGAGTAATGAAACTGTAGGAGATCAGCTGTTTCCATTGCTGATTGCGTGCATCCATTAGCCTTGACTAGTGCTGGAATCCCCCGCTTCACCTTTCGAAGGCCGTTAACGTGCCTGTACAGAAGTTTGCGGTTCGTGCAGAATCGCTTCATTAACTCCTGCTGATGCGTGACCTTGTCTTCGCGAATCAGTTTCACACAGAAGTTACGATGTGTCACGTATGCAGTCCAGGTTTCGGCATTCGAGCAGTCCTTGTGATCTCACCATGCCGAATCCCTCCGGGACATACATTTACGTGTTCCGCTCCTCAGAAATGACTTATGCATGTTTTTGGGTTGGAAGGACTTCTGTTCCAATGCATACGTTACCAGTGTGCCAAATGTCCTTGTAAAGGTTTCCCAGGCAACATCTGGGAGCATTCGGTTAAGAAAGTTCAAGATGTCTCCTTAGTAAACGTAGATAACACATTATAGTGCGTGACAGTATGCACTTTATCATCCTCTTTTTCAGGATACTCCGCATAGCATGCATAGTCAACGAGCAGAGTAACATGATCACTACGCCCCAGTGGTGTGCTTGTAACTATCCTATCAACCATGAGTTCTTCGTTAGTGAGCACAAGATCTAGTATCGACGGTTTGTTAGCAGTTTGACATCTGGTGGGAGAAGTTACGTGATTATACAGAGGGTGGCTAGCAATTAGCACTTGCAAACAGACTTTAAACTGCGTACCATCAGTTGTTTGCTTTCTGTGTCGTGCACACTCAAGTCTCCAGCGATAAGAATGTGGGTGTAGGACTTGTTCAAAGCAAACTAAAAGGCGTGGTTCAGTTTAGCGTCTATTTCCGACGTTGAGTTTGGTGGGCGGTAAATCACGGCCAGCGAATCGGGAGCTCGGGTTTCCGGGTGATCGATAACTTCACATCGGAGGTTGTATTATAATAAAGAATCACAACGCCACCCCTTCCGGTTCTATCGGTTCGAAGCAGCGACATACCAGGTAACTTGATCTCAGAATCGGTTATCACAAAGTTCAACCAGGCCACTGTAATCATGACGAGGTCCCGTGGTTGTAAGGCATGGTGTTCTCTAAGTTCGGCCAACTTACTTAGAAGGCCGTGGACGTTTGTGTATATACAAGATAGGGCTTTTGTGGTTGGGAGTACGTTGCTGGATGTAAACCTTGTGTTAGTGTTTGAGCCGGCCGTTAGGTGACCGGCGATTAATGGTGTTTTAGTTTATGTATATCAGTCATGTTGCATGGCATTATTGAGCGTTCATGGACATATGTTTACACGTGCTGTGCTCTGCCCTGTTGCGTGCCGTAGATGCTGTTGTGTCGGTCTCTCCACAGGACTGTGCAGATAAAGAATTTGCAGCTGTTGCAAGTTCCATCTAAATGATTACCACTTTCGGCAGTCCGCCTTCTGCCTTTGGCCGGCTCTCTGTTGGCAACCTGGCTCGAAACTTCAACCAGCCATCCAAGGGAACTTGCGTCGTTCCCTCGGAGTGTGATATTACTTTCATTAGTCTTGGACCGCAGCCCTTGTAGTTAGGTGATGACGAAACTCTTGTCACGGATTTGGCAATAACTTTGTCAACAGAGAGTACCTCGCGGATGTAGCACCACTACTCTCAGTCATGTGCCCGTGCATCGTGATCAGAAGAATGCAGAAGCTAGGGAACACCATGCACAAATATTGTTTTCTTGCTATCCCTCTGAGGAGTGCCGCGTTGGTTCACTTCTTCTCTTGGTCGATCTTTCCAAGTTAGATCCGGTAACATGCGCGCTCTACTCGGTGAGTTGCGAAGACGAACTGTTGCGAGTAGGCAGCCTCTGTCTCATCTGCTGAGTTTAGTGTTACTCGAAGAATTCGAGGTTCACCAGAGTGCACTGAGGTCGGGTGACACACTACGCGTTGCAGCATTGCAGACTCAACCCGAATACGAATCGCCTCGCAGATGGAACTCCACTGGTTGCGCTCGTCTTGCAACTTGCCTTTTATTGTGCCAGATTGGGATTCGGGAACATTGGTGCACACGAGAGTTAACGTAGCGTGGTTTTGTCTATCGAGTGCTGGCGTTATACTTTTTGCCGGCAATTCGGGTTGTTTTGAAGGCACCACTGGAGTTGACGGTGAAAGCTGCTTTGCGCCACGCGTGCTCCGTACTGAAGATGGACCCATGTGTGTCGCTCCCGGTGTGTTTGTCGACGCAGTCGCTGCGTACGTTACCTGCTTGTTATCTGTACCGGATATCCTTCGGTTCTGAGCTGTCGGTGTCATGGCTGAATCTTCAAGTGAAGCGTCTATGGTTGGAGAATTGGAAGCAGGCAGGTTTGAGGCCTGTCCACTTATGGGAGTGAGGTGACCCAGTGGATTTAGAGTCACCAACGCTGCAGTGCGGTTGGAGAGTTTAGCTCTCTTCTTCGGCTTAGATTCAGAGCTTACTTTGGCTGGTTGACATAATATCGTGGCCCTATTTACCTCCGTGGTCTCAATCTTAGTATTTACAAACTGTGCGATTATCTCCGTCCTTCTATCGCACTTTTTCATGAGCAAGGATAAACAGTTGACAACTGGAATGGCTTGACATGTTGGGCAAAACTAAATTGTGTCACCAACCTTGTTTGTCTGTCTCGCTGCTTGGATGGATTTGCGTACGGATTGCGGACAGCACGATCTAATGCACCTAGAACAGGTTACACCGATCTTAAGGACTTTACTGCAATTGTCTGCGCAACATAGGCGAAGTTAAACCATTGGAACACTAGTCGTCCGCTTATCGTTTGCAACAAGGCGTATCTGAGCGCTCACCTTGATAAGTGTTATGTGCGCCAGGCGTGACGCACAAACATGGCGAAACGCGCACACGAATTGCTCGTTATTCAATCGCACCAAAGTCAGGCGGTAGAGGCAGATGGCGGTCGTAACGCGCAGACTGTCGGGTTCAGCGATCAATCGACTCGCAGTTGAACACATACACCCACACAAAGCGGTAGCATGTTTTGATCGGCCTGCCTTAAGCGACGATGCAGGTGGAGCGCTGATAAGCGTCGCTAGAGCTGTTCAGTTGATGAGCGGAGCAAAATGACTGTACATTTGTTATGCTGCAATTTGCAGGAATGGTTGCCGCGTAGGCTGGGAGCCCTCAGCTTCTTCTTCCGAATGAGAGCAAAATCTTTTCCGAAAAACCGGTTTGAGGTGTGGCAAAGAATATGCTGAAAACTGGGAACAGGGCAAGACTATAATCCACATAGGTTAGATCCAAGCGTTGGGAAGCACTGAGTAGGGCTCGTCGAACTGGTTCGAACGAGCGCCCGCACAAGATGGTGTGGGGAGTATTAGAGTGCCCACAGAGGGCAAAGCAAGAGCCTAGTTAAAGTGCGGCCGCACGGCAAATGCAACATGTATGTATATATGTGAGTGCCTGAATGAGTAATCACGTTGAGTAAATTTGTCACTGATATGCTGAAGCTGTGGTTGTGTTCGGTGAATTCGCCAACATAGGGAGGGATAAACTAATATATACGAAGTGGATGACCTTGAATGGGGCGTGCTCTACCGAAAAAGCAGGAGGCAGTGACTTTCTTTAGTGGCGAGTCACGTCACGTCACGGTGTTGTTAAACCGTCCTTTGTGGCTTTAGATAAGGCGCACGCTTGTAAAGCGCCAACCACTTTACGTCCTGGAACTCTGCCACCGAACCATTTGCTGGGACAGGATTAACCCGGCCTACCCAGCTGGCACCACCTGGAGGTTGTTCGGTTATCCAGCATTCGTCATTGTTCTACGTGTATTAACCGAATATATTCAAATTGCCAATAACTTTAAAAACCCAGTTGGGATCCATTGTAACAAACGTGAACAAGTAACTATTGCATGCGAACTGGTTGCACAAATTGATCAGAACACCCAGTTGGGTTGTGCCTCGCACCATCAAGCAATAAACAGTTTATTTGTTTATCCCTTCTGTTTGCGGATGAGCTGAAATTTTGGAGTGAAGTGAGCGGCTCTAAGGCTCACTTGGCTTTGAAGGTGGCTCTTGACAGCTTTTGGGAGTAAGCAGCTTTGTGGCAGCTGCCAATAAATCTTGCCAGGTGCTCGGTCAGACGCATAGGACCAAGTACACCTTCCATAACGTATCTACATGGCACGGCAAATAATCCACTAAGTCGGCTTAGGTGTTTCGCAGTCCTCTGAATGTAACTGCAGTAAAAACTGGATGGCAGATACTCTCAAACTTTTCCAAGTGCTGTGGACGATCCGTAGATGGTTTGGGATCATTACAAAAGTGATGTTTATAATATTATTCTAAGCCTTTGACAAGCCGTATTTGAACTACTGTGTGCGGTCCTGTCGACCATGCTTGATCCGCAACAAGACGCAGTTGAACGAGTTCTGAGGACTGGCACAAAAACGGTGCATGGGTTAAGCAATCTCCCTTAGCTTGATAGGTTGCTCAACTTTCTGGTGTTTTCGCTGCAATACAGGCACATTAGGGGCGGCATAAACATTACCTATCGTATACTGACTGGTCATTTTGAGCCTGAATTATCCAGAATATTCCATCCAACTGAGATGCCAACTATTCAGGTCATTCACTGAGGCCTCATAAGCCCCGAGCTTATCGCGGTAGGGCTGGATTGCATTCATAACACCGGGTCATAACTTCATGGAATGCACTACCCAAGGATGCGATACTAGCATCAATGATGAAGAAGGTTAAGCTTGACTCCATGTCCTTGGGTTGCAGACCTAACCCTCCCTTTTGGCTTTTAACTTCCGTTGCTATGTAGAGGGCAGAAGGGAGAAAGGTCCCTGTCAGCTCCTTCACCTCCTGTTCATTGGTTGGATGATGCGTGTCATTTCTTAACTGTGTTCCTAAAGGGATTCACACAGTTGCAGCTAGAACAGAGGTATGCAGGCGTTTTCAACATGTAGTTATCCAACCGCTGTTTGAAACACTTCTCTGTCTGGGCATTGACAGCATATTCCGGGGGTTGTTCCACTGGTACATGGTCCCGCTGGATAACCACACGTCGTAACGAACATGCAGCCTCCTGGTTTAAACAGTTTCCAACTGTGACCCTTTGTCGTGTTATCTACCTTGAGTTAGAAGAACTCTTGCATCTCCGCCCCCACGTTTTCATTTATAATGCGTCTAGTGTATACCAGATCTCTACAGCAACGAGGCTAGTCAAAGGAAAACAACTTCATACGCTGAAGCCAGAAGGGATATGACAACTCACGCAGCACTGATACAGGCTTACGTCCACGTCTCTGAACATTATCGATCAAAGCGAACTCAAAGTTTGTGAGTGGATATAGCAGATCGTCCATATTCCAGCATTGGACGGATGTGGAACGGAAACAGCTTGAAGATCTCAAGCTTCATTTCCGAGAATGACCTACGTATGGTGCTGAGTGCCCGGTTGGCAGAGGCGACTTTCCGTAAAGCATCCGGGATCGTTTTCAAGTTCGGGGATACAATCACGCTCAGGTCCTTCTCATAAGCCGCGTCGCTTAGTAGGAAACTATCAATACGGTAAGCACCAAATGTTCTATGGACAGCCGATTGGAAGAATGCAGCGTTTATCACGGTTGATAAGTAACTGCCACGCAAAAAGACCAGTCATGCGGCAAATCGAGCGTCAGTCTTAATTGGTCCGAATCTTCAAGCTATCTGCAAGCAGTCTTCAAGGTATAACCGATCATAGATTTCGACCATTAGAAGACTCTTTTGGAAAAGTTTGAAAAGTTCAGTATCAATGATGGAGCCCTGTGGACCCTCGCTGGTCATGAAAACTGGCCCAGAGCGAACCTCATTGACATTTACCCTCATGCCGCGACCATCCAGGTACTCAGCGATCCAGGTGAGACCATTTCCGGGGATGCCAATCATTCGAAGCTTGATAAAACCGTGCATATAGAACCCCATCAAATGCCTTGTTGAAATAAGCAACAACATTAAGGTGATTAATGAAACCTACCGACCTACCACACCTCTCGGGCAAGACGTTGGTAATACAAGCGCTTGTCTTTCGGAAACCATGCTGAGCAGGAGTATTGATGTCCAGAGCATCGAGGTGAAGCTGATAAGCTCTGTTACAAATCCTTTACATTGTCTTCCAAAAATAATCAACGTCAGGCAGGTTGGTCTGTAGTATGCAGGAGCCTCTCGGTTTCTTCCATTGGGATACACATCATAATACCTGCTTTCCAATCAAGCGGGAGGCCGCCATCCTCGAGGTTGTGCCGAAATAATTGGCAGCTTGGATCGGCGACAAACCCAGCCATTGTCTTCATGAAACTGGGTGTACTTCATCAGGGTCTGGCGAAGTGTTTCGATGCAATTTGTGAAAGCTTCTCAGCATCCTGCTCGTGGCAATTTCGATGTGCTCCAAGGGATTGGAATGTGTGGATACATAGTTATTGAATCTCGGAGCCTCAGCCAGGTACGCTGATGAATGTTGCGAAGCAAGAATACTGGCTTCCACTGCATCGTCATGAATTCTACATGTATCATCCTGCGAATACAAGGCAAGTGTGCCCCAACCCGCCTTAGTACTTCTTTTCAGGTAAGAAGACAGCTTTTTAGCGTCACTGCAAGTTTGCTCAGCCGGGAGCCACGCACACTGTTCTAGCTTCCAGCGCATCGTGATCATAATAACCAGACGCCGGGCTTGAGAACATGAAGCTGTCCTACAGTTTCCGTTTTCTATGAAGTGGGGTCCTCAGTTCGGTATCAATACAATGTGGGCTTTTGGCTAAAGGTTACCATTAACAGTTGGTACCACTTCGTCGATAATAGAAAGTAATTTTAATCGAAGGTGATTACAAGCGGTATCGAGATCCAACCTGCTGGGTATACCCCAGTTCATAGCACTTGTGGTTATTTGTAGGCAGAGTGGATTGACGTGCCAGAAGTTAAGACGAGGCATGCACCAGTGGTGAAAGTTGGGTCGTCTTGTCCGTAGTAAGGGGAGTACACAATGATCACGACTCAAGTGGCTGAAGAAGCTGTAAAGCAGATACGTAGATGGTTGAGGTGTGAACACAAGGGCAAGGTTGTGCGGTGGTTAGCAAGCAATTATCCGAGTAGCTGACAAGACAGTATGCGTTAGACCCACATTGATGACAGTTTATAGTATAACAGCACCGAAGTATTCTTGGGCGAGATCACAGTAACCTAACTCCCAGTTGACATGGGGCATTGAAGTCTCTTTGTAGTAAGCAATGCCTGTCTCTGCCGTGTATACTTATCCAGTCCAGCAATCAGGATACATCGGCCAATGGGCGTCTGTAGACAACGTGAACCATGGACGAATTGTGTCCGTCGTACAAAGTAGCACCGAACCAACAAGGTTATCCTAAACAACCTCTAAGGTATGGACTCTCAACTAGGACTTCCAGTAGAGTACGACTCCACCACCAGATCAGGTACCGAGACGATCAGTACAAGAAAACTGCTAACCAGGTAGACGTATGTAGTATCTAAAATATCCGGGGACAGCCACGTCTCAGTAAATGCCATCAGGTCAGGGTGATACGGTAAAGTGAGAAGATGAAACTTACCCAGCTTATTTCGCAAGCTTCGCACTTTAGCGGAAATCACACGCAATTCAATTTTTGACCCTAGTGACCGGGTGTAAAAAAGACTGGCCACCATCGAGCCTTTGAACTCCATTGAATCACACGACGGTGCACAATAAGTAGATAAGCCTCACCATTCGCTCGGCGAATCTGCATTTTATCGACGATATTCTTCAGCTTCACTCGGTCTTCTCGGCAGAGATCCTTCAAGACATAAAATGTTTCTCCCCTAAGTGCCTTGGTACTCCTGCTGTACGACGCCATTCCTCTTCAAGTTGACAAATGATTTCCAGCCGAGGCAGCTTGAAAGTGTCTTCCTGCTACCGGCCAAGGCGAAAGACAGAGGCTACACTGATCCTAAGTTCCCCTCGCCCAAGTTTAAAGAAATCTTCCGCTCTAAGACAGCCTGGTCACCCACTATCTATTCTGCGGGATTTCCTTGTTAGATTCGGAAGCATTCACGATTATTAGACACCGTTCACGACAAAGTCTTCTAGTTAACTCATCTATAAATAAATAAGTTTATTCTCGTATAGATCGAGGCACATCAAATCCGACATGATCCAATCTACACGTAATTATGCTTCGCAACAAAGACACGCTGCTATGCTTGTAATCGGCTATGGCCAACAGTTGAAGAAATAACAGCAGTGCTCTTGAGAAACAAAGTCGTTAGTGAGTTGCCTGCAAGTGGGGTTCATGTGAGCGAAGAGCAAACGGTAAGAGCACAATAGGTGAAGGGCTGTCGGCATGTGCAGACAAAGAGTATCTTATTTTGCACGTGTTTAGAAAGTAAGGAAATATGGTTCTAGTCAATTTGCCAATGTGCAATTATGGACAGGGACTTTATTCAGTGGCCAGGCACCTCTGCCAAGTCCTAGTGTTGTTAACCGGACTGTCGCGGCTTTTTGTAGGGAGAACGCTTGCCAGGCGAACCCTCACCAAGTCCTGGAACACTGTCATCGATCCTTTTGTACGGTAATGTACCACTGGCAAAGCACCTTATAGACCGGTTGTGCACTAGGTTATTTGCAGTCGAACGACTCCCAATCTCCTCTGTTGGCTGACCGAGTAACCTAGTCAGGGACCGTCATAGCCGGCGAGGCCGGGCTAGGATGAGAGAAGTACTTGGAGTCGGGCAAATAATTGTGCAGGTGAGTAGAAATTTCAAAGTATCTAGTGTCTGACATTTTTGGTTTTTGTATGCCCTTCCGGAGCCTGAAAACTTCGTCTTTGGCTATCCACGGCTATCCATGGTGGTGAGCGCAGGTGCTTCCTTTTGAGGTCAAGCTATGGTCCAGGCGTGTACCTGTTGGTTATTTCATCTCATCTCAGGCGAAAAGGCAGTTCCTCATTCCAATTTCGGATCCACAAAATGTTTCCGACCTTAGAGAAAAGGGAAAGAGAGGAATAAGCTTTCGTTGGAAACTTGAAGAGAAGCTTTTTCTTAGGTTTGAAATACCTTTTCGCTAGGTTTTGCGCCCAGATGCACTCAGTCACGTTGTTGACAACGCGCTTCGAGTTACTACAGTGGCATATGTTTTTTGTCTCACATGGGCAATGCTGCTCAACCGTCGCCAAGGGTTCCGTAGGTGAAAAACCTGAGCTTCGACTGCGTTTTTTCCTAGGAGTAGTTAAAAGCGACGCGGGTAGACGTAAACGAGGGACTTGAGTTGTTGCCGCTGTACAGACAACAGGTTGGACAGGAACATAAGGTGGACTGAGTGCTGGTAGACCGTCCAAGAGGCGGTTCTCCATCAATATAGCCCGACAAGAGTTACAAAAGCAGCTGACAACCAGAGTGGTGGATAGCTGAAGAGTTTCGTGCACAAGTGAATAGATTTTATAGTAGATGATGAGCAGCTATCCATCGCACAAAAAGCATTGCACGGCTTCTAAGGGTGACGTATCCCCTTTACCGCGATCCGAGTATCTGGTGGTCCTGGTGCGTTATGTCTATTAAAGTTCAAAGGTTCGGCAAGAAACTCGCTAAGTAAACGATATATTGTCGCTTTTCTTCACTATGAATATATCGGTGGATGGAACACAAACAAGGCGTCGTTTTCCGCAGAGCGGATCCCGTGTTTGTTGGTCCCGTTCCCCTAGTCTTTACTTCAATCCAAGTGGCCGGTACTGCAGGGGCTGCTAGTACAGGCTACGTGGAGATTGATTGGTTGACCGCGATCTGATTAGAGTGCATTAGTTTGGCTCTCCTCGGTTTCTAATTGATCCCGCGAACTCTGTCCTGGAGCAAAGACGCACACAAAAGTATCACACCTGCGATTTTCCGACTGTTCTCGTCCCACCTTGAACTGAACTGAACTTGAACTTGAGCTTGCTAGGTCAAAGCCACGGTGTGATGTCGTTTTTCGAACCGCAAGCTTTCTCCTCCGGGAGGATTGAATCAACAGGAACCGCGAAACCAAAATTTTGTGGCTGTTGCGCGGTACACCTAGTGCGCATATGTACTGCATTGTACAAGCACTGGAGGTAAGTGGCTTAAATATAAGGAAATCTAAAAATGAAAGAGTTTACTTTAGAAATCTTGTGGTAGGTATCGGTTCTAATATGTCAGTATACGGGAACAAGTTCGCCAGGATAAACTGCATACACAGGTTTAGACCCATTTAAAAGAAGTCTAAGGCAAGAAAACGTGTTACTTGCATTACACAGCATCAACACACGACGCAACACAATAGTAAGTAAATGTTAGCTTAATACATGAAATACAAATAAATTCAAGTGTTATATGCAGAGACATTTGTGCTTCGTTGCAGCTGATAACCATTCAGATAGGCCTTGACTTCCTCTAAAGTCTTGTTTCCTTTATATGTTCTACACGGTCTTCCTGCAATTAGTGCTACGTTTATGTATTCACAACTACGTTACTGCTATTTGCAGTCAGACGCTAACCATAATCCCCAGTAATGGCAGAGCAAATTGTGTGGATTCAAGGTGACGAACCTACCCGAGTGGGCGCGTGAGTACGTTCAGCATTGCGTGGAGATTGTGACTTTCTAGCCCGTTTTACTTGAAAAGCGGTGTTGGAATGCACCATTATGATGGTTACTATTCGTAACCGTTGACCCCAAAATGAAACACATTTAAAAGGTAATTTGGGAGTGACGTTGATAAATGAGAAGGACCGTGACTTATTAGCTGGCGGGAAAAATTATGCATGTTCATTGTTTCTTCATTGAAAAACGAACAAGTTGGCTGCCATTTCTCTGCCAGCTGTGAGTAGCTTATTGACGGTTAAAATGATTTCGTTGAAGCAAACCTGTAGGATCCTTTTCATATCGGAAAAAAGCCTCGGATCGATATCTTGATAAGTTCTGTGGCTGTATTATGCTAAATAGAATGGTAATAGAGGGTGACAGGTAACAGTGAAATGGAAAGTGATGAAAGTAATACCCCAGCTGCCTGGAAACCGAAAGCTATGCCGGTTCACAAGGTACTACGTAGATGAAGATAATAGGTAGCGGTTTTACATGACAGTTGAAAGTGAAATGAAAGGAGTTGTGTAAAAGTAAAGACAGTTATAGCTAGAGCGTGTGGCTCTCTCTCATCCTTGCACTCCACGATCAACGGTTTCGTCTTAGGTTAGTCTCCTCAGGTAGAGATAGCCCAGCTGGGAGAGTGGGAGAGAGCCACACCGAAAAGTTTCACTATGGTGACGATCCCAGTGATCATATTGAGGAGGCTGACTTCAAAGTCAACCGACACCACGAGCGAGATTGCCTGTCGCAATCCAAGTGGCACAGCGGGGCTCCAGAATCCGGAAATTAACAATTATAGCTGTTTAGCGGCCTAATGCCAGCGAGGAAGCTGAAAATCTGTTCAGAAGTTGCTCGCGTAGAATTAGTTAATACTAGTCCGAGACGGGGCGCAATTAAGCGTGGATATCAGAAGGCAATTGGAGTCGGATACTCTTCTCAGACAGTGCCGCACACGTCTATGTAGGCGTGCTCATGTTAAAGGTACAACTAACTGTGGGGAAATAGCGGTGACTCTATTTGGTAGCGAGTCACATCCGCCACGTCACATAGTTAGTAAACGGACATCTGCAGCTTGTAATAGGAAGAACGCTTGCCAGGCGAAATCCCATCACGTCCATGGACACTGTCGCCTAACCATTTGCTGGAAAGGAATGAGAACGAACCACCCAGCTGACATCACGAGGAGGTTGGTTGGCTAGTCAGCCTTTACGTGGGGTCGCACAAAAGCTGAGAATAGCTTCACAAACCTTCGGCGTTAGACCCGAGGCAGCGGCGAATAACCCACAGCATAAGAAACCATCTACAAGCAGCCTTCTCCCAGTTGTCTCCAGAGTGAAGCACTGAGGCGTTGACGATATGCAGATGAACCTGCTGCATGTCAGCAGCGGGCTCAAGTCCACCAACTAGATAGAGCGTGGAGGGCCAAGCAGCTGCAACGCAGAAGACAAAACATTTCTGTAGGTCCCACTCCTAAACACTGTTCTGTCCACTCTGGGAAAGCAGACACCCATTTAATGCCGCCTCCAGATGTCCCACACTATCTCAACTTTAATGTGAGTCGTTGCTGCCGGACGGTATTAAAGACTCCTAGGAAGTCAACGAAAAGCACGTCAATAGCGTGGCTGTTTCTACTGCCTCAGCCCAGCTTGCACGAGATACAATTAAATTTGTCAGGCACTGAAAAGTTTAAACTTACTCAGGCGGTTATCCACTGAAGCACTGATTAGTTCTTCAAACAACTTGACTGCTGCGCTTGCCAAGCTGACAGGACGATGGTTCGGGGGCATTGTGCTGTTACCGCCCTTAAAAATCGGACAGATGATTGTCCCCTTCCATTTCAAAGGTAAGGCACAGCTAGCGAGCGAGGTTTTAAACACGCGTGTAAGCTGGCCACTTAGCTCCGGGTTAATTTATGCGGTAGCTTCGAATGAACGGAATCAGGGCCAGAAACTTTGGAAGGATTTAACTTTTGCAATAGTCCAAAGACTTGTGTCTCCGTTATGCCGATTTCAGTTACGCAAAAATCCTCTGGGACGTTTGTGCCCAGCTAAACCTGAGGTAGAGAGGTCTCACGAGAAAAGACGCCAGTATACTGTGCGCTAAGCATACAGGCCTTATGATAGTCGGTATGCACACTGGTCCGGTGGGCTCGTGGTAAAGCTGGTACAGATGAGTTTGTACTGCTACGCCACTTTACAGAAGCAAAGAACTTCTTTGGATTGGTTGCTGCTGTGTAAGCCAAAGCTTCTAGTGCTGAAGACGAGCAGTCCTGACATGCTGCATACGCTTGATAGCTTTCTTAGGTGTTGTTTGAAGAAGCCGCTTGGGAAGGTTGCCAGCACTTGGAGCGCTTCCTTTGAATTTATTTACCTGTATGATCTATCTGAGGAGGCGACGCCCGTGTCGCCCGTTTCTTAATTAGTAGGAGGTAGAAAGCAGAGCGAGTGGTGACGTATGCCTTAACTTTCTGCCAGGCTGTCTCAACGGTGTCAGCCACGGTGATCGCGCAATGCAGTACTAAAGCTTTGTCTCACATTGCGTTAAGCTATGCACGCCAAATATTTGGACATGCCTCAGCAATAACCTGATGCCATTATGTTAGAGCATATCGGAAGGATATGCAGACTTGGTCACGGGCTCATAGAGAACAGTAGTATGTAATATCACTTACGAACGCGTGCGACTTGGTAAACATGTGATCAGCGTTAGACCGAAGCCGACTGCTCATGTGTCTAATCGGGAAATCCACGAACTGCTGCAAAGGCAGTTTCAAGCTTAGCTCGTGGAAATCCGGACCGAAAGTGCCCGCCGCCAAACTACAAGGTAGAGCAGTCTAGCAGACTTCAGAGAGGTTAAAGTCACCAGGTATTAGACACCTAGTAGCAGCCCGAATACGAATATACTCAATAACCTCCCTTGCGTTACTTTCAGGACTTCGATATACCACTGCAACTGTAAACTGAGTAACAGAAGTGCACGCCATGGTCGACAGGGCTAGACCAGTTGGACCGGGCGACTGGAAAACACAGGTCCTTAAGACATGAACTTTACAGCTCACCTGGAGAGAGACTTCACACCTTGGTGGCGGACGGAGCGGTCCAATTAAGCAGTGCGTAGTCAGGCTAAGATACCTCACGGTCTGTGATATCCGGGTACAATAGGTATAATCATAAGTAATGGTCCAGGTGAATGAAGCTGGAAGAATGAGGGTGGTCTTCCATTGTACATATGGACAATTTTCGTATATGCATAGCATCGAAATCGGAGATGGTGCTAGATCGCTCTTCGAGGCCTAGCAGTCTTCCTAGAGTTAAACAGACTGAGCTAGGAAACGACAGGCACCAACGTTGGGAATCGGGAAGAAGAGAATAAGCATGTAAGGCCACAGAAACCTCAAGCAGATGATGAATAAATGAACGGGCTGGCAAGGCAGATGGTTGTGGGTGACGCGGTATCACAGGCTTAGTGGAGGAGTATTGGGATGAAGCGGAACTGAGCCGGAGGCCAGAATGAAAGTGAAAATTTGGAAGGCTGAGAAGGTTAAGGCTTCACAACCTACACGGTATCCTTTTATGATGCTGCGATTAGCCAGGCGCTGGTACCTCCAGGCAGCTAGATGCGGGGTTATGAACGAATACAGCAGCATTCAGGACCTAATGTCTGGTACCTACGGGATGGAAGTCTAAAAGAGTATTCAGATTGTGGTGAGGAGATTAGAACTGCCGTGGGTCGGATGCTCGTGAGCCCTACGGCTTGTCAATTCTAATGGAAGTACATTCGGATGAAACGGAGACGGGACAGTAGCTGGGTGTTGGTACCAGTCTTGACAAGCGTACTAGATGCATTCGGGTTGGTGAAAGAAGCAGGCAGATAGTAACATTCAGAGTCCAGAAGGAGGTGACTGCAATAGGCACGTCATTTCGAATAGGTAGATAGAACGAAGCATTGCATGACTACGGAAAATAACTGCACGCACTGTAATTATGAAGTGTGAGGTCGTTTGCCTCGTGTCCAGTGAGGCGACTGCGAACAGAAGTCGTAGCGGAGCCTCCTCTGCTTCATTGTAGGTTACCACGGCTCGTAGTGGACGAAAAACCAAGAAGTGCAACCCTGTTGTCAAACGTAGCCGGGTCTTATCCACGTCGCTTTTGGAGCTGCTGACCCCTGCCGGTGGCCGCAAAGATCTTAAACCCACAAAGTATGCAGCAGTTTTCATTACGTTAGCCCTAGCAATGTCGGTCACAGAACCTCGATGCAAAGCATCACAGGCCTAATGTATCTGTGATACAGTAGCTTACATAAGTCTCTACTCTGGCACTATTAATGCCGGTTGGCAAACATCCATTCGGCAGAGCACATGCACCCTGTGCCGGTGCATGTACTATCGTACCTAGATCTCATTATATTAGCGTCAAAATTGTCGGTCACGAAGCATCCATGCATAGAACCACAGACCTGGTGTACCGGTAACGCAGCAAACTACATAGGTCTGAGTACATAAGCGCCATTAAACTAGGTCAATGTGCATAGAACCACAGGGCTGGTGCACTGGTGATAAAGTAACCTACATACCACCCATAGAAAGGGCACCAACAATGTCGATCACGCAGCCTCTAAATATAGCAGCATATGCATCCTATTCCGGTGTATATATCATCCTACATATGTCTCTTAGGGCAAGAGAAGCACTAATCTCGGTCACCGAGCATTTGGACATAGCAGCACGGGCATCGGGTAATGGTGACGCAGTAGCGTACAAAGGTCTCATTGTACTATCACCATTAATGCCAATCACTGCTCATTTGTACATAGCACTACAGGCTTCGTGTCCCCTTTAAGACGGTAGGTCACAAATCTCATTGCAAGTGCATCACAAATGTCCGCCCTGAAGCATTCATAGATAGCTGTATAACAGCAATGGGACGACACGGATGTGATCCTATGCATAACTTAAACAAACTGTTAAGAAACATATGGGAACAGGTAAACTTTCCGGGAAGGTCGTTGTTCAGACCAATTCAAATTGCTCACGGAAATGTGCCGGACACTTCATATGCGGCACGTCAACGCAGCGGATCACTAAGGAGTGGGTTAAAAATAATATAACCAAAGGAAAGCATTATTAACAAGGAAAGCACGGGACTTGAGGCCTTGTTAAACCGTAAATGGGCCATGCCTGCGAGGATTACAGAGCCATCGTCTGATCCATTTGTCTAATGTTACAATCAATGCCGTCAACCGAGTAGTTGCGTCGGATTGGCAAGGGGAAGCACGCAGAAGGGAAACAGGAGTGGCACTATGAAGGGCCAAGTTTGCTTTCTCACAGGTTGGCCTTTCAGTCGTTACCAAGTCGTACCCATCGGCAGCAGTAGTTTAATGACAAGGGCACACGACGTACTGACTGGCAGGTAATCCATGAAAGTCCTCCGTGAAACGGGGGTCTTTCCTGCAAAGAGGTCATTTGCAGTGCAATCCAGATCTACGATGAGGGGCTACAGGTAACAATATATTATGAGACACGCAAATGCAGCTTTGCTGATAGGTTATAGTTCCGCCGAGGGGGTGGTTGTTTCATTTCCTTTGACTGTAAATGAGTTAGTTAGCACATGGTCATACCGGGGCGTTGTCTATACTATGTGACGCATATCGATAGCGGCTACAGGGTACCGAGTCACAAACCCACAAACTATCTGCGCGGTGGTAACTGACTATTTAAACGCATTGGCTATCGTCCATAAGGGGTTAATGGGTGAATGATATCATTATATTCGGGGATGGTATACGGCACGAAGCTGAAACTAAAGCACTTGATTCCAACGCACGTATGTTACCGCTACATGACGGTTGCTTGATAATCGTAACTGCTGCTGCGTCCATGGAGCAACCTTCGCAACCGGAAAATATTCTCCACTAAACATTTACGATGGTACAGCAACCGGTTGTACCCGCAGTGAACGTCGGTACCTGTAACAAGTTCACCGCAAGCGAGGCAAAATGTAATTGACGTACCGGATTTGTGCCATGGTGGTTGCTTACGCAATGGTTGGCAGTGTGGCTTATCACTTTCGACGGATGCACCTGGTGCTCCGTTGATGAGCTCGTCTGTTTGTTTAATAAGGCTAGCGATAAACCCGGGGACTGCACTGGGGTTAACGTCTAGGAGGCACTTAAGCTGAGAAAGAAGTTTTGCTACGTTAAAATTGGCCTGCCTTGAGGTCGCTACCTTTAAAGTCCGAAGCAAGCTGAACTCCTCCGGCATGTTGTAACTGGCCAACCAGTGACTACGGATAAGCCCGTTTTCTAAAAAGGAATAAAGAAGTGCTGTTTTACCAGTTGGACCTTGAGAATCCATATATATCATCAACTGGATGCACTGTAGCCACATGTGCTCGTAAAATGCGCGGGTGTACATGCCATTTGTCCAGTCGATGTCATATCAATGGTGTTAATCTTGAACCACAAACCGCGGAACCACAGACCTACATGGTGGCATACCAGTCCTGCTCCATGGTCTGAGTACGGGGCACCGAACTTGGGCTTTGCCAGATGACGCATAACCAGGGTGTCAGCGTACGTGGTGAGACGGCCCATTAGAATCTGCATGTAGGCTTTACCTTCGCCTTCACACGCCTGGTGTCTGTCACAAAAGTACGCACACTGCATCTGAAATTCGCTCAGGGAGACATCAGACAATTTCCACATTTACCTGCAGCCACAGCAAAGCGGTAGGAAGCATGCGCTATTTGCTTCAATCTGATGTGCATTCACGACACAGTTGTTGGTGATGTTCCCAAAAGGCACCAATCCCGCTTTAGTGTAGTTCGCCCACGACCGTTTGATGAACCTCTAGTGGGATGTTAGACTGCCTACAAACTGAGTTTCTGTCTTCTGATGTAGGCTTAGCTCCGGCTAGAACCTAGAACAGTGTAAAGATCCGAAACTAGCATACTCCGTCTCCCTGTCCATTGTAACCATTCGGTGCAATAAGTAACGGGTGCAAGATCTATCAGTCTACAGAACTTAATGAAAATTCGATTCACTCCAGTGTTTTTGAACGGTCACGCGGATATGTAAGTAACACATCAGAATGTCACAATGGAATACTGATTGGGCTGCGCGCATTTGAGGAAATATTTTATCCGTAACGAAAGTGAGTAAGGAAAATCATAGTCCATGGTACCACGAAGTGAACCGAATACTTTTGCTACCGCTTAAAACGTTTCCTTTCGCACGACCCCGTAAAACACTGGTCTGCTGTAACGTATGCCATCTGTTATCAAGTACTGGTACAACTTGAAACTGTAGCGAAATTTAACGACGAATATCATATGTACCCAAGGCAGTTTGTACCAGGCGTTGCATCCACGCCCACAACGAGCGGAAATCGTCGAAACATTTGCACGTACAAATTACGCGCAAAGCCCACGTGCGTAAGAAAGCTTCTTTTTAGAAGTGCTTTTCAGGAAATCATTCTGTTACATGCTTTGAAGGGTCTGCGCATACTGACTGGCAATAATGTGAAATTTTACTTGCACGAAACAGGCGAGAGCACCTTGCGGCGAACATTACGGACGACATCGCTGGTGACGTGGTTCCCGAATGTATTCTCGATATATTGCTTTATATCGCTTGTCGCGTGTTGTATCGATAGACGGCAGCGAACTGGTGGAATTCCTCCTCCATAGCCGGTTTAGAGTATGCCTTTCAAAAAGGAAGCGATCGAATTGATAGTTATGGGTCAGATCAAACGTTAGCACCTTTAGCTTATGGAAATTTCAAACAACATTGACGCGAGCGTTGCAATCGATATCCTGAGAACTGCATTAAGATGGTCAACAGAATTATAACGCACATACAAGAACAGCCACAATCCTTTGCTTCTTTTTCTGCGGCGCTTACAGGGCAGACATTTTTAAACGAATAAACTTATATTCTCCGTGTTGCACGAAGTACGCCAACGAAGCATGGTCAAATATATATATATATATATATATATATATATAATATATGCATATAAAGGATGCGACTATTCTTCACTCTGTAATACTTGCTTCTTTTGCTACTACAGCGGACAAAATTGACGTTGTTGCGATGCACCAAGGACGTAAGGAGCTAATAGAATGCATCAAAAATATGGAAGCAAGGTACAACGTAGATGCATCTGCAGTCAGCCTCCATGGATACGATTCGAATTAACAGACGAAAACGACCTACTTCATTAGACCACACTTAAACTAGCAATGAACCTCATTTTTAGCGATTGCAGTTTTAGAAAATAGTTTACATAATGGAACTTCAGATTGTAAAATGGATGCAGCATATTTTCTAGCCCACTTTTTAAGTAGTTCTTTCTGTGCCACTAAGTGGCACGGTTCTATGTTTACTTGACGCTCTCTTCTGCTCTATATCTTAGCTTGCAAGCAGTGTTTGATGAACGCTATGTTTACAAATTGAACTTTGTTGATTTTCGTGCTGTCCAAGTATAATTCGGCAGTGTCGCTGTAACATGTCACCAGGTGGGATGTCGCCGAACTCAGTCGGGAAGGTCATTGTCATTGTATCCTTTCTCATCATTCTCAATTCGCCCGTTTATCCTTAAGGTAACAATAGATGTGCTTGCTTACACCATCCACCTACCCACCCCGGTCCTCCCTCGGCAGCTAGAAAAACGTCGTCCACCTCGCCACGTTGTCTAATTCAAGCGTACGCTCCATCCATCTCCGACACTTGCTAACTAACTAAATACATAGATGTTTATTCTCGACAGTCCTAGATACGCCATAAAAAACACGATAATAGTTTTGCAAGGGTGTATAATCGGTAACTATACACAAAGATTGCATGTTAACCAGTACGTACTAGATTTATGTTGTGGTATATATGTATGTTTGGGTAAGTAATCAAGTTGAGTGAACTTGGTACTTTTATTCTGAATTTGTGAGTTTGTTCGGTGAAGACACCAGCAAAGGATGGGATGAAATAAAATCTTCAAAGTGGCTGACGTTCGTGAATGGGGTAAGGTCCTCCGGAAAGGCAGGTGTTGGTGACTTTCTTCAGTAACGAGTCATATCCGCCACGTCATTGCTGTCAAACAGACATTAGTGGATTCTTAAAGGAAGTATGCTTGCCAGGCGCAAACCAACCACGCGCTTGAACACTGACGCTGAACCGTTCGCCGGAACAGTATTAACCCGGACCACCCAGCTGGCAGCGCGCGGAGGTTGTTTGGCTAGCGAGCCAGTTGTAATGAAGCTATTGCGCAGCATACGAAGTATCTTTATTATCGTTTAGCCGCTCGGTCTTTTATACCCCGGTGTGCCCGGACCCGGATGCCGGTGGAACTCCGGCCGAACACATAGTACATCAACCGCTTTCGGATAGTGAGCTTTTGGATTCCGGTTACTTGAGACAGGTTCACCAAACTTGGACAGTGTTTGAAGCACACTTTGCCAGTCCTCAAATAAAGCGGAACCTCAAGCATACGAAGTACTCGTTCAGTGCCCCTGTCCCGTGTTTCTACCTTGAGAGGTAGCTACTATCTACGTTCATCTCCGTGAACTCCCTCCGATGCTTCTTTGTAAAATATCAAGCTTTTACCGCCTTGGTTATTTTTATACAAAGGTGCAATCTTTGTTGAGCTCTAGTGTAACCTTGAGTTCTCCTTCTTTAAGTTATTTAACGGTCTTTTGTCGCGAGCATTCGTATGGGTATTTCTTGGCAGTGAGTACCCTGTTTTATTACTGTACAAATTTACTGATTTATTACGTATTGTTTATGGAGTACCGAGTTGTTTGTAAATGTGGAGAGGAAACCTGAGACGCTGTAGTTAGAGTCCAGAGGGCACAGGAACTCAAGTGGGTTCCTTGAAATTCCGTCACTGTTTCGTCCATCACCGTACTGAAATTAATGCATGCGATTTGGACAACCATAAATAAGATAAGCAATATTTAGTGCGGTATTGTCGTTAGTAAAATACATTCAGCTGATAAATCTGCGATTAATATATAATAAATAACTAAATCGTTTTGCCTTCCATCTTTGCGTTGGTGGATGTAAGGCGACGCACCATGTTGTTTTAACCGCTTACGGAACTGGCGTGTTGCGTTCCGTCGTGAACTTGGCTGCGAACCGCTCAGCCTGTTCTTGGTTGCCTCTCAGTTATTCGGGCACTTTCTGGTGTCAGCTTGTCAACGGGCAATTTATTTGTGGATTGCCGTTATAAGTGCTTACCAGTTGGTGGCTTTTGATACCAGCCACTTACGTTCTTTTTGTTCTCTATTGCAAGTCATCAAGACCATCGCGATTTAGTCTGCATGTCGGTTACGGAAAAGCACTGTAGCCCAACCCGGACGAATATTACATGTCGGAAACCCTGCCATGGTCTTCTACCTTAATAGGTCGGAAGCAACAAACACGTCTTAACAAGAACCTGCCGATTTTGTAAGAGCAGCTGAGATGGAGCTGTCTGCACTTCTGACGAAGTTGGCATGTAGCTTGGCTAATCTTGCTTGTTGAGCTACAGTTGTCCAAAATCTTCCCGCCATTCCCCTCCAAAATGTTTTGCCTGTATGCACTACCCCAGATGGGAGAAGCATGTCACAGCGTACATAGCAAACTTCCCAGGAGCCAGGCGATGAAATATTTTACTGGGATTACTGGAAGATGAAGCTTTCAACATTGCGACCGATAGCGAAGTATTGAAAAAGGAGCTTGCCGCAGCTGCCTTTGAGCAGCTTACGTGTCTAGCAAAATTGTCAGTGCTTCTCGCGCAATGACGCCAAGCATTCTATCCTCGTTGCCAAAATGCAGACGGGGGTCTGAGAGCTTACTTTTGGTATCTGAAGCGCATCGCTAAGAGTGCTTTTGCGGACGAACATCGAGGAATGCAGGAGAAAGGTATTCTGTAAACCGTAGGCGGAGGGAGTGCCTACACTGTTTATCAAACGCGACTACTTGATACTCCCATCACAGGAACTAGGCGAGACTCTTAAATTAGTGGAGAAAGTTGAGCGCGTGGAAGCGGCTATGGGTAGACCATTGAACAATGAACAATGATTTATCACGGGATAAAAGCAAGTGCTTGACACGTCCCGTAGGATGGTTGAGGTGAATATGATGAAAGCAAAATATATCTGGGTTATCTACCAAGCGTCTGTCGAGATGGATACTTTGATAATTAACATCAGTGTAAAATTAAAAAAATTGTCGAGCGTAAACGTTCAGAAAGACACTGGGTTGCAGTGAGTGTTGATGTAAGGAGTGAGAAAAGTAAAATATGGTCGCTGGCTTAGGTCCATTTGATGCATAAATCCTGTTGAAAAATAAAATGAGTGTATCATTGCCAACCATCTTGCCGTCAAACTAAACAGAAACACAGCAAAATGCGCTGCGTCACAGGATACTCGGGGAAACAGTAAACATCCTTGAGCAGACCCGACGGGCTGTGTACCGAATGTGTTAACTGTACCAGCTGTACCCAGGTGCATTTAGTCACTGTTCCCATCATGTTTGAGACCACGTGGAGTAATCGTCTTAAAAACGGAGGATACATGTTCCATAGTTCAAAAACGTATTGTCCAGTTCAAGGCAAACATATTTCTTGACAGTTCGGTGACTTTGGTGGCATCCAACGAGACCGCAATTAGGCTCTTCTGTCCAACTGCAGCTACCATAACGTTAGAAGGAACTTTAGCGGTAAGTCGCATTTTATTGTCAGTGATCTTTCTAGGGATGTGTTATTAGGCGTAGACTAACTTTGAAGGATACTATTGTTTGCCTCTTGTGTGCTGTTCGTCATTTGGCATAGGCTGATTTACAACCAAAGCCTTCCTGACGTCGCTACGGTCCGCCTTTCCACATCTAGCCCTTCTACCAGCAAGTAAACCAGGGCTTTCGACTCTTCGACTTTTGGGCTGCTATCTTTGCTGCTGCATACTTGAACCTACCCGTCCCAAAGGCTTCTTGTCTTCCGTGAGTTTGTTCTTTGCTGTTTTCTCCTGCATCTGCTTGCTCGTTTCGCTTTTTGCTTATTCTTGGTTCCACCTTCCAAATAACTATGGCTTTTGATACTAACGATAAATGTGGCGAGCACAATTGTGGCACTGCAGTCACGGAAGGTATACAGTGTGACCGATGTTTATTATGGTATCATAGCACCTGCTCTAGGTTAGACCGTTCGTCCATTGATCTGTACACCCAGCATCCCCAACTGAAGTGGATCTGTTTTCACTGTGTGTGCCTAGCTGATACTTGTGCTCGCTTATTACGCGAGCGGCTTGATGCTCCTCCACAGTTGCCTGATGTTCAGAGGGTAGCTGACGCGAAGTATCTGCAGCGGCTCTCCACCGCAGAAAAAGTGATCAGCGACCAGGCTTTGCTCATAGATGCACTGCGAGTGAAGATTGACGAGTTGCGCGATTCTTTAAATAACTACGCTCAGAGTGCGGAGATTGCCATGGGCAGGCAAAGAAATGTTCTTACCTACAATCGGGAGGAGCCGGTGATACACGAGGCAAAGGCTCGACGAGACCTGGACAGGAGACGAATACACGACACCCTCCGCATAGCCGGGATACCTTTAAACGTCGGTATCAAAAGGGTGCATCGTGTAGGTAGCAGGAGAGAGACTGGTCCACTGCGTCAGCAAGGATTTGCTAGGCCGATTCTGGTTGAATTTAGGAACCCTGTTTATCGTGACCAAATGCTTAACCGAACCGGCTTAATCGAGAGTCAGACTAATGGCCGGTATCAGGTGGCCCCGGACACACTTAGCTCACATGCCAAGGTCCCGCGGGTATGTCAGTCGGAAGATACTAATAACCGCTTGGCTGGCGTGTCTGCGACCTTGGTTAAGGGTGCTCCTTTACGTGGTCCCCGCATTGCATCAGTGCCTACCAGGGATGATTGTCCCACTGCAGCGGAGGTCGTTCCTTCGAACTACCACACCACAAATTCAGTATCAGATGCAGGTACCGCGAAAGGTGCTTCCTCACAAGTTAGTTCACCCGGAGGTACTTACAGCCGATTGATTGTATACCCTGCATCTCCGGCCGCTGGGGTCAGAGTCAGTCAGCAACATGCCACGATCACACCAAAAGGAACTGGGTGGGATTGCACTCCTACCACAGCGGCAGTTGTCTGCTCGAGTCCTCAAACAATGCAGGTTGCAAAGGGAATAAGTCGCGAGTTACATGTGACAACGACCAAAGTTTCACTGAACGGAAGTACGACTTCCAACTTGTTACCCGGGGAAAGTTGCGGGGTTGCGGACATGAACTTACAGGTGGCGCATCCAGGACTATTTGATGCCGCTCGCATAATGTCAGCTGCTTCGGAACTCAAGGACACTACGTGCATCTCGGTGATTGGTTTGGGAAACCAGCGCTGTGAACCTCCCAAGGCTGACCTTGCAGGAAATTCGGAAGGCAGCGTTGCTAGACCTTCTAAGTTAAAGAGAAAGAAGCAAGTTGGTCGTTTACGAAACAACTCAAGTCGGACGGAACCTGACAAGGTTTCTGCTCGTGTTGACCTACATGAGCCTAATCTTGACCCAGCATTGCAGGCGGCGAACGATAATGACGCGGTGTCAAAAAACGGGTTGTCCCCTCGGGTGCTGCGCCCGAGGGGAAACAACCGCGTCAAGCAGGACTAATTGTATGGTATACCAATTGCTGCAGTGTGAGGAACAAATGGGGAGAGATGGTGAGGCGCTGCGGATGTGCTGATGTTGTTGCCTTGACAGAGACATGGCTTTCTCCGAGCGACATGGTTAGCGACCTGCTGGTAGATTTCGTGAGTTACCGAGTAGATAGGCCTGATCACCACACTGGCGGGGGAGCACTATTGCTTATAAAGCGCCAGTATAGTCATTGGGAGGCTCCGTTTATGATGAGTAATACGAACGTTCAGGTGGTGTCTTGTTACTTAAGGATGATGGGCAGGTTGGAGATCTTTATATGTGTCTACCGCAGTCCATCGTCCACACGAGAGGAGGACAAAGAGCTCGGTGCACTATTGAGGCGCGCAGTGGTTGCTGCGCCTAATTTCCTAATAGTTGGTGATCTAAACCTTCCTCATGCGGATTGGCAAGGCACCGCAAACAGAGCGGATACATTGGAACAGGAACTGGTTGACTGGATGCATGAGAATGCACTTGAACAATACATCAATATGCCGACCAGGAGCCGAATCGGGAGTGCCCCCTCCACGTTGGATGTTGCCATCACCAAACACGGTCGTTTCGCAGAGCTACAAGTGGAAGCACCTTTAGGTAGGAGTGATCACTGCGTCCTCACTTTCTGCCTAAATACCTTGAAGCCTGCACGACATCCTCGCCTCGTGAGAAATTTCAGCCGCATCGACCATATGAAATTGAGGGATAGAGCCCTCCAGGTCAATTGGATCCCTGACCAGGAACAGGCATCTTTGGAACAAAGGTGGTCTGTGCTTAAAACTGGTTTAGTACAACTATTGAATGAGTTTGCTCCTCTTCGTCCTGCGAGACATTTCAGCAGGCCTCGATGGTGGAGGAGGAGAATTGATAGAGCTCTAAAGAGACGAAATGAGAAGTGGAAAAAATTCAATGAGGCCAGGGGCTTTCGACGATGGCTACAGTACACAAAAAGCCGGAATACGGCTATCAAGATGCAACGGCAGGCTAAATACTCTTATGAGCTTCGGCTGGCTCGGTATGCGAAAACAAATCCAAAGTGTTACTACGGCTATGTTCAGTCTAAAGCCTCCCTAAGAGAGGACGTTGGGTGTCTAATTATGGAAGATGGCAGCCAGGCTGTGGAAGCCAGAGATAAAGCTGAAATGCTGCTAAGAGTCTTTCAGAATCTGCATAGGAGGGACAATGGATGTGCTGCACCATCGCAGCCACACTGTGTCAGCAGTTATATAATGCAGGACATCGTGCTGACTGCGCAAGAGGTCTTTACTGTGATGACTAACTTGAATCCCTTCAAATCAGCCGGTCCTGACGATGTACATCCGGCAATAGTCAAGCCACTAGCTGACATCCTTCAACATCCTGTTCTGGAGCTGTTCAACTTGTCGCTCCAGGAATGCAAGTTGCCACGAGACTGGAAGGAAGCAGCCATAGTTGCAATTCACAAGGGTGGCTCCAAATCGGAGCCCCTTAACTACAGACCCATCAGTCTAACCTGTGTTCTGCTCAAGTGTTTAGAGAAGCTTATAAGAAACCGGATTTGTGAGCATTTGGCGGAACACAGTCTACTTAGAGCAGAGCAGCATGGTTTCATTAAAAAGAAGTCGTGCCTCACTAATCTACTGTGCTTCCTCGATGAGATTACTCGATGTCTTGACGACGGGATTCCGGTAGAGGTCTGCTATCTTGACTTTAGCAAGGCTTTCGACTCAGTAAATCACCGTTTCCTACTTGAAAAATTAGCATGGTTCGGAGTACATCCTAGACTTCTGTCTTGGGTGTCAGAATTCTTATGTGGGAGAACGTTTCGAGTTAGAATCGGTGATGTGAGTTCTAGTGTGGGCGTGGCCTACAGTGGAGTACCCCAAGGATCGGTGCTAGGTCCACTTTTGTTTCTTATGTTTATAAACGACTTGGCTCCTCTTATTGAAGACCCCTGTTACATCTTTGCGGATGACTTGAAGCTAGTCAGCAGGGGCAACCGTGCAACACTGGCCAAGGATATCATCAGTGTGGCAAACTGGTCGAAGCAATGGGACTTGCCCTTGAATGCAAGCAAGTGCCAAATTCTGACCACTAGTAGAGACGTACTTGCAGTTCAGACTTCCTTTGGGCACTTCCCCTTACAATGCACTACCCAGGCACGCGATTTAGGAGTCATCATGACGAGCAGCTTCAAGCCTTCGATGCAATGTCGATACGCCGCCAACAAAGCGCGACGAGAATTGTTTCGCCTCAGGAGGGCTCTGTGTAATACCAAGCCAGAAGTGTTCCTGCCACTATACAAAGCAGTGGTTAGGCCACACTTAGAGTATTGTGTTCAAGCTTGGTCGCCCTATCTCCGTGATGATGTTCTTTGCCTGGAGAAGATTCAAAGACTAGCAACCAGGATGGTTGAAGGTCAACGGGGGAAGCCGTATGAAGATCGCCTAAAGAGCCTGGGGTTGTTTTCCCTTGAACGGCGTAGACTGAGAGGCGATCTGATAGAAACATTTAAGATCATGAAGGGCTTCAGTGCCATCGTGCCCTCTGATTTATTTGAGCTGGCTGATTCTGAACGCTTGCGTGGACATCGCTTGAAGCTCAAACAACAGAGAGCTAGACTGAACGTCAGGGCTAAGTTCTTCTCAAATCGTGTAGTGCGCAACTGGAATAAGTTGCCTTCGGAACTAATGGATTGTGAGACTGTGGTTGCCTTCAAAGCAGGCCTAGACAGGTGCTGGCCGCGTATTTTTCCGGAATTAATATAATCCTATCCAATTTATTCGCATTGTTATCCGATGTTGATCCTTGTAAAAGCAAAGATTGCTCTCGCTTTTGCTTCATTTCTTTTTGCAGAGGCAAGGAGAGGCGATCAAAAGTCGAAGTGCCGGGGGCTCTGGTTCGCTTACCGGTACAAGAAGCTGGACGCTCGTTAGGCGGAAGCCTGTATCGTCCACGGATTTTGACCTGACCTGACCCGCTCTTACTGTACTAGGGCTAAAGTTAAATTGGCAAGCTGAACTTAGGAAACCAACAAGCAACAACTACTGTTCATTTATACTAAACGTTCAGTGCTGGCTTGTACGGTAGACGATGCGCCCGAGCAACATTTAAAGCCAAGAATTTTTACAACCAATCGAATTTTACCGGCAGTAAAGTAGAAGACCTTCTAGTTAATTACAAATATGCCTTTGAGTGTTCAGGGGACAATAAAGGACGGTGCACTCTTTACAGCACAGCATCAACACCGGTAATGCACCGCCGACTGGAAAACTAGCTGGCCGACTGCTCCTTTAATTGCCGGAGGAATTAAAACATCTTATCGAAGGCATCTTCCGCTGCGATATTATTTGGCCGTCAACGTCACCTTAAGCACTGCCCATCGTTCCTGTCAAAAACCAAACTGGAGAACTTCGTCTCTGTGTTGGTTATTGAAAGCTGGATCCGGTTACTCGCAAAGGCTTCTTTCCGTTACCAGGTATGGTTGACACTATAAACGCTCTAAGTGACTCACGTTTGTTTACCCCTTGGACCTAGCTTTGGGTTATTAGCAGGTCGAACTGCACCCCGACTAACAGTTCTAAGCCTAGGCTTGTTGTTCTAGCCAGGCTTCATGCATTCTAGACCATGCCTTTGGGTTTAACAAACGCGCCCTCAACTTTTCAGAGTTTACTGCTTACAGCTCTAGCAGTTTTGATACCGAAACACTGTCCGGTTTACGTAGAACATATTATTGTGCACGGCAGAGCTATGGAACAACGCAAGCAGAGCCTAACAACCGTGTTGGATCGTCCATTGCAGCCGGTGTTAAACCTAAGACCCTCAAAGCTTCAGATAGAACGTGTGTGTTGCCGGTCCAAAAACACGGCACCGTTCGGTCTTTTCGGACGCCGACGTCCATTTTCCATTTACTTCAGCTTGGGTTCTCGTGATCGAGTGCCTAATGTTCACCTAAATGGAACTCGAGGGCAACAATGAAATCGCGTGTCTTGATCCATCCACACATCGCGTATCTCAAAATGACCTCAAAATCCTCAAAATGTTAGTTCCTAACAGAAGTAATGGCCTACCTAGGTGACATTGCGTCTGGCGGTGTGTGCTGCGACTCGGCGAAGATCAAGTGGGTCTGCTTATGGCCGTTCGCAAAATTTCTTATAAGGTGAGCAGCATGTTGAGCTTTTCTGTCACTAGCAGCGCTTTGTTCGGCCGTCTGCCAACATCGCTACTCGTTGAAGGAACATCTGAACGCGGAGCAAGCTTTATTTGGTGATGCAGGTAAAATGAGGCTTTTGCGACACAGAAGTGCTCTGTATGAAACACCAATGTTGACGTTCCTTGACACATGTCCATCACCGGGTCCTTTCAAGTTGGACACGCTTGTGAGTGACTAGCATCAGAGCCGGACATTTGCAACACATGGCAGAAGCAATGAAACCGGTTATCGCTCGTGCGAGCGTAAGTCTAGCGAAGAGAGGGCAACTATTGCACAACACGAACCGCTCGCACAGTTGTTCTTCGTCAAGCATCTTAGACACTATATGCTTGGCCTCATGCTTATTGTGCAGACTGAACAATGATAATTGAGCTGGCTTCACAACTTTTGAAACCCCGAAGGACGGGTCGCCCAGCGGTATTAGCAATCGCAAGCATGCGACTTTGATTGCCAACGCCGTCCGGGCACAGGACATGGGAATGCGGACACCTTATCCCAATTGTCTGTCGGGGATCATGGACCATGCCTGGCTTGCACAGCTGTTTGCGTAACTGCCCTTATTTTGGGCTCCCAGGATATCCAGAGGTGGATTGTTTCAGTCGACGGATCTGCAGCTGAGCCTCTTATGTAATCGTATCGGTCGGCTTGAAGGCCGACTAACACCTCAGGAGCTGGCGGGCACCCGTTGGTATACCAAATAGCTGTGGTCTCTATGGTAGCAGTTAGGTGTGCTCGACGGTGTCAAGTATTTTCAAAACGGACCGGCCAATTTGCGAAACTTGGTTGTGCCGACCCCCGCAACGCAAATAGTGATACGAAGGATCCAAGAAAGATTGGGGCATTCAGAACTGGATAAAATGGTGATTGCAATTCGATATCAATTCTGGTAGCCAAATCTGCGGCGTGATTTCGTTATATGTTACCAGTTGTGCGCTAATTGCTTAAGGATAACAAAGTTCCTCAACTGCTCGAAGTGGTCAACTGCAGGCAATGACTGCCGTCTTTCCGAACGTGGGCGTGCCTATTGACATCTTTGGCCCAATGCCAGAGACCGCTAGAGAGCCTCGTTGCGTTCTTGTGATGGTGGATTGATTTACCAACTGGTGCGCAGCAATCTCACCTCAAAATGTAGACGCCTGGAGTGTAGCAGTAACTTGCTTCAGCACTTGGGTGACAAGATAGGTGGCATCTTATCAGTTACACTCAGGCCGCGGAGCCAACTTGGACTGCACACCAAGGAGCAAGGTGTTACACATTTTCGGCATCCGGTGGACACGTAAAACTGCTTTCACGGGTGGGGAGCGGATTATTGGAACCCACAAACAGTATGCCGAAGACGCTGGCACTGACATTCTTGAGTACCGAGGCTCCTCGAGAACGAGACGCGGATCTGCCCAAACTTTCAGTGTCTTAACGAGGGTCCGCCTACTTATCGACTGGCCAGGTACCACGTCCTATGATGACGGACTGTGAACTGCAGCAACAATCGGATACACCAGGAATCTCTAACGGTATCGGAGCATGTATTTTGGTTACAGTCGCGTCATTCGTGGGCACACCAGTTGGCACAAGCGCGCCTGAAATCCTCGGCCTCACCAGAAGGCTTTTATGGACCGGAAGGCTTTCGAAAGTCCGTCCAAGCCTGGTGAAAACGGCCTACTCAAAGTAACAGCAACACCACCGGGCGCCTCTGCAAAACTCCGTCGAAACTCGGAAGAACCGTTGGTTTTTATAGGATCAGTGACAAGTAAGTGGCATCCATTCAGGTAGCCGTTCGGTACCCAGATCGCTCCAGTGCATGGATATTTTAAGTAAGCACTACAAGGCTCTATAGCAAGCCTCGGGACAGAATGGCGAAGAAAGGCAGACATAATCAGTACACGATCGCTAGCGAAATGAGCAAAAAAGACTCTTGCACAACGGAAGCAACACGACAAAGTTTGTGCACCATTTACATACTTGCGACACATATAATCTCTCTTCGTGGGTTACAGTATGGGCCGTGGTGCAAGCTATACTTACTGGCTGGCTAGCCGAACAACCTCCTCGTGGTGCCAGCTGGGTGATTCGGGTTTACCCCCTTTCAGCAAATAGTTCGGTGGCAGGGTTCCAGGACGTGGTGGGTTTTCGCCTGGCAAGAGTTCTCCCTATAAAAAGCCACATATGTCCGTTTAACAACACTGTGACGTGGCGGTTGTGACTCGCCACTAACTAAAGTCACCCATTGCTTATCCGAACAATCGTTTCAAGTCCACAGATAGCAAGCACTGGCGACACCTTCAAACACATTCAAGCAAAATGACGGGAAACATTTACCAATCCCATAAACAAAGCTAAACACGCCTACATGCAAACTTACATACATTCATATATAAACATATGCAACAATCCCATTGTTCCATTGTACATTAACTGATCGCATTTTGTACTCTTAACATGATCATGCCTGCGCAGGCGTGCCTCGCTTAGTCGAGAATACACAATTTATTTAATTAATTATTTATTTATTTACTCGTTTGAGTTACTCTCACAGTCGCAAGTGGGCAGCTATATTGTTACGTGATAAGACGAAAAAGCAGCGGAGAAATGCTATACATCCATGGCATATTAAGCCGTGAGCCTACGGAGAGCTCACTCGTAATACACAGGTTTAAATGAGAAAAGAAATTAAAGAAACCGTGACATTTTCTGCTTGCCCGCACATCCAAATGAATGATACAATGAGTAAATTCACACACAACTGCAATCGCCTTAATCCAAGCAGTTAAACCAGACGGTCGTCCGGTCATGGCAGCACTTCCGTTTGTGCATATGCGGATACCAAAGGGCCAGGTTATGACAACTCGGAATACCGTAGCTCGTGTTGTCCGTATATCTTGCCCTCCATTGACTTGAGCAGTTCTGTTTCTGTGGTGTCTGTTAAAAATGGCGCACATACCAAAGCCTCATGCACAGCCACCTGATAAAGATATCGCACATAAACCAGTAGTATTGTCTTATTGTCGACATCTGGGGACTCGTCAATCTGGGGTGTGTGCCACGGTGATGACTCAACCTTTTCCAACAATTGTGTCTCAAGGTTTTGGCTATTTCCTCAATTCGCCTAGTCACGGTGTTAGCCGACAAAGGAACATGTGCTATCTTTTTAACAGCGGCCTCTCCCAAAAGTTCATGAAATTGTCTTTATTGGAGGGTAAGCCTAATCATTTACCGGTTGCGAATGGTTACTTAGCCGCAGCCATAAGGTTAACCAACAGCTATGGGGCTAGCAGTGCACTCTCCTTTATTGATGTGGTGGCCCACAGAAATTTCTTTTGTCAGACGTACTTGCGTTTATCTTTCAAAATACTCCAGTGGCTTGTCATTTCATCCAAGGTGCTCGAAGTTCAATTGGCAAAGCAGTTTTGAAGGTTTCATTGTCTTCTTAGAGAGACGCTCTCCGCAAAGTATGTGGAGTGGGATTGGTGTGCGGGAACCTTCTATCCCGATAAATCCATATTTTAAGTTTGATTCAGGGTATTGTGTGGTAAATGCTTTACTTTTCTTTGCTTTTAAAGGCCCTTCTAACGTTTCATTAGGCTTTTGATTTTTGCTAGGACAACGTGTGTTTCTTACTCATTTTTGCTAATTTGTGGGGTAACTTTGAGCGCACAAGCTACCAACATGTAACCTGAAAAATAAAACCGATAAACTCACAGCAAATGTGGACGAAAAAGGTGAAAACTTAAAACACCATATACACGTACACCAAGCACTGTTAAAACTGAGAAAGTACTGGTGAACAAAGAGAAGTGTGATAAACTCCGCTTTACTACCAAAACTACTACGTCACTAACACTCACAGCCGCTCAGTTTTTGGTTAACCTCACGTCCATGAAAATCGTCCAACCTTGAGAGAAATCCCTAAGAGCAAATAAACTGGGAATAAGTTAATGTTTCTGGGGCGGCCCGGGGTTGGTGCCCACGGGATTAGAAGACAGCAGATGAGCAAGTTCGACAGTGGTGTGACGGTACACCGGGTTCGAGTGTACGTAATGCAAAGCTCAACTGTGAAATGTTAGGAAGAGAAATCACGACGGATTATGCAGGTATAAAATAAACCAGCAAACTTTTTATTTTCGATAAAGCAAGGCACGCTTTTGGGTATGGTACATAATAGCATACTGTGCAAGTCCAAGTGCAGGACCCATATGGTTCAAAGGTTGAAGGAAGTTATCCTCGTAAGCATCGAGGCACGCCCCCGCAGGTAAACTCAGAACTTCATGGCAAGCTGGTTCACAGAGCATGTGAGGTGAGGGTAGGAATTACAGGAAACTTTAGTGTGGAGTATGTGTTGATGAGGAACTGGTCCGGTGTGGTTGTCTACACAATGTAGGTACGGTGAGTGATGAAGAAAAATCTGTAATAAGATTTAAGGATAGTGGCATGTCAGTGCTTAAACCTGTACTTGTAGTTGCATGACAGCGAGTATATGCATAGAACTTGTGAAATGAGGTCTCGGCCAACTTGCCAATGCGCGGTATGGGGCAGTGGCTTTATTGTGTGGCGATTCAAATCCGCCATGTCGCAGTGTTGTTAAACAGACATGTGTGGATGTTGTAGTGAAAACGCTTGCCAGGGAAAAGTCGACCACATCCTGGAACACTGCCAACCGGTGGTATGATATTGGTAATTCTACCTCTTGGCAGATTCTTCGCGTGGCTATACGCAGCCATGTAACGCCAGTTTCTGTTTATTTGCTATGTGGTTGGCTTTTTTGGGCACGACCGCGATTGATTGGAGCTGGTAAAGTCTGACGACCGGTGACTTGTATTGCCTAAATTCCCTTTGTGAATGCATTTACTTTACCAGGATTGCGTGGTATGGATAATTTTAATGGCCGGTGTAGAATCCGTGGCCAGCTAAACATTGCAGGTATTCTTCGGAGTTGTTGCATGAAGGTAATGATATTCTTTAGAAAAGGTGGAAAAGAAAAGAAAACCCAGTAAACTGCCAAGCAACTTTTACGGGACCATGTTAAGGTATGAATAAAAGGTATTCTGCTATACGGTTGTGAGTTTAAAAGTGCTGGCTGGACCAAAAACTATTACATAGCGGATCTACTATTTTGCTTACAAGTCTGACACCCGACAGGTCTCAGATGGGCGATACGAATGCTGACTAAATTAGCCTAGCGTAAGCAGTAGTTGCTATGTAGGAATATCAGAAGTGTCAGGCGTTCTTAACAGGTGAGTGAGTTGTGATAATCGTAGGAGGTTAGAAAGTACTGAAAAACACGCCCAGGATACAGGTTGAGTAGTCAATCGCCAGTAGTGGAGCTGGCCGCCCGCATACATAAAAAGGCCAGAGAGGTTGCTACGACTTGAATGGTTAATGCACATAGCATACGGAAGCTATGCGCACATTGGCAGCATAGTATCCCAACTTCACTAATTAGATGACGGAGAAATGGTTGGATGCTCATGCAAGACAAAGTATAGGGGAAGTTGCAACGAGTGGGTAGTAGATGGACGTCTTTAGGGGCTAAGTTAAGGTCGGTGACTGCGTAACAAATAATGCAACGTATCTAGCTGGCAAAAGAGTGCCAAATAGAGTATGAGTATCAGAAAGCCAACATCCGTGCAACTTGCAGGCAGGTAGGACGTATAAAGTTAAGGCACAGCGACTACATGGACGTATGTCGTACCTACTTGCCAGAAGAGTAGAGCTAAAGGCGGCGTACTAATGGAAAGAAGCTGAAGGTAAGGATGCATGCCCACCGACATTATGGGATCAACCAATGCATATGGAGCTACAGCACAGCAAAAGACGGAGACAATGCGTCCTCGCAGGCCAGAAAAGAGATGGCCTACGGCAATAGAAGTGGGAAGTGGGCCTTCTGACATTTATCATATGAAAGTCTGTAGGGAACAGCATTAAAAGCGCCGGATAACATCGAAAAGAACAAGGTACCGGTGCTGCAGCGCACAAAAATGTGAATATCCTTCATTTCCGTGGTACGGAGATCAACAGACAAGGTGAAGTCAAAGGCGGGAGTAGTCAATTATTTCAGAGAGTGCTAAACATACCAACGAAGAATCGCACGAAGCGTGGAATAGAGTAGCGGATACTATTATGGAAAAGGAGACCGTGTGAATTATTGAAGAAGTGCGTACTTCTTGGGCCACAGCCATCCAAAAATATTAGTAACGGTAGCAATCAGGGGCCGGACGTGATCAAATAGCATTAATAAGGACATAAACATAATGTAGTACATGAAACTAGGGCTGGGATATTTCACTAGGGATAAAACAGATAGGCAGTCATTAAAAAGGCCATACGAGAGGCTAACATAGTACAGATTGTAGGGAAGAGTTAAACAAAGGAGTGGATGAGGCCTGTTAGGATCAGGTGGCGCGAAGCTAGTGCTAGCGAAACAAACAAGGCACCGCTCTACTAGTAGAGAGCTGTGACCACTGCAGAGCAAAGTCTAGTCCAGAAAGGATGATACGTTATAGCTGGGTAGTGGAAAGCATAGGCGCAGATCAAAATTAGAGAGGCAACCGGTACCGTGAAATATAAACCTAGTTAAGGAAACCAAGAGGCATGACCCAATCAGAGACAAGATGATTAAGCAAGGGTAGGTAGGACCAGGCATACAGAGGACGGATCAGGCGGACTAGAAACATGAGACTAATGCTTTCACGTAAAGGAGGATAGTGGTAAATAGTAGACAACTGAGACAGCGTCAGTGGCCGGAGAAGTGAAGCCGGAGAGCGATAGCCTATAAAACGGCAAGTGGATCAGGCGAGCATTAGGAATTGGGGTCAGATGCTAGGAAAAAGGATGAATTGGTTATAATCAATGGGTATATGGAGCCTCAGTGGCCGGACTAGTCCAAGAGGAATAAGAAGGACAAGCAAAATAGTGAAGTGTATCTGGAAGGGTCTGGGATAGCGCACCCTCACAAAAATTATGAAGACCACTATTGAATAGCTAGAAGACAGACCAAATAGGGGGCCGTAGTACATACAGATGAGAAGAGTTAAGCACAGCAGTATATGAGACATGTAAAGATAATTTGTTGAAAAGCTAGTGCTGGGAATAATGGAAGCATTGGTCTAGTAGAAAAGGGATGTGAGCACTGCAGAGCACAGCATAGTCAAGATGGGATAATAGAATAGAGCCGGATATTGAATAGCATAGGCGCGGATCAAAGTAAGGGAGGCAGACGTTAGTTTGATATAGAAACCTTGTTAGCGAAGCCACGGCAAGGCTCAAGCAGAGGCGGGAGGATACAATAAAGTTAGGGAGGAACAGGCATACAGAAAATGAATCAGGCGGGGACAAGAATCAGGAGACTAATGCTTTCACGCAAAAGCGGACAGTGGTAAATAGCAGAAAACTGAGACTACGTCATTAGCCGAAGTAAACCAAAAATTAAATAGGTATTTTCGTATCGACAAGAAATGAGAATAATATCCTAGTAGACAAGGAGTGGCTCAGCCGGGCATTAGGAACTGAGAGCCGAGGCTAGGAAGAAGAGAGCAGTTAGTTGTAATTCCCGTGCATGCGGAGCCTCAAAGACCGGACCGGTCAAAGGCGATTAAGAAGGAGAGGCAAAATAGTAATGAAGCTAGGTAGGACTGGGATAACTGGCACTCGCTAAGAGTACATAGAGCACTAGTGAAAAGTTAGGAGTTAGACAAAATGAGAGGCCGAAGTAGTAGATACAGTAGAGGTGGGTTAAGCACAGAAGTGGATGAGACATGAACAGCTCAAGTGGTGAGAAGCTGGTGCCGGTGGAATGGGGGAGGCATCGGTCTAATAAAATAGCGATGGGACCATGGCAGTGTATGGTGTATTCCAGATGGGATAGTAGGCTTATCCAGATAAGTAATGGGCACTGCAAGTACTAAAGCGCGTGAAACAGACGTCAACATGCAACGAAAACCTACGTGCGGAAGCCGAGAGACAAGATGAAGTCGGAGGTCGGGTTACTAATTCGGAAGCGAGTTAGGGAGAATCTTGACCAACAATACTCTTGTGGTTGGCTACGGAAGGTTCTGGCGGCAGAGCCTATATTATTTACAGCTCAGGCTCTGGAGAGGTCAGAATTCAGGAGCACCTTCAAACTAGGCCAGAGATCAGCGTTGCGAGTAGGCCACCATTGAAGGTGGAATAAAAGTATTGCTTGTCATCAGAAATAGAAAAGTTCAGAATGCACGCAGCTAAATGAAGTCGGGGTCAGTTAATGAAAGTTTAAGAATGGTGTAATGTGACGCTTGTCGGCTTTCAAGTGTGAAGGCATGCGCTGGAAGTTTATTCGGTGGTGACTCACATCCGCCACGTCGCAGGGTTGCTGAATAGACATTTATGGTTTTTTAAAGGATGAAGACTTGTCAGGCAAAACCCATCAGGTCCTGGAACACTGCCGCCGATCCAGTTGCAAGGCAAGCTGTAACTAGCTAGGCTACTTGTGGAGCGATTAGTTCCTCAGTTATTTGCAATCAAGTCGCGTCCAAATTTGTTTGGCTGACTCATGTTAGCGAGTGCCTGTTTCGTCCAGAGGTTGTCCTGTCCTGACCAAACGATTGAGCAAGTTTGATAAATAGTTTATGAGTTGCATACTTTTGTATAGAATGTATTGGTCCTCGGTAGAGTCAAGTAAAGTCTCCGTAGGATAGTCACTACCATACCATGTTGAAGTGTTGTTGGATCGCTGGTGAAGGACGAATCCAGTTTTTCAGACCCTGAAGCGAACCCAATTGTCTCGTACCACAAATCAACTGTCGTCCCTGGGTAAGTTATAAACTAGATTAAAATACAGGCATCCATAGTCAAGTAAACGGGCAAAGCCTAGTGAATAACACCAAATGGGTGGTAAGCAAAAAGCATTTATGTAGTAACCTAAAATGGCCGAACCCAATCGTACTGATATTAGTGAATGTTAGCAATGAATCCGCCTTGTCTAATTGAGCGTTACTTTGCGTCGGCAGAAGTATCTGCCCTCCGAAGTCAAGTGAAGGGTTCTTATATACACGTTAACGTTAAAGGTCATCAGGAGAGCTCTAGGTAAGAAGTAAGTAAAAGAGGGATTATTAGGCTAGCTGAACCCGACCGTTCAGGCCACCGGATGGTTGTATCCTTACAAGCTAACGAGCAGTTGGTCCAGTCGGTGCGGTAACGGCGGCGAATACGCTTCTATCCATATCCAGGTAAAGGAACATTGTGCCTCGTAGTGTACTGTTGAGGCCGCAGCGGTAGACTATTCGTAGGGTGCTTGACGCTTTACCTGTGGAAAACTCGGGAAGGAAAGCAACAGATAAAGGCAGCCAGACCAACAGACGACCGAAATCCATCCGGAAAGCAGTCGGGCACATGCACCGTTTCAACAATGATTGTAATAATGTATTCCCTATACCACGTAACATTGTTAATTAAATATCTCATATACATGTGTTACCTGAAAGTGACGAAATAAAGTACGAAGCAAGCAGACCCCAGGACGGTAGAGAATAGAAGTGATGTTTTAAAATAGGGATGAAAAGAAAGGAAAAGTGCGACTGAGGGATCCTAAAGTGAGTATGCTCTATTTATCGGACAAAATAAATAAGGATTGGGAGTGGAAGAGGCACGCAGGTCCTAGCAGGAGAAGTAGTTAAAAACTGCTTATAAATAAATAAATAAATATTTTATTCTCGACTATGCGAGGCACGCTCGTGGAGGCATGATCAGATATGTACAACGGTTCAAACATTTTAATGCAATTGTAACAGTAACGTAGAAAATTGTTCATATATCCATGATTGGAACTGTACAATGTTGAAAATGCGAAACAATAAGTTGGCTGTCATGAGATACGGGACCTCAGCTAATAAGAGATTGAGAATCCTGAATGATCCATTGAAAGGTAATGGAAGAGCCCGCACACAAGGAAGGAAAAGGGCAACGTGTCGTAGGATGTAAAACGACAACAGTATATACAGATGTAGAAGTCCCAGTGTAACGATCCTATGAAGAATTGTGACGCTAGTTGACCTGCCAGTGTAAAGTTATGGGCTGTGACTTTATTCGGTGGCGAGTCACATACGCCACGTTGCAGTGCTGTTAAACGGACGTTTGTGGCTTTTTGTAGGGAGAACGCTTGTCAGGCGAAAACCCACCACGTCCTGGAACACTGCCACCAATCCATTGAATGGCAAATTGTAACTGGCTATGTTTCTTGTTAAAAGTCTGTTTGCTCGGTTATTCGCAGTCAGGTTGCGTCCCATTTTTTCCTGCTGGTTGATGCAATAACTGGTTGCCTATTGCGTTCCTGGGTCCTGTCCATTGGTAGGTCGGGTACTAAACATTCTTATTGAATATGATGTCTTGATCCTTCGCAGAACCAAGTGAAGTCTTCTCTGATTATGTATATTTGCCGGGGAGCGAAGAATTCGTGTCCAGCTACCCTCACTGGACATCGGTGGTTGGGTGCAAATAGTTAGAGTGGAAGTGAGGCCATGGTCCAGGTAAGTACTTGTTGGTTATTTCGTCCCATCCCAGACGGAGGCAGTTCCTCAGTTCAATCCCGAAGCTCTCCGATGTTCACGACCTCAGAGAAAAGGGAGAGAGGAACAAGCCGAGAGAAGACCGAAAAGGAACAGTCAATGTACCTAGCGTTTGATCAGAATCCTACCTTAAGACATTTATTTGAGACAACTAGTGTACAAGGTGTAACAGATATTACGCTAAAGATGTTTTTACTTATGAGGAAGGCATGGTCTGATGGGTAGAATACTTTCATGTGCATAGGGATGAAGAGCAGGATTCCGGTAAGATATTCATGAGGTGTAAGCTGCCAATGTTCGAATTCTACCTGAGACTAGAAAGTGGGTGTGTAGTCATGATTGGTTGTTATCGGAAACCAAAAGACAGTGACGATGTGGCCGTATTTATATATGCTCCACGGGATAAGGAATACCTAAGACACCATAACTACAATGTACATAAGTATACGAAGATAGGAAGCTGAACATATTAGAAGCAGGCTAAGATTAAATGGATATCAAAGGAAGGCTAAGTGTTGAAGGTAGGACGATCAGAAGATATCGAGAATGGACCGGGTTTCAGTGGCCGGAGGTGCCTGTTGGGTTAATCATTCGAGGTGCTAATGAATAACTACCGTGTCAAAGGATCGGACAGAAAACCAGCTGAGCTGTGAAAAATCTATACCAGTAGAATAAACATTCTACAGAAGGACTGACGCCTAGCGAACTAAGGGGTATTCCCGAAGTTGAATAGAGCCTACAGCGCACAGCTGCTGCAGAGCAGAGATAGTGGCTAAAGGAAAGGATGTATCAGTGGTTGATTCAACCATATCATTAAGACTTTTGACCACATGTCAAGTAAACGCGGGTAAGACAGACGACGGATAACGGCGCGCTAGGAGAGATGAATGGCCAGCAATAGAGTTCGGAATAAGGCTTCAGCTAATAGCTGATCCTACGGTGGCACAGAATAAGGCAACAAACAGCTGAGCTGTGACGCAAACAATCAAAGAGATGAACATGGTAAGAACGGAGCGAGCTCCGGATATCCGCAAAGTTAAATGGAAGCTATGGCGACTAGCTGCTGCTAAGCAGAGATAGTGGCTCTAGAAAAGTATGTATCAGAGGCTGGTGTAGCCGTATGATTAAGAAGTTTGACCACTACTGGATGCCTACAGTTTCAGGTATACAAATAGTGCTTGGCTCTAAAAAGTGCTCTCGTCGCTTTCGTTGTAGCACAACGGAAATATGCAAGCAAACGTTTCTGAAACAGCTCATGTAACACAGGCGGATATTAAACCTGCGTAGCTTCTCTTGGCTATTGAAAAGGCCAGCTAACATACCACGTCCTTCGGAAAGCAAATGCATTGTGGTAGTACTTAAGCATAAACAATAAAATATCAAAAGGACGCGAAAGCGGCATGATTATGGACAATTTTCCTTGCTTCTCGGTGTACCGTTTGCTGATATGGGGCACCTGAAGAGCAAAAGCGCAGTTGGCTTATGCAGCATGACCCACAAGAGACAGCGACCGGGGTTGCAAGCGTTCTTGCAAACGGTACAACTGAAAGGGAAGCAAGTGAGCTGTAGTTAACATGGCGACGGAAAAGACAGTGGAGCATGTAAGCGTCGGCACTGAACGGCATTTGAGCACCAACTGCATCTAGTACCTGGGTGTGCTGATGGTCCTCATACTCAATCACGGGGCTCGGAATGATAGGGGACAGATGCAGGGTGACAGGTTTGCGAAACAAAGTAAGGCGGCGCATGTCAACATGGCATTTAACGCAGATGCTGGAACAAGAGAATTACTTACTGTGGAGGGTTCCAAATGGTCATAAGTTGGCGCAGGACGCTGTAAGGTAAGAGAGGCGGTGGCAGCTGCCATACGAGGGATAAAGCGAATAGCAGTGAGTGTACTCAAAGACAGTGAAAGGCGGGCGAGTACTACGTTTATGTCTTACCTGTACCTGAGTGAGGGTGCGCGCTTTATTTCGCGCACCGTCTCAGAGTAGCATTAACTAGTCCTACGAATCAATGACCCACATTTTCACGCGCGAATTCGACGTTCGTTATCCTCGTTTGTTTTTTTGGTGAGTTTGTTCCTTTTCTCGTTTATGTACCTGTATTTATTTGTTGCTTGCGTAATTTATTACATTTAACTTGTTTTTATTTATCCTATATCTTTTCGACTCACATTTCGAGAGTGGCATCTGAGTCGTTTCACAGCGTAACCTTGCTTACATGGGCTGTTCTAAGTTTCATGGAACACAGCCCAGAGGTTTGGTTTGCGATATTCGAGATCGAACTGGAAAATAAGGGCATTACGACGGACCGTCAGAGGTACAATCAGCTTTTCCCACGCCTTCCTTCGTCGGTTGTGATGCTGCTTGAGGACATTCTACTCTTCTCATCGAATGAGGCGAAATATGAAACGATGAAGCAATCAATGTTAAAAGAGTTAAGGCGCAGCGCACGAACTCGATTCGAACAGCTCAATGGTTTCAAGCTTGGAGATCGCAAGCCGTCGGCCTTGCTCCGCGAACTTCAGCGCATTGCTGGTTCCTTATTCTTGAGCGAAGAAGGGATAAAGAAGCTGTGGTTTGCAGTATCCCAGAGCCATTGCCATTAATTCTGTCCGCGTTTATAGTTACAACTCTGAAAGACTTAGCTACCAAGGTAGATGCTGCGTTCGAACGCCTTCCGCAGCAGATGACCACTAGCTCCGGTGGCGTATTCTTACCGGTGAAAACCGAGTCCCACATTTGCTCCCAGTCGTCAGGCCGATCTGACACTAAAGACGAGGAAACGGCGCTACTTCGCAGCAGGATAGCAGCAATAAAGGCTTCGAAGCGGCGTGTGCCACAGTCAAATGCTGACCATGTTCTGGCTACCGTTCATTGCGGCTCGTCTGTTCCTGCACCGAGTACGTCTCGTTCGGCACGGAATCGCAACATCTTCCCTGCACGTTCTCAGTCAGCTACTACCAAACCCGTCAAAGAGATATGTTGGTATCACCGCCAATACGGTGGAAGAGCTAGACGTTGTCGGGCTCCCTGTATTAGGCACGACCCAGCTGCTTCAGGGAAAGCGAATAGCCCGCATACTAGCACGAGAAACGTATCATTCAATAACCAAGCAAATCGCCTATTTTACCTTAAGGATCGCCGTTCTTCCATCACCTTCCTCATCGACACGGGAGCGGAAGTCAGCGTCATCCCAGCGACCGCTAACGACAAGCACTCGGAGCCTACGTACAATTTACGTGCGACCAACGGTTCTCCGACAGCTTCATTCAGTCAGCGCATGATGAACCTAGACCACAGTCTTCGCCGAGATTTTCGGTGGGTCTTCATGGTTGCGTCTGTACCCTTTGCAATTACCTGCGTCGACTTCCACCGACATTTTGGGTTGTTTGTTGACGCTGGCCGCCACGGAATTTTAGACGATTGTACTAAACAAGGGGTTGAAGGCGTTCTTACGGACGCCCCGATAATCAGTCCCGTTTTTCGAATCGACGATGTACTATCAGCTTATGCGAACCTACTGTCTGAATACCCGCGACTGGTACGACCAGCTGCAGGGCTTCCGCAGTCACGACCGAGGTCGCTTATCACATAGTCACGCGTGGTCAGTCAGTTAGCGCACGACCAAGACGGCTTGATCCTGACAATCTACGTGCAGCACGAGCTGAATTCGACCACATGCTTCAGCTCGGTATCGTTAGACCATCCAACAGCCCATGGGCGTTGCCTCTGCACATGGTCCAGAAGAAGGTCATGGGGGACTGGCGTCCTTGCGGCGACTATCGAACCTTGAATACGGTTATCACGCCCGATCGCTATCCGATCTCACACATAGTGGATCTCACCGCCAGTCTGGCGGGTAAAAATATCTTCAGCAAAATCGACTTGGTACGCGCATACAACCAAATTCCGGTTGCCGAAGCGGACATCGCTAAAACTGCCGTGACGACTCCATTTGGTTTGTTCGAGTTTCTGCGCATGCCATTTGGCCTAAAGAATGCCGCGCAAACCTTTTAGCGCTTCATGACCAAGTTTGTCGCGGTTTAGACGGCTTACGCGTATCTCGACGACATTTTAACCGCGAGCACCTCACGAGAAGAGCAGATACGTCACGCACGTACACTTTTTGCTCGTTTATCTCAACACGGGGTGACAAGCAACGCAGAAAAGTGTTCGTTTGGTGCCGACTCAGTAAACTTCCTCGGCCGTCGTATCTCCTCTGCAGGCGTCGTGCTACAGCAGGATAAAATTCAAGCCATCATCGACTACACCGAGCCTCATTCTTTCAAACAGTTCAGGCGTTTTGATAAGCTTGTCAACTTTTACCGACGCACTATATCCAACTGCGCCTCGCTGATACAACCCCACACGGACCTTCTCCGAGAGAAACTCAAGAAATTTGAATTTCCTGCCACAGCACGCGCTGCTTTTAAGTCGTTAAAAGAGTCCATCGCCAACATCGCTTCTACTGCTCATCACGATCCGGCCGCTCCACCTTCCCTCAATACTGACGCCTCGGACGTGGCAGTCGGCGCCGGTTTGCAGCAACAAGTAGCTGACACGCGGCAGCCCTTAGCGTTTTTCTCCAGACGCCTACAACCAACCCAATCTTGCTACAGCACGTTCGGTAGAGAACTACTAGCCGTATATCTAGCGATACGTCACTTTCGACACGTCCTAGAAGGCCGCTCCTTTGTCTTCTTCACCGATCACAAACCCCTGACTTGCGTGCTGGGCTCGATTACCAAACCATACTCTCCTAGAGAGTCGCGCCTTGACTATATTGCTTAGTTTACGACCAATATACGGCATGCCTCAGGTGTGCACAACACCGTCGCCGATGCACTTTCCCGCATTCAAGCTATCTCCGCTGACGCCGGCACTGCTATCGACTTGGCAACCATGGCCACAGCGCAACTCAACGATCCTGAGGTTGATCTACTACGCAGGTCTCCCTCATTGGACATACGACCCGTTCCGCTGACACCATCAGACGGAATTATACTCTGCAATTTATCTCTGGGCACATCGCGCTTAGTCGTCCCAAGAGGGTTTTGGCAGCCCGTGTTCGACACATTGCACGGATTGTCTCATCCGGGCGTTCGTGCATGGGTTAAAATCGTACCCGCACGATTCGTTTGGCTCAAAGTTAATCGGGACGTCCGTACTTGGGAAGCTGCTTGCCTTCCGTATCAACATGCAAAGGTGCACAAGCACACGAGAAGCCCATTAGGCACATTTCCGACGCCAGACGCACGTTTTCAGCACGTGCAAGTCGATCTCGTAGGTCCTCTGCCGCCTTCCAAAGGTTATGTTTATCTACTGACCTGTGTCGATCGGTTCACTAGATGGCCGGAAGCTATTTCCATACCTAACTGCTCTTCGGAAACCGTAGCGAAGGCGTTTCTGGAGCGTTGGGTAGGTCAATACGGCTACCCCACCATCGTGACCACCGATCGAGGGTCACATTTCTCCTCAACCCTTGCCACGTTGCTTAAGAATTTAGGCTGTCGCCACGTTTACTCAACGGCGTATCATCCTGCCACTAACGGCATGGTCGTGCGTTTTTACCGTCAGCTGTAGGCGGCGCTACGTGCACACGCAGATCCTTCATGGTCTGTAACACTTCCCCTCGTTCTCCTAGACTTAAGAAACACGGCTAAAACCGATTTCGACGCCACACCAGCGCAGCTAGTCTACAATTGCACGCTGCGGTTGCCCGGACAGCTGGCAGCACCAGCCCCATGTATTTCCACTTTTGACTACGGAAGTTACACAGATCGATTGGCTCACCAGATGCGTGAGCTACGTCCACTCGCTCCCTGATTGCAGAAGACACCAGTGTACGTGCCCGAGAAGCTGTCTACGTGTTCACACGACCTTCTTCGCGCAGACGGTGTTGAACAGCTTCTTTAGTTGCCGCACATAGGACCTTTCAGAGTGCTACACCGTTCGAGTAAGGCGTACACAACTGACCGCGGTGGCCGACGCAAAGTCATCTCCAATGACCGTCTAAAACCCGCCTTTATGGAAGAAACTACCTCGCCTACTTCGTCCAGTAGTGCTTCGTGCGACGTCACAACTCACTGCACCAGTTTTCCGCATGCTATTGTAGTGCAACCAGACCACGATCACGGTCTACAAGCTTCAGCCGTCCCGACATCTCCCGAACCTAGTCCGCCGCCCCCCACGACCAATCGCCGTGGTCGGGAGCTGCGGAAGCCCGTTCGTTTCTCCGAGTATGTACAGTGAAAATACATTTAGCTTTGTAGATATTGTATAACTTTTCGCCAATTTTTGGTAGATTAACGTTTTGAAAACAAGCCAAAATATCAAAAACCTCCGTAAAACCTTCTCCAAAAAATATTAAAAAACCAAAAATTTAAACACGCAGATCATTCGTTTGTCCTTGTTGGAGTTTTCTGCGCGTGTTTTTCTATTATCTCGTCTCTACCTGCACCAAACCCTCCCCTTCGATCTACTGGCCCACACGAGGAAAGTTATCGAGGATCCTGACGCGAACGCTGGTCGTTTCTCCAATGAACGGGTGCCGCTTCTACGCGAGACGATGGTCGTTTCTTCGTGGGATTAGGGTCGTTTCTCAGTGAGACGAGGGTCGTTTTGGCGCGGGGCGGGGTGCGGCGCACGAGAGACCACACCAAAGCGCACCGTTTGGCAGCAGCGGAGGTTAAGGTTCTGTCGGCCTTTTTCTGAACTAGCCAGTTTTTGTTGTCCAACAAGCCCGCTCTAAGGGCTCGCCGAAATACACCCTGCCCTGCAATCAATAAATAAATCACAAACCGCGCAGCGAACTACAAATTCCGGCGAACCTCCATTTACACGAACACTCGCTCATGTTTACTTGACACGATTTTGCCTTATGAACCTTGATTCAGCAGTCTTTTTCGAAATCGAAGGCTTTCTATGTTCAGCCTTCTAGGGGCAGCTCTGTAGCGCCCAAAAAGATAACTCTAATCTTTCATGTACAAGTTAATTGTTGACCGATTGTACATTATTCTTTCTTGTTTTAATCGTCCTCACAACCTGCTCGACACTCGTCCGCCTTGTAAGTTCCCGCGCTCACGTGTTCTCTCTTGTCTCACTTCATCCGTCCGCGTTTTCTTGTAGCCCATCGAATACAGTCCGCAGTGTCTGACTCCAATTGCCTTCTGATATCCGCGCATTATTTCGCGCACCGTCTCGGAGTAGTATTAACTAGTTCTGCAACTTGATCTCCATGGCTAACTTCGTCCCATCTCGGAAGAAAATGTGATTCCCTATTCCAACGCAGGGTCCACAGGAAGTTTGCATCAATTCTTTTCAGGTAATGGATAGAATTATCTGTGTACTTGAGCCGAATCCCTGAGTTCCAGCTACGTAAAAGCATAAATTGTCCACAGAAGAGGAACAGTGTTCCTCCACAGGTAAGGTATTGTCAAGGGAACTCGCCTTCATGTCCGTGGTAAGCCATCAGGAAAGCTCCAGGTAAACGGGGTATCAAAAGGCTCTTGCATACATGTAAGGCGCCCTATGTTAATCTAACCACTTCTAGCTATAACCAGTCCAATCCTACTGACTCCACTTATCTTCCCAAATGAACCATGGGACCCAATCACAATGGGCCGACCAAATCCAATCTCGGCTGATTGGTCTCCTTCTCTCCGACTTTTGTGACGCTGCCGGCTATTGCTCGGCAGACTGAACGCTCTGTCACCATTACCTTGAGAACCACGTTAACTGCAGCATTTCTTATCCGTAAACGTAAACTCTCCACCCTGTCCTCTCCTTATCGCGCCCTGCCTTTATTTCTTCTTCAACCGGGGAGCGTGCTCTCAGTGCCTTGCCCTATTATCCTCTTCGATTATCGAAATTCAGTTCTAGGCTCTGCTTCACCAACACACAAGTTCTCTCACATTGCGAGTTCGCCTGACTTGCATGCCTTATATTCACATAACCTCTTCCATCCTTAACCTGTCCATCTCTGCCGACGCTTTATTTATCTTCCCACCTCAACTGTACGACACTCTAAATGTGCCGACTAATCCAGTCTCGTCTGATCGGTCCCCTGCGCTCCGAGTTCTCTCAGACTGCTGTGACGTTACCGGCATTTATTCGGAAGACCGAACGCTCCGTCCCCAATGCCTCATGAGCCTCATGGACTTTTTCACACCTTATAAGTAAACCTCTTTCTATCCGCACCGTCTCTCCTCCTTATGGCGCTCTCTACTTTCATTTCTTCTCTAACCGGACTGCTAACTCTCAGTGCCCTGTAATAACCTAGTCTCATCTGACCGGTCTGCTTCTTTGCCTTTTTCCAGACCAGCAACATTTAAACGGTCTAGACTTTGTCGACTCAAAGCTATGTCGCACTTACGTTAACAGCCTGCTAGACTTGTTCACCCACTATTTATATGGGCACCTCCACATCTCGACACATTCCATTTGCCCTCCAAAATTAGCTGTTAAACTCAATCTCCTTTCGCCGACTAATCCTGTCTTGTCAGATCGGTCTCCTGCTTTCCAACTGCTCTCAGACTCCTGTGACATTACTGGCCATCGTTCAGATGACTGAGCGCCGTCTGTATTCAATCATTCTTCAATCGGACGACTGAGTCTCTGTCATCCGTAACTCAGCCTCAGCTGATCAGCCAAATTCTTTGGGACTGCTACCAGGTTGCTGGGATGTTAGCGGTCTAGACTTCGTCGATCCAAACACTGCCTCCCTCACCTTGATATCCTGCTGAAGTTGGTCGCCCTATGTTAATATAACCACTTCTATCTCTGACCAGTCCAATCCTACTGACTCCACTTATCTTCCCAAAGGAACCATAGGACTCCATCACAATGCGTCGACCAAATCCAATCTCGGCTGATCTGTCTTCTCTCCTACTTCTGCGACGCTGCCTGCCATGCCCGGAAGACTGAACGCTCTGTCACCATTACCTTGAGAACCACGTTAAATGTCGCATTTCTTATCCGTAAATGTAAACTCTCGACTCTGTCTTCTCCTTATCGCGCTCTGTCTTTATTTCTTCTTCAACCCGAGTGCGAGCTCGCAGAGCCCTGCACTATTATCCTCTTTGACTGCTTCCTAACTTGCGAAATGTAGTTTTAGGCTCGGCATCACCAACACACAACTTCTCTCACATTGCGAGCCTGCCTGACTTGCATACCTTATATTCATGTAGCCTCTTGCATCCTAAACCTATCCGTCTCTGCTAACTCTTTATTTATCTTCCCACCTTAACTGTTCGACTTACTCTCAAAGTGCAGACTAATCCAGTCTCGTCGAATCGGTCCCTTGCTCTCCGAACTCACTCAGAATGCTGTGACGTTACCGACATTTGATGAGAAGACCGAAATTTCTGTCCCCATTACCTTGCGAGCCCCATGGACTTTTCCACACCTTATAAGTAAACCTCTTTCTGTCCTTATGGCGCTCTCTACTTTCATTTCTTCCATAATCGGACTGCCAACTCTCATTGCCCTGTAATAACCTAGTTTCACCTGACCGGTATGCTCCTTTGACCTTTTCCAGACTAGCAAGATATATCGATCTAATCTCTGTAGACTCAAAGCCATGTCTTATTTATACTGACAGCCCGCTAGACTTATTTACCCTTTATTAATATAGGCACTTCCTTCAGTGACCTGTACCCTCAAACCTTCTTCAGTCGGACAACCAAAGCTTAGTGCCATGCCCTTCTTTGTCATCATCTGATCAGTGAAATTCTCTGGGACTACTAGAGGCCTCCGGATGTGTCGACTATTCAAGTCTCGTCTGTTCGGTCTCCGGCTCTCAGAGTTCTCTCAGACTACCAGGATATCACCGGTGATTTTTCAGAACTGATCGATTCATACTTCGCAAGAGAGCGTCCTTGGCTTCACCACACTTCAGCAGTTAAGCATTTTTATCCTGACTATCGTCTCCTAATTAATCTCACAAATTAATCTTCGCACTGCCGTCCGCATTCATCCACTCATAGCCGATTCTGCAAATTTCCTTTTCTTCTTGGAATGTTGCTTTACCTAGGTTGCTCCAGCATTCGGTTTCAACCTAGTTGTCCTTAGTTTCACCTAAGATGCCTCTCGCATTCAGACTGCTGTCATCATCATCGGTTTACCTGTTTCTCTCCAACAATCGTATTAATCGCTTAACATTGTCAACACGCTTTGTTATATCCGTCTCTTGACCCTGCGCGTGCAGCTCCTTCTTCCTACCTAGTAGTTGTAGTCTGAGTCACACCAGCGACGTGATGCTAAGTACGCGCTTGCTAATCATGTATACTAAACAAAATTACATAAGTTTTAACGTATCATAGGCACCGTTGCGCGCCACCAGTCTGTGTTTGTGCTTCTTGATTCATTGCTGTTTGGCTCCCTCTTGTCCGTTGCCCGTTTTCTCCCGAGATTTCTACAGTTACATCCGCCAAAGCAAGAAGGTTTATCCGCTGGAACTGATCAACCCACTGTCAATAACCAGAGGGTTTAAAACGCTTGTTCTTTTTCTCCGGGAGATGAAGAACTCACACATCGTTCAAAATGGAGCTGTTTCCGCCATTCTGGAGAAGCTACCACCACGGGTCTAAACAAATGGGTTTAGCTCGCCTCTTACTCACAGTAGAACAATTTACTCACCTGGAATAATATATTTACATGGATCCCCTGTTCCACAACCGAAGACAGACAATTTTGGCGTGATTACATTCACTGCCTCAAACAGTCCGATTCTCCAGTCACCTGGAGTTTTTATGATGTCATTTCACGGACAGCATTGCGCGCGTATAAGCGGCTTTTCCGATGATCTATCATGGAGTTTTCACTTGGCCATGGAGACAATTACACTTACATTTGAAGGTGTTACTATTCCACTTTGCGGAGAATAGCATTTTTTCCTGTTGTGGACAAATTCAGACACAAGAAACAACTGCACTCACCGTCCCTATGACAAGTCCAGCATGGATAGCTGGACACGAGTTGCGAGCCGGACAATATAATAGAAAAAGCCGGTCTCTATTAACAATGCGTACTCACCTGCATCATTATCATTCGACTCTGCGATACTTTTACATCATTGACCGGCTTCAACGACTACTGCCGGATCATTACTAAGCCATTCGGCCAACCAACGAAGAATTTTGGCTGTCAACCGACTGCGAATAATAGAGTGCAAAATCGGTCTATACGATGCTTAGCCGACTAGCACTACAGTTCAACGAAAGCTACGACAGTGTTCCAGGACGTGGTGGGTTTTCGCCTGGCAAGCGTTCTCTTTATAAAAAGCCACAAATGTCCGCTTAACGACACTGCAACGTGGCGGATGTGACTCACCACAAAATAAAGTCACAGCTAATCCTTTCACACTGACGCAGTCCTCAGCCTTCTACATCCAACCTGTGCAACTGATTTTACTATTAAGTAAGCTTTAATGGAGCACAGATCATCCCGGTTTCGTAATGGTCATTGATTGCACAAAAACCTTGTTTGGGCTCCTGTGCTCACGGAACACTACATGGCAAATTTACCCCCAACTTGTATCTTGACGCAACAGCTTTTGCCCGCCACAGCGCCATCATGGTCCTTGATCTGACTATTACCTAACAATATGCTCGCTCATATGGACTACATCTTTTCCTTTATTCCTTTCATTAAAACGAATTGTTTTAACATTCCAAAGAAGCTATGCTTGTATGCATATTTGATCACGCCTTTAGGGGTGTGTCTTGTTTTACAGAGAATATACCAGTTATTTATTTATTTATTTAACCCAATTGTTCGAGCCCCAGGGTAAGACAGCATAGTTGTCCTTGTCAAGGGAGAGTAATTGTGATGACAGCAAATGTCCTTCGTAGTAGAACAAGGGACCCATGTTAAATCATTTGTTCAATGAGTAAGTTGTTGCAGTGATTGCGAAACGAGCTAGACCCATTTTGCTTAGATACCTGGCAAGCTGCATCTCTCCAACTTGCCGAAAGTATGTTTCATTCGGAAGATAGTTGGAATTCTTAAAAGGATGATTTGCTGTTGTCCCGGAGGAGAGATCAATGGTTTCAAATAAGCTGGCTGTTGGGGAGGGAACATACAGTGCCAGGCGATGAGCCGTCATGCGCCGGCCGCCATATCTGTGGAAATCTCGGGAAAAACAGGCAACGAATAAAAAGCATCAAGCAAAATTACAGACTGGTATGCATCGACGTACACTATAAAATTATTGCTTACCTGCATTGGTACCTGTTTCCGTGGTACTATGCAATGTTGTTCAGTATATATGATTTACGAGTGCACTCTTGCATCATATCTCAGGTGGTACTCAGACGACGACTACAGCGTACGAAAAGTTTCTGTAGAGCGTATAGTCCAAATTGAGCTGAGCGTGTTCACAAGGTTAACCGGAAAGTAAGGGTGTTAGAAAATTGCGTAGGTAAAATGTTAAACGCTGGCATCAATTATCTTTGGTGAAAGACGTCAGAGAACGAGTATCAACTTAAGTGAAGACAAGGTCAACTGGATTACATTGCACAGTAAGGAGCAGTCAGTTCACACAGTAGCTTTCAAGGAGGGAAGGTAAATGTAACGAATCGGTGAACAGCGGATGCATGCGAACTGCGGTGCGTTGAGTTGATGTTGGCACAAGTGAGGCTGAAGTGCCGATAGACACATACGCATATATCTGCCAGAAATGAACGCGACGGAACACAGGAGGCCAAAACTGTGGTACCTTGGGGGCCATTATCCGAGACATAGCCAAATTGATAAAGGAAGAATCCATGCAGTGAATTCATAAGGTACTACAAATAAGACAAAATGGATAGAAGAAACATGGGAGGGGAGATAAGCCGAGTATAATACTGGAAATAATAGCCATAAGGTGCTTAAACAGAAATCGTTCTGGGTTCACCATAAAGCAATAAAGCTAGGCCAGGTTAGACTAAAGCAGTGCTAAGCATTAGTGCGTGACATGCCGAAAGGTGAGCTTAAAATAAGCAGGAACGGACCGCTACAGTGCCTTTCAGCATGGTACGGTCAGAGAGATACTGAAATGCGTCAGCGACAGACAAACGTGAAAGGAACATGTGTTGAGGTATAGCCCTGAGATAGTTGGGATGGTGGTCAAAGGTAACTATGAAACTAAAAGCTAGGAGAAGTTAAAAATTGAGAAGCTGTTCACTGGAACTGTCCAGACATAGGATAGGGTATTCAGGGTCAGAAAGCCGTTTATTGCAGTATAAATGGTGCTCTGGAGAACAACCAAGTAACCGCCACCTTGAGGCAGATTTCGCGTGCAGCAACTGCCTTATTTAGGTAAGTAAGAAAATCGGACGTAAATGGGCGGTACTTTTAGGAATAAGCAACAACTCGGCAGGGCAAACTGCGGCTGCCATGCCAATGAAATCCAAAGGTTACAGCAAGCGTTACGAATGGACAGTGTTGCAGGGAAGACAAGTCTTATGGGTGCATAAGGCCGGTCATAAGGGTAAATCAGCTCGACTGTAGTCAGAAGTGGAGGCAGAGCCTAAGTGCAGGGAAGCTAGTCCTTGAAGAAAGGAAACGTGGCTGTAACACAAGTTTTGTAGAGGCCCCTCAGTAGCAGCAGCAGGCAGTGTTGATGCGTTAGCTGCACCTTAACTAAAAGGTGCTAGAAGAGAGGAAAGCAATAAGGTTTGGAAGCTGGGCAGGGATGTACGAAGCGCACATCAAGTAGTAATGTAGAGCCAGTCATACCAGAGATGGCGCATGATTATTCACCTAGGATTCCAATAAGAGGTGAGGGCGGTACTGTGAAGGAATAGCCAGTGAACTGGTAGAGCGTACTGCTGCTTTATTGTCAATGAAAGCCACTGGTCCCGGAAGGTGTTCAAACGGACAGCACTGGAAGACAGCCAGGGTAATTGGACGCATGAGTCCTGTCCTCAAGAAGGTAGGAGTAAATAAAAAATAATAGTTCTGCGACGGTATATGCAATAGTGTCGCGTAATGAGCTAACAAACTTACAAGCGTAAAATTGCTTGTCATTTCCTATTAATAGCTGATCATTGAGTACTAACCACCTGGGGTAACAGTGGAAAAGAACAAAATAGTTTATTTGCGTAAAGATAGAAAATAATGGAAGCCAAATAAGCTAGTCAGGGAAAACCTTAATCTCCCGAAAAGATAAAAAGGTAAATGCAAACTTCTCGGTCATTTGCAAGTTATTTGATGACTACACATAGAGCCCTCATTTATCCTTGTTAAAAATGGCGCATTCCTTTTTGCTGGCAACTCCGGTGAAAATAAGAACGAAAGCGATCGATAGTGTAGGGTTATCACTTCTTAATAAACTGTCTTATCTAAAATGGTACTAGGTTGCTCTGGAGTGTTAGTACTTATTAGGTACGACTTGGTTAGCCCAAATCAAATATTGTAAGCGTACGTGATAATAAATGGAAAAAGTGTAGAAACGTAGCACCGAAGCATTCAGGTGCTTTAAGGAAGACTAGATTTAGATGAGACGTTTAGGCTCGTTAGAAATAGTTCAGGATCAAAAGGTCTCATCGTGAAGTCTTCTGAGGATAATGAACGATGCGACCTAATATAGAGGATGAAACCACAAATAATTTTACCAAAGGGTAGTTGCAAACCTGGCCGCGAAGTTGCGGGAGACGGGACGTATGCATTAGTCATGGCGGCGCTTGGTACAGTTAACTCATATCAGCCATCAATCCTGCATCGTTCCAAGATGAATAATGCGACATTTATGTTTACGTAAACATTTTATATAACCAAAGGCATACGATCCACTATGTCGATAGCCTACAGAGGTTTATCGCTAAGAATAGGAAAATAAGGATATGATAAATAGGTAAATTACTATGAAGCTGTTGCTTTGCTGTAGCGCTTCAACGAATATGGTTATGAAGATTAGGTGTTTTTAACAAGGAAGGAGTATTGTGCTTTGTATGTTAGGGCATATATATGTTAACTTCTTCGACAGTTGGAAGCTCGTATCTTCTGTTTTGGAAGTTTGATGCAGGTGTTACTAATGTGGACGAAACCATTAGGGAAGAAAATGGCTTTGCCCACACACCACCTCACGCTGGCGTGAGTTCTGGCAGCAGCTGTTCCAGTACACCAGGAGGAACTAATGCATCATAGTATAAGCCAGGAGCATTAAGGCATGTCGAAAATTGGGAACTGGTTGTCCACTCAGCATGATGTAATGCACTTGGGGTCCCTGGAGCCAGGTAAAGGATACATATTACAAGTATTATATCGTTGTGCATATTTTATCAGCGCATGGGAAAATGCCACTTCAGCTAATGAGCTACAGCAGTTTAATGATAATAATAAAGCTATGGGTGTCCTAACATTTAGCAAAATGCTGCGGAACGGGAGATTCACGTCAGCCTGCGTTGGTAGGGCATCAACAAGTTGTGTTGTAAGGTTTGAGTTTTCTCAACCATTTGGGAATTTCGTGTATCATATGCTGCGACACACTACTGTGCATCAATTTGCCCTTTTAGAGCTTCCTCTCACCTATTTGTAGAGTCTGATGAGAGTGCCAATAGGCTACATCATAGGGGCTAGGTAATATTGGGCTATGATATCTTGCCAGCTATCACCTTGGGAATTTTACTTGCAACATCTGTTCCATTTTATCAAACAACTGGAACTAGTCATCATGTAAGTCAAGGGTAGAAAATTATGAAAAAGTGAGAGTTGGTTGTTCGCCCATCACTACGCATAACGCCTGGCAGGCATTAAAGCCAGGTAAAAGATAAATCCACTTTTGGACGTCCAAGGTAAAGCAAGGTGGTGCTTTGAAAGTTTTGGATGTCCAGCTAGCCGGGGTGACAGTGGTTACGCTGTCGCATTGTTGGCTTTCCTACCAGCGTAATGGAATCTGTAAAAGTGAAGGTTGTGGTAGCAAACGCGAATATAGAAAAGCATCTGGGTTTTCATGCTTCCTGTCTACTAGTGTTTCCAATAGTGATCGGCATATATATTACTCTTATAAGGGGGCCGCGGGCAACCGCAGTCTTAGTGCATCTGGTGGCCTGCATAACTAACGGAAGGGCATATATGGAGCTTGAATGCGGTAAAGTGATATGGCGGTTAATCCAACTGAGAGAAGCTGCATGGCGCATGTTGATAGCTAAAGGACACAGACAAAAGAGGGAAGCGTCACAATCCTGAATGTGCTTACGTAACTCAGTGCCATGTCTAACCCGCTGCCATAGCACCATAAGCGGGTAGAGTTAACGCAACTCACCTCTATCAGCCCTCCTCCTACTCTGCTCAAGCCTAAAGAAACCGCCATCCAGCACTTGCGGTTGCTTCCTCATTCGTTCTCGTTTGCCACAAATAAGAAAAACGGCTAGGCTTCTGACTATTACTCGGAGGCAGTAAATTAACTGTAGCTCGGTCCGCCAACGACCAATACACACGTTGCTGTTGGAAGGGGAAGCACTACCACCTCAGGAGTTCGGAGCCTCAGAGCCTCAGAGCTGAAAGTGGCATTCGCGTCCCACGCCCTTGTGATTTTATGCACCCGTTCATCAATACATCCAGAAATGCTGCATCCTGAGGAGGTAGTATGCTTCGTGTACAATTCTGTGTGCCCCCGCTTATCAGTTACAGCACGCCAAAATTAACATGAACGTTATGTGGAACATTTTCTGTGATTTAAATCCTTACTCATGGCCTGGACCGGACGACCCAGCCACCTAATGGAAATACTGAAGGGGAGAGCGGCGGAGGAATCAACTCACAGTTCTTGTATTTTACAGGGATATTCCACGGAAGTTGTACATATTTATCACGCATCGCACGCTAACTGACGCAGATATTGCTTATGCAAGTCCTGTGGACGTTCACTGGAAGGTAAACCGCCCCTTGAGTAGGTACTTGGCTATTTATTCTATCCACTTTGTAGTCCAGTTCAAGTAAAACTGGAACAATAGGATTAAGCCATGAGTGTTTCTTCTTCAGCTGAGCTTTGAACACGGAGTTGACAAAGGATTTTGCAACACTTGTGGACCTGAAACAAATAGTGCACCACACCCGGCTAACGCAAGTACTGCTCAAGCATACTTTCCTGGCAGTCACCTCTGGTGCAGTTACAGAAAGTAACAAACAGGAACAGTAAAAGCAGAAGGCAAGAATAGGAAGCCAAGTGAGCAAGTATAATACGAAAATATCGAAGCCGTTTCAACAAGTACCAAAGGAGGAAGGTGAGTCAGTTCGGAAATAGGAAAGGTTTGCTCTACCCATCGAAGGACCTCACACTGAAACGCGAAATACTTAACCGTAGGATGCTTAAACCATGTGAGGTGGAAACGCATTACAGCGCTCTATAACTCGTCTGGACAAACGAGTTTCTGCTCTAATCCGATTAGAACGTGGTTACTACAGCTTTCATTGATGACCGCGGAGCTTATTTAAGCTGAACTAACCAATACAGACAAGTCCGGTACCGCCTGGAAGAATTAACATCAGTATAGACCGTTTAGCCCGCTACTGGGGATTAGCTGCGACCGACTTGGCCAAACCGTTGTTGCATGGAATAGCAGCGGTACTGAGACGTTAAAAATTTATTTCTAATCGCTCGATGACCGTCTTTGGTGCTGCTTGAGGGTGATGTTTGGTAGGTGCACCCGCATCTAGAACGTGGTTTGAGTAGGGATTTGGCTGTAGACTGGATCCATGGAGGATGTACACGTAACACTTTCTTCCTTATGAGTGAAAGGCCATGAGGGGAACCGTACCTTGTCCGCTGAACGCATTCAAGGGTAATTGGAGAGCGAGCGCTATCGAGGTCTCACAGCACAGAACTGACGCCTTAACTTGCATTGCACCGTAACCCGTGCGCCAAAATTCGTAGTAATTCAAGGGCAGTCTGGTTGTACCTTGAGGGAGTACACCATAAAGAGCTGTATAGTGCGTGCAAAGCGTTATAGTTTTACCATTTAAAGCATCCCTTACGAAGTCCAGCGACATAATGAAATCAAATCCAGCGTAGGTGGTACTTTGTTGTCAATGTACCTAGTGGATAAGGCCACCAACGAAGCGACCAGTGCTAAGCAGTGCGTAGCCATTTAAGCAGACCTTACTGTCCGTGATATCCGGAGGCAACTACGGTGTCGTGAAAACAAGTGGGTCGGAGACAAATTTTGCTACAAGTAGATCCAACAGGTGCACCAGGTTTCATAAGCTACGCGCAATGCTAAGTGCTACCTGAATGAGCTCGGCACCTATAACCGTAAGTCCTGTGCCCTCATGATGTGTTCCGATATGGCGCTTAATAACACGCCTAAAAACCTAAAAACCCACCTTGCTAAACAGCAGTCCGCCTATATTTGTTACATTTGATGGCCTCCTTCAACTTCGGTCTATCTGCTAGTGGAAGGTCTGCCTAAATCCTGACCCAAAGTCCCCAAGATTGAATGCAATGCGCAGGAAGGATTGCATTCCTACGGGTAAGCATGGACCACGCCTAGTTAAGGGCGCGGATTTGGCGTATGCATAGGGACACTCTTCAATCTAGTAGGCTGTACGACCGTGACACCAGAGAAGGCAGGTACAAGCAGATGGCTAACGCGTATGTTAGGGTACCGGTCCAAAAATGCGCTCATTGGAGAGAGCAGGCACAGCTTCAATATGGTTACCGATTTTCACACACTTTACACATCATTATTAAACATATAGAAACGAATCCTCATCAAAGTGAACCGTACTCTCCCATAGATGTCCTGTACACCCAAGAAGCTTATCCTTAACGGTATTTATCCAGAAAGTTGCTTCGTCACTCGTGCCCACGGTGTGCACTCCTCACGCTCTCTAAAATTTATTGAACAAGTGAGGTATAGTTCTGCAAAAGCTAGAGCAATCATGGAATACACCTTCAAATCTATGTGCTTAAGGGAATCATGGCCCACCAGCTATAAATTATATGCCAGACCAATTCTGGAATACTGTTCGTTAGGCATTGCCAACGCACGCAAGCGCAATAGCTTGGTGCTCAAGAAGGGACAGCGCTCGTTTACTAAGCGACTACTAGTTCTTACTACCGTTAACAAGACCGGTGTAAGCAGCTCGGACTAGAGTCCATTTGATTTCGCAGCCTTAAAGCCAACCTTATTTTCCTCTATAAACTCTTAATAGACTGTAATTCAGGTATCAGCCGCTTGTTCTTAATGATGGGCGATACCCGATACCCTCTAGTTAAAAGGCCGCAAACCTTTTCCCTACCTAAAGCGCGTTGTTACATACGTCTTAACTTCTTCTTCTACCGATACGCCAGCATATGGAATAATTTGCCAGAAGCCGTCACGACATCTGACAGTGTAATACTATTCCTCTCGTTTATAAAGAGCTTACTCGCAGTTCCTAACGTAGCGGAAATGTTGGGCACCTGCGTATCTGCAGACGAGTTTCGGGAAAACTGACCTACCCAAATATAGCTGCACAAGAAACCTAATCTGCGTCTACCTGTCACTAAACGCTACCTTTCTCCCTCACTTTAGTACTTTCCTTCCATCCACATGTGTATACTCTTCAACTACCTACTGCATCTGATCCGTATAATTCGGATTTGCACAGCACTTCGCTAGACGTCGTCCAGTCTTATCTGAGCTATCTCGTTGGCTCTTTGATTACAGCCAAGCGATTGTGGTATAACCCCACACCGATTGCTCCTCCACCGATAATTTCATCATTCTCAGCTTAGATTGTTGATTCTCTTTCATACTGTTACTTAACTATGTAAATCCAATCAGTTGCTTATCCGCCGGCGCCATTTATCCAACTCTTGCGTTGCCTAGATTACTTGTTATTTGCCTGCCGCGTTTGGTTGGTATTGCCTGACCTACGTCCGCTTCGTAACCACCCTAGGACTGTAGAGGATTAGATGTTTGACTTACGGCAGACCCACCACGTTTATTTACCTCACTTAGACCACTGAGGCTTAAAAGATGGTTTACAGCAGACAAGTCCGTGGGTTTTTCTTCTACCCCTGACATGGCTTGCTGTTCTGGCTCACTCCAAGCCGTGCCATCCTGTACATTAGCTTACCTGTCTGTATTCCTTTCTTGACCCCATCTCTCCCTGACCACTGGATCTCTGCTTACCAGTTTGGTCTAGCCCAGTATAGCCAGTCTCTCCTCCTACTCTCTGACTACTTTCAGTTTATTTAAGCATACTCGCGTCAGTTTCAAAAGATACGATGCACCTTCCATCTACCATACTTGCGTAACTTGCTCTTCCTGCAAACGTTAGCTTTTATCTGCTAAAGCTCTGCTTGCGCCCTCAAACATCACCCACATTTCTGCTGGGCCGCATAATCTCTGCTTACTGCCTAATCCATTATCGCCTGAGCTAGTTCATCTGTTTTCTGACAGCAGCTAGGCAACTGACGTATAATGACCCATGTTTGTCACTTCCACTGGTTCTTTCGGCTTCCCCTGCTTTGATTGTTGCTCCTACTTACGTTTTACTAAAGCCACCTCAATCTGATAATACGCTTATTTCTTTGAGTTATTTATCCAACTCTCACCTCACCTGGCATACTTTTTGTCCGCATGATACGTACCTCTCGCAGTGCCTCACTTGGCTTGGCTAGTTCCTTATTCGGCTTAAACGACTGAGGCTTAAAAGCCTGGTTTACAGCAGATTCACCAGTGGTAACTTTTATAACCTCAACCAGGCTAAGGCTATTTAACACTACCTTTCAGAGCCCCATCATCATGATCGCGTGCTAACCCTGCTGCTTTCTCTATCCTTCAGCCGGCTTCACCATGACCTTATGAATCTATGCATGTCACCTTTGCTTAATTCAGGATGGCCTACTTCTCTTCCCGTCTGACTGCTCTAATACTAATGAGGTATAAAGGCGTCAGTTTCGGATGCTTCATCACACCTCTCATCTCCCACACCCGCGAATGTTACTTTTCCTAAACGTTGTCCCAGATTACTTGTCCTGTATCGCTGCTTGCCTCCACAAATGTAACCACACTTCTGAAGTGCCGCATAACCACTTCTTGCTGCTTAATCCAGTCTCGTCTGAGCTTTTCATCTGTTTTTGGACAGCTGCTAGGTGACTGAGATATAGTGACTCATGTTTGACACTTCGCTGATCATTTATCTTTCCCTGCATTGATTGTTGCGCCTCCTTATATTTTTTCTCAAAGTCATCGCAACCCGAAGATACGCTGATGCGGTTGCGACACTTATCCAACTCTCACCTCACCTAGGTAGTTTGTTCCTCTTGTTGCGTTAATCTCGCATTGCTTCACTTGCATGTTCTGTTTCTTTAACCCACTTTGTCCACTGAGGCTTAAAAGCCTGGTTTACAAAGGACCCACCCACGGTTTTTACCGCTTACATGGATAAGGCTAGTATAAAGTACCTTTCCAATCCATATTATTATTATTATTATTATTATTATTATTATTATTATTATTATTTTCCCTGCTTACTTGCCTGATTACTCTGTTCTTGATCCTACCGTACCATGAACTACGAATCCTTGCATTCCTCCTAGGATTATCTACGTTTGACCTACTTCTCCTACCTTCTGCTTTCGCTGAGATTCTAGAGATCTAAACACCGCACCGTCCCTAGCTATATGCCAACTCTCAGATACATTTTTACGGCCTAGAGTTGCTTTACAGAAGGTTGTTACTAACTTTTGGTATCAAAGCTATGCTTGCAACCAGTTTTCTCACTTCTACATTGCTGTGATAACTTGCCGATTTTTCATTTTTTTGCTATAGACACCAAGCACATTGAAAGTATAAGTTCAGGACAACTATTATATATAAATGTATCCCATTTCCCGGCTTTCCCATTAAAATTATTATTTTACTATCGTTTTCCACCGTCTTCTCTTTGTCCACAATCATCTTTTTCCTGCTGCTAGTGGTTAAGCAAAATTGCCACCATAGCGTTTTTAAATGGGCGCAGAACACAAACGACCGAATATTACCTTTTCTTCTCTGTATCATTATCAGCATGTTGTGACATATATGGCGTCTACATGCACACTGTATGATGTCACCGATGTTGTTAGTGGCCGCTGCCGCTCTCCTTTTCTTTTTGCTTCTCTTCCCCGAGGTCCGAAGATATCAACCGAAACTCACCAAGCATCCAACCTGGCCTGAGGGCCTGCGACTATCTGAACCTACAAAGACAAACGTGGACCATATCGGACCTCCAACACGCTCGCCCTTTCATGGTCTACTAACACTGGTCAGATGGATTTAGAGGCCCTTAACCAAAGGATTGAAACAGTCCTGACCTGCCTACAAAAAGCCTTCAAAACAAATGATTACCAGAAATATCTGAATCAATGCATAACTATCAAACTTGTGGTCCAGCCTGTCAGGCGTCCAATCACTCGCTTATGGCTTGTCAGCAATCACAGACTGTACAATCGACAACGAAACTATAACTTCCAGTGGTACCAGCTGCGCATTTCGGGTCTACCGCGTTCCAGCAAATGTTTGGCGACGGTGCTCCAGGACATGGTGGGTTTTCGTCTGGCAAGCGTTCTTCCCATAAAAAGCCACTGCTGTCTGTTTAACCTACTGCGACAAGGCGGATGTGACACGCCTTCAACTAAAATCCCGGTCGCTTGATTACTAAACCAACCACCCAGCCTCACGGGGAGCACTCACCCTTCTCACACCATCTACGTGATTATTCAAAATTGCAGTGGCACATATTCAAACTCGAATGACAGACAGACATACACTCTCCGAAATAGGTATATGAACTCACAGCTCCAATGTTCATGTCTAGTTTGCACGTTTTTTATACCTTACCTTACCTTTTGTACCTTAACCTGATCATGCCTAGATAGGCGTGCCTTGTATTGCCAGAGCCTAAAGAATTTATTTATTTATCTATATTCTACCTATTATTAGCAAAACAGTACCAGGTAGCTTCTCGCCATACACTTTACAATTTTACGTTTTTGCATGCACTCTACTCAGAACTGCGAAACCTCATTGTCTCTACAATTTTGATCACGCTTGAAATAGCGCGCCTCGAGACATCAGAGCATACAATTTATTTACTTATCCATCTGTAATACAGTCGCAACGCCGAGATGTGATCACTACGCATCTTTGCTCCTACGCGTACAGAAACCGGTTTCGTCGCCGGCGATGCAACTGTCCGTGTAACCACAAATGCCGTAGAATCAACGGTAGTCTACGCTTGACTCTCTATGTCATACGTATTATTGTTTCCTAGGTATTCGAGCCCACCAAAGTTATAGCCCGCCTCTCGCCTGCGGCTGACGGGAGCTGGGGATGTTCTTCTTGTATCACATTAAGTAGTGCCCAACAAGGGTTCAGAGGAGGTCTATGCTGTGGCAACCGACACGGCAAGTACTTTAAAATAAAAATGTAATGCGGAGCGAAAGGTTCGTAACCGCCAGACGACGGTAGGGGTGACGAAACTTGCATCTTTCTCGATGCCGCGATAACTAAGCCACCGGGGTTAAATAAATAACTAAATAACGAGTTTATCCCCGAATTCATCGGGCCTACCAAATAAGGTATAGTAAAGCATTTACAGGTGATTATATTTACAACAAGCACGTTGTTTTGCATGAAAAGGGTCGATTGCAAAATTTATAGAAGTTATTAATAGTAAAAATGTACTGGTCAGGAACAGAAGCGTTGGTAGGGTGACAACAATCTGGGTTTACGTGTCTGATGTACAGAAATGCAGTAAAAGCTTAATATATGTAGTGGTAAAGAAAGGTACAGCCGGGGAATTGCTTTATAGTGCAAATTTTAAAAGCATTGAAATGTGCTGAAATGCCGCTCTGGTTAACTTACCAGTGGGAATACATGGGCAGTAACTTTATTCAGTGGAAGGTTGCATCCGCCACGTCGTAGTGTTGGTATAAGGCTATTTGAGGTTTTCATAGGAAGGTGGCTCGCCAGGAGGAAACCCACCACGTCATGAATCACTGCCATCGCTCCGTTTGAATGTTTATGCATAAATGGCAATGTATCTCACAGGCCAATTGTAGGCTCGGCTATTCGCAGGCATATGAGCTCCAAACCTTTGTGTTGGCCACCCGGTTAGCTTGGTCACGGCTCGACATTAATCGTTAAATCCGGTCAACAAGTGAATTGCCCAGGAGTGTCGGGTGAAGGATGGTGCAGGCGAGTAATGTTTTCAACCAAAAGGAATTTGTCTGTCTCATTGTGGTGTACTGGTCCTGCCGTGAAGGCTTTGTGTCCAGACAACTAATCTGGACAACCAGGTGGTGAGTGCACTTGATCCTCATGGCTAACTTCGTCCCATCTCAGAAGAAAATGCGATTTTTTATTCCAAAGCAGGATCTACATGAAGTTTGCATTAATTCGTTTCGGGTAATACGTAGAGTTCTCAGTGTAATAGGGCCAAACCACTGAGTTCCAGCTACTTAAAAGCATGACTTGTCCAAAGAAGAGGAACAATGTTCCTCCACAGGTAAGTTAGTATCAAGGGAAATCGACTTCATGTCCATGATATGCCATCAGGAAGGCTCCAGGTAAGCGGAGTATTAAAATGTTCTCGCAGAAATGTAAGGCGCCTAACCCGATTGCTCGAGCACCAGGGTGAGACAGCATAGTTGTCCATGTCAAGGGAAAGTAATTGCGATGGCAGCAACTGTCATTCTTATTGGATCAATAGATCGGTCTTAAAGCATTAGTTCGGTAAGTAAGCTGTTCCAGTATGCCTACGAAACAGGCTAAACCAGTGGGACGAAACAATCCCTCGTCAGTCGTTCATCATTCAGCGGAACTTATTGATGTATCATGCATGCGAATAACAGAACCAATAATCTGTCAATAAGAAACGTTGCCGGTTAACTTTTGTCGTTTGAATGGGTCGATGGCAGCGTTCCAGATGTGGTGGGTTTTCGGCTGGCAAACCTTCTTCCTATAAAAGACACAGCTGTCCGTTCAACAACCCTGCGACGTGACGGATGTGGCTCGCCACCAAACCAAGTCTCAGCCCAGTACTTTATGTAAGCAAGCTGGCTAGGAGCACTTATCACCAAGCTTGTTACGCCTCGACAATCTCCTAGCTGCATATTTCGTCTCCGCGTTCTTTTTTGCGCATTCAACGTGGATCTCTACGATACAGCCACAAGAGTCCAGCGCTTATGGTAATTACTGTTGTTCTTTGTTTTTCCTAGTTCTTTTTTAATTGGTGAGCTATAGTTCTTGATTTAGTCGCGACTACGTTGTTACTTCCATTTATGGCAAACTGTTTATGTTCATACGAATATCCCCGAACTTCAAACCATGTAAGTTCTGCATTATTATTTCTGTCCTATTTATCCAGTTTCAGCCCTGAAGGTATAAACAACCTCCGATTGTCACTGTTAAAGGTGCCATGAAACGTCTGCACGATTGCACTTGTTTGCACAAGCCCTTTGTCCATGCCTCGCATAGTCGAGAATGATTATGTATTTATTTATTTGTTTAAACAGTGTGCACGCTGCAGCTCTTTAAATTGCCAAAATGCTACTCCACTTTGAACGAACGTGGAATCGCCACCAGGAGAAGTTGCTTTTGCAATTTAGGTGGAGATATCAGTTGTTTCAAATCAACTAGCTGTTAATGGTGGATCGGCTAAAGTCAGATGCTGCACTGTCATGCGCCAGTCGCGGTGTCTGTGGATAACCTGGGTAAAACGGGCAAAGAACGAGTATCATATAAGCAAACTTACAGACAGGAATGCATCGATAAACGTCACAAAATGACTGGTGGCATGCAGCAGTGCCCAGCTATTTTGCTACTATGTAAATTTGTTAGGTATATGTGACGTACCGGTGCTTCTTACATTAGGTCTCAGGAGTGACTCAGACTACAATTACAGCGTAAGCAGTAGGTTTGGTGGATAGCATTATCAAGAAGGAGTTACGCGGGTTCATATTGTTCAGCAGAAAGCATGGGTATTGGAAAATTGCATTGATAAACTGGTGAACGTTCGGCCCATAACCATGATGAAAGATGTCAGCAAGCGATTGGCCGCTTGGGTAAAGCTCAGCGTAACTCTATTGTGATGGTGAGCAGGGAGCCGCCCGTTCCCACGGCAGCGTTCAAAAAGGGGAGGTAAAAGCAACGAATCAGGGAAAGCGAATGCATGCAAACAAAGGTGCGATAAGTAGGTAATGAGACTGCTGATGCTGAAGTGCCCATACATCCATACTCAGAAGTCCGTCAGCAACAAGTGAGACGGGACACGAAAGAGCAAGGCTGTAGTACACTTGGAGATGGTTATCCAGGAGAAAGTCAGACTGATAGGGGAAGAAGCCCGTCCGTGCAGCGAAGCGCATAATGTAAGGCAACTGCGCACACAAGGTGAAGAGCAGAAACATGTGAGGGTAGGTAAGCTGAGTACAGTAATGGAAGTAAAAACCCTGAGCGACTTAAACAACAATCGTCCGGCGTCCACCGGAGGGCAAGCACGATAAGCCGTTAGACTAAAGCAGTGCCAAGCATTGGGGCACGTGCTTAGTGAAGTGAGAACAAAATGTGGAGGAACGGACCTATACCACGACCTTTAGTATGGTAAGGTCGGAGAGACTGCCAGGGTTCAAAGACAGACAGATGTAAAGGTAATATACACTGATTCATCATATTGAGGTAGTTGGGAAGGCAATCAGATGTGACAAGTTTTATAAAGCAGCATTCAAAGTGGAAAGAGGAATCCAATGTTTCGGTGAGGAACGAAAGCATATGAACATAAGTGCTAAAAGCTGGTAGTGGGCAAAATGCAGCTGAGGCACCCATAGTTCCAAAATCTGGAAGTCATCAGAAGCGAAAGAAATGGGTCCGAGGAAAAACTGCGTGCCGTACATTAAGGGTTGTTAGCCCGGGTGAGGTCGGATAGCCGTGGGAAGGAGTATGCGCATACGGAAATATCCAGAATGTAAGGCAAATGCCACCATGAGGTAAAGTGTAGCTACACACGAATCAAGGTAAAATGGGCGTAATACTGAACGTGCCAGCCATGAGGCGCTTAGACAGCAATTGTACGTGTGCCGCCAGAAAGCAGGTGCGACGAGTAAAGTCAGACTGTATCAGTGTCAAGCATTGAGGGACGGTACGGTTAGTGCAGTGAGATAGAAGGCCGAAGGAATATGCGACATGTGTTAAAGAGGAGAAAAGGTTGAAAAGCGTGGTGGTTGCGAACCCTACGGCATCACAAGCCTAATGGAAGCCTGTTGGGTGATGAAAATGAGCCAAGAGCTGGACGGCGTCTGGGGGCCCAGCAGTAGTAATAGATTTAGCCAGATGAAAGAAAGAGGTAATCAGATAGCAATGTTAAATCCGGTAGCTGATAATTGCAGAAGCAAGGCGAATGATCATGCAGCCTGTGGTTAGGAGTGTGAACGGTAGTGGGTCGGGTGTCTGTGAGCACTGTGGCATCGCAATATTAATCTAAGCTTGTGCTGATGGAAAGGTGGTGAGCCAGAGGCAAGTTGTTCTCTGAGCCTAGACAGCGCCACTCGAGTGAAACAGGTACAGTTAGGAACAAGCAACCAGCAACATGCGGAATCCGTAAGTAGACAATGAGGACGGCTGATTTCATTCTTTGGGTAACGCTTGCAATCCCCAGTTATACTCTTGGCATGTCAACGACCAATCTTCATCGCAACCAAACCTTGCCACCCTATGAACATACAAGTGCAAAGCGTTCCTCTGTGAACCACACTTCTATTCCTCCAGCCCCTCAGTGCCTCCATGATGGCCAACGAACGTGAAAGCGGCCTACGTTAACCCGCACTTGACGCCCCCAAATGGCGCCCTGTCCTTGCAGTCAAAGTGCATTGACGAACCAGCCTTTCCCACTTGCGTAGTTCCATATCTCCACACTCGGTCTACTTTAAGGATCTCATTGACCCCCACCTACGGCTTACCGACACCAAACCAACCCCGCAAGAAGATGATAATAAGAAATAAATAAATAACACAAATAACTGTTTTATTCCCGGCAGTGCTGGTCACGCCTGTAAAGGAATAATCATGATAATACAAACGGGCATGGTTAGTAACTGTACAAAATTATAGCATCCTAACCGGCAACACATTGGATTTATGTTCCCATATATATGTAAGTGTATGTGCTTGTGGGCATAGTGGGTAAACTTGTAAAATGTGACCAAAATCGGCTGTTCGTCTGTTCTCCATTGTAGAAAGGGATCAATGGAACCCTTTGAATTGTGTGAGGTCTGTGAAGAGAGGATCCCCCGGAAGGCGAAGAGACAGCGATATTATTTGGTGTTGAGTCACCCACACTACGTCGCAGTGTGGTTAAAGGAACCTTTTTGACAGTTTGTAGGGAGAATGCTCGCCAGGCGAAAACCCACTGCTGCCAAACTATTCGCTGGAACGGGATAAACTCTAACCACCCGGCTGGCACTACGTGGAGGTTGCTCGGCTAGCCACTCTGCATGTTTTGCGTGCCTACCATAATGCTGAGGCTCCTATTACAGCAACCCCTCATGTGGCAGTTTTAAGGTTTCTGCAATTATGGGCTCAAAATAACCTACGGCAAAACATTTCGGTGCATCCGCCAGACCGCTATGAGGCAAAAACCGCGACGTGGCTTACCTGCAAGTGAAACCTCCATTGCGCTCTTTAGCTGTTCCACCATAGTTACATACAGAGATACTACACAGCACCGACTGCACTCTCGCTAAGGACGCATACAGTAGACCCTATGGTAGGCGCCCCATCAACTCAAGACCTCCGGGTATACCATGTTCAGCAATGGACGCGCCAACTAACGCGAAAGTGAATGCCGTATTTACCTTTGGGATGACTGGTGCGTCCGTTTTGGGCTGCTACCAATTAGAGACCCTGACTGTTCAACCTGGATTCAGACGAACGGGGTACACTGGACCTCCTAATCGGTTGCATATTCAACCCCACAAATATATCTCGTGCCAGGCTTATTGAACCAGTAAACGTCTTCACTGATGTATCCGCAATGTCTCCACGCTACAAGCCAATAGGTGTTGACTGTAACATGACACAAATCTCTTGGAATGGCCGGAGTGCACCTCTCAGATAGAGAGACTTCACTGACAATTTGTGCAAACAACTGGGTCCAATGCGTCCATATTCCGACCAGGCGTATTACACTCGCGGCTTAATTTTTAGGCCTGGCATCTTGTATGCTGTTACTAACTTAAAAGACAACATCCCAGGCAGCTACCGCGTGGTGGTTAAGCTCTCATTTACGCTTTCAACCTCACCCCATAGTTCTGCAAGTCTCGTTGGTGAGTCTCGTAGGTTCAGGCGCTTTACTGGGATATAAGTAAATACATAAACAGTATATTCTCGTCATTGCGAGGCACACCATCAGGCGCGTGATCATGGTACTGCAGACAGGTATGATGGGCAATTGCACAACTTAGTACATTTTGACAAATAGCATAGGAGTTTATGTGTGTGTTGGCATGTAAAACTGTGTTTAACTGTGTATTTGAAAAGGGATGTGTTGTATGAGTAGGTAAATGTGACTCTGTGTGTTTTTCTGTTCGTAGTGTTAGACATCAAGGGGGAATCAATGGAACACTTTGTATCGGATGACGTTCGTGATGTGTGAATGATCCTCCGGAAAAAGCTGAGGCAGTGACTTTATTTAGTGGCGAGTCACATCCGCCAAGTCACAGTGTTGTTAAATGGATACCTGTGGATTTTATAGGGAGAGCGCTTGCCAGACGAAAGCCCACCACATCCTGGAACACTGCCGTCGAACCATTTGCTGGAACGGGATTTACCCGAACCACCCAGCTGGCACTACGAGGAGGTTGTTCGGCCAGCCAGCAAGTTCAGCTAGCTAGCATGTTCGGCTAGCCAACTGGGCTATAGTTTTCTCGTCCAAGGATGTGGCCACCGCCGCTCGGGACCTGTACAACAACATTAATAACTGTTTGGACATGATCGCTTTGCTTATTTAGTCACGGTCCAAAACCAAAAAAGGAGCATCCCACCTAAACACGGTGGCGACGAAGCTCCGAAAAATGCGTCAGTACCCCCTTACCGATGCTTTCCATCTTCCCATTGGCATGAACAAAATCATAAACAACCGGCTTAACTACCAGGTGAAACGTAAGCTAGCTGAGGGCTGCGCTGTCCAGAACACCAACAATAAAACCAAGTCCCCCACTCAGTTACTGAAGTATAGCAGCAATCGTACGGCAACGTCCATCACCACTCTGCGACTCACCGATGCCCGTTGTTAGTAAGCCAACGGAAGTATCTTACATGCTTAATGGCCACTTCTGCGATATCTTCATTGGCGTCAACGTGCTCTTGCCAACTGTGTTGCCCTAACTTACTCAGGAGTCTCCAGACACTTACCTTTGAGTTACGTTCTGTAACCAGAGAACTTAAACAACTCAAGCAGTCATTACAAGCGGGTCCCGATGGTCTCCCAGCTGCACTGATGATATTTGGCGGCCAAAGCATTCCTGTACTACTTCTTAACTTATTTAAACCTTCAATGAAATACAGGGTATACCCATCCACGTAAAGGCATTCCATAGTGATCCCTAAGCATAAAGATGCTATTCGTCAAAACGTAGAAACCTAACACCCCAACAGCCACATGCCTATTGATTTGAGAGTGATGGAAAAAGTATTTGAGGAAAACTTGCTGAACATTTTACTTAGTCGCCGCCATATCAATAGACAACCACACGGATTTCTAACGTTCAAAGCTTGTCAGACTTGCCCCTTAAAGTTCGCTAACCATGTGGCTGCACGGATAGACGCAATTAAGCGCAATCGTCTTTTTCCTTGACATGGAAAAACTTTTGACATGGGATCACACGCAAAACTGTTAGTAAAACTTGAAATGTACGGTGTCTCAGACATATGGTACACATAATTCACAGCATATCTCATCTTACACGCAACCAGTAAAGGTGGGCGAGTCTATGTCATTCGCTAAACAAGTCACAATGGTGTTCTTATGGGGAGTGAACTAGACCCTCTGCTATGCTTGCTAAATATCAGTGACGTAATTCAGGTGATAAAATATGGCATGACCTAGCTGGTGGCTGATGATATCAAAATACTGTTCTCCGTTCACTCGTCAAACATGCAAGCCGGTCCTCCCCAGATTCAAAGCGATCTCAGCGCGCTGGGTGCTAGGTGTAAAGTTTAGAAGTTAGAGGTCTCACCGGTGAAATGCAACGTCCACTCATACCGGTGCATTGTGCCGCCTACTGCATCAATGATTCAAGGCACCGCGCTTGGTTAATAGCCCCACAGTTCTGGATCTAGGTGTACACTACCCCAGTTTTTTGCACTGGAGAACAAGCGAGCTATTGCTCAGCAAAAGCAAGCTATCACATAAGCTACATACTTTAATCCATGGCATTGCAAGAAGCTAGACTTGCTATACATCAAACCTGCTCCCGACCTATGCTAGAATACTGCTCCATTGTGTTTACTATCTCCAGAAAATGCAACGAAGGTGCGTTAAAAACGCATAACGATGTTTCACCAAACGTCCTCTTGACCATTTCACTCATGTCCATCGTGGGCGATGCATCGAACTCGCGTCAGGGCCTCTATAGTTGCGAAGACTGGAAACCAACCTTGTCTTCCTATACTGCTTATCAACAAACACATGTGAGCTCACTGACGCCGTTCCTACCTTCCGGTAACACTTTGTAGCCTCTTCGTAATCAACCATACTCCATTATTCAGTAGAAAGCACATAGCAATAGCGCACAAACTTCTATCTACAGATACTCGTTTGTGTGGAACCGGCTTCCACACACGGTACTGTCATCCGGTAAAGCAATCCAATTCCGTCCTTCACTTAATAAGTACCTCACAGACAGTCACCGTTCTGTTCTATTAAACATTAACAGTCTTGAAGACGAACTTTGGGAAAACGGACGTAACCACCTATAGGCGTGTTCGCCATCAGGTCTCCCCCAACCCCAAGGAACAAAGACTGCTTGTCTTCAACTCGTCGTTACAAATTCTGCCTTCCCGGATCTTTTATTCACAACCCATGGCTACTATCATGCCAATGCGACCTTTACCGCATCTGATACATAGCAGCTCTCTTGTCTTATTCCTTAGCCCGACTACACTATCCAAGCTTTTACAAAAGCCACCTGCTCCGGCAGAGTATATGGCCCACTACCTTAATAGCAAGATATCCAATTTCATCTGGTGCCTTCACCTTTAATCTCAAGGTACGTTTGCATTCCGCTATTCCGTTTTTCATTCAACAAACAACATACATTTGCTCTTTCTGGCGCTCATTCTTAGCTTATTCGTTAGCTCACAGCCGCTTCTTAGCCTATACTTTCCAGAGGTTATGTTATTTATCGACAGCTGCAACGACAATTGCTTACAAAGGAATCCAGCCCCTGACTATATTTACCATGCTCTGTTTACCTTAGCACTATTATCTTAGCACCCTAGCATGACTAGATTATCTTTGCCGCTGTGCTTGCGCCTCATACTTTGACGTCCTTAGCAACCTTACTGTATGTTTGCATGCCGCTCCTTCGATGTCTTTTAATCAAGTAACCTTTATTAGCTTTGTTTCAGCGATCAATCTTATCTCATCTGGTCAGCACACAGCTACTTCTTATCCTCTCCTTTCTAGGTGTTCAGTTATCCTTTACTCACTGAAACGGCTTCGCCACGCTCATTTAAGTGTCCAGGAATCTCATGCGTTTTTGTTGACTCAGTCGCCCTTAGCCCCTCCCTTGCATCCCAGTTCTAGGTGTACAGCTACCCTAACTCGCTGCAAGATCATCGGTTTCTCCCCCTACAAGAGGCCAGCTAATTGCCTGGATTTTCTTGGCTGTCTGCCTTAGTACTTTGAGCTTAGCATCCTAGCATGAATTAAGTATCTCTGTGCCGTTGCGAGTTAGGCACATGCGTTGACGTCTGTAACTAAATTAAGGTATGTTTGGATGCCGCCCGTTGACCTTTCTTAGCTCGCTTCCAACAACCACTTTTATCTCATCTGGTAAGCTCACAGCCGCTCTTTAGCCTCTTCTTTCTGGGGTTAGTTAACCATTTCTCGCTGCGGCCTATTGGACAATTGCCCATGTAGGAGTCAGCTCTCTCACGGGCTTCTTCTGGCTCAGTCTACCCTAACACTACGCTCTTAGCGCCTATTATAGATTGATTAGCTGCGCGCCGCTGCGCTTTAGCCTCATGTCATCTGAAGTGCTTAGTAACACTTAGGTTTGCTTCCATTCCCCCGGTTCGCCGTCTTTTTATCAACTAACCTCTGTTAGCTCACGTCTAGAGGCCAATTATATGTCATCTGGTCAGTGCAGCCGCGAAACACTGCCTACGTAACGCTCTGTTACCCTCACTTCAACAGCACTGTTGGCTTTGCTTCCTCCATATTATTATGTCCCCTTCTGCCTTGGCATGTCTATCTCTACCTACACTCTGTCAGCATTCTGACCTTATTTCCGACTCCTTTCCAAACTTTATTCTCTTGGATCGTTTGCATCACAACTCAGCTGGTTCGGTGACTTATTCTGTGACACTGTAGGTACCCCCTAGTGACCAAGTCTTAATTGAATAGCTGTCCCCTCCCACTGATACTTTCTATTCTAGCGCCATTTTCTCTGTTCAGCAGCATTTAGTCGCCATAGGCTCCATTCAACTCTGTGGATATCCGGAGCTCGCTAGGAGTCACTCCTACTCTACAAAGTTTATCCTCTTGGACTGTTTGCATCACAGCTCAGCTGGTTTGGTGACCTATTCTGTGCCACCGTAGGATCCACTAGTAAATGAAGGCTTACTCCGAATGTCATGGCTGACCACTTCCCTCACAGCGCCGTTATCTGCCGTTCGCCTTACTCTCGTCAACTCTTCTTGGCAACAGTTAGTCGTTGTTGGCTCCATGCATCTCTGTGCAAATCTGTAACTTGGAAGGAGCCACTCCTTTTCTCACCAACCATTTTACTTGAATGTTTCTCTCTCTAAGCTTTGCTCGCTCGTTGGTTTACTCACTGACATTGTGAGTATCCACCAGTAACCAAACGTCCTAATGATATGGCTACACCAGCCACTGATACTACCTTTCCTAGAGCCATTATCTCTGTTTAGCAGCAGCTAGTCGCCATAGGCTCATGCAACTCTGCGGATATCCGGAGCTGGCTATGAGTCACTCCTTTCCTACAACGTTTATTCTCTTGCATTACAACGCAGCTGGTTCGGTGACTTATTCTGTGACACTGTAGGTATCCACATGTGACTGAATTTCTTAATCGAGTGGCTACAGTTGGCCGCTGATGATCTGTCCACCAACGCTTTTATCTCGGTTGTCTCACCTTCAACACCTCTAGCTACCGCGATTTGGCGTACTCTCCTCGCATCTCTGCGCATATTCGGGGCTTGCTAGGTGCCACTCCTTATCTTTCCAACTGTTTTCTTGTAGACTGTTTGCATCACATATTTTGCTGGTTTGTTGACCTATTCTTTGACACTGTAGTTATCCATTAGTAACTAGAATGCTTAACCCAACTAGCACTTTTGACCACTGAAACCAAGTCCATTAGCGCCATTTCTCGATCGTCTTACCTTCGACACTTAGTCCTCCGTACATATCCATTTAATCCTAGCCGGCTTTCATTATGCTCAGCTCCCTATCCTCATATACCTATGTACATAATAGTTACTATGTGGTCTTAGATAATCCTCATCCCGTGGAGTATATTTAAATATCGCCACCTCGTCACTGTATCTTCTGGTTTCCGATTGCAACCAATCGTGATTACATACCCACCTTCTGGTCTCCGGTTGAATTCTAACGCCGGAAGCTAATACCACGTGGATTTCTTCCCGGAACCCTGCTCTTCATCCTCATGAAAGTAATTTATCCATTGGGCCATGCCTTCTGCTGCGTAATCAAAAAACATTTTCAGCGTAATATCTGTTACACATTGTACACCAGTTGTCTCAAGTAAATGTCTTAAAGTAGGATTTCCCTAATGCTTGGTACCATGACTGTCCTTTTTGGTCTTCTCTTGGCCTGTTCCTCTCTTTCCCTTTTCTCTGAGGTCGTGAACCTCTTCGAGATCCGGGATTGAACTGAGAAACTGTCTCCGTCTGAGATGGGACGAATTAACCAACAAGGACTTACCTGGACCATGGCTTCACTTCAAAACCAACCATCTGCACCCAACACCTCAACCACCGATGTCCAGTGAGGGTAGCTGGACACGAATTCTTCACACCACAAAAATATACATAATCAGAGAAGGTGAGACCCCATACACTGGAAATTCTACTTACCTTCAAAATCATACTTCCTCCTCGACTGACCTCAACGTCCATGTTGGACTCTGACTGTGCCATTTGTCTAGCCAACAGAGGAGTCACTCGACTGCGAATAACTGCATGAACAAATGCTTCATAAGAAGCTTTGCTAGTTGTACATGACCGTTCATAGCAATCGACGACAGTGTTCCAGGACGTGGTGGGTTTTCGCCTGGCAAGCGTTCTCCCTATAAAAAGCCACAAAAGTCCGTTTATCAACACTGTGACGTGGCGGACGTGACTCGCCACTGAATAAAGTCACTGCCCACTGTTACACACTGGAATACCGACTAGTCATTTTTCAATATTTTACTGTCACGTACAACAAAGATACTCTCAGTCTTCATCTACTGTCCCCACTCCACCTACCGTGCTTTTTATTTACTCTACGCACACTTGAAACCATTTTATTGGCACTCCACTGATGACTTTGCTCCTCATGAGTGCTTCGACTGTTTCTGCAAATTGTACAACTTTGGCCACAGCCAATTACATGCGTTGTAACGTATCTGTTGCGCCACATAATTGCTTGTAAATTTTGATCATACCTGAGGTGGTATGGCTCGATGAATTCGAGAATAAAATATTTATTTATTTGATAATAAGGCTCGATCTCTATGAGTCGACATTCTAGTTTCGTCCCAACGGTCTCCTGCTTTCCTACTAGTGAGAACTTAACGACGCATCATCGACAGACCCGAAGGGCTGTTCATAACACTTCGAGAGCTTTAGGCTTTTCCACTTCACATTACTGGCGTCTTTTTCTTCCCGAGCCTTTGCTTTTGTTTTCGCGCTCACTTATTGCATCCCTTTTACAATTGGACGGCTAACTCTTCGGGCCTGGCTTTAATCTAGCCTCGTCTGACCAGTCCCCTACTTTTTGATTGCTTTCTACGACCTAGGTTCTGAAGTCCCAAAACTCTGCTCCCATCATTCTGAATGCTCTGCTAAGCGTTCTAACTACCTATGTTGGCGCAGTCCTCTGTAACCTCCACTCATGTGTATTGCTGGGCTTTATTCAGCTTTCTTATTATTAAGACGGATGAACCATCACCTGAAGAACGGAGTTGGCTTTTCTACTTCTCTGCAATAGATCCATATTTACGTACCCTATCTTTTCCTTCCCGTGCTCTCTGTTTGCCTCCCTTCTTCATTTGATGTCAATTTACATTTGTTCGTCCACACAGACTGCTTTCATTACAACAAATATAAAACTAAGTCAACTTATCTCTGTCACCCCTTGTGAGCGAAATACTTTTTCCGTCTTCGGTGCATCTCGTACGCCACTCTCTGGTGTCTCACAGATTGGGCGGATGTGCTTAAGAAACCCTCAAACTCTTCGCTTCTTCTTTATACCTAATTTGTAACAATCTATCATTTTCTACTGATCCGTGATCTGCTCACTTCTGGTACGCGTGTATACGAGATACGTAAATAAATAAATAAATAAATGTAGGTTTATTTCTAGACAAGCACTAGATGCTGTTCCTGCGTGGGATCAGATCAAATTGTACATAACATCCATGCTCATGCATGGAGAAGAAATATCGTTAACAACTGCTTTTGATCGTGTTTATCTTTCCGAACAGTAAAGCAGGGATAAATATAAACGTTTCGTAGGCCTCGACATTTTTGAAGGCAGTAGTTTGGGTCTCCGTAGCTTATGTACAAATTCTGCGCTTTTCACTGGCTACCGCTGCCAATTCTTGAGGTGCCAGATTCCATTAGTAAACGATCAATTAGAGGAAATTTGATCCATTTTCTTTGGTCACATCACCGCATTTCGAGCATCCATTAGTAGCGGGCTCATGGAAAGGAATAAGCAAGCCAAAATTAGATCGTAAAAGTGGAGGGTGGAAAAAAAGGAAATAACAGTAGTGGCTAACAATTTAGCCTTTCTTAGAAAAGTGCGACTGAAAGGCCGGCCCACTTAACTAGAAAATATACTAATATTGGAAAATGGAGCCAAAATATAGCCCAGAAACAGCATACCAGAATCGCAAACCTGGCGCAAATTTCAAAGTGTAAACCTCCAAACAAGGGGAAAGTCTGAAAGGAGGTCGGCGGAAAAGTTTGAATTTTTTGGTGGCTACCGGTACATCTATTAGTGGGCTGAAAGAAATTGCGTTCATAGTACTAAGAATAGGTAACATAAATTAAGATGAATCGTTTAATAGTACTGCATGACTTATGATGTGTTAACATTATACTGAGTCAAAGTGCTTAAAAGAAGTAAGGTCGTGATGGTGGCGGAAAATCAACCGATAGGAATGGGCTAAAATAACGTTTAGTAAATGTGGCAATATTTTTTCGTCGGAAATCGTTCGAAATGTTACGTACTTATATACGGAAACTGTCTGTAGATTAGAAACGGAAAAGACTTATAACAATGCATCAAGTGAAAGGTTACGAAAACCACACGGAATGCTAATTGGAGGACTGATGTACATGGGCGACATGAAATGGAACATTTGTAGGCAATTTAATGATATTACGTAATGGTAATGAACGAAGTTGCGTAAATAGTAAGTGTGTAACTTACGGATGATGCTTTGAAGATAACGCGCAATGAGACGTAATTTTGTGAATCTGCAGAAATAAGAAATAGAGAACTATGATGAGAAAGGCATCACTGTGTGCATGTTTAATGACATACGGAAAGACGTGCAGCAATGAGATAAGGAATAATAGCTTACTAACATTTGTTGCTGTGATATTGCGTTCATAAATGGTTACTATGAAAATGGGATGCACGGAAGGGGTTTATTTGTTTGGGTCAATGAGGATGAATAATCGCAAATGTTAAATTTCTTTACGTATGTTAAAGTGTTTCCCAAGCTTAATGCAAATATGAATGCGTTTGCATTTGCTAAGTTGTCGGCGTACATGTAGAAGGGGTAAAATGAGAAGGCGTCTATGTATATATATATATATATATATATATATATATATATATATATACGCCTTCTCATTTTACCCCTTCTACATGTACGCCGACAACTTAGCAAATGCAAACACATTTTTATTTGCAATAAGCTAGGGAGACACGTAAACATACGTAAACAAATTTAACAATTGTGATTATTCATCCTCATAGACACAAACAAATAAACCCCATATAGATATAATATATATATATGCAGAAGGCACACATATAACGCTCTATCTCTCTTTATATATATATATATGTATATATATATATGCATAATTATAGATAGACATTGTTTTAAATCTACGCCTGATATTACCCCTTCTACATATATATATATGTATATATATGTATATATATATACGGAAATATATGTTTACATATATATATGTAATTGAAGGGAGACTAGCAGATATGTATATCTGCGTATATGTATGCGTACATGTGGATATATATGTTTACATATTTATGTATGTATATATATATGTAATTGCATAAATATACGTATATATGTACATATGTACACATATATGCATATCCAGAAGTCTCAATAAGTTACGTATTTCAATATCGCGTTGTAAATATACATATATATATGTATGTATATCTATGCATCTATAAATGGTTGGCGGCATCCGGTTTCGGATTTGCCTGTCACTGTGGCAAGCCACAGGACGCCTGCGCCTACAGAGGGACCATGGATGGCTTGCGCTGCACCACCCACAGCTCCAACCACACACCCCATATCCAGTGTAAACCCGAAGGAATAAGACCGGGAGGCATGCGGATGGGAGCCACGTTTCATCAACGGAGCCGGCCCACACTCCTTCACAGGCAAACACAAGCACACTGTATTTGGGAATCAAGCGCACACAAGGCGGTGGCTGGACCGTAGTCCGCTCCACACTGAGTGCATGGAACCACTCTTCGAGCCTAACACGGCCACAAGGACCGTGCACCCCGTCCCCTCCAGCAACGACCAACTGTCTCCTGGAGCCAGTATGGACGACGTAGTGGGTAATAGACAGGTAGGCACCTTGTCAACATGCACATCAAGCGCAGCCACACCGGGGATATCAAACAACAGCCAATCACTTGAGAGAGAGAGAGAAAGAAAAGAGAACAACCCGATTAATGCATAAGGAAACGGTGACATAAACCTTAATCAAATAGCATACGTAATAAGTTGTTTACAAACAAATCCTAGCTAAGTGCACGAGGTCAGGAAGTATAGTTCACGGTATGCCACGAACACAAAAATGTTATGGAAATCGAATACAATTGGCTGAAGCGATGTGTGCAAGTTAATGGAATAGAGTACAGGGAGATATTTATATGAGAAAGAAAAGCATTAAGGTAAAAACTAAACCCACCACCTGAAATAAAGAGACTTAGCATGCAAGCACGCGGTTAGTAAATCGAATTCAGCGTGCCTACAAACGCTGCGCCGGCTCGTCGTAATTCTCTGCAGGACCCGTCGTCGCTTCTGTAGTGGCCCCAAATGACACAGCGCATGGCGTGGCCCACTAGACATTTATATGAGAAAGAAAGGAATTAAGAGAGAACCGAAAACCCACCACCTGAAATAAAGAGACTTGGCATGCAAGCATGCAGTTAGTAAATCGAATTCAGCGTGCCTACAAACGCTGCGCCGGTGCTGCCTACGTTCACTGCGGGACCCGTCGTCGCTTCGGCAGTGGTCCCGAGTGACCTCTCTCATGGCTCACTAGGCCTGCCTGACTAAGGCACTCGCGACCGCATGTTCTACAGCACAATGCGCTCGATGTCGATGGAGTACAATTCATCGGTGCTTGCCGCTTCCGCAACTGCCGCTTCCTCTCTGCATGCATGAGGGATTTCTCCCGCACCTCAGCAACTGCCTTCGTGATTAGATCGCGCCATGCACCACGATCAACCGCCTTCGATTCCCATGATCTGCAATCAAGATTAGAACGTGTGAGGCTCACTTTAATCATGTCCTGGTAACGTAACTTTGGTTTCCCCACGTGCCGCTTCCCAATACTCAGCTGACCGTATAAGAGTTGTTTCGGTATCCGCGTCGAATCCATACGGCTCACATGACCGAGCCATCTCAGGTGTCTCAATAAAAGTATGCAGTCCACTGCATACATCCCACTTCGGCGCAACACTTCCGTGTCTGCAACTCTGGCGCCCCAGCCGATCCGCAGAATTCGTCGCAGACACTGCTGATGGAACCGCTCGAGATATCGCACATCCCGACGGTACATCGTCCACGTTTCACTGCCGTATAGAAGAACGGACAGTACCATGGATTTGTACACCATCAGCTTCGTGCCAATGGTAAGCTGATGGTTGTTCCACACTCGGTACTCAAGCTTCCCGAATGCCGCTGCCGCCTTCGACACGCGAATACGCAACTCAACGTGTAGCTGCTGATCAGTCGACATCACACTCCCAAGGTAGCAGAAGCGGGAGGTGGTTTCCAATACTTCAGCACCAATGCTGATTTGCGGCAATATTGAAGATTGAACCTCCGGTGAAGGCTGAAAGAGACAGACAGTTTTGCTTGTGTTGATGGTGAGCCCGAATTTGGCCGCTGTCGAAGCCAGAGCACTGGTCATGTACTGCAACTCATCCGCGTTGTGTGCAAACAACGCACAGTCGTCAGCAAACAGCAACATACGGATAGTTGTCTCACAGACTAGAGTTCTCGCACCGAAACGACGGATGTTCAGCAACCCACCATCAATACGGTGCTCCACACGAACACCGTAAGCACAAGCCGCATCAAAAGCACAAGACAACATTGCATGAAGATAGATATTAAACAGGGCAGGAGCTAACACACAGCCTTGCTTCACACCAGAGACAACTGTAAAGTCATCAGAGGTCTCTCCACTCAGCTGCACCCGCGCTCGCATACCACTGTGCAGACATTCAATTGAACTTACAAACTTACGCGGGCAACCAAACTTACCCAACACCAGCCACAGTGCCTCGCGGTTCACCGTATCAAATGCCTTGGTGAAATCAACAAAAAGCGAGTACAAAGGCTGGTGTCGTACTCTGCACTTCTCTTGCAACTGACGAGCCGCAAACACCATATCTATAGTGCTGCGACCCGAACGGAATCCACATTGCTCTTCCGCCACGTTTGGTTCCACAATCTGACTCACGAGGCGATTGAGCAGGATTCGGGCAATCACCTTGCCCACACAACTCAGCAAGTTGATGCCACGATAATTCGTGCAACATTGCTTGCTACCTTTGCCCTTGTACAGTGGTAGCACAAGGGCATCCTTCAGCTCAGCAGGCACCTCCTCCTCAATCCACACGCGTTGCACCAAGTGGTGCAGCGCAGTCAACAACGCGGGTCCACCGTGTTTCAATACTTCAGGTGGGATCCCGTCACCTCCGGCACATTTGCCGTTTCGCAGCTGAGCAAGTGCTCTCTGCGTCTCATCCAGTCTCGGCGTATCCGCCAGATCCGCCTTCACATCGTGCTGCTTCAGGCCATTCAATGTAGGCCAGTCGATCTCTGAACGGTTGTTCAAGAGACAGTCAAAGTGTTTCCGCCAGACCTGCAATATGTCTGCAGTCTGGGTGCAGGTAGCGCCTGAACTACCATCGATCAGTGTCCTCAGCGGCTCCAATCTCGGTCCATACACCGCCTTCAAGGAGTCAAAGAATTCCTTGTGTTGACGGCGTTCGGCGTAGCATTCCATCTGCTTCGCCTTCTCCGTCCACCATGCATTTTTAATGCGACGGAGCTCTCGGGTCAGTCGCCGTCGAAGTTTGCGAAACTGACTACTCTTCCCCAAGTCACTGGGGTCTGCAACATGTGCAGCAAATGCTGCATTCTTCTCTGACACCAATGCCCCAATCGTCACATTGTTGTCATCAAACCAATCAGGCTGCTTACAGTTTGCGTGCCCGATGGTCTCCTCCGCAGCAGCTGTCACCTGGTCGCGAATGTGGTGCCACAGGTCGCCCACTGTGGCTATACAGTCCACATCACCACACAGGCGTGCAGCCATCGCCTTCTCCAGCTCAGTACGTTTCGCCACAGTACCGAGGGAGAGAATGTTAAATTTACGCCGATTCACGGCGGGAGGGCAATACATAGATTTACGAAAATATATGTACAGTTTGATCCGAACCAATTTGTGATCAGTGCCACACTCAGCTCCACGCAGTACACGTGTCATGCGCACTTCACGCATATCACGCTGACGTACGATGACATAGTCGAGCAGGTGAGCGTGACCACTCCGTGGGTGCGTCCAAGTTGCTATATCACTCGCACTCAGTGCAAACCGAGTGTTCGTGATCGTCAGGCCGTGAGTGGCACACAGTGAGAGCAGTCTGTCACCGTTCGCATTCGCTGAACCAATGCCATGCGCACCGATAACATCTGTCCACACCGATGCATCACGTCCAACGCGCGCGTTAAAATCACCCAGCAGAAATAGTCGGTCGCTCTTCGGCACAGACCGTATCACGGAGGATAGCTCAGTGTAGAACTGATCAGGCGTGTCATCAGGATAACACATGGTCGGACCGTACGTGCATATGAAAGTAGCAAACTTACCTCTTCCGAGTCGTAGGCGAACAGTCATCAGCCGCGCGCTGATGCCCGTTGGTTCACCCACCAGCTGGCCATTCAGGCGGTTGGATATTGCAAATCCGACCCCATGTTCACGTGGTGCTGAGGCGGCGTTCCCCACCCAGTAGAATGTGTAGCCAGCACCTGCTTCATGTAACTTACCTTGCTCAGCGAGCCGAGTTTCACTGAGCGCCGCAATATCGATGTGGTAGCGCGCCAGCTCCATTGCGACCAGTGCAGTGCGTCGCTCCGGGCGCTCGCTGGAGTTCCGGTCCAGTAGTGTGCGCACGTTCCAGCACCCGATGCTGAGTGCTTTGCGTGCAGGCATACGATTGCATTGGTGGGCAATCGCACGCGAGGTGGTCGTTGTGCTTCGGAGGTTTGCTTGAGGGACTCCACCCGGAGCCGTTTGGCTCAATAGCCTGACCCACAAGGCAGTGGGTGGTTTGGAGGTTTGCTTGAGGGACTCCGCCCGGAGCCTTTGGCTCAATAGCCTGACCCACAAGGCAGTGGAGAGCAGATCCAGCTCGGGAATGTGATTGCAGAGACAGATGGGGATCTGCTTGACGGCCGTCACACGCAGCCTTTGAGGTTCTGGAACAGTTATCATATGTTTTGCGACCGTAATTGGATACGCACCTGCGACCACGGCCAGACGCAGGTGGGTTTTTGGCGGGTTTGCACCAATTTGACCAGGGGCTGCCTGGCTTGAGGCGGGCAGTAGCAAACCATTGAACACCCGGAGTGTCCTCCCACCGTCAGAGACAATGCGTGGCACTCGTGCTCTACGCCAATCGAGCATTGAGAATATCACCCGTAACCTGTTGTCTCCCATGGCTAGGTTTTACGGGTAGTGGGCCATCGACCACTTCCTAACCTCCGGAGAGGATGGCATCTATAAATACATCTATTATATATATATGCCTGTTTCTATGTTGTCGTCATATCTTTGTATATATATATATATACAATATATATATATATATTTGTGTAGATATATATATATTATGCACATGTATAAGCATTGGTTGAATATACATGCATACCTGCACAGATGGATACGCAATTTGTACACCCATAAAAGGATGTATGCATGCAACGAATTGGTACGCATGAAATTGCATAGGAAAAGGAATATATGCATACATGTGTAAATATATATATATATACGTATCTATATACATATATGTATACATATATATACTATGTATATATATATATATATATATATATAATGCGGCGGGAGAGCCTATGGTGCGCTGAGGCTGGTGGTGGCTAGATCCTGACAGATGGAGTATGTCCCGCGCAGAGTGACTGACGCGCTGCCACATAACAGATGTGAGCACATGGGAGCCGCCACTGCCGACTAAACTCACAATCGCATTCCCTGCCCCAAACAAGCGGAATCAACGCCGTTTGGGAGCCGAAATGTTAACTAAAACGGGACAACAATGGGCGGCCTAGGACAAACCCTAGGCGCTGGTTACGACAAAGGTAAAATAATTAAGCTAGGTGCAATGGTTATGGAGATATTTGCATTTTTAGTGGTCGGCGGCGGATAGCGCCATTTTCGAGCCTCCGCTAAATTCACCTTCTGCTTTGGAAGCAGATACAGAAAAGGAAAGAAATAATACAAGATACGGATAGGCGTAATAAGTTCCGAATATGAAGTAGTAACTGGGAATGTCTAAGATAACGTGTAATTCGCTGCAGTAGCGAAGTATGACGCAGCGGGCTGAAAAGCATACTTTCTCAGTAAACGTAGTAAAAGCTTGGAAAACAGACGGAAAGGTTTTAGGGAAATACTAGGTAGGCTGTAAGAATTATTATATAGGTAGAACAGCACAGGATATTGTGTAGCTAGCCCACAGCCAGAATGCGACCATGTGCGATTTTCAGAGTATATTGGGCCGCAGAATCCACTATGAATGTGGAATTCAACGTTTTTAATGCTCCGATGTGGATGCGAAAATTATACCAAAGCCGCATGAGCTGAGTCCATATGGATAAGACAAGGGAACATAAAACTCATTTGCCCCGTCTGAACTAGGATAACGCAAGCATTTCCTACAGAAATATCACCAGTTTCGACTCTTTGAGGCTATTTTATACATCGTTATGGTTGTATCACTGACACTAATGAGCCAGGGTGGTCTTCCAGTGATAATAAAAAATACTAATGTGAGAAAATTCACAAAATGTGTCCAGGTGAGAAACACCTTGGGTTCCGCTTTGGTTAGACACGAATACCACTTCTTTTGGGGGTTGCGCCATCTCAAGCATGACTGATTAGTGGGCCACAGGTGCTAAAGCACACAACTGTGCATTAAGTTGCTAGTTTAGAGCTCTATTTCTCTTAGCTGAGAGTCGGATGCAAGTGCCTGTGGTGTTGGACCAGAATAACGCAATGGTTCCCTGGAGAAACATCATCAGTTTCAGCACTTTGAGGTTAGGTTATATATCTTAATGGATGTGCCACCAATGCTAATGAGCAAGAGATGTCTTTTATTGATAATAGAGAAATACATGGTATGGGGTACAATAGTTCAGTCGTTGTTATAATCAATCGACTGCGTTTTAGATGCATTTCTTTAATCTGTCTGTATGGTTGTTTTTGTTTGTTTCCTTTCTTTTCCCGGGATTGCCCTAGATACGACGTCAAGCACCCAAGGAATCGTCCATAGTTGCAACAATACTACGATACGAGGTACAAATTCCCTTTCTCAGGAAACGAGTGGAAGACTGTCCGCGCTTTTACAACTTACTGACCAGAATATTACTCGTTATCATGCAAGGATACCATTTTTCCGAGGCCTGAACAATTGAGTCAGATTCGTCTAACAAAATCTCTTCCACATACTTCTTACCTGGGGTTCTCCTCTTGACTTCGGAAGACACATTCTCCAGCGAATGCAATGCCAGAACACTTCGGTTGGGCCATTCTTCGCTACTGGATGCATTCTTTTGCTATCCACTCATCCGAAGCGCTTCACTCCGCTTTCCCTGTTCAATTAGCCATAGATGCCTATATTTCCAATCCATTTTACAACTCACTCCGGGCGTACCACCAACTTGTTTCTCCGGACAATATTCTACCCTACGGTGCTTCAACAACACTGCAACGCATTACACCAGATATTTCTTGGAGACTTCACGTAGTTTTGCATTTGATAAATACATCACATTTAAAAATTTTCAATTCCTGACCTACCGATTTGATTCAGCCATTCGGTAAGGACAGAACAGAACCCAGGAACTAAGCACTCGCCAAAAGCAACAGCCAACGGAAAAATGGAACGCAACGTGACTGCAAATAACCGAGCAAATGAACACTAAACAAGAAGCATAGCACTTTATAAATTGACATTCAGTGGATCGGGGCAGTATTTCAGGACGTGGTGAGTTTTCGCCTGGCAAGCATCCTCCAAATAAAAAGCCAAAAATATCCGTTTAACAACACTGGAACGTGGCGAAATTGCCTCGCTACCGAATAAAGACGCAACCTAAGACTACACACCGGCAGTTTAACTAGAGTCACGATGCTTGATAAGCTCTGTACACTGGCACTTCTGCATCCGCACATAATGTCGTCTCTTCTTTCTACGAGTCCACGTCTATACCCTATTACTTTGGGTCTCGATGTTAAGTGCGCAAGAACTCATTATATTGTCATAGCTCGTTTGACCTTGCTCTTCAGTTAGCTTTCAATCAATCATACAGAATGCTCGAGCTATGTTTAGTTGGTGTGTGGCAGACTGATGATATTCTTATAAACGGGTCCCGAGTTCACGGCAGCCAAATTATCAATTCACCTTTTCACCATTGTACAGGTTTAATCATGAACCTTTGAACTATTTCTACTGTCTCTGCTGCAGTTGCCATAAAATATCTGTACCGTTGCACCTACCTGCGCATGCCTCCATAAGTATGCCGTGCATAGGCAAAAGTAAAATATTTACTTATTTACTTAGGTGTTCACCATTACTCCTCCGCTACAACCAATTTGACACTTGCTTATGTAAGTGTTTAGCCTTCTGACTGGAGTTTCTAGGCTCGCGGCACCCTAGCATAACTTAATTACCTGCTAATGGTTGAGCTTTAGCATCATTTGCTCTGCCACCCTGTGCAACCTAACTGTATGGTTGCATTTATTAAGCATCCGAAACACTATTCTAGGGAACGAGTCTAACTCAACTGGCCGGATCACAGCCGCTGCTTAGCCACTTCTTTTAGGTGTTTAGTTTCCCTTTCTCGTCGCCCTACACTAATGTGTATTTGCTCGGCGCTCTCTAGCAAAGTAGTTTAACTGCATGTTGTTCGCTCACTGTTTAATTGCAGGCAAGATACGAAGCCTATCCTTTCTCCCTTCCCACACAGTGGATGCAGCATAATAAGCTAATACTTCGTTGATCGCCTTCAAATACTGAGTTCTTATTCTGTATGTGGATGACAGCAAACTACTTATAGAAACATTAGTTATTGGTGCACGTTCAAAGGTTCTTTTAACAAAAGCATTATTGCACACTGTACCTCATGTTGTCTCAGCTCTAAATGTCATAAGGTAGGGCTTTAAAATGCTTGATTTCTCACCTGTACTTTGTGGTTTGCTCTCGGTTGTACCACAATGTATCTTTTCGCCGAGGTCAAGAAATTCTTACGGACCCGGGCTTGCACTGAGGAACAGCGTTTTCGTCTGAGACGGGACGTACTAACCGACAAGAACCTGCTTGAACCATGGCAACACACCAAACCGATTCAACTGCACTCACCACTACGACCGTTGTTTAGTTTCGCTAGCTGGACACGATATCTTCACACTCCAGAAAAGTATGCATACTCAGAAATACTCGGATACTAGATACTTTTAAATATCTACTCACGTAGACACTTAATAGACCGACTCTCCGTGATTCACCCATCCTCGACTGGCCTCAACGATTATGACTACTTGCTCAGCCAACAGAGAAAACTAGAAGTCACTCGACTGGGAATAACCGAGTGTGAAATCAGTCGGCAAGCTGCTTTGCCGGTTGTAACTTGGTGTTCAAAAGGAGTTACGGCAGTGTTCTAGGACGTGTTGAGGTTTGCCTGGCAAGCGTTCTCCTTATAAAAAGCTACAAAAGTCCGCTTAACAACAGGAGCACGGGGCGGAGCGGACTCGCCACTGTCAACAACTACATACTGGCAAGTCGTCTCGAGTCATAATTCAATAGTTCCTCCATACATACAAGCAAAAGGTACTCTGCTTTTACCTACCGTCTCCACTACATTTATGGTGACGTTACTTTTTACACTACGCATCCATAAACTCAGGTTCTTGTCATCCACTGACGCCCGTATTCCACCTGATTATTTTTCTATTTCTGCAGCGTATACAACTTACGACCACTGCTGATTACATATATAGCAACGCGTCTGTAGCGCAACATTATGGCTTGTAACTTTTTACCATGCCTGATTTTGTGTGCCTTTATAAATTCGAGAAAAATCTATTTCTCTTTTTATCTATTTATAAGTTTGCGCTTAGCGTGCCATTGGTTTTCCATTACGTAACTTAATTCTGCAAACAGCTGGCAACCTTAGTAACCTAAAATATCGGTTGAAACTCTTCACATATAGACTCACTTAGAAAGCTATCACACAACCATGCAAGCACTCTATACGCGCTTCCTCCTTTCCGGAATCGTTGGCAGTGTGCATTCCATCGGACCCTGGTAGGGCTCGTACTGGCAACTCGAAGGTTACCAGTCCGTGGTTGATACCACTGAGCTACGAGGGACGGCGCCGACCATCATTAATAGGTTACTAGCTGAGATATAGCGCCGCTCACTACCCAATTCTTTTCAAGTTACACCACGCAGACGACAGGGCAGCCCCCTCACTTAGCGACCTACTTACCAAACGTAGGCCTCCAATTTACCCAGTTACTTATTAACGATGGACGTTGCTGTCTCTCGCAGCACAGTATACTCAACCACGGACTGGCAACACTCGAGTTGCGGGTTCGCGCCCTACCAGGGTCCGATGGAGTGCGCACTGCTGACGATTCCCGAATGGATGAATCGCGCGTACGGTGCTTGTCCGGGCGCGTGCCGGCTTTCTGAGTGAGGCTAGATATGGCGAACTTATACCTTAGCCATTAAACTCCCCCTACCACGCTGTAAGCAGTACGCAGAGGAAACAACTTGTTATGCTATAGGTCACTTAGCGGCTTAAGTTTGGTAACTTCGTTTCTTGGTAATGGGACAACCCTGTCCTATGCACGGTGGTAACGTGCAAGTCAGTGGATAGTGAGCGGCCCTATATCCCAAGTAGTAACTTATTCACCATGCTCATCGTCGTCCCTCGAAGCTAAATGGGTTTTAACCTTGGACTGGCAACCTTCGAGTTGTGGGTTCGAGCCCTACAAGGGTCCAATGGAAAGCGCACTAGTGATGCTTCCCAAATGGATGAAACGCGCGTACAATGCTGTTCCGAGCGTGTGATAGCCTTCTGAGTGAGCCTAAATGTGACGAATTTCGACCTATACCATTCAACTCCCACTACTATTCCTTTTTATTTAAAATACCTCGCGCGGTGCAGCGCCCTATCAACATAGTTACTGAGGTAGTCTTACTTTTACAGTAGTTTGTCACACCACTGTAATGAGGTATCCAGCATTCTTAGTGACTTTAACCCCCAATTTTGCGTTGGCTCACCTTTGCTTGTCCACCAGGACGACAGTTACATGGCTCGACGAAGCCCAGTAGCCATGCAGCTTCTGCCGGGTACATCCTATTTACTTTCTTCTACTGCCTATTATCTTGGCTTCAAATGGCCGCTTAACTTGCTACTGACTTTTGGTCACCTAACCTTGTAGTTACCTGCATCCATTATCTTTGCCCTTACCATAAAGTGGCCTCATCATGTTACTGGCTTTCGTTTACTTAACACATTTCTTAAACTTTTGTTCTACAACTTTGTTGAACTTACTCGGCATTATATCATCATTATACACGTCAACTAGAGGTGGGAAACATCTTAACTACTGTGCCGCAATACATAAATTAAAAAGGAAAATAAATACAAAAATTGCATGCCAGCTGCGCTACCAGCAACTGATAGGCATCGTTCCGGTAAGCTACCAGCCGGCTACTAGGTATAAAGAAAATTTATTATGTTTTACGCTAAGTTATGAGGTCGTAGGTTGAAATGAGGATAAAAGGGATGGAAAGGAAAAAGAAACTCAGAGCAGGAACGCCAATGAGGTCGGCTCCTTGCCATGTCAGCAAATGTATCCAGCCAAATGTATTCCCCGTCCTTTGGACCCCAAACAGGGAGCCGTGACGTTCCAACCGAGGCAAGCACAGAAGTGAGGGCCTTCAATCCTCTTGACCAAGTCAGCGCTTGGGCACCCCTCCTCTTCTTCCATCCACATCTCCGGTGAGGAAACAACGCACAGCGTGGAAGTCGATGGGCTGGCATGCGCAACATCTGGACCAACCACCTGGGCCTGGTGCGTGAAATGACGGTGCTGAGCGGTTCAGTTTCTTTTTCTGTGCAGTAAACAAGGCGTTGAACGCGCTCGTTACTCACGCGGTGTTCCCACCAGATGTGAGCCAAACTGCGAAGGCACCGATGGTCAGACGTAACTAGCCTCTTCATGTCCGCCGACCTTAGAGGCCAGGTTTCGCGACCGTACAGTATGGTCGAATGTACCGCTGCATTGTACACTCTACTTTTCAGGGCAAGTGTAATGTCGCGCCGCCGCCATAGGTGGCGAAGGTTAGCAAAAGCACTTCGAGCTTTTGCTATCCGGTTCGCGATCTTGTCTTCCATCCTAACGGCGCTGATACAACTTCCCAGGCAGTTGAATTCCGAACGACCTCTAGACAATCCCCCCAAGAGTCAGCCCAGAAGGCGATCCCTGCCAACGTTGGAGGAACGCCTTGAATTTCGATGGTGCAAAGCAAAGCGCGAAGCGGCTGACAGCCAGTGCCAATCTGTCCAGCGCGGCATGGCACGTTTGTGAGCTGTCAAAGATGTGGGCAATGTCGTCTGCATACTCCAAGTCAAGAAGTCGTTCTCCTGGAAATAGCTCCACACCTTCCAAGTCATGTCCTGTAAATGCAATCTCCATGACGTCGACAATAGCGAAGTTGAAGAGGAAAGGTGACAGCAAGCATCCTTGTCTCACACTGCTGGAGATATTGAAGGGTGGCGACAGCTTGCCGTAAGCCCTCACTCTGCCCTTGCTACGCACGTATAATGCTCGGATAATATTTACATATTTCTCGGGCGCACCTTTCCTGAGTAGACAATTCCAAAGGGCACATCAATCAACTGAATCGAAGGCACCTTTGATGTCGAAGAACACGACTACAATGGGCCGCCAATATGTGTGATGGTACTCCAATAACTGACGCATGGTGTAGAGGTGGTCGATGCAGCCACGACCTCGACGAAACACGGCTTGCTCCTCACGAATCTGGCTTTAACGAGCGCCAGTTATTCTGTGAAGGATTATGGAGGCGAGTAATTTGGAGGCGATGGAGATCAGACTGATTCCTCTATGGTTGCCGCTTTCCGAACGCCAGCCTCCTTTGAGGATGGGTACGATAACGGCGCAGCTCCAGTCGGTTGGGACAGTCTCTGGCTCCCAAAGTTTCACTAGTAATTTGTGTAAATCATCAACAAAAGCACGGCTCCTGAATTTGAAGAGGGCTGGAGGAAGACCCTCTGGTTCCGCGGCTTTGTTCAACTTCAGCAGTCCGATCTCGCCTTCCACTTCTGCGCGAGAGGTTGGATCCAAAGGGACAGCGAACGAAGCAGGGCGATCACTGGCCGGCGAAGAATCAAACAATCTTAGCCGATTAAATTGCTTTTTAAAATGTTCAGCCCAACGCTGCAAACGTTTTGACAAGTTGTGGATAGGCTGTCCACTCTCGTCACGTATAGTATCACTAACACCAGGTCTCCTGTTGCATGTTTCCCGTATCAGACGGAATAAATTACGATGGTTGCCAAGGGCAGCGGCCACTTCCACCTCTATCGCACGGTGTGACCACCAAGCTTCTCGGTCTCTCTTCAGGCTAGCACGGAGTCTTGCCCGGAGCACTTTGCGAGTTTCGTTGTGTTCGCTTCCAGCTGGGATATGCCGGCGAGCATCGATAAGTTCTACATACTGCAAAGAGACCCAATAACCACGTTGGCTATTGGACATATCACATAAGGATTTGCCTGCTGCTAGTAAGGTCTGGTGAACATGCGACCAGTGACAATCAATTGTCTCCAGTGAAGGGTTACTCAACTCGCACGTCGGTGTACTTTGATACGCATTCAGCACACCTGGCTTTGTCAGTTGGCTGGTGTCAATGCGCTCACAACCTCGTCGGGGGCGTCCGCCAAAACGCATCCGCAGGTTAGCACATACAAGTGCATGATCGGTGGCCACACATATGCTCCAAATCGAGCGACAGTTCTGGACGCAGCCTCTCGATAGGTAACTTATCGCAATGTGATCGATTTGCGTTCAAGGCTGATTGGAGGCTGGTGGGCGCCAAGTCACCCTCCGGCGGTGCTGTGTCGGAAATTAATGCTCGCAAGAAATAAGCAAGCATCTTCACACAAATGAAGTAACCGCTCACCGTTGTCATTACGGGAGCCTACACCTTGCTGACCGCCCAGATACATTTCAGCAGTAGACAACTTTCCAACTTGTGCGTTCAGATCCCCAGCCAGCACAACAGTGTCCGTGCTTCATTTGTGGCAAAGGAGCTGGGTCAGTTGGCGGTAAAAGTCGTTCTTTACCGAATCATCGCTACAGTTTGTGGGTGCGTAGGCAGCGATGAGGAATAGACACCTATTAGTCCCGCGCGACTTCGAAGCTTTAAACGAGCCAGCCAATCGGACCGCACACATCAGGCTACTGCTTGGAATCCAATCAACCAGAGCAGCTTCAGCCTGGGGACTCAGGGCAATGTCAACGCCAGCTTGGCCGGTGCTGGAAGCTGCATCGTCACCGTATAAGCGCAATGAGAAAACACTGCTTGCGTCACCTGAAGGGGATGGCAGAGTGAGCCCAGAGCTTGAGTCTTGCAGGCGGGTTTGTGATAAGCAGCAGATGTCGATCGAAAGGGTCTCCAGTGTTCCGGCAAGGGCTGCCTGTTGACTGAGCCGTTGCAATATGCGTACATTGAGGCCTGCCAATCTGAAGGAAAATCGAGGGCTCCAAATGCAAGCCGATGAACCGGAATGGGCCGCTTGATTAGACGTGGACTTGTCGACAGGAGAGGAGTGACGCTCCGCGTTCACATGTGAGTTGAAATTAGAAGATAAATGCCCAGCAAAGCATGTTGGCGGAGGGCCAAGCATCGGGGGTTGAAAACTGGGGATAAAGTGCAGTTGAAACGGGACGGTAAGAGTGAATAGGCATAGGAGGGGAATAATAAGGCGGGAAGGCTTGAGCAGTAGCATCCAAACCCCTATCCACCCTGCTCGATGCAACCGATAGGGCAACGTTGCTTATCCTCTGCGGTGACCAGAGAATCAAGAGATTGTTTGAGGAAAGATCCATGGTATTGCGCTGGCAGGATACTGTCGGGTTGCCCAGGCCTAGACAGGAGAACGATTAGGGTTCTCAATTCTGGCCTTTGGTTCAAAAATCTTACCGCAATTCAGCGGGTTTGGTGTTGGGCTACAAGGAGTACGTTTTAAGGAATAAGGTGCCACCCTCATTCCAACCCCCAACTTGGAGGACCAGGAGGCTGAGTTTGTCTGGCCACTAACCAATGACCAATCTGGCATGAGTGGCCCTGAAGGTACAAAGGCACCACCCAGCATAGCTCAACGGATCACAGGAGCACAACAACCATCGCACCACGGTGAGGTCAAGCCTCATTACGATGTTAGACTTATTAACCTTGGGCAAAGCAAAGCCCTGTCAACTTAAATACTGACTTTTACCATCTTCTCCGGCAAAGATTTTTCACACCGCAGTATTGAAGCACCTAGCTCTCCTACCGGCTTCCACCCACACAATAGCGTTAGTACTCCTTTGTTCCATCCGAACGACCTCTACCATGTGCAACAAAGTGCTGTAGCCATGTAGCTTCTGAGGTTTGCTTCCTATCTAGTTACTTGGCCGCATATGGCTGCTACACTTGTTACTGGTTTTCCGTCACTTAACCTTGCACTTACGTGCATGTAGGTATTTTAGTTTTTGAAATAAATCTGCACTCAGCCTACTACTGGCTTTTCATTAGTTAACTTACCTCTTTTAACTTCCTGTAGCAAACTTGTTAGCTTTTATGACTTCGCGCAAAGCAGGACCGTAGCCACGTTTATATTTACGTATACTCCCCTACTAAAGTATAGCCTCTGACGCTGGTCTAATAATGTGTCTAGCTCCACTACTATCCGATCACCTCTCAAACCACACTAGCTCTCTTTTTTCAGGCCACCGAAACGATTTACCTACAACAAGTGCTGCAGCGCGCTGGCAGTTCAACACCTAACGTTTACTTTTCATTTACTAGCTTCCACCTCTTAAGATCTTGATTAGAAGTGACCGCTCGGCGTTCTACTGTTTTTCTCTAAATGAACTTCACTCACTCACCTCCTCGACCTCTGGTCGTTACATTAAAGTTGCGCTGAGCTTGCTATTGGGTTACCGTCAATGCTATATAGAGCACTAGCCGTGTAGCTTCTGGCTTTCACTATATTTTGCCCTATCCACGACCCAGCTGGCTACTGGCCTGCCGGCACTTAACTTGCCGGTGCCACCTTCAACTTACAACGCTGTTAGAATTAAAAACCACGCGCGATGCAGCGCAATAGCGGTAAACAGCTGTAAACGTGCCAACAAGCTTGACTGAAATTTACGTTTTCCCGTTCCTTATTCATACGAATAAAACGTTTACGTAACAGAGATTGCTATAAATCTACAGCACGCATGGAGCTTACACTCTCAGCACTTGGTTGCATCTGCTTCAATTTTTCTTGTGTAGTTTCATCGTATTGGTCTTGTGCTTGCTCTTGAACGTTGCGTCCATTTCCAATTTTGTTAGGGCTTTCCAAGTTTTCCGCAGCTACTTCCAGTGGAACTGCGCAATTCCTCAACAACTGGATGGTCCGAAAGTTAGTGCCTCTGCCACTTTCACTCATACTGAACGCATCGCAAAACTGGACAGGATTGAAAACCAATGCGGCCACAGGGGAACGCATTATAGGCCTGATAATAGAAAGTGGATAGCAGATGAATACGATTAACAACGCGAGGAATCAGCTTCAGGCCAGCACAACATTTACTTGGGGCAAATGCCTGTACCACAGTAAGTAAGTATCAACATTTTTGCTTTTGCCTTAACAATCTGTTTCAATGCTGAACCACTTGTGAGGTCGAACCGTAGTCGTAACTTTATATCGCTTCTTGGAACACACTCAGCTTCTCGCTCCTAAGATCAAGACCAAATTTTGAGCACACTTTGCTCGCCGTAGATTTGCTTAAGCCTATTTAATCATACCTTGTTGGAGTGCCTCGTGCAACCTTGAGGATATGAACTTATTTAGTTATTTAATAGCACCGCAAAAGAGGTAATAATATATGTAAGAGCTAAAATGTTTCAATATTTCCTATTATTAGTGATCCTGAACCCTACATGGCCAAGCTGACAGAAAAAAGGAAATACCGAATTGGTAGCTTAATTATAGAAAATAATGGAAATCTAATGCGCTAGATACAGTAAACCCGTGCTCTTGCTACGATAAAAGACAAATGACTGAAAATTTTGCGGTCGTTTGTAAGATATTTGGTGACTAGATATAGCGCCATTGTTTTTCCAAGCCAGAACGGCGCATTGGTTTCTCTAGCACATATGACAAAAGTAAGCAAGAAAACAGCAAATAGATCGGTATTATCGTTTCTACATAGGGAGCTTCACCTGCATAGGTGCACTGTAGCTCAAGATTACTATTACATTTAGGTGCAACTGGTTGGCCGAAAATCGCATTTTCTAGGTTTACGCGATAAGCAATGGAAAAATGTGGATAACTCGTGCTGAATAGTTCAGAAGCCATAAAAAATGCAGTATATACTCGGGAGGTTTTGACATGGTGGGATTAGTCCCGGGTCAATTTGCCACCTCGTGTGGTTGCTCGATGATACAGAGCGTTGCAAAGCAGTGCAAGACCAGAAACCTCAACTTCTAATAACGCTTGTTGGTTGCAAGTACAGCCGCAGTTATAAATAAATAAATAAATTTTTATATTCTCGGTATTGTACGAGACACTCCAACAAGGCATTATCAACTGTGTACAACAAAAGCTGAGGCGATCAAATGTGAGCAACTGTGTTTTTGACATTGGAAGTGTAAGCAGTGATATAAACTTGTGCTAACGGTTTGCCTTCACAGTGGAAAATTTTTTAATTCAAATGTAAAATATATTGGTAATAACGACATGTGCTACTGGAATTAGTTTCAAGTAAATGTCCTGGCCCGGAGCAGATCTCTGCTCTGTAGCTCTCAGTCAGCTATTATCCACTTTTCATCCTCAAGCGCATAGAGTTTGCAGCCGTAGCCGCTTTGGGTTTCAATCCTGTTCATTCAAGAGATGTGTTCTTTGCAAGGGTAACTATCGGAGTTGGTAATTATGGACCATACAGCCGTAGGAGAATTGATGGAGTCCAGCGAAAGCATCTGTGGGAAACTTGGAACGACACGCAAAGAACAAGAGCAAGCCACAGAGAAATGCAATGAACATGCACACGAGGAAACGCATAGAATGCAACAAAAAGCTGTGATTTAAACCACTATACATGCTGTAGATTTGTCGGTATGTCATATAAATATCTTACACTTGTGAATAAAGGACGGAAAACGTGTTCGAGGCGGTGTTGTTGGCCCGTTTACAGCTGTTTACTGCTATCGTGTTGCGTTGTGCGGTTATTAATTCTAACCTCGTTGCGAGTTGTTAGTAGCACAGATGAGAAAAGTGACGGAAGGCTAGTAGCAAGTTGGGCCGTGGATACGGGTAAATGTAGAGTGAACGTCAGTAGCTATACGGTTAGTGGCTTGCGTGGACGTGATGGGGAGCCGGTAGCAAGCGAAGCACCAAGCTAAGGCTAGGACCAGAGGTGGTGGAGACGGGTAAGTGAAGGTAACTTAGAGCAAGAAAGTAGCAGGCTCGGCGGTCATCTACCAGCTTAGGATCAGGCTGGTAGACGTTTTGCGACCATGTACGGCCAAGATAATAAGTCGTGCAAAGAGGCGATTAATAGAACAGAATTTGTACGGCTTCCATGCTGCACTGCGTGTTGTAGGTGTGGTTGTGGTGAACCAGAGAGAGAGCTAACCCAATTTTTGGACTGGGGCCGGTAGCCTGTAAAGATGAAATGGGAATGAGGCACAGTCTAGGTTCCTAATCGGGGCGCATCAGTAATACTAAAGATAAAAAGCATGTGGGAAGCAAAAATATGGACCTTCCTAATCCAGAATAAGAAAATATTAAGGATACATGACCAAAACGACCTCCATTCTGAGGTGGAGGAGCCAAATGTTGGATGGAGCCAAGTTGTTGGAGCCAAGTTGGATGGTTGTGAGCAACGCGGCATCAAAATCCCAAAGGAAGTCCGGTAAGATGCCACGGAAATGGGCCATTAACTAGTTGGCTCTCCAGCGATACAACGACATGCTAGAGTGAGATTGACGTAACTAGTAAGCAGCAAGCATCAACATCCAGAAACCGGACGTAGATGCTAATTAGAAGGTAAGGCCAAAGGGACCTCAAGTATGAGACGAAGGAATGAAAATGACGGCACGTCGGATGTTTGTGAGCGATGAAGCATCACAGTCTAACTGGGAGAATGTTAATTTGGAATGAGAGCCAGCCAGGAGCTAAGTGTCCATTTAAAGCTACGTAGACATATTAGCGTGAAGCAAGTAGAGGTTAGAAGCAGCTGACAGCGACATTCAACCTCAGGACGGAGATACTACTAAGCAAGTAAGGCCGAAGTATTATCAGGCATGCAGTGAAGGGAAGAAAAGGTTTGCAAGTCGGGTGGTTATGTGCGATACGCCGTCATGGTCCTAAAGGAAACCTGTTAAAATGAACTGGAACTGAGCCACGTTCTAGACCGTTAATGGAGACAAAGCAGTTTTACAAGGGATAGAGGCGGATCTAGGCGGCTACCAGCATCAACCTTCGGAGGTGGAAATAAGAATGTAAGGCCATAGCGACCTAAAGCATAAAATGAAGAATGGAAAACGTTGGTAATTCGGATGGCTGTGAGCGGTGCGGCATCACATTGGGACTAGTAGCCTGTAAAGATGCAATGTGAAAGTGCCGCAATCAACGTGGCTCTTCAAGACGTATCAGCCAAGCTGGAGATAAACAGATAGAGATGAGAAGCAGTGGACTACGAGGTTCACAATCCGAAAGGTGATAATGATAAAGATGTAAGGTCGAGATATCAGCAAGCGCGAGGTGAGAATATAAAGCTTTCGGTAAGTCGGATGGTTGTGAGCTAGGCGGCATCACAATTAAAGGGATAGTCAGTTAAAATAAAATGGGCGTGAGCCACAGACAAGCTGGTTCTTCCAGGCCTGTCAGACGTACTACGGTTAAGCGGACAAGGCTAGGAAGTGACAGTCCTCAACGTCCGAAAAGCGGAGGTTGAGAATGGTAAGAATATAATGCTACGGTGACCTCAAGCATGAGCTGACGTAAAGAAGCGGTTAAGAATTCAATGCTTGTATGAGATGCAGCAATACCATCCAACTTTGGCTTGTAAAAATGAACAGGGAATGGGTTACAAGGTAGGTGGTTCTTCGAAGCTTAGCAGTCATATCATAAGTTAAAAATGGAGTTTAAAACCAGCAGACAATGGCATTTAGAATACAGCAGATGATAATGAGCATGTAAGACCAAAGAGATTTCAGGCTTGAAGTGGAGGAACCAAAATCTTGGCAAGTCAGCTGGTTATAAGTAACACGGCATCGTAATCTAACTGGTGGGCTGTTAAGATGCAAAAGGAATGGACCACTGGATAGTTGGCTCCCCAGCGTTGAAACGACATATCAGAGGGAGACAGATGTGGCCAGGGAGCAGCAAGCGTCAAGGTTCAGTATCCGCAAATAGATGATAATTAGAAGGTAAAACTGAATAAGCCTCAAGCGTGAAGCGGTGGAATGAAAATGATGGTAAATCGGATGAATGTGAGCAATGCAGCATCACAATCCAAATAGAAGAACGTAAATTTGGAATGTAAGTTAGGACCTAGGTGGCAATATGAAGCTTAGCAGAAGCACTAAATAGAAGCAGGTAGATATTGGAAGCATCGGATAACGCCATTCGGAATTCGGAGGAGATATTGGTAAGGATGTACGACGGAGATGTCATCGGGTATGAGGTGAAGGGGTGAGCATAATCGCAAGCCGTATGGTTGTGTGCGACGCCCCATCATAGACCCAGAGGAAGTCTGCTAAAACAAAATGGAAGTGGGGCACCTATTAGGTGGTTCTTCGACGCCTAACAGTCATATTAGAGATAACCAGACGGAGCTAGTGAGCGACAAGCAGCAGTATTTGAAAGCTGAAATAAAGTAATGCTAAAGGGATCCCAAGTATACGAGAAAGGGATGAAGTTGTTTTCAAGTCAGGTGTTTGTGAGCGATGCGGCATCGCTATTCAAATGGAAGCCGGTAAGTAGTGAGTGAGAATGAGCCACTGGCTACTTGGTTCTTCGAGGCATTGCAGACATAATAGAGCTAAGCAGACGGAGCTAAGGTGCAGGAGGCATAAACTTTTGGAATCAGGGGCAGACAATAAGTAAGAATGTAACATCAATTTGACGTCAAACATAAGGTGAAGGAGTGAATAGGTCTGTATGAAGTAGTAAGGGCACCTCATGAATCAGCCAGTCGATATCAGCCCATAAATGCTGCACATTTCCAAGTTAGACCACGCGTGATTTATGAGTTCGTATACTTTCCATATAACTACAGACTTAGGCCCAGCTTTGCTGATATATTATAGAGGTGTGTTGCCAAGAATAGGCAAAGGAGTATCAAAAAAGGGATTTCCTCGAAGCGCCCAATGCACCTTAGTCTGTGTATGTGGTGTACCAACGACTAGGGTTGTGAAAGGTTTTAAACTGTGAAGGGTTAGTGTGCCATGCATGTTAGCGCATCATATGGTTAGCTTATTTGAGCTTTCTGAGGCTCAGCTTTTCTGTTTAGGCGGTCTGACTCAAGCGTTCCTAAAATAGGCCAAGCCATTGGCATGGCTTTGGCTATCCTACAGGCTACGTATGCGGTCGGAGTTGTTCCAGTACGACAGGCTATAGGAATGGATAATAACCTAGGCCCGGAATAGTAACGTAAACGTAAATAGAAAGCGATGCTTATCCATCCACAATGCTGCAGGGCACACGGGGACTCGGAGCCAGATAAAAGTTACATTTCACACAGCTAACTAAGGTAAGGTATAGTGATAGTAAAAACGTATTAGCTAGCCAAAGTGATGGCATGTGGCTAGCCTTCTTGTCAGTCTGATGGAATGCAAAATATAATAGGTCAAGATGGCATAAACGGCTAAAAGAACGGAACTGGTTCTTTACGCTTTTGGGATCCCGTGTTACCAAGCTTGATTGGTGAATGTATAACACAGATAAAAGCTGAGAAATCTGAGGCCAAGAGAAGATTCAAGGTACTGCAATATGCCTGCGTCCGAAGATTATGGCTCTAACATTGTTTACTTAGCCAAACTGCTAGACTGTTTTCCGGAAGTTTAGGTCGGTTAACAATCAGCTGGAAGTTCCACAGATGGTAGTCATGGAGCATGAATAGAACGGTGAGCTTTCGATGCGTATTGTCCGGCGGTGCCTTGAACCGTATCTCGCTGTGTTCTAGTTGGGTTTATGTTACAGCAAAGCAATATATATTCACTTTAACTCACTTGTGAAGCCTTGAACCATCGTCCAAAGCGTTTTCCCAATGTCATTTGTCCGTGTTCCGGTTTCATCGTTTTACTGTCTTACCCCACATTTTAATCGATTTTTGTACCGTTCACTTGTATCACGGTGAACAAACGCATGCCACCGACATTCGTCAAAAAGAAAACGCTTGAGCAGGCCACCTATGGCCGCGGTACGGCTGGCCCATTTCAACTACGAGATTGCAAAGTAGTGCTTTTGGACGCACTAACGGAAGCTTTGCAAAATGTTCTTGCTCTCGAAAGTTAGGTCAGCTCGCTGAAAGAAGAGATTGTGTCCAGTTGGACGCTACTGAACGCGATCCTGATTTCTGTCAACCTGGACAAAACTCAGCTTTTGGCTAACCAAGCTAAAATGTTTGCTGCTGGTGGAATATGGAATAACATTACACGAGGGCAGTGAAGGCATACGTCGTGCCAATAGCGCCGTCGTAATCAACGTACCTGATAAATTTTGGCTTAACAAAGTGTTGCGTACCCTCTTCAATGATTGTAAACTATCACCAGATTGCTGTTCAGCCACTCGCCTATGTAAAACCTTCGGCGAACCTTGCCCAATAGTTATGAAAGTTAACAGTCCCGAGTTAGCTAAATGACTTATTGACTCCAGATATGGTCTGAATCAGCGCCCTAACCTCGGGCTAATTATAATAAAACCGGATAGAACCCCGCTGCAAAGAGCCACTTTGTCCACTAGTTTAATTTCTCAGAGAAAGACGGCCCATGTGACACCTTTCTCAGGTCCCAACTCACAAATGCACAACAAAGCGCAACCACCACAGCATCTTGATGTTATGTGAAGTGGACATATATTTCCCGCAATCACAAACAGAACACGATGCAAAAGAGCCCTCAACAACAAAGGTCAGCCAAAAACTATCGTTGCCAAGTCCGTGCTATCAGCTGAACCCACGAATGTTGTCATGGCTGCGACCGAATACGGTACACAGTCTGTTGCTATGCCCGACACGCTTGACGTAGCCTCTGAACTTGAGTGTGGGCTTCCTATCATCATCTACTCTCTTACCCAGCGTTGGTAATGACCCCACGCAACTCTAACGACACAACGCCAGCAATCAGCAACTCACAACAACGGTGTTTCACAGCTCTCCCTCTTTGGCACCCAACGAATCCAAACCTGTGCGGCAAATGGACTTGACTCAGCCCTTCCGTTATGGCTAATGCATACGCACTGATCGTACTAGCAATACTACGCCACAACATAGCTTGCCCAAACATAACAGGACATGCGCTTACCCAGCTCAAACCGAAGGCTACTGCCAAACAAGTTGAGGTTCACTGCAGAAACTAGTTGCTCAAGGCCCCAAACCCAATAAAACGCTTCTGCCTTTCCAATAAACCCCAAAGCACTACCGACCGCGTCAGATCAAAACCGCTGCAACGGCAATCGCTGATTATTACGCCTACTGCTCCGGCATATCAAGCGGTGCACGGAAGCGTATTTTTGAGCATGTTTAGCCAGCCATTCAGAAAACCATATCTCACACCACAAAATCAAACAACCAAAAATTCATCATCATTATCCGTTAAAAACACACTGCTATGCGGTGTCTGGCCGAAGTGGGCAGCCAGCTGTTGTTGACAACCCGACAACCAGCATGGACACCACTGCTCCCTTTACTTCGACTAAGCGCTCAACCGCATCCGGACCTCTTCAGAATGTCAGATGGCTCAGAAGTGCTACACCTACTGCAGGCCCACTTTTTTGGGAGCCGAGCTCTAACCAATGGCGGGAATTTTGTTACGGGTCATGGTGAAATGGAACAGCCAGCATCAAGAGGACAATCGTGAGAATTAGCCATTCATTATTAAGGTTACAATAATAAACCGGAATGCACCGTATGTGTTTATTTCGTAGTAGGATAACGTAACGTTTGTAGTAAAGTGGCTTATCGTAAACATGGTAAAAGGTCTTCATAAATTCTGAAGGGATGATTGTCGAAAAGTACTGACGTACCAAGGGATTGTGAAACTGTTTAATCTCAGCCCCTTAATAAACGGAAGCCCATTTCAGGTGAACTATGAATGAAAAGGTACTGAGAGGTTATGGGTAATGTATATTTCAGGCTAACCACGCCTGGTGTGCTGAAATCGTTCGAAGGTCATGAATCCTTATGAAATATCATTTGCTCCAACAAGGAAATCAGGGGAACCGAAACGTTGAATAAATGAACTTATGCAGCAACATAAAACGAACGTGTTTGGAGGTTGAACGTTAACCGGTGAAGGAGATCAAACAACTATGTTATTATGTAATTTGCAATTAAATGGTGGAACTTGTAAGATCCATAAGAGAAGTAAGCGGAATTGGATAATGATAGGAATAAATTAGCGTCTGCAAAAGCGAGAAGAGTAATGTAAAGTCATGGGCAGTATACATTTTTGTACGGTAGTAAAGTAGCTGCACTTTAGCGATGACGAATACACTTGGAAGTAATAACGTGCTGGCCATTGAGTAGGTAACTTGCACAAACTTAGGGTAAACATAATGACGAATAAAAATATCCCGATACATAGTACACACATAAGAGTAGGTATAATGATGTAAAAACTGCATGTAAAAAGTATATACCAGATACCCCAGGTAGTATGCATAAATGTATACAGTTTAAATGCAAAATACATATATATTTATACTGTGACATTACCGGCCATTGATCGGAAGACTGAACGCTCTATACCCCTTCACTCGCGCGCCCCGTTGGCTTCTCCACACTTTAGCAGTAAAGCTTGACCATCTTGACCCTGAGATTTCCTTGCTGCTCCCTCTGTTTTCAATCCCCGTACAAGCGGGCAGCCAACTCCCGGTGCTTTGTCCTGACCTAGCCTCCTCTGACCAGACTGCTTCTCTGTGACTTCTTCCAGACAACCGGGATGTTAACGACCTAGATTCTGCGGACGCAATGCTATGATTTTATCACCTCGATTCTGCTGGACTTGCTCATCCAACGTCAATACAGCCTCTTCCTTTCAATTTCCTACCCGTTTCCGCTGATCTTGTCTACTTTCTTTCCATCTGCTCTATGCAATTCAACCTCAATGCACCGACTAACCAAATGTCGTCTGATCGGCCTCCATCAATTCGAAAGCCTTGCGGGACTTAATTACTGCTCTATAGCATAGCCGCTGATATTCAACCTGTCTATTGCCGCTTACCCTCCCCACATTTGTTTTTATTACAATTGTACTGCCCAATCTCAGTGAGCCGACTAAACTATTCTTAGCTGCATGATCTTCTGCCCTCCTGCTAGTCCCAGACGTCCGTGTTATTTCCGCTCATAGGTTGGCAGCGGCTTCGCTCTCTTCCACGTACATCTAGATAACTGTTGCTTTTATTTTCCTCTTATCCATAGCCCTGTCTGTTATTGCGCCCCGTTTTTATTCCCACTATTGTGCGGATCAGTCTCATTTCACGGAATCGTGCTTCTGGTTTCCTTTCCTCCTTCATTCTGGCGACACTAAGACCAGTGCTAAGGACATCCTGGCTATTCTATTAGTATGCTCACCTTATTTCTCCTTATATGCACCTGATCTTTACCTCAGGTGCGCCTTGCCTATCAGGCTGACAGTACCCTGGCTAACGGTTCCCAATGCACAGCAGCGTTGGACACTTGTGACCCTATTCTCTAAATCCTGACGGCTTTCAGACTATGGAATTATGAGCTCTTCAGTGTACTTATTCTCATTAACCACTCTTCGCACTGCCGTTGGCATTCATCCTTTCCTCGCCGATTCTCTGCATTTTCTTTTCTTCTTGAAACATTGCATTACTTATTGGTTGTTCCCGCTTTCGTTCTCGATCCAGCTGGCCTTAGTTGCACCCAAGCTGCCTCTCGCATTCAGACTGCCGTCGTCCTCAGCGCTTTATCTATGTTTCTCTCCAACAATCGTATTATTCGCTCAATTTTGTATACATGCTTTGTTGTATCGATCTTTCGCCCTGCGCGTGCAAAACAATCTTCCTGGCTAGTAGTAGTTGCAGTCTGAGCCACGTGAGTGACGCGCTGCAAAAAACGCACTTGCATAGCTTGTATACTAGACAAAATTACCTAGGTTTTAGAATATCATAGGTACCGTTACATGTCAACCGTCTTTCGATAGTGCTCCTTGATTCATTGCTGTCCGTCTGTTTGACTGCCTCTTGTCCGTTGCCCGTTTTCCCCTAGATTTGCACGGTTACATTGGCTAACACCAGAAGGTTTATCCACTGGGACTGGCTGTCCCATGCTCAATCGCTAGCTGGCTTCAACACTTGATCCCTGATCTTGGATATAAAGTACCCACTCATCGTTCTAAATGGAACTCTTTTCTCCGTTTTGGAGACGCCACTTTTTCTGGCTCTAAGCAGATGAGTTTAGCTTGCATCTTACTCACAGTAACACAGTTTACTCACCTGAAACAATAGGTTTATATGGATCCCCTGTTCCACAACAGACGACAGATAATTCTGTCGTGATTACCTTAAGTGCCACGGACAGCTGTGCTTATTCTCACCCGCGTTCAAAAAATTGGATTTGATGCCTTACATATCCGGAAGAACATACTGATTCTCCATTCATCTGGAGCGTTTCCGATGTAATTTCCTGGACAGGTTTTCTGCTCCTCAATGGCGCTTGAGCAAATGAATTGGACCTTTACATTTCTACAAGAACATTCTTATATCTAGTTACCTGCAGCTTTTCCAATGGTCTTTCATGGGTTTCGTTTAACTACGGAGACAATTACACCCAATTATTGCTTACATTTGAAGGAATTCTGCTCCTATTTTGCGGACTATGAAAGTCGTAACGATCTCGCATTGAAAAAAGGAATGGCATTTTTGCGGATTATGGACGTTTTCAGCCACAAGTAGTAACTGCACTCACCATCCCCATGACAAGTCCAGCGTGAATAGCTGAACAAGGTTTGCGCAACCAAACAAGTATATAACAACCAAAGTCAGCCGATATTGACAACACTTTTACTCAGCTGCACCACTCATCATTCGAGTCTATGACTCTGTTGCGTCTTTGACCGGTTTCAATGACTACTGCCGAATCATTACCAGACCAATCTGTCAACCAATAAAGAAATTTGGCCGCCAATCGATCGCGAATACTAGAGTACGAAATCGGTCTGTATGAGACAGCGCCTGCTTGCGTTACCGTGCAAGAGAACCTACGGCTTTGTTCCGGGAGGCGGCGGATTTTGCCTAGCAAGCGTTCGCCCTATAAAAGCCACAAACGTTTGCTTAACAACACTTCAACGTGGAGGATGGGTCTCGCCACTGAATAAAGTCACAGCTGAACACCACACTGACGCCGTCATCAGACGTCCACATGGAACCTGTGCAATCGATTTTGCTATGGAGAATGCTATGATGGAGCACGGAACATTTCGCCTTTTTTAATAAACACAGATTGCACCGAAATCTCACTTTGGCTCCTGTGCTCATGGATTACTACATGGCAAAATCACGCCGAACTTCTACAGTGACACAACAGTCATGACTGATTTTTACGCGCCCCGGCGCCATCATATTCCTTGGTCGAACAACTACTTGACAAAATACTCAGCGGTTTAAACTACAAAATTTTGGTTATAACTTTCATTAAATCGAAAAGTTTTACTATTCCAAAGCAGCTATATTGGTGTGCATATTTGATCGCGCCTTCTCCGGTGTGCCTTGTTTTACCGAGAACATACCATTTATTTATTTTAGTTATTTATTTAAAAATGGGGTAATAGAAATAGTCAAGTTGGGAACAATATTTTGTATACATAAAGATATGTCCTTAGACTAAATTCTAGTTATTATATAAATATTCGGAAAGCAATGCCAACATATGTACATAAAATTAGGGGTACAATTTATTAATGGAATCTATATGGATGTTCGCGATTGTGTCATATAATGGGAACTGTGATAACGCATCCGTTAGTCGGTAACTGCGGGTATTTCCTATGTAGGGCGGCATATTCTTCCGTTTGCTGTCAGCACGGGTAATCAGTAAGTTGCATACTAACAGGCCATAGGCGCACTTGTTGCTGCATGCACGTGCCAACTGCAATGCAGCCATGTATACTGACTTCGCAGGGGTAACATGCACTGAAAGTTTTCAAAACGTTAATGCGTAGGTAAATAAATATGTTGCTTTCATGATGCTTCGCCGTCGCAGTTATGCTAAACCAAGTTGCACTTAAAGTAGGTCTTTTAAAGCTGGATAAATTTAATTCCACTTGATTTGGTTTATTCTGCCTACTAAAATAACCTTCTATTAACTTGCACAGGTTGCTTAGGCTAATTACGCTTATTTTCGTTAAATTTATTGTGTTTGTGGCATTTTTTACCTAAATTCTGTACCTTTTGTACTTATCGCGGATTCATTCCTAACCAACTTACTTCATATATTATTTTAGCAAAGGGTTATCTCTACACAGCGGCATGCTTTAACAGGTATGCGTTATTTGATAAGGTTGGTTTAAGTGATTGAATGTTGCTTGATATCCCGACGTGGCTGCGCTTGAGGTGTATGTTAACAAGGTGCCTACCTATTTAGTACCCGCTACCCTGTCCACACTGGCTTCAAGAGATAGTTGGTCGTTGCTGGAGGGGTGCGCGGTCCTTGTGTCCGTGCTAGGCTCGAAGAGGGATGCCATGTACTTAGTGTAGAGCGAACGACGGTCCAACCATCGTCTTGTGTGCGCTTGATTCCTTAAATACAGCGTGCTTTTGTTTGCCTGTGAAAGGCTGTGGGCCAGCTCCGTTGATAAAACTTGGTTCCCCTCCACATTACACCCGGTCTTATTCCTGTGGGTTTACACTGAAGATGGGTTCTGGATAGGTCTGTGGGTGGTGCAGCGCAAGCCATCCGTGGTCCATCTGTAGGTGCAGGCTTCCTGTAGCCGGCAACAATGACAGGCAAATCCGGAACCGGATGCCGCCAACCATACTCTGCAAGGGAAAGCTTGCTAACTGTGTCACACTAGAAGAACACTGAATAATGTGATGCGCAGTATCTTTTAGGTTAATGTATGTTCACCCTTTAACGGGGGTTAGGGTTTATATAGCATTGTTTGGCAAAGTAGTACGCACACAAAGGCGGTGCCGTGAACTGTTATTGGGTGAAGATGTAGCACTTGCAACACACCGGGTAAGTTACTAAAGATACCAGGCGCCCACTAGCTGATTTCGCAGTGGCGATGCTTTATGTATTCGAACGGAAAGCGTAGCGCAGGATCAACACCGTACACAGCGAAGCGTGACCTATAATTTAATGAGACTGATTTTTCACGGTTGTGAGCACAGACGTTTGAACCATATGCAAATACAGTTGTCCAAGTGGGAAACGTTTGAAGCACTCATAACATATAAAGCGGCAATACTGCAAAATGGTTAGTGGTTTGCGGTCACGGCATATCAGGGATGTGCTTACGAACCTGTAGTGTATTAGCGCGGTAAGGATGTGGTCTACGATTACGGACGGATCCAGTGAAACAGTGGCCAAATTCTGCGGCGCATGCAAGCCTATGGTTGAGGCTAATGGCTTGTAAACGTGCACTACAATGCTATGGGACAGAGGGTGGCTCTGTAAAGAGTCGTGGGGTCGTTCAAGAACTAATGGGAAAGGGGCGGCAATTAACAATGTGGACGAACCAGGGGCAGGCGAACATCGTAGCGGACAGTTGTACTACCGAATTAGGCTTAAAACCCTGAAGCATGGGCAAGCATCATCTGTCTGAAAAGTAATTGATGGCAGCAGCATCACTCGCGATAAACACGGATGGCACTGCGATGCGACATCTGGATCACAGCGTGCTACAAGCGGTCAAGAAGTTGGTACAGAGACACGTTAGTAAAGTACCGCAAAATAAGCTTGAATCAGGTACCTTCACAGTTCCATGGGGCCAGCTCGTCAGTTATTATAGCACTCATTAACAAGGCACATAGTTGCGGTATATTACAATTAGCGAGAGACAGGCGGGCAAGCTGGTGGGCAAGGGGCACGGGCGACGTGCTGTATAGATGGATATTCATGCCAACATGACAGGAGCTTAGTAAGCATGTATAAATGCCACGAATGTGGCGTCATTGTCCGCCCTCGAAAAGACTCCATTGCTTACCTCACTTGCCCGCAGGACAATTGCATAGAGACGTATTACATGTCCCATAACAGGGACGGCATACTGGCGAATTAACAGGTATCAAGTTTGCCTTCACTAGCGGAAGGCTATGTATGTCCAACAGAATATATGTGTCACTTACCTTCGCTGGCTTGTTAATGTATTCTGTGACACAGTAGGCATCCACTAGTGACCAACCTGCTTAATGGAATGGTTATTGCTGGCCATCGAAAGTTTTTCATAGTGCCATTATCTGGCGTTCCTAATAACCTTAGCACCTCTATTTAGCAGAAACTAGTGGTCGTGGGCTCAACGCATCTGCGATTTTCCAGAGCATGCTAAGTGCCACGCTTTGCTTTCTCTAACCTTTATCATCTGGGACTGTCAGCGTCACATACATTTGTTGTTTGTTGACTAAGTCTGGAACGCTGTAGGTATACACTAGTAACTAGAAGTCTTCATGCAAAGACCATTGCTGAGCACTCATACTCTCAAGCCCAGCGGCATTATCTGTTCTTCGTCTTACCTCTGACGCCTCTGTTCAGCAGCCATCCTTCGTAGGCTCCGACCATCTCTGCGCATATCCGGAGCCCGCTAAGAACCACTCTTGTATTCCTCCAACCTTTACTCTCTGGGACTGCCTGCGTCACACACATTTGCTGTTTGTTGACTTATAGTGGGACACTGTAGGTATCCACTAAAAATTGGAAGGCTTTACCCAAATGCCATCTCTAATCCCTGATACTCTCACTCCTAGCGCCATTATCAGTTCTTCGTATTACCTACGTCACCACTTTTCAGCTGCAGCGAGTCACTGTAGGCAGCATACGTCTTTGCGCTAGGAGCCAATCCTTATCTTTCCAACGTCAATTCACGTGAGTTGTTTGCAGCCCATACCTTTGCTGGTTTGTTGACTTCTTCTGTCACTGTAAGTATCCACTAATAACTAGAAGGCTTAATACGAATTCAGTTGCTGTCCACTGGTTCTCCCGCTTAGCACCACTATCTTTCGTTCGTCTTATCTTTATCACGTTTGCTGCAGTGATTCGTTGTAGGCTCCATACATCTTTGCGCATATCCGGTGATACTAGGAGACGCTCCTTGGCTCTCCATCCTGTAATCTTTTAAAATGTCTGTATCACTTACCTTCGCTGGCTTGTTGATGTATTCTGTGACACTGTAGGAATCCACTAGTGACCAAACTGCTTAATGAATGGTTACTGCTGGCCATCGTGTTTTTCATAGCACCAGTACCTATCGATCCTCCTAACCTTAACATCTCTATTTATCAGCAACTGGTGGTCGTAGCCTCCGTGCATCTCTGCGCATATCCTAAGTATGCTAAGAGCCACTCCCTTTTATCTCCAATCTTCATCCTTCGGGACTCTCAGCGTCACATACATTTGCTGTTTGCTTACTTATTCTGGGACATTGTGGGTATACACTAGTAACTAGAAGGCCTCACCCAAATTGCGTTGCTAGCCGTCGATACACTGTCTCGCTCAGTACCATTATCAGTTCTTCGTATTACCCACATCACCACTTTTCAGCTGCAGCGAGGCATTATAGGTAGCATACATCTTTGTGCTAGGAGCCACTCTTTATCTCTCCGACACTTGCTCTCCTGGATTGTTCGCATCCCATATCTTCACTGGTTTGTTGACTTATTCTGGCACTGTAGATATCCACTGGTAATTAGAAGGCTTAATCCGAATGCCTTTGCTGGCCACCGATACTCTCTCTCCTGGCGCCACTATCTGGTGCTCTTCTTATCTTTCTCACCTCTTTGCAGCGATTCACCGAAGGCTCCATGCCCTTTCTGCACATACCTTGAGCTTGTTAGGATACATTTCTTGTCTCTCCATCATACATTCTCCTGGAATGTCTGTAGCACTTACCTTCGCTGGCTTATTGCTGCATCCTGGGATCCCGTAGGCATGCACTAGTGACCAGGCGTCTTATTGGAATGGCTACATTCAGCCACTGGTAGCCTTTCCTAGCGCCGCCGTCTGTCGATCATCTCAAATTCGGCACCTCTGTGTAGAAGCAGCTAGTGGTCGTAGACCCCATGCATCTGCGATTATCCAGAGCTTGTTAGGAGCCACTCCGTATCTCATTAACCTTTATTCCCTTAGAATATCTGCATCTAATCTTTCCGCTGCCTTACCGCCAAATGACCTTTAGATCTCTCTCGCGGCAATGTATTTATCTTAACTTTCTTATTCTGCGCTCCATATCGTATTAGGCTAGCTGCTTGCTGTTCATGCACCATGCAATCACCACCAGCCTTCTAGCTCTCTTTGCTCTCTCACCACGCAATTTGTACCTCGTACTAAACTGGTAGTTCGTGGAATACGTACTGGTACAACGCTCTTGTCTCTACGCAGACGTTAACAATCTGCCCATACGGCTATTGGTTCTATAGGACATTCAAAAAGCACTTTCAGCATAATCCTTGTTGCACAGTCTACATAATTTTGTCTCAACTCCAAATGTTGTAACCTAAGACTTTTACAATGTTTAACTCCACGCCTGTTCTTGCGGTCTTCTCTCGGTTGTCCCCCACTTTCCCTTTTCTCCGAGGTCCGGAACTTCTTGGCGATCTGGGATTGGCCTGAGGAACAGTTTTCGCCCAAGACGGAAGTAATAATACCTACATGGAGCATGGTTGTATACCAGAGAGACTCAACTGCATTCACCACAACCGTTGTCTAGTAGGGAGAGCTGGACACGTCTTCAAACTCCTGAAAATTATACATCTGAAAAGTCTGGACAGCAGAAAGTTTGAAACTTTGCTCACCTGGACACACAACAGGAGGAATATTCGTGATGTTCCCATCCTCCACCGGCCTCAACCATTATGGCGGCGCTGATCAAACTATCTGTCCAGCCAAGAGAGGAAATTGGAAGACATTTGACTGCGAATAAGCGAATTTGAAATCAGTCGTCAAGCGGCTTTGCCACTTATACATCAGTGTTCAAATTACTTTACCGCAGTGTTGCAGGACGTGGTGGGTTTGCGCCTGGCAAGCTTTCTCCCTATAAAAAGCCTTAAATGCTTGTCTAACAACACTGCGACGTGGCGGATGTGACTCGCAACTGAATAAAGTCACTGCCCACAACTACATACTGGCAAGGCGACTAGACTCGTATTTCAACTTTTCCCCACACGTGCAAGAAGATGATACCCACCGTCTACATGTACCGTTTCACTTCACTTACGGTGCCTTGACCGTTTACACTACGCACGATTGAACTCAACGTATCGTTGTGATACACAACTGCCTATAAACCTTGATCATGCCTGATTTGGTGTCTCTATAAATTTGAGAATAAACTATTTATTTATTTATTATTATTATTGCCGGCAGCAAAACTGTTGTTATGGGCATTACGAGCCACGAAGTAGGGTTGTTACTTAGCCCATCTACGTCTTACTGGCATCCATATTACATGCTCAGTCTCAGAGGTTCGCTCCATATGTCTTCAAGCCCTGTTCGTAGTTACCTTACATTGGTCCCATAGTATTTGTTGCATTATAGCGGCTAACGTAGCGGTTATTGTTGGTTTCAAGGCGTTCACGACCGTTGTTTATTAAGCGCATGTTTACGCCACACCAGTGGTATCCGTTCCGCCACTTACGAAACACATAGTTTGGGCTTCACGCGCCATAACAAACGTCGTCTACTGTGCTTATATAAGGCCCTTGGCAGTTGCATCAATATCGCTACTGTAGATGTAGCAGCGGTTGACTTCACATGCCTACCTGAAGGACTTATTAAGCCTATGTAAGTGCCAAAACAGCGGCATCAAATAGCCACTGGAAAAGTATCTACTATAGGCACGGCTGGTCTTTACCAGAAGGTACTGATTATGGGCACATAGATCCCAAAGCAGACGTCATTATCGCTATGAGGAAAGCCACTGTAGTAAGCTGAACTGGTGCTTTAAGAAGCATGCATGGAATAGGCTTTATTAATGCCCTTGATTCAAGGTATACGCGGATCACATTAATTTCATTTTTTGGGTCCTTACATGCAAACCTTTGACATCCCTTTCGGTGCATAATCACTGAAATTTTGCACCGAATTCAACGTGGACGTCTGTACCGATTTCATACATTCACGTTACAACGGGGATGATTTTCTTCGCTCGTAACCCACAAAGCGCAAGCACTGAGGAATGGCTTATTTGCAAATTGTGCCACAAACACACGTTAAAACAATGCATAGATACAATACAAGCTTGACTTACAGCTGCAAAAGGGGTTAAGGTTGTGCACATCCAGATGGTCAGGGTGGACCTTTAACAACATATAGGTCCAGGGGAGTGTTATCTGGTGGTAAAACGACCGGTGGGTTCGGTGAGATACACATGATCATATATCATGGCCGCGCCATCTCGCAATCTGTGACGAGGGTGAATATGGACGAATGAAAAATAGAAGCGGCCAAGATCACAAGTGTGGACGTTACAGTCAGACAAGCTCACTTGAAGTTGATTTCCGGAATGTGGTGGTGTTTGTTCATGCCACACAGCATTGCTGCTATGCGTTGGTTGGCGGACAGGCGGAAGACGTACTTCACAGCAGTAGCCGTAGACTGTGTAAAGGTGCGCGCCATACGTGAGGCAGGACTACTGCAATAGTGTATGCGAGATGATAGTTGTTACCCATGTGAGCCAAGTAATGTGGTATCACAAAGACATGATTAGGGGTAACATGAGTACAACGTTTGACAGAATGGGATACTCGAAGTATAGGAGCATGATGCATTAATGTTCTATGACGTGCAAACCCTTCATACCTATGCTCGACCTTGCGGGTGAGCATGTAAGTCGCTCGTAAGCCACCAAGCGATAACACTGAGAAATGGTTTGTGCCCGTGAAAAGAGGGGCATAACGTCCACCGAGACAGAATTGCATTGTGCATGCGGGCACTTCATGTGAAGCTACGCAGTAACCGAGGTAAAGAAGGCTATTTAATCACGGCTCTTTATTGGTATATGCAGGGTGTCACTGGAAACGCATGGACTGAGCAAGGCCTCTCCGCCGGCTGACGAAAAACTACGTCACTGGTGACGGTTCACGTACCGGGATGTGAATATAAAGACAAAATCAATAGTGGATGGACTTTGGCACTGGGAAACCGTTGAATAGGTCGGCGTATATCAACTTGTTGTCAGCTGCCACAAGCGTGGAGAGTTTACACTTACCGGGGGATGATAGAAAGTAGGCAATAGCTCGTGCGACCTTGAAGCAGCATGGCACAGCGAAACCTTGACCGGGACCAGATATGAGTGCTATCGGTCTGAATGTAGGGAGTGGGAAGTTGCTGCAGGTAAATCGGACATGAAAAACGATGGATAATGATGGGTGGAGGCGGTGTGGCTTCACCAAACAAGGAAGCCGAGTGGCGCATGTCTAGTGGCAGTCTAAAAACTACTTGAATTCTGTGCACACACCTGCAGTGGTGAGGACATGCGCAATGGCTCATTGTAAGTGGATACCCTTTGGCACGCAAATGTATGACTAAATGTAATCGGAGGCTGTGTGGTTCTGAGACAACGTGTGTCAAGACAACGCCTATCTGCTAGTAGTGTAGAAGTCCCAGGTGTTGTGACTGCGGGCTTATTGTAGATGAATCAGCTGACCTTGCTACCGGAGGTTATGTTCACAGGACACAAGTTTTAAGACGTAGAACTGTTTTTAGATAATAAGCCTCTTTACTGTGAGCACGCCGACCACACGGAACTTGTCATTGACGCCTCCCGCAAGTACGAACTATCGCCGGAGTAGTAAGCTTTGGTAAATACATTTATTGGTAGTTGCCACAAAGTGGAGTAGTCCCATTGTCTATTTAGAGCCCGTTATGGGGCCAATAGAACACTGGGTTCAATCGCTGTGTGCCGGAAGGTTTAGGCGCTGGAGGCCATTGGTATGGCACTGCCAGTTCACTTTAATAGATGAACTATGATCCGAGTACCGACGTGCCGTAGATGCAGTATACGAGATTTACCTATGGGGAAAAATAAGGACAACGAACCTCAAGGTGTTTGGCTTGGACGCAACAAAAATGTAATGAAAATAGGAAAGCAAGAAGTGCATTAAATACGCTAGAATGGAACGGAAGTTAACAACCGGATGAAAGAAGTGTAATCCAGGAAAGCCACTGATCGCGCCACGTCTGTTACGGTCTGCAGCCAAAAATGTGGACCATGCCGAGGCCTAATTCCACGGAGGAAGCACACGGAAGCCCGATTTTCTCCCTATCAACCTCGTTACACCTGCAACCAACGTCTTGGACTACACACCTCGTCGTTCCGGCCAAATGGGATCAGCCAAGGTGTATAAAGCACGCCGAGGAAGCCAGCCAGCGGGGATACGGAGAACATCAGCTAGCCAAAGTCAGCGAGTCGGATGTGGTAAGCCATTCTGTAAGAAAAAGGATTGTTACAAAAAGCAACTAGAAACCTCAGTATGGATCACCCGATAGAATAAACCGAATTGAAAAATATGACGCAAACCCAACGGGTAAAAAACGCTAATATATGATTCAAAAAGCTGTTGCCTCTGTTAACAGATAAAGTTATGAACGTTTCTAAGAGCTGAGTAATTTAATGGCAAACGGTTCACCACTTTCTTCAGCGGCATCTTCCGTGCACGGCAACGTAGAGGAAAACCTCACGAAAAGTGTCGTCGGGAGTGGCGTTTGAAGGTAGCCTCGTCCATCTGTGTTCCCTGACCTCTGTTTGTCCGATATTTGGCCGCACACTTTCACGCTTTCTCAGCTGGAGGTACACAGGATCGAAGTCAACGCAGAGGCTCACTGAATTCTCCGTAGTACACCATGCTTCGAGGAATTCCCTTCCTTTTCTTGTCCCACCGTTCGCCAGAATTTCTGGTTTGTCCCAGTTAACGGTGCGGCCTTCCTCATCGAGATGCGCTGAGATCCGTGACAATACATGATGGCATTGACATGCAAGCCTGTGCTTTTGTATTCTTGTGGATAGTTTGCTCCCCGTTTGACCTACAGAGACTTTGTCGCAGTTCTCGCACGGTATCCTGTAGGCGACATTTTGGCGTTTGCGTGCCTCCAGTTTTTCTGTAGGTCTAGACAACATTCGTTTAAAGGTCGTAGTTGGTATGTGGGTTACCATCAGGTTGTGCGGTTCGAGGAGTCTGGCTGTCTGCTCGGATACCTTTATGATGTACGGCAAGGCGATGTGTTTAGCCGCTGTTGGTGTTGGTGCGGTAATTGTTCTCCTTCGCTGTACGTGTCTTCGGATGAAACTGTGTGGGTAGCCGTTGCAACTGAAAGACATAAACAGATGTTTCTCTTCCTTTCATTTTGCACGCACATTATTGCAATGCGATTCTAGGCTTCGAATCGGGGTCCGTATACAGGTTATTTTGTGACACAGGGTGAGTGCTGTTAAAGTTCAGGATTTGGTCCGCGTGTGTTGTTTTCTGTACACAGATGTTTGTATTTCGCCTTCCACTGTGCTGGTAACCATCACGGCCAAAAAAGTAGGTTGTTTACCACCTCTCCTTTCATGGTGAAAGGAATGCCTTCCATTGCATTGTTGAGTAGGCCTTGTGCGGTCTGCAGCTGGTAGCATTTGAGAATCACAAACGTATCGTCAACGTATCTCACCCATAATTTTAGCCTACAGACTGGGAGTTTACCCCCTTTCAACCGCTGCGTGACGACTCCCGCAATAATTCCATGTATTGTGGATCCCATTGGAGTTACTCTAACCTGCTCGTAAAACACTCCGTTGAATTCGAAATAGTTAGTAAGACCTAAGTCGAAGAGCTTGTATATGCTTTCAGTTGTTAGCTTCCCAACCCTTTATTCTCAGCAGTTCAGACGTTCCCTGATATATTCTTTCGCTATCTGTAAGTTGCTGGAGGTAAAAATTGCGGTGACGTCAAAGGATACCGTCACTTCTTCATGGTCCATCTGCATGCATTTAAGCTTTTCCAAAAACTGACAAGGATTCTTGATCTTAAATTGCTATCCGCTGGTCAGATGTTTGAAGCCTCTCCATAATTCTTTAGCCAAATTGTAAGTTTGTGTACCTGGAAGTTATACTGATGGTCCTAGCGGCGCACCCTCTTTGTGTACTTTAAGAAGCACGTAAAACTGTGCGATTTTTGGATCACGAGTCTCTATTTTATCATACTCTCCCTCGGTTGGTTGATTTAATTCTCGAAGTTTCTTAAGTGTCTTATTCACTTTATTTATCAACCTTACTGTTGGCTCGTTCTCCTTGCGTCGATAGAATGTTGTGTCGGCTAGTAGATGACTTGCATTTTCAATATAATTGGTTTTGTCCCTTAGGACATTCATATGTAGCTTGTCCGCAGGTAAGATTACGATGGTTTCCTCGGCATTCAAGTAGTCTTGGGCACTCTTCACTGGTTGTGTAAAAGAGTTGTGTTGTTTGTTGCACGCTAGAACCGGAACCACGACATGTGTTATTTGTGCTTTGGTCGCTACGTTAAGTCCCTTGGATCATGTGGTATGTTCGCATTCTGCTGTTGCGACCAAATTTCGAACAAACAGAGGTCACGGGACACAGATAGACGAGGCTAAGTTCAAACGCTACGTCCAGACTACACTCCGTTAGATTTTCCCGTACGGCGCAGTGTACTAAATATGCCACTGAGTGAAGTGGAGTATGGTTTAGCATTAAGGTACTCAGCTCGGAGAACGAATCAAATCCTTAACTAACAACCCGAGCTACAGGTATTCCGAACCATTACAAACAAACATGGGCGCTCAACGCTGCAATCTGCATGTTGTTGTAAGACTGCGCCTGCCGGAAAACCTCCACACGGGTGCAGTTGTCCTTCCTGGATGAATGCCTGCGAAATAGCATTTTCTCAGAAGTATTAACTGCAAGCCTCCGGTAAACTCTCCGCTATCGTCGGTAGCTACAAGGCAGCCTGGAAAACGTATGGTGAAGATAAGGAACACTGACGCACACAATCGGCTCCAGAAATATAAAAGATGTCTTAAGGAACACCGAACTACATGCCTAAACTCAGTCGGCCAACAAATAAGAGAACAGTTAGACTTAAAGGTCAATCGCAAAACAACAATTGGAGAAGCGAAATAACAGGCCGCCCTTCAAAGAAAAGTTATCCAAATTGTCCAGTTTGAAGTGCGCGGGTATCAATGACGGTTGGGTCAGGAAACTGACCAAACGGCACCCAGAGAATGTTGAAAGACAGGTCCTCACAAAGGGGCCTAACTACAACTTTAAGGACGCTGGAATCATGGAGTCCCTAGCAGAATTCGAAACTACCACATAATCCAAGGGACTTAACGTGGAGACCAAAGCACAAATAACGCATGTCGTGGTTCCGGTTCTAGCATGCAACAAACAACACAACTCTTTTACACAACCAGTGAAGAGTGCCCAAGACTACTTGAATGCCGAGGAAACCATCGTAATGTTACCTGCGGACAAGCTACATATGAATGTCCTAAGGGACAAAACCAATTATATTGAAAATGCAAGTCATCTACTAGCCGACACAACATTCTATCGACGCAAGGAGAACGAGCCAACAGTAAGGTTGATAAATAAAGTGAATAAGACACTTAAGAAACTTCGAGAATTAAATCAACCAACCGAGGGAGTGTATGATAAAATAGAGACTCGTGATCCAAAAATCGCACAGTTTTACGTGCTTCTTAAAGTACACAAAGAGGGTGCGCCGCTAGGACCATTAGTATAACTTCCAGGTACACAAACTTACAATTTGGCTAAAGCATTATGGAGAGGCTTCAAATATCTGACCAGCATTGTGAGGCATGTCTATATAAACAAGTCTGTGTTAAAAGTACAAACTATCTCCGGGGAAGGTTTTAACGATGATGCTAGTTAGCTACAAACAATAAAACGCTGAGGTAATACGTGTATGTTGGAGTGGAGGTTGCTTGCTGTTACTGGAGTTTGCACATGTGCTACTGTAGTTGTGTTTGGTCGCGTGCATAATGTGAGAATGGCTGAGTGACTTCCGTGGTGGGGGTGTGGTTGCTTGGGTAATCATGGATCCGTTGCATTAGCTAGAGGCAATTCACATCCGTCTTGTCGCAGTGCTGGTAAACGGACATTAGTAGCATTTTATGGGGTGAAGGTTTGCCAGGCGGAAACCCACCACGTCCTGGAGATCTGTCGCTGAACATTTGCTGGAACGGCGTAGACCTGCACCACCCAGCTGGTACCCGAAGAAAGTGAGAATTTCGTTGTCGGTTGAGCAGTCTGAGTTTGTTGGCAAGCCATAAGCTGGTGATTAGTCGCCGGACAAGCGGCACCAAAAGTTAGGTAGTTATGGATTGATTCAGATATGTTGTGGTACTCAGTTGTTTTGAAGGCTTTTTTGTATGCCGGCCACGACTATTCCAAGCATCTGGCTAATTAAATGCGGATCCGATTGACAGTTGTTGATAGACCGGGAAGGGGGCGTTTATGTTATAGGTCGGATATGATCCACTTTAGTCTTTGTTGGTTCATTTAGTCGTGACGTACAGGCCAGATGGGATTCTTGGTAGGTTTCTGTTGAATTCATTAGACCACAATTAAAAGAATAAGAAAGAAATGGAGGGTAGCAGCGACTACAAAGGAAATCCATGGTATCAAGCGATATGAATGTAAACGCCAAATATGTTACATGCTAATAATTATTCATAATAAGCAAAAAATACTATTCTGTGTTTTGTGCTCGGCGGCTGTCTAAAGAATCTGGAGGCAAAGCTTGCTTATTACCTTGAAGCAGGGGTGTGGATGAGTGAGGATAAAGAGAAGACGGTGGCAAGTGATAGGTAAACGGAAATCAAAGTAGAGAAGCCAGGAAACAGGCTACATTTTTACGTAATGTTTTGCCTTGAAATTATGCTTTCAACATGGTTGGTGTCTATAGCAAAGAGATATGCACTACCTGCAAGTTACTATAGAAAAGTAGTAGTAAGAACAAAGATGCAATCAGACTTTTGATAACAATAGTCTACAACAACATTCTAGGGAGGAGCACCAGACCGTAGAAAGGTAGATAAGATCTGTTGTGTCCCTAAGAACAGAGCAGCTGTTAGATCCCAATAATCCCAGAGCAGTCATAAAAAAGTGGAAGCAGTTCATACTGAGCTAATCCAAGGCGGCAAGCACAGGTTCATATGACAGGCTTAGGCGGGATCAAGCACAGAGTAATCAGGCAGGTTAACATAAGTTCATAATATTCATGCTAGGAAAGGTTGTGCGAAAGAACCTTAGCCTGGTTTAAGTTAGAAAAATTACCACCGGTGGTTGCTGTAAACCAGGCTTATAAGCCTAATTGGTATAAGCGTGGTAAGAAAACAGCAAAGACATGTGAGGCAATGCGAGACGAACGCATCAGGCTGTAACAACCAAGCCAGATGCGGTAAAAATTGAATAAGTGGCTTAAAAAGTAGACGTGTCATCCGATTCAAATACCTTCGGGTAAAAATTGAGGTGGAGAAACGTTCAAAGCAGGGGAAGCTGAAATATCAGTGCGCCTTGTTTATCACGGGGTCGTCACTTATTATGACGCGTAATCCAAATATATAGTATTAACACCAATGTTGGAGTTCGAACAACTATTCGCCATTTAAAATCTTCCAATTTGGTTTCTAACTTTTGTTTCCATTTCCCATTTGTTGCTAATGATACGGCATTTTAGGTCTTCTTACCTTCATTCCCACGTAGCGTGTGTGACCGAAGTTGGTCTACCCTGTCCGCACGAGTAACCAAAATGCGTCGGCTAAATTAACTGCTGGGGCTATCTGCATCACCAAGGTTTGTGCTTCTGGTCCTTCTATTTGGACCCCGTTCGGACGGCATTTGGCCACACAGAATGCATTTTCCCAACGCACCCTTACCATTTACCTGAAATGCATTTTCTGCTTACGAAGGCTCTCAACTTTTAGCTGAAACGATTCTTAAGTTGTGAGTACGCTATACTTTAATCGTTAAACTAAACCGAAAGTGTTTGTAAGGGACCAAAATGCGTCCCAATTTGGACGGCAATTGGTCAGTCAGAAGGATTTTCCACCACACCTTTTCCATATGTCTCAAGGGTTTTCGTTGATTGAAACTACCGTCAACATTAAGCTAATCCCGATTCCCTAATTGTAAGCACATAATACAATAGCCATTAAGCTAAAGCAACATTCCCCAAGTACCTGTATCATGTCTAAGCGTTGTCAATTTGGGACTGAGATGGCACGAAACTCGGTTATGCAGGGTGCTTCAAGGGTCACTGGCGCTGAGTGAAATTACCAGTTTCTTAAAATGTAACGCCAGTTAAGCAGAAAACTATTTTAAGCATGTACAACGTTATTCAACGGCATACCTTGTCAGTTCATGCCAGTTAGTCTCATAATAACCCTTTGCCGCTACGAGTGACCATGAACACGCCTAAATGGGGTGACTGGCAGTACATCTGTGCGGACAGGGTAATGAAGTGACCTTTGGATCACCCCGAGTGGCCGTTTATTTCCAGCGTTGCCCTAACCTATGCCGTGCATGCATATTTTTGAGGCCCACACCTCGTTAACACATGGGACTACGTTCCCCAAATGGTACTGCACCAATGGAGGTTTATCCTTGTGAATGAAGTTTGTCCCTCAGGTGTCTTAGTTGGTCGGCCAATGGCACTAAAAGCGGTCTTTTAGCCGAAGCATCTCGGTCCTTCGCGCAGACTGAGCGTGTGCTTTTGTTAATAGCTAACGATTAAATATTAATTGGTGTATTAAAACATCGCACAATTTACTTTATCTTCTATTCCTCTGCGAATGACCTGAGAACATGACCGAACCGGACGGAAAGCCGTTCATCTGTTTCCCTACCCCTAGCATTTATTCTTATTTACGGTACCGGACTACTAACACAGGCCATAAAACCTCGGTTGATTGGCCGTGATGTGAACCCACTTTCAACCTGATCCCACATGCTTTGTCCTGAGCGGACGACGCACATGAGAATGATTTTCGTACGGTTTCCGTCTCATCTGAATTTGACCAGCTGAACTTGCATTTCTCGCGGCGCCGTCCAACTCACTGATGGTGGGGCAAAACCGTATCTGCCCCGGATGCAAACACCAACCATGCTGAACCATGTCAGTAAGCTCGTCATTTCCTTTTGATAAACGTATTGTTAGTATGCTCTGTTTTGTCTCCGGTGGAAAACACTACTCTTGAAATATCTGTGTAATCGAACGTCGCAAACCTCCAACTGACGCAGAGCAAGGCTTCTGTGTAGTACTTGACGTGTGCTTAGCATTATATGGAAAATCGCACACCATTGCACACTTCATAATGGCAGTAAACAGGCGAAGTGGGTGACTAGCGAAGCAGATCATTTACGTTCCAACTGGACTGGGCAGGTGATGATGCTTCTCTGTAATGAGGGCGAAAATGGTAGCACGTCCTTTGTTGTAATACATGGGTTAACTGGTGTTCATTGCACCGGCTTACGTCTAACATGTTGTGGAATGTGTGTTCAGCATCACAAGATGACCTCCCTCGCCAACGGCTTTGTTGAGAAATTGAGTTGCCTACTCGTTATGCCCTTTATCACGCGACAGTCAGTAAGCTGTGAGCAAATGTAATAATTTTACTCACAGGTGCTCATTTTCGCGGAAGTTTTGCTGGATGCAAGGAGTTGGGCAATGGATCCGACGAGTTTAAGCGCGATGGTGGTACGCAAAGGAGAGAAACTATTATATGCTCCTTACATATGTAATATATTTTATTTCAAAAGCGTTTATTTTCCGCGCAGCTGAGTGCAGTAAATCGCCAAGCGTGTCGGCTTTCAGCAGGTGAATAGGGCCTGTTGTGCGTTGCCGCAGGAATTCTTTTAGGAATATGTCTAATTTTGCGAGGGTACGTTACCCATGCCTTTCCTGAATGACCAATATTTTGACAAACATGGGTGCATTACATCGTTTGTCTTGTTGATATTTAACAAAAGAATTTGAGACTGTGGGTGTTATTGTAGAGGGGCATTTTTGTAAACGCATATACGTGCGGTCATTTGCTGGCCATGTTTCTCTGAGTGGCGGCCTGGTTGCCAAAATTTATCCCACGCTGCGCACTTTTTTCACCCATCGGTCACCCTACGAACGGGTTCCGGTCACCTACCGGTCGCTTGTGCTGACTGTTTATCGTCCGTCTCCCTGATTGTCAATGAAGTTACCTCTGCAAATCGACGCTTTGCTTGCAAGCTTTGCCAGCTGCTATGCTTGACGCTTTCGAAATTATTTGGAACCCCTTACGCCTACGCATTTGCACTGTATTTGCTTTGTTTTATCATCGCGCAACACCTATCTTATTTACAACTCATATAAAGATGTCTCCTCTGGAGGTTTGGTGGAAGCAAAATAGCGTTTTAAGATGGCAGCTCAGGTTACAAGGATACTTGTATTTTTACCACAAAGAGTTCCTGTTTTCCTAAACATAAAGAAGTGCTAAACGTGGCGTGCTAAGGGAACGCAAAAGACACATCGTACAAAGTAATTACGTATTGCAAATGAAACGGAAGCCAAGCAAATTGCTGATGTTCAACTTAACTAATCAAACTCAGCAACCGGTGCAGCAGTCCGCATTGGTCGCTTAAGGGTACAATGAAATAAGAATTTTAATAAGAATTTTACACAGGCAAACCGGAGAATCAGACTGCTACGAAGGAAATTCATCAGGACCGTTACCAGTTGTAGTATTGCAACAACTGCTCCAAGTTGGATCATAATTAAACCAATTTGTACGCCGGCGATGGTTACCTTCCGTAAACCTACCAGCAAAACACACCTGGCCCGTGGGTTATCTGCTCAGATAAAGATACTGCTTATGATTTGAGTTCCATACTCACCTGAATAACGCAGCACCGCAATTTACCTAGCAAATCCCCGGACAGTACTCCTATCCACAACCGTTCCTGACTAGGCCTTAAGCTGAGCCAACGGAAAATCGGGCGTCCCATGACTGCGGTTAGCTGATCGGAAAATCGGTCCTACAAAAGCGTTGAAGTATCTCAATGTTATATATATTGTGGTCAACGGCATGGTTCCAGGACGTGGTGGGTTATCGCTTAACAGGCGTTTTCCCTATAAAAAGCCACAAATGTCTGTTTAACGAAACTGCGACGTGGCGGATGTGACTCGCCACCGAAATAAAGTCACTGACCACTGCTTCACACAAAGTATTATCTAAATACCCCATATTTGCAAGCCCCACTTTATTAAACACTATCGGACTCCTAAGCCTATTAAAAACAAAGATCAATCTCTGGAAACATTCGGACCCCTCACCCAGCATTTCCATAACAGAAGCACTTAGTGGTCCTACAGCGCTTCAGCACCACCTTCCCTTTGACACCAAAGATCCAGCTCTTCATTCCTGCATCCTTCTCACGCAAAAATAAGCGCAACTTTCAAGCCACATATTTTGCCAACAATAAATAAAAAAATATTTTATTCTCGACTATG
>OX104064.1:109368866-109395342 GCA_944474145.2 Dicrocoelium dendriticum | reverse complement strand
ACAGCAAGTATTTCTGTCGTGTGGTGTACACCAGTTCGTGGTGTTTCTATGGCTCTGTTAACCACTTGATCACGCCTGTACTGGTGTGTCTCGTTTCGTCGAGAATAAAATTATTTATTTATGTTTGTGTAATTTTGTGTTCAGGGTTTGTTTAGCTAAGGATTGGTCACGTAACTACGTGGGCGACAGGTGTACCAACCCCTTGGGGATGCTGTGGATGAGTAACCTTTGCAAAAAGTTAAGTCCAGCTTAGTCAATCCAAAAGCAGACCACTTATTGACACTTTAAATGTACGGATTAAAGAAATGCAGTATCCTTTTTTCTACCATATACGTAGCCGGATAATTATACTGGGTGGTCAATGAGACGTGCTTAGCTACAATCACGAGGAACAACTAATACGTGAGACTGAACGTCGACGCGAGTTAGCTAGAAGGTTCACGCAGGATGTTCTTCCCATTTTTAGCCAACCTTCTTATGTGGACATTGAGAGAATTTACAGGATCGGTCGCTGGAGAGAAGCAGAGGTGTTACGCTAGAAAACCCATATTGTTGGAGTTTAGAATTCCAGTTTAATGCGGTCTGTTACTTAACCCAGCAGATGTGCCATCAAATTATATCAAAGGCCGTTATAAAGTGGCACATTACATTAGCCTCAGAGGGCAAATTTATTCAACTAAGTTAGCCGAATAACATAATGTTCGCGTTTACTGCACCAGCTGCGAAGGCGCGAACTCGTGGACCTCTTGATTACGAGCCCTGCGTAGTCAAACTTCAGCAAGCCCCAAATTCAAGTACCATTACGACGACCAATTTGTGGTCCATTTATGGTTGTAACATTGCACAGGCATTAAAGAAGCGAGAAAACGTACCACGTGTGACCATGGAGCGTGTGGTACCATCGGATGGCGGGATTACACTGCCGACGGTAGGAAAAGCAAAATTACGAGCGTGAACTCTTTAACAAAGTGTAGGCGATCAAAATTGCCTAAGGTAAAGCCGCGTCAGCGGTTTACGGTATTCTGCCGTGTATAATAATCAGTCGGGTGCGACAGCGGTAGGCTCGGCTTCCACGGCAGTTGCTAACACCACAGCGGCTTAACGTAGGTGTACGTTAGGTGGCCCCGGACATGTTCGTACAAAAGCGTGGAGTGATCACCTGGACTGTGCATCTAGGCATGTAGCTGGTCCAAATCCGACGACGACGAAGAGTACGTTTGGCAGCCCTGCTAACAAAGAAAGCACGCCAAAGCCGGGAAATCGGGTTTTGTCGTATAGTGGTTTACGAGGAACCGTTTCTGTTGCTTAGAGTTTGGTTGTGGATGAGGATATAAAAAAGTAGAAATGCATTTTACGCTCAATGGGCAATCAAAGTTAAATGGTTGGTTAGAATCCCCACCTGCAAGTTTGCTTGCTGCTTTTGCTCTCCAAACTAACTTGAAAGGAAATTCCACAGAGCCAGTGTAAACCACATATTCTATTCCGACAGCTGTTGCATCGCGGTACCCTGGGCATACTTATTCCTTCCGTTCGGCCCTCCTTTCTTTGTTAACAACGCGTGAGTTTGTCCAAGTATTTGCGCCTTTTAGCTATTCCTTTTAGTCTTATTAATACATCGCGTTTACATTGGCAATTACTATTGTTGCAAATTGGCTTGCATAAATTCGTGGTTGGCTTGCTGGACAACCTCCTCATGATGCCAGCTGGGTGGTACCCGTTTAACCCGTTCCAACACGAAGTTCGGCGGCAGTGTTCTGGGGCTTGTTGGGTTGTCGCCTGGCAAGCGTTCTCTCTATAAACAGCCACAGCTGTCTGCTTATCCACACTGCGTCTCGGCGCATTTGCCTCGCTACAAACTAAAGTCACTGCCCCGTAGACATCCGGATAACGCCACCTAGCCCACAAACATTAAACGTTTATTTTCCCATTCCTGAAAATAACAAACCTTCAAAATGCAGCGGCACCCAAACAAGCACCCCTGGTTGGCGGGATCAGGCTTCGGATTTGCCTGTCACAGGGGCCAGACGCAGGGCGCCTGCGCCTACAAAGGGACCATGGGTGGCTTGCACTGCACCAGACAAATCTCCATCCACACACCCCATACCCAGTGTAAACCTGAAGGAACAAGACCGGGTGGCATATGGATAGGAGCCAAGTTCCATCAACGGGGCCAGCCCACACTCCTTCACAGGCAAACGCAAGCACGCTGTATTGGGGGAAGCAAGCGCACACAAGGCGGTGGCCGGACCGCAGTCTGCTCCACACTGAGTGCACGGCTCCGCTTTTCTATCCAAGCACGACCACAAGGACCGTGCGCTTCGTCCCCTCCAGAAACGACCAAATGTCTCCTGGAGCCAGTATGGACCAGTTAGTGAGTAATAAACACTTAGGCACCTTGTCAAAATACACATCAAGCGCAGCCACACCAAAGATATGGAGCAACAGCCAAGCACTTGACACAATAAGAGGAAATAAAATACATCATATAATGCATACAGATACGGTGGCATAACTCTTCACTAGATTAACTTGTGAAGTAAGTTGGGTAGCAACGAACCTGGGATAAGTAACATGTGTTTAAAGTTACACAGAAAGTATTGCAAACGCAACAAAGATACCGGATAAGCGCAATTAGCATAAGCAACGTGGCCAGTTAAAAAAAGACTATTCAGGTAGGCAGCACAAAAGAAATAAAGCGGAATGCAATTTATCCAGCTTAAAAAGATCGAGTTTAAGTTAAGGTAGTTTAGCCCAACTGCGGTGAAAAAGCATCAAGAATGCAACATTAGCACAAATTACCTAGCTTGATAAAATAATATTACGCGTGCATACCCTACCCTATACATACATTCACCGACATAGAAAACATGTATTTTTGTACAATTTTGACTACACTTTGCTATTTTACATGACTATGCCAGGCGCTCCTTGCGTTGTCAAAAATAAAAGGTTTATTTATTTGCATTACTTTGTCTCACCTGCGTCGTTCTGGGTTGCTTTTCGTTGTTGTCCTTGGGGTTTTGCTCCTTATATAATAATTTGCCTTTTGCAAAGGCTACTTGTTCTACTGAGCGCATTGATAATCCAGTACCATAAACATGAAGGTTATATATAAATGTGACAAGAGCAGTTGCGGCATTGCCGTAAAAGACGGAATTCAATGCGGCAGGTGTCAGTTGTGGTGACACAAAAACTGTCCTAGGTTAGAGCAGCAGTCCATTGACCTATGCTCTGGACATCCTTCATTTAAGTGGACTTGCTTCCACCGTGAATAGTTATCGTACAATATTCCTTACCTTGCACTTGGTGGATTACTCGACCTCAACTCGAAGGCCTCTCGCTTCTGTTCCCCGGGGTCTAAAGATACTAACAGAAACCTATTAAGAAGCCACTTGGCCTATGGGGCTGCAACCGGAGCAACCTACAAAGACAAACATGGCTCCTATTAGATCTCCAACACACTCACCTCTTCCTGTTCTACCAACACTGGTCAAACGGAGGAGCATGCACTTCGCCAGGTGAGTGGGACAGCCATGGCGTACCTACAAAATATGACTGCAAAACGAATGATTACCACAACATACATGAATCAATCCATAACTGCCTAACCTGTGGTCCCGCCTGCCAAGCGTCCTAGCACCCGCTTATGGCATGTCAGCAATCTCAGGCTGCTCAACCGACAACGAAATACGACTTCCCGTTGCAACAGCAGGATGGTTTGGGTCTACTCAATTCCAGAAAATGTCTAACAGCAGGGCTCCAGGATGTGGTGGGTTTTGCCCGGCAAGCGTTCACCCCACAAAAAGCCACTAATGTCTGTTGAATAGCACTGTGACGCGGCGGATGTGACTGTCCTCCAATTAAAGTCACAGCACCATGCTGACCCAGCCAACCGTACCTCAACACGGAAGTCACCCAACCCTTCTCACACTATGCGCGTGATCAACCGCTATTGCGGTGGCACATATTCAGACTCGTATAATAGATAGACACATGCATCCTCACATACATGCATGAACTTACAGCTCCAATGAGCATGGCTAACTTGCATAATCTTTTATACCTTCCCAGACATTTAGTTGTAACTTTAACATGATGGGGCCTACATAGGCGTGTCTCATTGACCGAGAATAAAGAATTTATTTATTTATTTTATTTATTTAATAATGAATTAAGGTAGTTGCCTAACCTCACCATTGCGGAAAATTTGCTTCGCAAACAGTTTACCGTTACAGTTGCGTGCTGAGGTTGATGGATTTAGGTCAGGTTCGGGGTCTTGAGTACATGAGGCGGAGCTCACCATAGGCAAACAAAGATACCTTCTTATTCACAACCGGGAGCAGCCGGTGGTACGGGATACCAAGACTCGAGGTTAAGTAGATAAAAGACCAAATGTGCTAGCCTTCGAATATCCGGTCTTCCGTTGCATATCGATATAGAAAGGATACATCGGGTTGGCAATCGGATGGAAACAGGAGCACTGCTGCATCAATGCTTTGTTTGCACTATCCTAGTATAGTCCCAAAATCCTCTACACCGTGACCTACTACAAAACAGGGCTGGATTAATGACACGTTATACCAATTGCAGATGCCAAGTTGCACCAGGCACGCATATTTTGAAGCTTTAAAGCCCGCGAACGAGCCTACCTAGTAGTACTGATGTTAACTGTTAGTAAATTTACGCGTTTTAATAGGGATCTCGATCCGCAAATAACTGTCGAACGTGCAGTGCCATCACAGATTTATTTCCGCCGTTGACGGTGGAACAAAGAAATAGACTAATCGACGTGGTGTCAGCTTTAGCAGAATACAGGCAGTCCAAGCCATCTGAAGCTACAGCCTCAACAGATATGGTTTTGGGATCTTTGTGCGTGGATTACACTTCTGCACCCTAGAGTACAAGCATGATGAGTGGCGCGCAGCACGATCCTACAAAGGTATGTAAAGCTAACCAAACTGGCGAGAGAAAGAGCAAGGTAATAGAGTTTACGCGACCAACAATTGAAAAGCCGGATGTGGATCATATGTAAAACAAAGTACGTCAGAATACAAAAGCTGAACTTATCCTGTAGACGTTCACCAGAACCAGTCAATACTACCGAGAAACCTGCTATTAGAGTAAGCCACCACTTAACACCTGAGTCAAAATTCAGTGTATCCCCTCGGGTTCTTTGCCCGAGGGGAGCTGCAAAACAATTGTGGTAGAGAGATGGAATGTAGAGGGGTTACGTGTGGGGTACCCCAACCGTGTAGCATAAGAAATAAATAGCGGAATTGTCGGTAAGCTCTAAGTCTTCTGAGGTGATTGCAAGTAATAATCACTATATGACTCATAGCGAAACAGTCGGTGAATTAATGTCTGGCTAGTCGGCGTACAGAGCAACCAGACATGGACACAAAGTAGTTGGTGGCCTAAATCTCCTTATTAACAGCCAACATGGAAAATGGGAAGCTTCGTTACCTTTGATGACAATAGGTATCCAAGTTGCCTCTTGCTTTCCGAGGGTGAGAGGTCGGCAGGTGAGAGTAATTTGTGTGTACCGTAACCCTTGCACTACGCAAGACGAAAACGTGGAACTACTTATTTCGTTCAAATTGCTAGCAGTTGCTGCACCAAATCTTGTGATCACTGAGGGGTTAAAGCTACCACACGCATATTGGGAGCGTGCAGCTAATCTGAAAACGTTGGAGAAAAATTGTGAAATGTGTGCCAGGAACTGCCTGCTTCCAGTGTGTCAACTTTCCGACAAAAATGCCTCTTGGTTTGCACTACTTCAGCGCTAGGTGTTGTAGTATTTAAATATGGCCGCTTGTCAAACGTGCAAGCTAAGGCTCCCTAGGTAAGTGCGACCATTTTGTCTTTACATTCTATGTAAATACTAAAAGGCTCCCAGTGAAACACCAGCTTGTGAGGAAACTTGGTTGCAGCGACCCAAATATGTTGGTAGCTGGAGCATTGCAGCTTAATAGGGCTCCTAAATTTGAGCAGCCCGCATTAGAACAAAACTGAAAGCTAGTCAACAGCGGGCTTGCTTAGCTACAAGGAAGGTTTGCCCCTCTGCGCCCCAAAACACTCCAAAAAGCTTAGATGGTAGCGCCGCAGAATCGAACATGCGATAAAGAAGCGCAACGTTGCTTACAAGAAGGTAAAACCTCAAGAGAAACTTACCCATTGGTTGCAGTATACAAACCGTTGTAATGCAGCAATAAAGATGCAGTGACAAGTGAAGTATTGCTACAAAGTCAGAATGGCCCAAACGGTAAACGTAAAGCCGGAGATGTATTAGAGTTATGTTCTGTCCGAGTATTATTTAAGGTAAGGAGTTGGTAAGTTACTGGCCGCTGATGGCAAGCATACCACGGAGGATGTAGCCAAAGCAGAGACGCTTCCGCGCGTTTTGCAAAAATTGCATTGTACGGACGGTAGGCTTCCTATTCCCACACTCTCACTTTGTCAACATAATAGTAAAATACTAGTCATTCCGCTTACTGCAGCGGTGGTCTATGGGCACTGTTTGGCTTAGGCCCATTTACGTCGGCTGGACCTGTCGACGTGCATCCTGCCATTGTCAAACCGCTGGCCGACCGGCTACAATACCCTCCTGTAAATTTACGATTTGTCACTATGTAAAGGTAAGCTTCCCAAGACTGGCCGGAGGCAATTGTCGTAGCCATACAAAATGGAGGCTCCAAAACATCATCCTGCTGTCACGGACCTATACATTTAGCCAGCGCTTAACTCAGATACTTAGGATAGCTTATTAAAATACAAATGTGTGCACACTTAGTTGAGCACAAGTTGTTGGAGCCGAGCAGCATGGCCTTGTTAAGAAGAACTTGAACCTTACTAACCTTTTGTGTTTCTTAGTTGGAATAACTAGTTGGCTTGATTTTGGAAACTTAGTTGCAGTATGTTACCTCGACTTTAACAAGGCCATCTACTCGGTTATCCACAGGTTATTACTTGCGAACCTGGAATGGTTTGTCTTACATGCTCACCATTTGACTCGGATTGCGGAGTTTATTGCGGGTCGCCGGAGCTAGATCAAGCATAAGCACGGCTACCAGCGGTGTTCCTTTAGGTTTAATTTCAAGACCATCAGTGTTCCTTATCTTTAGCAAAGACTTGACTCCTCTTTTCCGTTACCACTTATATTTTTATTGATGGCCTGATGGTCGTCAGCAGGGTTACTCGAGTCATGGCCAAAGACGTTCGCACAGTAGTGGACTAGTCGGCTAAACAAGCACTGCCTTTAAACTCTAGCAAATCACATGTACTAACCTCAAGGTGAAGGAAGCACGGTGCGAACAGCTGTTGTGCCTCTAGATCTGCTGCGTGCAGTTGAATCCTGAGATGTAGGCATAACGGTTGCAAACGACTTCAAACCATCAGCGCAATGTAAGCATGCTGCCAACCAAGTGCGGAATGAATTGTGCAATTCAAAAGCTCTTCATACAGCACTAGACCTGAGGTTTTCTTCTCTTATACTAATCGGCGGTAAGACCTCACCTAGAATGCTGTGTACAGGCTTGAGCACCGCACCACTGGAAAGAAGGGCTCTGTACAGAAAAGTACAAAACTGGCTACTAGGGTGATAGAAGGTTTAGATGCCAACCCATACGTCGAACGCCTAAGGGGCTTAAATCTGTATTCAGTGGAACGGTGCAGATTAAGGGGCAATCTAAGAGGGACCTTTAAAACCACGAAGGGTTTTAGTGTCATCCAGTATACTGAACTGTTTGTGCTAGCTGGCTCCGATTACCTTCGGGGACTCCAACTGCACTTCATGCATCAGAGATCTAGGCTGGATAGCAAGGCGGACTTCTTTGTAAATTGTGCAGGCACCATCTGTAATAAGCTGTCTTTAGCAGAAATAATGCAGCCCAGTAGAGGCATTTAAATGAGGCCTAGATAGCTATTGGTCTGAACATTTTCAGAAATATTGTACTTTTTGTATCATGCCGCTGTAACCTCGTACTGCTTGACAGTACAGTGATTGCTTATGCCTTCGTTTCAATCGCTTGCAGAGGCCGCGGAAGTAAGGCGGAAGTCGAAGTACCCGGGCTATTGTTGGCTCACCAGTGCAAGTAACAGAACCCTCAATAGGCGGAGGACAGCATCGCCCTTGGAACCTGAGCTGACCTAAAACAAATGTAACGGAGACGTAGGCAAAACTAAGGGTCTGATAGTATGGTATAACAATAGCTGTAGCCTAAGAAATATTTGGGAAGGATTGATAGAAAGCTGCAAACTTGCTGACCTAGCTGCAGTCACTGGGACTGGGCTTTCTCAAGCTAATCCTATCAGTAGCTTACTGAAGGACTTAGCGGAGTACAGAATGGATAGACCTAGAAATCAGGTAGGCGAAGGTGTGCTTTTGCACAGGGAAATTGTGAAAATGGAAATTGTGAGGTTTCCTGTTCTATGAGGACATCAAGTATGCTAGTTGTCTCGCGCTTACTGATATTAAAGAGCCAGTCGGAGATAATTGCCTGTGCGTACCACAGCTCCTCGCGCGAGTGGATGGCACGAAATAAATAGCGACTTGATGAAGACAGGCAGCGACAGCTGCGATGGACTTTTGTTATCGGTAATTTGTACCTCACACATTCGGAATGGGCAAATACTGCTAGCATAGTAGATGCACTGGAGGAACTGGTGAAATGCTTATGCGTACATACTTTTGTTCAGCGCGTAAGCGTTCTGATGCGGTGACATCTTGACTGCTCTCTTTCAACTTTAGTTGTCGTTATGAGCAGGTATGGTCACCTCCCGGAGATATTTGAAGAAGCTATTATAGGTAAGAGTACCCACTGCGTTCGCATCTTCTCAATGAATGCCAAGAGCGTTTCGGTGAACCCACGACTGGTGAGGCGCTTCGGCTGCATTGACCTTAATCAGCTACTGGGCAGAGCGCTACAGATTAACTGGGTTCCCTAAGGGGCGCACGCCACAGTAGAACGGTGCTGGAGCGTATTCAAAGATGTGCTTCTTCAGCTTCGTGGTGAGTGCATTTCAGTGCGCCACAGGTGGCAAGTCAATAAGCCATACTACAGGCTTCGGAGAAGTGATCAGGCGATAAATAGATACGACGATTCTTGGTGGGGTTCATGGATCCTGAGGGCTATAACCTTGGCTATAGTTATAAGAACTGCCGGAACTAGGCAGTCAAAGTATAGGCATTCGAAGTACTGCTATGAGCTCAGGTTTGCTAGGAGTGCAAATTAAGACCGAAAGTGTATTACGGTTCTGTTCCCTCAGAGGCTTCCATGTGAGAAGAATTTGGTACCCACATAATGGATGATGGTATCATGCTACAGAGGATCCGGAGAGAGCACCAGTTGCTGCAGGTCTTTCAGGACGTATACCATGTAAATTATCGGTATCATATCCGTTGGCAGCCTCATCTTCATGCTGAAAGTTTGATGACAACTGCTGCGTTAACTGCATCAGTGATGCTTGACGTTTCGACACGCTTGGACCCCAACTGGTCTACTGGACTTAATAATGGGCAGCCTGCCATTGTCAATCCGCTGGCTAAATTACTCCAGCTTCCAGTTTTGGACCTTTTCAGCATGTCACCTCAGGAAGGTAGGATGCTAAAAGAATAGAAGGAGACAGCTGTTTTAGCCAGCCATAGTGATTTCCAAAAGGTTTTTCATTTTTTCGGAGATTTATTCAGTTTCCATTTTGGTGCTAGAAAGCAAATTTAGCGCAAGCAATTTCGATATTTTTCAAATAAATAAATAGTTTATTCTCAAATTCGTTGAGACATACCAAATCAGGCGTGAGCAAGGTTTATAAGAAGTTGTGTATCACGAGGATACTTCAGGTTCAATCGTGTGCAGTTGAAACGGTCAAGGCACTATAAGTGCAATGAACCGGTGCATGTAGACGGGAGTTTCATATCCTTGCTTGTGAGGGAAAAAGTTTAAATATGAGGCTAGTCGACTTGACAGTATGTAGTTATGTGCAGTGACTTTATTCAGTGGCGAGTCACATACACCACGTTGCAGTGTCGTTAAACAGACATTTGTGGCTTTTTATAGGAAGAAAGCTTGCCAGGCGAAAACCCACCACGTCCTGCAACACTGCCGTAAAGCATTTTGAACATTAATGTATAACTGGCAAAGCCGCTTGACGACTGATTTCATATCCACCGTCAAATGGCTCCTAAGGCGTATTGTTCTACTTAAGGAAGCCGCCTTAGTATGGCATTTAGAAAAAGCGTTTTATTTTTACTTGCATTTCTAGGAATTATTTGTGAAGCTTTCCTTGTTCTTTTTAATTTCGCCGCTTTTATTTCTTTTCATGTGCGCACCATTAAATATGATGACTGAGAGTGCAAAAATGGTCCCTAAGAAATTATAGTGACGCTCGGGGAGAATTGGCTTCTGCGTTTAAAAGATTGCACAAACGCAGCTCTACACGACTTTTGGCTACTAATAAAATCGAGAAGCACAAACTTGCCTGAAAGAGCCAAATGAACATCACGGTGGGCGCGGGCAACGCCTTTAACTTTACACGTAAAATGGTTTTGTATTCTTATTTGCGAACAAGAAGCATGTACGCTTACTTTTCGCACTCCTCATGCAAGAGCATGGGACTTGTAAAAATATGGATCTGCTCCCTTGTGGGCACAGTATCTGGCGAGTCTAGTAATATACCTTCATTTATTTATTTATTAAACTCAGTCCCTGTCATCTATAGGCTTGTTAGCCTCCAAAATGTGCTGTTTAAGTGCTCGGTAAAGCTTATCAGGAAACAAATTTGTGGGCACTTGGTTGCCATAAGTTGTTAATGGCGGCGCAACATGGATTCGCCAACAAAATGTCAAGCCTCATTAAGATACTTTGTTTTTTGATAAGATAACCTGCTGTCTCGACGATAAGAGTTCAGTGGAAGTTTGCCAGCCAGACTTTGGCAAGACGTTTGACTTCGTTAAGCATCACTCTTTACTGGAAAATTTGCCAAGCTTTGAGATACCAGTCAAATTATTGCATTAGACAGCGGAGTTTCCTAGCAGGAGTAGTTGTGTGTTAGATTGGGTGACTCCTGCTCAAGCACAGAAACCGCTTAAAGTGCTGTTCTCCAGGGTTCTGTTCTAGGTCCGCTCTTGTTCCTTATGCATATAAACGACTTGGCTCCTCTCCTTTAAAACACTTGCCATCTTTGTGGACGGTTTAAAACTAGTTCGGAGGGGTTATCGTAACGCGCTGTCGAAGGACCTTTGAACTATAAGGATGTGATTCACCCAGTGGGATTTGCCTCATAATGCCAAGCACGTCCACTATTATCCTCAAGCATCCGGGGCGCTTCAGTACAAATTACTGGCGTCACCTTGATGTTGGTTTACGTTAATGAAGCATATGATCTGAGTATCACTTTAACGAATCACTTTAAACCCTGATTGCAGTATCCGCAAGCGACCGACAGGGCGCGGCAAGGGCTTGCTATCTCAGGAAAGCGTTATTGAACGCTAAACCGGTGGTTTTCCTTCCGTACTTTAAGAAGTATTAGCAGTGCGCCGGTATCAAGTATAGGCGCTTCGATGCCGCCCAACCATCACCGGTCGCACGTGGACACTGCTAGTGCAGGTTACGTGAGTAGCTATTGGCTAGTCAGGGTGCGATGCGGTCAATTTTTATTTCCAGCTGTATCGACCAAACGCTGTCTTCGTGTTAAGGTGTAGCAAATGATTCTACCTACGCGTTATCTCAACGACAGCGTTTGGCAATTACAGTGCACAATTCAAAGTTGCTGTCTTCATCGCTATGCCCGTCACGCGCGGATCAACCTTCGTCAAGGTGTCGGCTAATTCAAGTGGAGCCACTTTCGATGCAGTTTTGCAGTATGGCTCACGTGCTAGTTATAAGTCTTCCTCCGGTAGTTAACGTTCACACATTTTTCTTGTCTGATTAAGAAAAAACCGGCTTAGAGAAAAATTAGATACTCGAAGTTTGGGAAGTGGCACTTAACCGATAGCGACGGCTGTTGTTAAGGCAGGGCTGGAGGTGAAATTCTGGGGACACGGCGCATCGCTCAAAGACGGGTAAGACGATATCGGATTGTCCGAACTTTCTGCTGATGTGTCGCAAAGGAGCGACGATTTCGTAATCAATTGCGCCACGGGTTTCACGAATCCGCCCCGCGAACCGAAAGTTTGCTGTTGTTAGACTCCTCTACAGCCGCGGTAGCTAATACCGTGACGTCATACCTGTGTCCGCCGATGGCAGTAACCGGACAGCCCAGCGTTAAACAAACTGTTTTTGATGGACGCTCGATGGATTACTGAGATTCGTGAAGCGGTCTGAGTGTTATGTAGAGAGCAAGGTGGCAGCCGGGGACGTAGACAACTTTACCTTATGCCTTAATGTAAGTGGCGAGCCAAGGTGCCCTTAACAACTGTGTAATGCTGCCGAAATACCAGGGTTAGGCTAGGGCACACAAGTTATTTGGACAAGTGCAGCACAAAACTACATAAATATTTCATTCTTGACAAAGCATGGAACGCCGTTTGGGCATGATCAGAATAGTGCAAACTTGTAAGTGATAGCACAACAAGCAGGACAAAGAGCGGGGACAAAATACACGTAGTCAGTAGTGTAGGCTCACATGACCCAAGGATTAAATGAAGTCTATTTTCGCAGAGTGAGAACTGTAAAAACAAACATTACAGAGATCGCTGGAGAGGAATATCACGGTTAGAAATTGGTCCGTTGAGTTTGTGTACACAGTGCGGGTCAGGTGATGGAAGCCTGGGGAAAAAGCTGTGAAAGTTAAGAATAGTGGCTTGCCACTGATCAAACCTGTAGGCGTAATCGTAGAAGAGCATACATATGCACAGAACTTGTGAAATGAATAATCGGGCAAATTTCTAATGCGTGGTTAGGGCAGTGAAGTTATTGAATGCCGGGTGACATCCGCCAAGTCGCAGTGTTGTTAAACAGACGTTTGTGGCTTTTGTATGGAGAACGCTTGCCAAGCGAAAATCCACCACGTCTTAAAACGCTACCGACCACGAGGAAATCAAGCAAAAGCTTACTACTAGACACGGAGGCAATTCCCAACTGCGCCGATGAGTTGTCGGAAGTGGCCATTAAGATGGAGAATTGCCATAACACACTGAAGCAGATGAACTATGAGGCTGTGAACTCGTGAACTACGCTGGAAGATAACGTGCGTGCCTCACCAAAAACTGCAGCATAGGTGCATCGAGCTCGTGGACCAACTATCCCTGAGCGGTCACCAGCCAACGTTTTTAGTTTGACAGAAATTGGTTCGTCTCGGGCTGGCGTAGCCCGCAGTCGATATGGACAATTAGTTGGCAAAGAAACCCGCACCTCCGAAGTGGTACTAATGGGGGTTTTACTAGTAGGGAATATACAGTGGCAGGCGTTCTTTTCGCTTGGCAAAGAGACGCTTCTATGACATCTAGGGCCCACTTATGCTCCGCCTGTTCAGTTGGCCACTATATCACGGCTTGTGGCAATTTCCGAGCGCTAGGCTTGTCGCGGCAATGGAAAATACTGAACGTAAAAGGACTATGCTGCAGCTGTCTAAATTCCGGTTACCTAACCAAGTTTGCAGTGTCCAAAAACCCCGTGTCATTGACATTTTCAAGCCTCGTCAGCCCGACCTGCTTCACAATTTTGGCTCCCTATCTCCAGGTTATACATTAGGAGCAGGAGAGGCACGTTGCGGAGCCACAAGTGCGAACTCCCAATGGGTTGTCTTGACTGTTCTTCCAATCACCATCGTTGGGCCATCCGGACCAACGAATATGTATGCTTTTCTAGATAACGGAGCAGACACCAGTGTGATCAGCCAGGACCTTGCTGACCGCCTAGGACTGGAACCCGAGCAATCGTCGTTGCCGATTCGTACAATAAACGGCACTCGCACCTACGATGGCTCTTGAGGAAAGTATACGTTCGTTTGCTAAATGGACTGGAGGAATTCGGGGTGGAAAGTGCGTTCGAGTTCGTTGGCTTCCAGACTCGGACCTCCAGCCATGGAATGCAACTTGAAGCGTGTAAGTGCCCTCATGTAGTTGGGACGAAATAGGGGCCAAGCCGACCTTCTTATTAATTGGTCGTGAAGTGTCCGAGGCCCACTGGGTTTTAGACTAACAGCTGGGCGGCCGCAGACAATTATTTGCCATCAGGACTCTGCTTGGATGGGTTTTGATTGGACCACTGGGATCCGTTGTGCATAAAACTGCCTCCATCAACTATATGTTTTCAGCAAACAGCTCCTTGCTTGTCAAAGTCACAGGCTGTACAACGTGTAGCCTTGAGTTGTGAAAACCTTTGATTATTCTCATGCGCTAGGGGATGCGTCGGTATTGGCCGAGGTAGAATGTACCAAGAAAGCTGTGATACATATGGTGCGGCGAGGGGTATTTGCCAACAGAATGCCGAGCCACAATGAATATACCGTGAATGCTGCTCTTGCCTGTCACCAAGTGTTAAAGAGAAGCACGTTGAGTCGCTTACTGCCACCTTTGCGAGTAGGTATTATTGCACGGAAGGCCAGTTAAATTAAACGTACCATGAGGAGGGCGAGAAGCACTCAGCCAATCTACCCAGCAGGTATTCAGTCATTAAAGCGCTTCTAGGCCATTACCGCGTTTTACAATGGCACGGTGGAACCCAACAATTACTATGCGCCCTCCGCAGTATGTAGTGCCTGCTTCAGGGCGCTGAAACAGTGAAGCGAATCATCAGAATCCGTATCCTTTGCGACAGACAAGCAGCTACTCAATGCCAACAATGGATGGCGCAAGTACTGAACGTACGAGCGGAGATTGGTAGGTTACCGTACAAGAAGGCTGGAGAGGATTATTTCGGCCTCATCTTTGTGAAGAGCGTAAGGAGTGTAGCCAAGCCAACTGACTGCGTTCCCACTTGTTCGCACATTGGCGCAGTTCGCTTGAGAGCGGCTTACGACCTCACGACCTATGCTTTCCTTAAAGCTCTCATGCATTTCGTCCGTAGGCGTCATCTCTCAGACATCTGCAGCGGTAACAGAACAAAAGGTTCCCGATGTATTTGGAGAGCTAGGGGAGCGTGTGCAAATGCGTTTAAAGGAAACTCGACAAGGCGTTGCTTGCCCATGATATGCAGCGGCACATTAAGCCTCCACCTGCCAGCCACAGAGGCGGGGTGAGGGAGGGAGCGATACAAACAATGAGGAAAATATTGAATAGCGTGTGCAACGAGCAACGTCTATCGGATGATCTGCTTACTACTGTTTTCGTCGAGGTAGAACGAATTCGGAACAGTTGACCATTAGTCTTGTTAATCCCCAACAGTCCGAACGCGCCACAAATGACGCCCAGTGGTCTGCTTTTGCTCTGATGGGAAGATTTGGCGTAGGCCGAAATCGACATTAGTAAGTGGTATGCTAAGCATTGGAAGCGTTATGTGCGTAGCCACAGTGGCTTGGAAGAGATGGCTAAAGGGATATACGATGATACAATGGTGACAGAAATGGCAAACTTTGTGCAAAGCCCTGGAAGTTGACAAACTAGTCTTGCTGGCATCAAGAAAACTACGTAGGAGATGCTGGCCACTGCTTTGAGTGGTTAGCTCTGAGACAAGAGAAGTTAGCTTAGCAAGGCCAGCCCCCGCAAGGAAAAGCTCAAGAGTATTGCGAAGAGGCCTTAGTAGAGTATGCCGCGTGGTGGGCGGCGGATAACGGTACCTCAGTCTAGTCTGACGTGCAAAGCGGTAGTCATGAAAAATATTTTTCGCTCAAGCATTCAGAGTTGGTTAAACGTCTACAGGATACGGTTGGTGGTAGTCATGGAAAACAGCTTTCACGAAGAGGCTTCCGTGTGGCCTGTACTCTTCCTCTGTCTATTAGTTAGCGTTGTAGCTAAAATTAGTAAGAGTGAGATCCAGAGTGGCGTAGCTGGTCCTTCAAATGCTAGCTACGAGCATTTCGGAGACCGGTGTAGCGGAATGTTGGATATTCAGTGGAAATTCTCCTAACCCATACTTGTCATTCAATCTACGGCTACCCATATCGTCGATAATGATGTTCCTGTATGTACGTGTTCCTCTGTGCAACAGGGACCCACATGCAAAATCCTCCCATTGTGGCCACTGAGACATCATTGGCACAGATGCGTTGTCTCTTTGTCACTGTGCGTGGGTCTGAGGCATACTTGTTTATCGTGTCCCTTTGCAATTGCTCCGGACTCAGTGATCACTGAGTGAACTTGACCACGATGTGTACCAAGTATGCCTGCCTAACCATGTGAACAATTCTTGCACCATGCATGTTTGAATGCTATTTATAATCAGGAAAACGTAGGCGTCCGCTGATGCGTCAACAGTTGAAGCTGGTCACTTGCACTATCGTGTGCTCGAGGCATGCCAATTGCTTGTAGCTTCGGTTTCCTCCTCCTTGGCGGTAAATTGAAATTTTTGAGCATGCTGTCTTTTTAAGGTTTTAGTTTCAAAGGACAGTTTCGGAACCGTATTTACAAGTGTCGTACAAAAGTTTGACTTTTGTCAAATTTTGCTTGCTCCAAATAGTTTTGGATCATCATTTTCCCCGGATTACACCTTACCCGTTTTCGGCTACTTACCAAACGCTGTCTATCTTTTTCGGGTTCAGCCTCTGGTTATTTTCCCGGTATTTGTGTGTTTTGTTGTCTGTTTTGCACCTCATTGTAAAACGTAACAGTTTCTGGTGGCTGGCTTTCAGGTAACGACTTGCCGGTTTTAACATTTGATACTTGTTGCACACTACTTGAAAGCGGCATGGCAGCTTCACTGAATACTGGCGCTAATCTTCTGCGGCTGCGTTGCTCAGCGAATCCAATGCGGTGTGCGGCAACGGTAGCTGATCAAAGCCCTTGACAGCCAAGTCTTGTGGCGTGCAGTGCTATGTATTTCACTGCTGATACCATGAGACCGGTACCGATTTGATCCCTGTTCAATACGCAATGCTTTTGATTAACTATAGCGTGATGTTCAATTATCTTCTATGCCGTCGTCGTCGATCCACGTGTCATTAGGTCACTGAGGTGACAACGAGCAACATCGGGCTGGGTAGTCAGCAGTTGTGGTCGTCCCTCACATCTCTTGATCGCAAAAAGGAGTTAATGATGCCGAAAATGGGAGTCTCTATTGATGTCGGTTCATTGGAGAAAGGCACGCAACTAACCTCAGTTGTTGTCGATGAAACTCCGACTGAGATGACAGCTACAGTGTCGTGTGTCCCAGCGGTCCAGATTGCCCCTAGAGGCCTCTGATGTAGTACTGGAGGCCGTCCAAAGCGAGACCGAACGTATAGGCACTGTGCCCAATAAAAGTAAGAGAAGGATGGCTAAGAAAGTCCGTAAGGCTCCCTCAAAGCCTGAAGGTACCAAAACCATAAGGGTATTGTAGGTGGAGCACAAAGCCCCAACTCCAATCACCTCAGTTCCATTGGCGAAGGAACGCTCCTTGTCGTCTTCGGCCACACCCTCAAAGTCTGAAAAGCTTAGACCGGTGAGGGAGTTGGAGGTAGAACACAAAGCTTCAACCTCAATTAATCCAGCTCCCTTGGCGAATAAACGTGCCTTGTCACCTGCCAAACCGGTCGAAACTAGGGTCGAGTTGAAGACCCGTGGAGTGCTTATGCCTCAGCAAATGGATTTCATTACTTACAATAGCGTTATCTTTCGTAACGTTACTGAATCCGCGGCAGCTCTTCCAAAGGAAAATACGCTGGATGTCCTCAAGTGGTTCAAACGCTGCGTCAAAAAGATGCTTCCACCTGGATTTCTGATGTCACTTTCAGAAAGCTAACCAGGTTGTCTAACCTCCCTGTAGATACGCCAAATCCGCGACCCAGACTACTTCGCGTAGTCCTCTCAACCCCGGAGATATGCAAAGCGCTAATACGCTTTGCCTTCAAACTAAAGGGTAGTAATGGCAGCACTCAGCCGGACCTCCCACAGGCAGATGGACTGAAGTTATAGGAAGCCATCAAAAGTGTCAAGAGCAGGTGGGCGCCTTATAAGCAAGACCTTCGTTTTGTGGGTTTTCAGCTGTTCAGCCGGAAGTCAACCTCTGCCCTGCCAGAACCACTCCTGTTAGCATATGACCCAGGGCTTGTGGTACCGAGTTACTTCGGGTAGTGCTTAGTAATGTGCGTAGCCTAAGGAACAAGGTACACGAGGTGGGTCTACCTGTAGACAAATCTTGTCACGAGATACTTGCTAGCGCCGAAACATGGTTGTCCCCGGATATTCCAGACAGTGAGATAGGTTTAACTGCATACGCACTGCTTAGATGTACGCGCTCCGTCGGCCTCAGAGGTGGGGGCGTCGCTCTTATGTGAGTTGTAAGCTTGATGTGTTGAGGACCTGTGTGTTCCGGTCGCCGGATCAAAAGTTGGAAGCCATGTCGACTATTGTGTGCACTTTCTCTGCCCACTTTACAGTTATAGTGGTATGCCGAAGCCCTGGAAATAGCTCCAGGGAGGTTATCGAATTTATTTGTACCCATGCTGCCAATAAGTGTCTAATACTGGGTGACTTCAACCTCCCTGAAGTCGGCTGGGCTGGTCTACCTTGCAGTTTGGCGGTGGGCACTTTCGGTTTGGATCTCCTTGAGCCAACATTGCAACTGCCTTTGCATCAGTTCGTGGACCTTCCGAATAGATATATGAGCAACCAAATTTCTTCTACCTTGGATCACGTTTTTGCGAAGTCACAGGATTTTGAAATTGATGGTACCTACGGCCGTCCGCTAGGAGCCAGTGACCAAGTCTGCATATCCTTTCGATATACTCTGACTGAGTGTCATCAAGCTACCCCTGAGGCGTATCCAAATATTTGGTTGGCAGACTTTAATGCAACGCGAGACAAAGCTTCAGTATTGCATTACGCGTTCACCGTGGTTGACACCGTTGAGACGGCCTTGGAGAAATTTTATGCATACCACACGGAGGTCTCTGCTTCCCACATGCCACTCATTAAGAAAAGGGAGACACGGGCGCATCCTGCTTGGATAGATCATACAGGTAAATACCTGCTCAGGAAGCGCTCTAATTGCCGGATAACTTACCAAGCGGCTTCATCAACCAGCACCTACGCAGGCTATCGAGCGGTTAGAAATAAATGTAAGCAACATTCTAAAACCCTTCGTGTTCAGCACTAGGAGTATTTGGCTAACCAAGCCGTAACAAATCCAAAGAAGCTCTTTGCTTACTTAACAGACGCAGCGGTACTAACTAGTCTATACCGGCTTTATTACGAGCAGACGGGACCCATGGGCATACCGACAATGATACGGCTTTTACACTTATGAACAGAATAAATGTGTCCTCCCTTTGTGGCTTCTGTACCTCAGGTTGAGCTAGTCACGAAAGGCCCGGAGGAATCTTGCCTAACTGAAACCAGCCTAACCGAGACACAAGTTTTCTGGCTATTACAAGGGCTAAATCCTTCCAAAGTTTCTGGCCTTGGTTCAATTGATCTAAAGCTGATGCAAGAATTGGCCGCTGAGCTAAGTGACCCCCTGACATGCAGGTTTACAACATCGCTCGCCAGCTCCGCCTTACCTTCGGAATGGAAGAAGGCAATCATCTGTCTGATTTTTAGAGCGGTGACAATGCTCTGCCTGCGAACTACCGGCCTGTCAGCTTGACAAGCGTAGTAGTTAAGTTGCTTGAAAATTTGGTCAGGGATTCGGCGGAGAATCACCGGATTAAGTCTCACATTCGCAGCGCGGCACAGCACGGATTACGTAAGGGATTTTCATGTCTGATACGTATACTTGTAGCCCTGAAAGCTTGGCTGTGGCAATAGACAACGGTCACAATATTGACGAGCTTTGCGTTGACTTCTCGAAAGCAGCTGATGCTGTCCCACATCAACGACGCTCATTGAAGTTGAGATCGTATGGGATATCTGAAGCCGCTCTTAAATTGGTCTCTGCTTTACTGGAGAGGAGAAAACCGTGCGTACGCATGTGGCGCACCCATTTGGTTAGACGCGCTGTTGGTAGTGGCGTTCCGCAGGGCTCGGTTTTGGGGCTGTTGCTTTACCTAGTTTATGTCAATGACCTACCCAGGAGCATGAAGTGCCTTCGCTATTGTTTTCTGATGAACCCAAGCTCTGGAATATTGTGGATATCCCTGTTGGCTCTAAGGCACTTCGGAGTACCTTGGATAGGCTCTGGGATTGGTCAACCTTATGGTTGACGCCTATAAATCAGGCAAACTGTTCCGCCCTGCGCATTAGAGGTGCCAGCCCCCTCACGCGAAATGTAGTTGGTGGAAGTGAACTCCGTGTTACCACACAGCAGGTCGATCTAGGTATCACCCACACGTCATTGTTCCACTCTGGGGACAATTGGAAGAAGGCTTCTTGTATGATGTGGTTCGGATTCGGGGTCTTAACGGCCAATATCTTTGTGAAGCAGTTATCAGCTCCTGTGCGACTTCACTCAGAATACTGTATCCAGGCTTGTCCACCTTGTATTGTAAAGGACAAATTGGAACTGGAGAAGTTTCGCGAGCGAATACTAGGTTAGTGTCAGGCTTACGGGACAAACGTATTCCACACGTTTGCTTAGCTTGGGTATTTAGTCAATGCGCTACCGCAGTATTAGAGGAGACCTGCTCCTCAGTTACCGTATCCTTGATCATGCCTGCGTTGGTGTGTCTCTATGAAACTGAGAATAAATTATTTATTTATTTATTTATTTATTTAACCGATAAGATCCGTCCAGACTTTTTCTGGCTATTTAGTCCCGCCAGGCTGACTAGTCTCCGAGGTCACTTGTTGAAGCTGTACAAACTGCGTTCTGACCGGGTAAGGACGGAAACTCGCATTTCGCGCCTAATTATTGAACGTTGGACCTCGCTTCCGGAGCACATCGTTAGGACGTTTACGGCTGAGGGTTTCGAGCGTCAATTAGTTGCTCTTGGTTGGCAGTACCAAACCATCCTCTTCTCCTAACCGACGGGTATCTTCAGCTTTCCCTTCGTATTTTACTTCTTCTCACACCTGGTATTATCATTACTTCTCTGACATTCCTGTTCTTGCTTTGTTAGCTTATGCTTCACTCTTTTACTTCACATAAACCGGCCTGACAAGGACAATTGGGCAGAATAATGTGAGCAGTAATTGGTTGCGCAGGGTGTGATGCGGTCCTTGTTTTATGCTTCTCAACATATCCTATCAAGCCCCGATCCAACGATACGCAAAAGAAGAAACATACATAGGATTATCCTATCGTTCCGGTCCTAACTGAACGTCAACTTGAACGTGTAATCTAGCCCTTGGAGCGCTACCAGAGAGCTAGAAGTTGCTGGCCTAAGTATGCAAACAATTGAGGGTTGGTTGTCTAGTTAACTAATACGTTGTACACAGCAACGTAGATCTTGGATCCGTCGTTTGTATTTGAGCAACTTGGGAACGTTTTCTACGCGATAGCTCAAGGACAGTGTTTGGTCGTTACACCAATCATATCTCAAAGGTTTTCGTCAAAACCTAGTACAACGACCTACTCGCGAATTATTTGTATCGTCCCTATTGCCCTTTAACTTGACTTTCACCGTGCACAACGCGCATGTGCCCTATTGGCACAAGTGTCCGCTGGGCGCTCGATGGGCGCCCCAGTGGCAATGTATTATGTCATTTATCTGGCGCTTGCAGAGAAAAACTGAACAGCGCTCCCCTTTGCACGCTCAGACCTCCTCTGAATTTCCCTCAATGATCATAAACTTGCCACACTTAATCCTCTTACTACCATGGAATACACGTTCTCTCCCGTCCACACATCTGTAGTGGACGGTTACCTAATGAGTTCTAGTGCTGGGGCAAAATGCAATCTTAGGCGAAAACACAAAATAGAGGAAAAATCACTGCACTTGCGTTATAGTTCCTTCTTCAATCGATGTTAGTCCGATGCCGACTAGAGATTCTAACATATAATCCGAGTAGTTGATAGACGTGGCAGCAGCACAATCACAAGCGGCCGCAAAACCGAAAGCAGCACGACGGGAGCGGGTAGAAATTGTTGTTTTCAAAATTTGTGAATTTAAACAAATGGTACAAAATGATCGGTAACGGAAATGATGAAAGCAAAGCTAAAATACAGTGTAGTCACAATCGCTACAGAACGCTCCCCCTAGAGCTTGCGCTAGTAAGCAAGGCTCGATATGTCTTTCATGGAACGTATTGTGCTAGTTTAGAGGGGAATTAAACAACACGACCTGCACGTGTGTGGATAGGGTCGCTTTTTGGGGGGGCACAGGGATTATGGGGTTTGGGAATCGGTCATGCGTTTGTCATTGGGCAACGGCCCAGGCACAGGAGTGTTGTGAGTTGTAGTGATTGATTCTGTACCATCTGACGTTGGCTCGACGTATGCGGGTTTAAGGCGGTCGATGCTCACAGACTCCTTGGATCCATTCTTATCGAGGACGAAGTATTTCGGTTTCCGCGACAAGAACTTGAATGGACTTTCATAAGGCGGTATCAGTCTTCGAACCGCATCGATTCGGATAAAGACGAACGGACAAGGGTGTAAGTCTGCATGTATACGCTGCTCGCGCGTGCTTGGTCGAGGTGGAGTCGGTTTAATGGATCGAAAATGGTGCTTTAGGCGTTCAGCATAGGACGTAGGATTCAGTTCGCCGGTGGTTCTTGAGTCTAGTATCATCTCGCCTGGGAGTCTGAGGGTGGTGCCAGACAAGTTCGGCTGGGCAGCATCTGATATCTTCTTTGACGGTATTGCGAATACCAAGAAGAATAGCTGGAAGGCGTTCAGACCAACGGGCATCAGGCGAACTAGCTGTCATGGCAGCTTTCAGTTGTCGATGAAATCGTTTGACAAGGCCATTGGCAGCAGGATGATATGCAGTCGTCTGGAAATGAATACAACCGAGCAGTCGACTCAAGTCACGGAAAAGCGTGGAACTGAACTGAGATCCTCTGTCAGTAGTGACCGTGGCTGGTACGCCACATAATGAAATCCACGATTCAACGAAAGCGCATGCAACAGTTTCAGAGAATATATCACGTAATGGAATTGCGTGGGGAAAACGAGTAAATCTATCAACACAAGTCAACAGATAAGTGAAACCGTTAGAAGCTGGTAACGGTCCTACTACATCAAGATGGATGTGTTTGAAACGGTCTTCGTGGAGTAAAAAAGCACCAGGAGTGGTAACAGTGTGTCTGTGAACCTTGCTAGTTTGATAACTAAGACAGGTTTTGGTCCATTGGCGGATGTCTGTACGTATATTGGGCCAGATGTAACGGTCGGTAATTAGCTTCACAGTAGATCGAATACTGGGGTGCGATAATCCATGAAGATGGTCAAAGACCACTCGCCGGTAGGACTGTGGAACAAACGGTCTAGGTTTACCGGTGGAAATATCGCAGTAGATTCTGGCGTCAGACTTGAGCACAGGCAATTGCAAAAGTTTTAACGAAGTGTTTGATCGAAGCTGCGTTAATTCTGAGTCGCTGGCTTGGGCAACCGACATTTGGTCTAGATCAATGAGTGAGCATGAAAACTGATGGATGTGAGCACGGGATAATGCGTCGGCGACAAGGTTGTTAGGACCGACAATATGGCGAATATCAACACAAAATTGGGAAAGATAATCAAGACGTCGAGTCTCTCTAGGAGAGTAACGGTCGGAAGTTGCACGAAAAGCATAAACAAGGGGCTTATGATCCGTCAAGATAACAAAACTTCGACTCTCAAGAATGTGACGAAAATGCTTTACAGCCAGGTACATGGCAAGGAGCTCTCGACTGAACGTGCTGTACCTGACCTGGGCAGGTTGAAGTTCCTGTGAGAAGAAAGACAACGGTTGAATTTCATTATCCATGAGCTGCTGCAATACGGCACCAACGGCGGATTGTGAAGCGTCTGTCTTGAGCATGAGAGTGGCGCTGTCGTCCGTTCTCAAGTAAGCGAGTGAATTAACTTGGCTCAGCTTTTGCTTGACGGTGTTACACGCTGCTTCTGCATCCGGAGTGAAGGTGAACATTTTGGGCTTGCCGTTGAGCAAATCTGTTGAAGGTTGAAGAATTGCAGCACAGCCATGTATAAACCGTCCGTAGTAATTAACCATGCCGAGGAAACGACGCAGGTTTTTAGCGGATTGTGGCAACGGATAATCCAGTATAGCTTGCGTTTTATCCGTCTAGGGGCTAATCCCGTTGGCGTCAATTCTGCGACCTAGGGATTCGATGGATGCTTGGCCAAATACGCATTTGTCAGGATTAATGGTGATGCAGTGATGTGCGAAACGTTCGAAAAGTGTTCGTAGATGAGTTAAGTCTTCGTCGGCAGCATTACTTGCAGATAAACGTCATCATTGTAAACAAAGACAAAGTCAAGCCCACGGTGAACTTGGTCCATGAAGTGTTGGAAGGATTGCGCGGCATTTCGAAGACCGAATGGCATACGGAGAAACTCATACAAGCCAAAAGGGGTGGTCACTACCGTTTTTGCAAAATCTTCCGGGGCCATGGGAATTTGGTGATACGCCCTGACAAGGTCAATCTTAGAAAATATGGATTTCTCAGACAATCCCAATGAAAAATCATGAATATGAGGGATCGGGTACCTGTCAGGAATGGTAACGGCGTTAAGTGCCCGGTAATCACCGCATGGACGCCAAACACCCGACTTTTTGGCTACCAGATGAAGCGGGGAGGCCCAACAACTATTGGATGGGCGAATGATTCCGAGGTTGAGCATGTGCTCGAATTCCCGCTTAGCCGCTTGGAGCTTGTCAGGTGAAAGACGTCTCGGTTTGGCTGACACGGGTAGACCTGTGGTGACGATATGGTGACGAACCTCGTAATTGTGCTCGGTAGAGTCGGTATTAGAATGGACCAAAGCCGGGAATTGCTGAAGCAATGATGAATACGGCGAAGTGTCTGTCATGAGTACGCGAAGTCCGACAGAAGTGACTGGAGCGAGGTGGCAAAGGAAAATTGAGCGAAGTGCCGTCGTCCCGTAACTTCCTGCAAAGTAAGTCGACGACGAGGCCGAATTTGCTAAGGAAGTCGATGCCAATTATGGGTTTCTGGACGTCTGCAAGGGTAAAGATAAAAGGAAATACGCCTCGTAAACCAAGGGTTAGGTGCAACAGCTTCTGGCCGTATGTCGCGATCTTAGTCTGGTTGGCCGCCTGTAACGTAAGTCCGGCTTGTTGCAGAGGGCGTTTTTCCAAAGATCGTCGTATAACGCTGATTTCTGTGCCCGTCTCGACCAAAAAGTGAAGTTTAGTCGTAGAATCAAATTCGTACAGGAGGCGAATGATAAGTTGGCTAGCGGCAGCCGTCGCCATTACAGGCTGGCTTCAATGTTTCCCGATTTGGAAGTAGCGAAAGCCTTTGGATGAGTGCACCCTGGGCGACAGCTTTTTGCAGCCTTACCAAACCGGTTATGGAAGTAGCAATAGGAGCGGGATGATCGTCTGCGAGAGTTGCTGCGAGGCCTGCTTGTGGAAGAGGATCTTTGGTACGGTGTTCGAGCGCGGTTAAGGTGGGAAATGCCGAGTTCTAACTTTGAGAGCCTCTCGCTAATGGAGTCGAGTGTGGCAGTCTCTGAAGTGCTTGTCGTGGACGCCTCAACCACATGCTTCACAGCGGTCTTAAAGTAATTTCGTGTACCTTGTCGGCCGCTTCTGGCAGCTTATTCAGTGGAATGTCATCAGCCAATACAGCTAGTAGCGTTGTCGTGTTTGCTAGAAGACACTTAAGCCAGAGTTGGCGAAGGATGGAATCATCCAAGGTTGCTGAACCGACAAGTGATTGCATATGTCGCAGGAGCTGAGACGGTGTACGATCACCAAGCTCGACGCCGGAGCGTAGTTGTTGGAGGCGTGACACTTCGGATGAGGTAGTGCGTCTTAAGATAGCTGCCTTAAGCATATGATAAGGTGAGTCGGTCGGCATAGGGTCGAGGATATCAATGACCTCTGAAGCCACGTGAGTGGGTAGATGGGCAGTAACGTAAGAAAACGTTGTAGACTGCACGGTAATCTTACGGAAACAAAAGATAGATTCAACTTGAATAAACCAAACACGTGGGTTCGACACATCGAAAGATGGCAAAAAAATGTAACGTAATTTTCAGATAACTGTGCACAAGAAGGTTGAGCATACATAATGAAGAGAAAAAACAAGATATTCAAAAAATACGGGGTCACCAATTATGTAGAGGAACGTTACCTAATGAGTTCTAGTGCTGGGGCAAAATGCAAACTTAGGCGAAAACACAAAATAGAGGAAAAATCACTGCACTTGCGTTATAGTTCCTTCTTCAATCGATGTTAGTCCGATGCCGACTAGAGATTCTAACATATAATCCGAGTAATTGATAGACGTGGCAGCAGCACAATCACAAGCGGCCGCAAAACCGAAAGCAGCACGACGGGAGCGGGTAGAAATTGTTATTTTCAAAATTTGTGAATTTAAACAAATGGTACA
>OX104064.1:109210360-109368394 GCA_944474145.2 Dicrocoelium dendriticum | reverse complement strand
ATAGCGCGCCGTTATCCTACTCTGGTCAACTCTTCTTGGCAATAGCTAATCATTGTTGGCTCCATATAGCTTACAAGTAGCCACTCCCTGACTCTCCAACCCTCATTTTCTTGTGCCGTCTGTCTCTCTTAAGCTTCGCTCGCATGTTGATTTCTTCACCGAAACTGTAGGTATCCAATAGTGGACAAACGTCTTAATACTATGGCTACACCAGCCACTGGTTCACTCTTTTCCAAAGCCAATATCTCTGCTTAGCAGCAGTTAGTCGCCATAGCCTCCATTTAACTCTGCGGATATCCGGAGCTCTGTGGGAGTCGCTCCCTTCTTACAATATTCATTCACTTGGATTGTTTGCTTTACAGCTCAGATGGTTTGCCGACCTATTATGTGCCACCGTAGGATCCACTAGTTACTGAAGGCTTAGCCCAAACTCTATTGCTGGTCACTCTTCTCTCTCCTAGCGCGCCATTATCCGTCGTTCATCTTACTCGCCTCAACTTTTCTTGACAATAGCTAGACATTGTTGGCTCCATGTAGCCTACAAGGAGCCACTTCTTGACTCTCCAGCCTTCATTCTCTTCTGCCGTATGTCTCTCTTAAACCTCGCTTGCCTGTTGACTTCTTCAACAAAGCTGTAGGTATCCAGTAGTAGACAAACGTCTTAATACTATGGCTACAGCAGCCACTGATTCATTCTTTCCTAGAGCCACTATCTCTGCTTACCAGCAGCTAGTCGCCATAGCTTCCATTTAACTCTGCGGATATCCGGAGCTCGCTCCCTCTTACAATGTTCATTCTCTTGGATTGTTTGCGTCACAGCTTAGCTGATCTGTTGACCTATCACTTACCTTCACTGGCCTATAGATACACTCATCGACCCTATAGGCATACACTAGTGACAAAGCGTCCGATTGGAATAGCTGCATCTGGCGACTGAGTCACTCCTAGCGCCAACATCTGTCGGTCGTCATAAATTCTGCATTTCTCTTCAGAAGTAGCTAATGGCCATTGGCCCCATGCATATGCGATGATCCAGTGCTTGTTAGTAGCCACCCCGTATCTGAATAACCTTTACTCCTCTAGAATATCTGCATCCAGTCCCTCCGCTGCCCTGCCACCAATTGAGCTTTAAGACTCTCTCGCAGCAACCTATTTATTTTCGCTTATTATGCCCCCTCTCGGATTACACTAACTACGTGCTGTTCATGCACCTGACAATCACTACCAACATTCTAACTCTCTTTGCTCTATCCCCACACCAACTATCGACTCATATCAAACGATACTCGTACTTTACTTACTGGTGCAACGCTCTTGTCCCTACGCAGGCGATAGCAATCCACCTATACGGCTAGTGATTCTATAGGATACTCAAAAGACATTTCAGCATAATTATTGTTGCACAGTGTACATGCTTTTGTCTCAAGCCCAAATGTTATAACACAAGACATTAACAATATTCAATTCCATGCCTGTTCTTGCGGTCTTCTCTCGGTTGTCTCCCACTTTCCCTTTTCTCTGAGGTCCGGGACATCTTGGAGATCTGGGATTGGACTGAGGAACAATTTTGGCCCAAGACGGACGGAACAACCCACAAGGACTGACATGGAGGATGGTAAAACTCCGCAAGGACCAACCTACAATCACCATAACCCTTGTCCAGTATGGAGAACTGGACATATCCTCATACTCCCATACAGTATACATCTGAAAAATCTGGACAGCGGAAAAATTGAAACTTTTGCTCACCTGGACATACAACAAGAAGAAAAATCGCGATGTCCCTCTCCTCCAGCGACCCCAAAAATCATGGCGACCCAGAGCAAAATACCCGTCCAACTAACAGAGGAAATTAGAAGCCATTACCCCGCGAAAAACCGAAGGTGAAACCAGTCGTCCAAGCGGCTTTTGCCCGTTCAAGATTACTTGTTCAAAATGCTTTACGGCAGTGTTGCAGGACGTGGTGGGTTTTCGCCTGGCAAGCGTTCTCCCTATAAAAAGCCACAAATGTCTGTTTAACAACACTGCGACGTGGCGGATGTGACTCGCCACTGAATAAAGTCACAGCCCACAACTACATACTGGCAAGTCGACTAGATTCACATATCAACTCTTCTTGACACCGTTTCAACTACACACGATTGAAACCCGGAGTATCATCGTGATACACAACAGTTTTAAACCTTGATCATGCCTAAGTTGATGCGTCTCTATGAAACTGAGAATAAACTATCTATTTATTCTTTATCATGGACATACGACCAATTTTCTACTATTACTGTCACAGTTGCCATAAAATGTTTGTACAGTTGTACATATCTAATCGACTTGTATTAGTAGCTGAGCACTTAGTGTAAACCGAGGCTTTTCCTATATTATTCTCTGGCTGGCCGATTTGCTCTATGTAGGATGTGGCTTTACGGATAGCACTGGTCCCAGGGTTTGCAGGTTCTTCCAAGCAATCAAGCGATCCAGTATCCATATCAGACGAAATGTCAAGGTCCACAGTACCTGAGCCACTTAGGTGCACTGGCGTCGGAGAGTTGTCACAAGTGACCTGAACACATCTGCTATGTGCAGAACTCTCGGTTAGCTTGTCGTAACGTCGTTGCAATGCCGTTCTCGCTGGTACTAACTTTAAGTCAAGAAACGTGGTGCGGGTCCTAAATTCCCTTTAATAGGAGAGAAACTTAAGAGCCGAGCTCTCGTTATCGAACTTGACTAACAGAGGGCATTGGTTTTTCATAACTTTTTTCATAGCCTTGTGCAGCACAGAAGATTGTGTTCCAAGCCACACACTTTCACCAGTATTTTACGAATGGTGTGCAGATGCTGGCGGTCTGGAACATTATAAATCACTACCTCATTAAGACATTTTAGTCGATCCATTACCTCGGTGCAAATAGTATTAATGAACCTTCCAGCCAATTCCGCATGTTTAGATTCCATGGAGTCCTTGGGTTGCATCATAGCTGCTATGGCTGTCAGTCTATCAGTAAAAGGTTCTAATGTGTTGAGGACCCTTTTGAGCTTCACCACTTCATTTTGAAGATTGGCTATTTGAGAACTCAAAGAAAAGATGTCCGTTAAGTTAACGGTGCATGGTATATTTGGGTCAGCCAAGTTACTGCTGCTAGTTTTTGCTTTGGCCGGAGTACGCCCCACTACTCGCACACCCCTGATAGAGACGTTAAGACGACGTTAACTGACCATGTCCAAAAGAAGAGGTGATGAAAAAGAAAAGATAACAGCAGAAAACCTGTAAGTTGAACGTTAAAGAATAGATGACGATCGCGTTGAAATATACTCTGGTGACATTAAACGCCTTTAAAAGCTTGAACAAATAGAAAGCGAAACAAAACGGACCTTGTTCCCAGGTACACCCAGGGATTCAAGAGGTCAGCTTTGGCACCATCATCATAATAGGGTGTCATCCCAGGCTTGTTCGTAGACGGCGCAGGCATCCCACAGCCGGTCTTGTAGAATCTGTTAAGGTATGAAAATAATTTCTTTGGCCTAGAATGGGATTGTTTAGTCAAGCTATATTCATATCGTTGCCACTTTTCACGTTTCTCCAGGAAACGAAATTTCCTGGCTGTCCTACATTTGTGTAATCGGAGTCTAATCGGGAATTTTGAATTTTTCCCATAGTTTTGTCCTTATTTCATGTTGACAATGAGTTCTTGGTCGATTCAGGAGAACCCTTGGGAGGACTATTTTTGTAGAATTGATGACATCCTCAATGAGTGGCTTCAATTTGGTGACTAAACCGTTCTAGGCAGCACTGAGTTCTAAGAGTTGTGGAACATTCCAGCCCGGCGTACTCGCTGCCGTTCTCAAATTGGATGCGTCTGTCCACCAAATGTGTGTGTTTCTTCTCTAAGGTGTAGTTGAATCAGGATAGTGCTTGCAAGATTCAATTTTATCCGAGGAGCACCAACTCAATACTCCCGAACCACGTCATGGTCAAAAATCAGTGCCCCCACTGACTGCACTAGCCATCACCGCTGTACCGGCCAAGTGAAAAGAAAAGCTAAGAGACAAGAATCAGCAAAAGTATAACCGTTATAATTTCAATACAAGGGTGAATGTGTCGTTAAAGCAATAATAGTAATAAGGGTCTAAATCGGCAACCTAAGAACATCGGGTCGATGTTCAAACTCTTGTGTATTTGGTGCTTAAATGACTTCAATGTGAACTGCACTTCATGAATCGTGGACCATGCGTGATAAACAAAAATCACACCTAACGCGATCGGACCTGGACATTTGCATTTTCAGAGGTTGCACACGAAAGGATGGCATTTGGGCCATGGAACGGTCTAGCTAGATCAGGCCCAAGCTTGCAGCTCAGTATACGGTAAATAAGAAGCCGTTATCCCGAAGGCGCCTATAGGGTAGCGATAACGGCTGCAACCTGAGTAGACTATCAGGGTACAAGAGCTGTTTCAAACCTTGCTCCATTTTCGTAAAAATCTTCAGAACTAGTTCGAGCATCAAATCTTCGTGAACATGCGTGAGGGACAGGCCTACACATTTATAACTATTTACCTGTCATAAAGTTACAACCATAAATCGTAACTACGTTAGCAATATAAGTGCCTCATTTTACCGTTCCGCGTTCACGGTAGTACTGAAGCACAGCATCCATACTCCAACCTACCCAGACTGCAAACATAGCCGACCCCAGACATCGCCCGAATTTTGAAATTGTGCTTACCGTTTACCGGTCTGTCACTGATGAAAAATCCATCCTATTGTCTGCGCAATATATCTCGGTCTACTCAGTTGAAACTCCGCTGCTCGGCAGCTGTTTGCATAAACGCTACTCCTCTTTGAAGCAAGTCAAACTTAACCCCTAGAATGCCACTAAGTTACCCCTGGAACTGGACCAGCAATCCTTTCCAGGTCCAAAAGGATTGCATCCCAACTGAGTACCCAGCCACCCCATCTACCAAGTGGTATGACTCTCTCTTGAAGTCAACCAACTACCCGCATACTGGGAATTTGTTGCCGTCATGCCCAAATATAAGAGAAACCACCTCACTGCCCCGCTGACTACTGACCAACATGTCCGATATCTATCGTCAGCAAATCCGTGGAACGAATACCAACCGCGCCATCCAACCACACAGTGAGAACCTAACCACCGTCTCTCTCGCCCAACATGGCTTCAAGAGAGCACGCTCTTCCATTACTAACCTACGTAACGCCAAGGAACCATAGGCAGAAGCCATAGATTTCCACAACCAGGCTGACCTGATCTCCATTGACTTCACTAATGCTATTGACAGTGCTACACGTACTACTGCTATACAAATGACAGGGGATTGGTAGTACAGGAAAGTTTTCTTAGATAGCCGATTTACTAATCGGTAAAACAAGGTGAGGGACAGCGAAACAAAGCCTCTCAACTCCTCTGCCTATGACTATTGGTGTTCCTCAAAGCTCCGCACTTGGACCAGAGCTTTACAAAGTGTAAATCAGCGAGCTATTGACAGCACTTAAAACCAACCACTTGGCCTACGCCGATGACCTCAAACTGTGTTCAGCGGTATCCAGCTTTGAGGACACGGATAGATTACAGGGGTTCTAACAAAACTGCACGAACGGTTCATCCAGTGGCAGCTGCTAGTAAACCGTAATAAATGCACTGTTCTCCCAATAGTTAGCACTGTTACGTCGCCGGGTTGACCTTAGTCATACTTGATGCAACCTCCGTGGAGAACTAAGAAGTGAGCTACAATCGCTCTTCTGGCCAAATACCGACTGTTTTACACGAGACGACCCAGGAAAGCTGTTTAAAAAACGACGAAACCGGATTCGCCTAGGTTTCGTCATTTCCAGTCGTGCGGTTAATGACCGGAATGGACTGTCAAAAAAGCTTCCGGAAGCGCCATTCAAGGTAAACTTTAAGCCCTTTCTAACTAACGATTCTCTGAGAGTGCCGGAGCTTGCGGCCATCCCTGCCACTGCGACATACCTTCGTGGAGGGTTGTAAAGCAGCCACACGTGTTAAACCCAGTATGATTCGGATTATATGGAGTTGACAAAGACTTTTATTTCTGCTCTCTACAACTCGATTAACTCAATAAGGGAGCCTAACAAATGTTATACGCGCAGCACGGTGGCAAGATTGCTGCACAGCGCGGCACAACCTGGCTACAGTGCCGGCTCTAGATACCGTTATGCTAGCACGGTGCTCATGGCCCTTGGGACTTTAGAAGAACTGGCGCGGCCACACAACGGCGACGCGGAATTAATGATGCCTGAACGTTAACGCACGGTATGCTACCACAAGACCGCCGTGTACTGCACTCCGCTTGTCGCATAGCAATTTCCTCTTGCATATAGCGTACCCTAGAATGTACCTAGTCAGGTACTTAGCATGCCGTTGCATGAAGCTCACCGAAGAGCGTAACTAAATACGGGAACCGCAGACAACCTTTGTCTAAATAGCGCATGAACACACCTGCACAGGCTATATCCGCTAAGCCACAGATAAACGGTGAACTAGATGCAATAACCGTGGACAAGTACAAGATACATGCCAAAGATACTATGCGGATGGAAATTATGCGGTGCCGCTTACCACTGCTTGTTGTTACGACCTGCAGCATTACAATTTTAACCATGCTCGGGTTGGCGTGCCTCAAAATGTTTAAAAACAAATTTTTTAACATTTTCCTTCTATGGTGTGACGCTGGCACAAATTTCCCAGATATCCACGAGCCAAAAGGCATAAACATCGACAAATGCTATCGCAATGCAGGCATTCTGAGGGACGATGAAGCAAGGCACTTGGCCCGTTAAACTATCGAAGGTATGCAGAAAAGGTTCCAAAATTTATTGCAAGCAAAGCGTCGGTGCATGTAGTCAATTTTCTTTTTCGTATGGCTTGCCCGCCAAACAACCTCCACTTGGTGCCAGATTGGTGGTTTAGGTTAATCCTATTCCAGCGAAAAAATAGATGTACAACTATTTCATTATAAAATTCATCAAAACACTAAACATGAGGCACGATCGTAAACAAGCAAAAATTGTATCGGCGGCAGTGTCTCAGGACGCGGATGGTTTCTACCTGGCAAGCGTTCTCCTTATAAAAAGCCCAAATGTCCGCTTAACTACATTACGACGTGGCGGATGTGACTCGCTTCTAATTAATGTCATTCGTACACAAGCTCCATGGTCGCCAGTCACCCAATGCGTAGTTTTTCCTGCTCTCCTTCTCAAGCAGACGGCCCGACAGAACATAACCACAACTACAGCGTCACGCTTACAAATTTACGCAATACCGACATACGCACGTATACACATCACCGATCCAATAGGCCACTGTTAGCTTGCAAAATTCTTCATTTGCCAACCATTCGTGTTGGTATTGCCAAGCTCAGGCTTATTCAAGCGTGCCTTGCTATATCGAAAATATAATTTTATTTAGTTAGTAAAAGGATGTCTAATGTCCCGGAGTTGTCATAACGGGAAATACCTGGTAGGTGTACAGCAGTTGTTGCGCAGTACTTATTGCAATTAAAGGGCGTGCTGTGTGCATCCACAACTGAAGTGCTTTTGCTGCAGTCGCTGAGTTGGATGCAGCGGAGTTGAACGGCCCAAGTAAAATGGCCGCACCGCTGCTTTGACATATATATAAATATATAAGGAACTTACCGTGCACAGGTGTATATAACTCAGTGTAGGTCTTAATGCTGGTACATTGCTAGTGCCCCAGCAGATTACCTGGCTTAAAACCTTACAAGTAAACATCCTCCTTGAGGATACTCGCTGGCGCATGCGCAAAGTGTTAGTAGGTGCCGCTAGGTAACGGTGATAACAATTACTTCTATTGACGGTGATGGTTATTTGGCTTACGTCTTCAAAAGTATTTCCTTAGCTCCTTTACAGACATGGAGGCGTCAATAAACCGCAGCTGCTCGTCGCTGCATAGGGAGAAAGCATTTGCAGCAGTTACTTGTCAAAAGGAATGGTTCATGCCAATGTTTGTAATTGAGCCTAAGTTCACATCAACTTTTTGTCATAAACAAATTTATGCAATAAGTTGACCAATTACTCACTGAAATGTAGCCTGTAAGCTAGAGAATACGGCAAGGATGCGATAAGGAAGCCGGACGTGTAGCGAATTTGCGAGTAAAGCTTCTAGGTTTAGAAGAGAAGTCCGGTCTGAAAACAAGGCATACAGTTAGCATATAACACGACAAACGGACGAATCAATGAACTAACCTCACCAGCAAGATGACGTGCTCACGCAAACCCAGAGCTCCGACGAGCTGGAAGAAAAACGGATGAGGACAGGGGAACAAGTTTAACGGGTTACAACGTAGCACGAACGGAAACGGCAAACTTGTCTACATCAAAACTAAAGTTTGGCTCCATCAAACTAGGCGGGCGTACGATCCGTTATTCTAAGGACCATGCAATCTACGGAGATCTCTAAGAAGAAGTGAAAAAACATAAAAGGTAGTGCTTATTTTAAACCAGCTGATTTAGTTTTTATTTCATTACAGACGAGTCAATTAGTAAGTACGCTGAATGGCTACACGAAGCTCTGGGGCACATTGCATAAAAACGCTACAGAAACTGAAACGAAATTACAAGCGGGATATTTTGGGGGCCTTAGTATTAACTAGTCAATGCAATTCCTTGAAAAGGTTTTATAAATGTCGACAAGTAAGAACTCAAACCAACCACATGGCGTTGGTGTAAAGTTGCACCTCTATCCGCACCGCTCTTCTGAGTGGTATAATGGCGCCTGTGATTCGGGGAATTTACTGTTGGCGCCTGACTGCGGACAACAGTACAGTAATACTGGTTCCAATAAGCTCCAAGTGAGACTGGAACAGTAGGATATATACCCCTGTGTGTCCTATCTGTAGCATAACGATGATTTGGGGTACTATACGTCCGCAATAACTGGAATCTAGAAGGTTCCGATCAGCAAGCGTGGAGCACACAACTTACAACTAATTACTACCCACGCGACCTGCACTGGCTGTACTCGCCTAACCGGTCACACGTGATAAGAAACAATAGTACGAAACTAATAAAGGCATTAAAATAAAAATATACAGTTGTAATGATGCCAAAAAGTGAAGTGGAAAACTGAAAACTATGGACCAACGGCGGCAAGTCACTTTTCTTACTAGTTCACCGCTAGTACAAACTCAACGTCCTTGAGTCGTGAATTCCAGAGAGTTACACTGCCGCTGGACAAACGAAAGTACGCCCGGACTCCCTTCGATTGAAGTTGGCGTAGCTTCATCGTGTGACCTCGAAGAGACAGAAGCCAAACTAGCTGAAAATGATTGGATAAGTCGGGTCTGCTTTTACCAGTAAGTATCGCACGCTGGACACCTGAAGTGTAGAAAGCAGATGTAGAACCATTTTGTAAGCTCCATCACATCCCGTTCAGACCACGAACAATCCGTAACTTTGAGAAACGGCGTTTACAATGTACCGTCACCGCAGCAACAAAAGCAAGTTGATCTTGGCGCACGCAACAAATGCGAGTCCAAAAGTCGCCTAAAACATTCATCACTGGAATCGTTGACACTAGGCTTCAGAAGAGTTCCAGTCATTTACCTTCAAGTAACTTTTGCTCATACCTGAGTTGGTATGGCTCGATGCATTCGAGCATAAAATATTTAGTTATTTAAGTGTATAAAATAACCTCCGGAAGATCACGGAGTCACGCTGGCTTAAACAGCTTCCAATTGTGTCCCAGCGTCTAGCTTCTTGTGTTCAAATGGAGGAATTGTTGCAACTCGGTCCCCAATGCACACCGTGCATCCTCTGTCCGTCCTCGCCTATGTTGCTGCAATATTTGTCACAAAAGCATGGTTTTTCCATCAGGATATTTAATAAGTTTACTCAGTTCCTGACTTTTAGCTCATTATGCAACTTCATATGCATACTGGTGTGGACGATAGCACCATTTATATTAAATATACTTACCCAGATAAGTCGCTAAAACCCTGGATGCAGCTGAGGTCATGAACTCAGTATGAATAACAGCTGAAATGTTATGATCGATGGCGCTATTTGGGTGTATTTTTAGATCACTCGAGATCTTAACTGAGCGTGACAACACACTTATGTTTACTTTAGAGCAGGTATCAAACCTTTAGTGTAAATACAAGCTAGTCGCAGAAGGTACCAACCTGCTTGAGTTAAACTGAATCCCACCTGCTACCACAACCAACGGCAACTCTCTTAGCATGTGACAATTCGAGTGGCTGGACGCAATATATATCTGCTCCAATCAGCGCGAAAATTATTCTTGACTGAATACTTACTCTCGGCATCACATGAACACCACTGTCAGTTGGCCAGGAGTTCCCTGGTAGGGAGCAAAGCTTAGTGCATGGCTCAGTTTACCTAGCGTGACCATAAGCCTATCCCACAGAAACGGGTGCGGTCGTAGGTTACCGCGCGATGCACCTCGTTAATTGGATTAGTTTTACCGTGCTCCTCAGGTCAACAAATTGGGATGCATTCTGCATAATTGATACTGGGATTAGGTCAGCTGAACTGTTCTGTGAGGAATTACTTTACTGTCTCGACACGTTCGCTCACATTTCGTCATTATTAAGGCAATGACCTGAAAATGTAACTCAACCTAATATGCACAACAGAATGCGTCAGCCAAGCCGATCCAACAACAAAACATTAGGCCATGCTGATATCATGAGAGCAAATGCAATGGCGAATAAGATTCCGGCTAGACACTAGCACTAGCAAACCAACCAAAAAGGAGCCGCACTTAAAAGTGCTAACAATGCTATGAAACAAAGCTGTCTTTCGCGGGCTTGGACCTCAAATATGGACCACCGGCGTCTACTCTTACCATTAACCAATGTCGCAAAAATTATTTGTGAATAGTTCATCACACAGTTTAAAGACTTGCAGTACCTAGCACTAGAGTTAACATATCGGGCGTAGTCAGTGCTCGGTAGTCAGTCAGGGCTTTTGGTGCAGTTTGACATAAATAGTGACCGTCCTGCGGTTTCGATAATCAAGTCACTCTCGAACCCTTGTCAGGACGCAACATCGCTTGTGTTGAGTTAGAACAGTGACGAAAGGATCACTATAACTCATTGAAAACTCTTCTACTTAGCAATGCGGAAGGTCACTATCCGACCCTTGGAAACATTCCGCCGTTATGCCGCGGCGTAAAGGCGAACGCCTCAAAGAAGGTGGTCACTATCCCCCTATTAATCACACTTCTATAATCTTGCGATTGTTAAAGAAGTGTAGTTAAAAAGCAAATATGAGTTTCCTTTAGGCAGTCGAGCACATAAATGAATCACAGCATTGATTCCTTAGTGCTCGCTCTTGTGCAATCTTCCAGCAGAACCTTCTCGTTTTAGTCACGGAGACCAGTGACCTTAATCTGTCACTTGTCCTTCTTTACCACGATATACAAAGGGCGTTTGACAGAATGCCTCACATGCTTAGACTGACGGAATTCATAACTAAAATGATTCACGCCGTCTGTTAAGCTTAAGCAAATTGTATTCACCCGACCCCAGGCGCCATTTGCGGGCCCCTGAAAAGCTGGTTAAGCCGTACCTATTTTTGATGTGTATTGCTGAACTCTGCAGCCGTTTGCCGCACGGTCGCTCGTTCATCCTCGCTGTTAACGTAAAAGTGTTATACGTCTTGTAACCTAATAATAACATATTCGCCATCAATGGAAGCTGTAAGGATCGTAAAGCTTTTAATGCTTGGCGTGAACACTTGCAAATGATGTTCTCCGCTCAAAACTTTTCTATACCTGGCTGGCCAAACAATCAGTTGGTGCAAGCTGGGTGGTTCAGGTTAATCCCAGTTCCGTTTATAGCACGACTGCAGTGTTCTAGGATGTTGTAGGCTTTTGCCTGGTAAACCTTCTCTATAGAATTCACAACTTTCTGCTTAACAACATGTGGCTTGGGAGCAGTGACTCGCCAATAAGTAAAGTCACTACCTTGCCATACCGGAGGATCATGCCAATTTCGCGAACGTCAACCAAATCAGTCTTCATCTGCCTCTCTCCTAAATTAGCGAATTTACCAAACAAACGCACCTATTTACAGTAATAGTAACAATTAACTCAACGTAATGACTGGCCTATGCATCCACCAACTTAAGAAACATACATACACATATATATCTAGTAAAAGTGGTTAAATTGCAACAAGCTTTTACGGATAATAATGTTACGCTTTTGTAATACCATGGTGGTGCCTTTAAAGGTGTGTCTCGCATCGTCGAGAATAAATCAGTTACCCAAATAAATAAATAAATTCTTCATTCTTGTGCAATGCGAGACACGTCTGTTTAGGCAATAGCATGTTATAGGTACAACTAAATGTCGGGGAAGGTATAAATGATGGTGCAAGTTAGCCATTAACTCTGCAGTAGTGAGTTCATACATGTATGCGGGAATACATGTGTCTAGCTGTTATACGAGTTTGAATATGTGCCACTGAGATTGAAAATACTCACGTAGATAGTATGAGAAGGCTTCGGTCATGTCCTTGGTGGGAGTGTGGTTGGTCAGGTAATCGTGGTGCAACGACTTTGGTTAAAGGCGATTCCCATCCGACTCGTCGCAGTGCTGTTAAATAAACATACGTGACCTTTTATAGGGAGAACGCTTGTTAGGTGAAAACCCACCACGTCCTGGAGCACTGTTGCCAAATAAGTTGGTACCCTGAGGAAGTCATACTTTAATTGTCGATTAAGCAGACTGAGATTGCTGACAAGTCACAAGCCTGTGCTTGAACTCTTGGCAGGCGGGACCACTGGTAAGTAGTTATGATTTGATGCGGGTAAGTTGTGTTAAGCAACCGTTTTGTAGGCTTTTGGTATGCAGGCCATGACTGGTCTAATTCTCTGAATAAGGGCACACCTATCCAACAGGAGGCAACAGCAACGGATCCTGGATTTCATTGCCACTTGAGCCTAGACCTCGCAGAGCAATTTCAAACTTAAGTGGGATGTATAAGGAAACTATCAATACACATAAGCCATCAGACAAACATTGCTGGTGCAAGGCCAGAACATTATAAGATTCATGTACGCACACAGCTAGAATACTGCTATTTTATATGCGGCAATCTAGGGAAGTCGTGTGGTTCACTGCTTGACAATGCTCTACGACGCTTTACGAAAATGATTTTAGTGACTTAAAGCTTCCCCATGTGACTGCGTAAATTATTCTGATATATATATATATATTGCAGGTTACTTATGTGTTAGAGAATTAAACGGCTTGCTTGTCCAATGGTTGTCCCCGTTTGTTTAAAACGCAAATACGGTACTGGCTTTAAAGCAAGACTGAGACACTAAATCAAGCTCGTCCCCGCACCCGACGCACGGCTACATCTATTCTAGCTAGCTTTTCTCTAATACTCTGTTTCTGGCATTATATAGCGTTTCTTTCGTTTAATAAACATTACTCCTGGCTGAAAGTTTTGGACTCTGCCTTCTAGCATCATACCATATATATAGCGCAGGTCAACGCGCAATATGTTGACTCCATCAGGGCAAACTAAGGTATTGAAACAGCTACGAGCCGCTTAATATTTAGCTTTTTTGGCAAAGACGCACTATGCATAACCAGTGCTTCTTCCATAGCTAATGCATAAGAGGCTGCACCGTACTACCGTCTGTCTGAAACTAAGCAGCGCATCTGAACCTAAAATGCGAATCATGAGCTACACCACTACCACACAAAGGGCTAAAGTGAATGCGACCTCATTTCTTGCTAGTTGTGTACGTAATGATATGTAACAGGTTATCTTCCAGAATAAGAAAACATTCCAGACTTACAGACAATTAGGAAGGAGATACAATAGTTCATATTTATTTACAATATACAACGCAGCTTTATTATTTGCAATCCACGAGGCTACTTCTTTTAGTCTGGCCCCGATGCAGCTTCCGGATGTTTGATAGGTATTGCATGACCTATAAACACCATGCTTTCACAGCTCATCTACATTCAGAGCAGTTACCGTCTTAACATCAAAGAGAATTTAACGGTATCCTTCGCAGGTATTTTATAGGTATTAAGAATAGAAATCCGATTAAAAGAGGACTTCCGTCATTACTGCTTTCTTTTTGACGTTTGCCTTCTTCTGCGGACACGGCCTAACAGCCGCACTATGCGAATAGTGAACGCTACGACATTAGCTACTTGTATGGGCCAATCGGTGTCATAACCTTTATGAATTATCACCAGCGATAATCCCGTTATCGTAGCACAACCAAACCAACCAGTAGTACAGCCTAAGTCTATAGACTGGTAGCCCCACAAAACCTATGGTACTACCCATTTAGGATACTGCGGGGCAACAGCAACCTCATCCGCGTAATCAACTTTTATTCTCTACATCCTGGCTGTAGTTTACTCCCGTAGTTTTCATCTTATCCTTTACCGCTATCATAAAAGGCAAGTGATCTCGGCTGAATCTGCCGCACGTGTCTTACAGGTGTTAGAATTAAATAAATAAATAAATGGTGTATTCTCTGTAAAACGAGACACACCTGTAAAGGCGTGATCAAATATGCATACAAGCATAGCTACTTTGGAATAGTAAAATATTTCGTTTCAATAAAAGGAATAAACGGAAAGATGTAGTTCATATGAGCAAGCATATTGTCAGGTAATAGCCAGAGCAAGGTCCATGATAGCGCTGTGGCGCGCAACCAACTGTTGCGTCAATATGTAGTGATCCATGAGCACAGGAGCCCAAACAAGGTTTTAATGCAATCAATGACCATTACGAAGCCGGGATGATCTGTGCTCCATTAAAGCATTCATCATAGTAAAATCGTTTGCACAGGTTGGATGTAGTAGGCTGAGGACCGCGTCAGTGTGAAATGTTTAGCTGTGACTTTATTTTGTGGCAAGTCACATCCGTCACGTTGCAGTGTTGTTAAGCGGACATTTGCGGCTTTTTATAGGGAGAACGCTTGCCAAGCGAAAAAGCACCACGTCCTGGAACACTTCCGCAGCTTTCGTTGAGCTGTAGTGCTAGTCGGCTATGCATCGTATAGACCGAGTTTGCACTCTATCATTCGCAGTCGGTTGACAGCCAAAATTCTTCCTTGGTTAGCCGAATGGCTTAGTAATGATCCGGCAGCAGCCGTAGAAGCCGGTCAATGATGTAAAAGAGTCGCAGCGTTGAATGATAATGACGCAAGTGAGTAAACACATTGTACTTAGAGGCCGGCTTTTTCTACTATATTGTCCGGTTCGCAACCCGTGTCCAGCTATCCATGCTGGACTTGTCATGGGGACGGTGAGTGCAGTTGTTTCTTGGGTCTGAATATGTCCATAACAAGAAAAATGCTATTCTCCGCAAAGTGGACTAGGAATTCCTTTAAAAGTAAGTGTAATTGTCTCCATGGCCAAGTGAAAACTTCATGAACGATCATCGGAAAAGCCGCTTATACGCGCGCAATGCATCCCGGGAAATGATATATAAAAAGCTCCAGGGGACTGGAGAATCGGAATGTTTATGGCAGTGAAGGTAATCACGCCAGAGTTGTCTGTCTTCGGTTGTGGAACAGAGGATCCAGGTAAATGTGTTATTCCAGGTGAGTAAATTGTTCTACCTTGAGTACGAGGCGAGCTAAACCCATTGGTTTAGACCCTTGGTAGTAGCTTCTCCAGAATAGCTGAAAGGGCTCCATTTGGAACGATGTGTGGGTTCTTTAACTCCTGGAGGATAGATCAAGCATGTAAACCAGCTGGCTATTGAGAGTGGATCGACCAGTCTCAGTGGATAAACCTTCCTGTTTTGGCGGATGCATCTGTGGAAATCTCGGGAGAAAACGGGCAACGGACAAGAGGCAGCCAAACAGCAATGAATCAAGAAGCACAAACACAGCCTGGTGGCGCGCAGCGGTGCCTATGATCTATTGAAACTTATGTAATTTTGTTTATTATACATGATTTGCAAGCGCGTTCTTTACATCACGTCGCTGGTGTGACTGAGACTACAACTACTAGGTAGGAAGAAGGTTCTGCACGGGCAGGGTCAAGAGACCAATATAACAAAGCGTGTTGACAAATGTTAGGCGATTAATAAGATTGTTGGAGCGAAACAGGTAAACCGATAATGATGACAGCTGTCCGAATGCGAGAGGCATCTTAGATGAAACTAAGGACAACTAGGTTGAGACCGAAAGCAGGAGCAACATGGGTAAAGCAACGATCCAAGAAGAAAAGGAAGTTTAAGGGATCAACTATGGGCGGATAAATGCGGTCGGCCGTTCGAAGCGTAACTCGTGAGAGTAATTACGAGGAGACGATAGTCAGATGAAAAGCTTTACTGTTAAAGTGTGGTGAAGCCAAGGACGCTCTCGTGCGAAGTGTGAATCGTTCAGTTCTGAAAAAGCACCGGTGATATCCCGGTAGTCTGAGAGAACTCTGAGAGTCCGAGACCGAACAGACGAGGCTAGTTAAGTCGACACATCCGGAAGTCTCGTAGTAGTCCCAGAGAATTTCACTGATCAGATGATGATAAATCAGGGCATGGCACTAAGCGTTGTTCGTCCGATTGAAGAAGGATTGAGTGTACAGGTTACTGATGGAAATGCCTATATTAATAAAGTGGGAAACAAGTCTAGCGGGCTGTCAATGTAAACGAGACATAGTTTTGAGTCTACAGAGATTAGTTCGATATTTCTTGCTAGTCTGGGAAAGGTCAAGGGAGTAGACCGGTTAGATGAGACTAGGTTATTACAGGGTACTGAGAGTTGGCAGTCCGATTGTAGAGGAAATGAAAGTAGAGAGCGCCATAAGAAGAGGCGACGGTCCGGATAGAAAGAGGTTTACTTACAAGGTGTGGAAAAGTCCATGGGGCTCGCGCGGTAGTGGTGACAGAGCGTTCAGTTTTCCAAACATGGCAGGCAGTGTCGCAGAATTAGGAGAGAAGGAGTCCGTTCAGCCGAGATTTGCTTAGTCGGTGTATCGTGGTTGAGTCCTATGGTTCATTTGGGAAGATAAGTGGAGTCAGTAGGATTGGACCGGTCAGAGATAGGAGTGGTTATTTTAACAAAGGGCGGACAAGTCCAGCAGGCTAGCAAGGTGAGAGAGACACTGCTTTGGACCTACGGAACCTAGTCCGCTAACATCCCGGTAACCTGGTATTAGATCCAGAGAGTTTGACTGATCAGATGAGGCTAAATTAGGGCATGACACAAAGAGTCGGCCGTGCGATTGAAGAAGCATTGAATACAGACAGCGCACAGTCATCTGAACGATGGCCATTAACGTCACAGCAGTCAAAGAGCGGAAGACCGAGCAGTTGAGACGGGATTAGTCGGGGAATTTAGTTTGATTTTGGAAGACAAATGGAGTGGGTTGAGAGGTGGACAAGTTAGAGGTGGAGGTGCCTATATTAATACAGGGTGAACAAGTCTGGCAGGCTGTCAACGTAAGTGCGCCACATCTTTGGGTCTACAGAGTCTAGGCCGTATAAATGTTGCTGGTCAGGATAAGGTCAAAGAAGCAGACCGGTCAGATGAGACTAGGTTATTACAGGGCACTGGGAGTTGGCAGTCCAATTGGAGAAGAAGAAAGTAGAGGGCGCCATAAGGGAGAGAGACGGTCCGGATAGAAAGAGGTTTACGTATAATGTGTAGAAAAGTCTATGAGACTCATGAGGTATTGGGGACAGAGCGTTCGGTCTTCCGAATAAATGCCGGTAACGTCACAACAGTCTGAGAGAAATCGGAGCGCAGGGGACCGATCAGACGAGACTGGATTAGTCGGCAAATTTAGAGTAAGTCAGACAGTTGAGTTGGGAAGATAAATAAAGCGTCGGCAGCGATGGCAGGTTAGGGATGGAAGAGGTTATATGAATATAAGGAATGCAAGTGAGACAGGCACGCATGTGTGATACGTTGTGTGTTTTGTTGAAGCGAAGCCTAAAACTACATATCGCTAGTCAGGAAGCGATCAAAGATGCTAATAGGGCAGGGCACTAAGGGCACGCTCACCGGTTAAAGGAGAAACAAAGGCAGAGCGCGATAAGCAGAGGACAGAGTCGAGAGTTTACGTTTAGGGCTACGAAGTGCGACAGTTAACGTGGCTCTCGAGGTAATGGAGACAGAGCGTTCGGTCTTCCGAGCAGTGGTCGGCAACGTCACAGAGGTCCAGCAGGCTGTCGAGGTGAGGGAAACATCGCTTCGATTCGACCGGGCCTAGACCGCTAACATCCAGGTAACCTGTAGTCCCAGATTATTTGGCTCATGGGATTAGGCTAAATTAGGGCACGGCGCTGAGAGTTGGCCTTCCGCTTGAAGAATGATTGAACGATGGCCAGTAATGTCACAGTAGTCTGAGCCTGGATTAGTCGGCGCATCGTGATTGAGGCTGTAGTTCATTTGGGGAGACAGTTGGAGTGAGTCGAGAGGTGGGCAGTTAAAGCTGGATGTGGCTACAGTAATAAAGGGTGAACAAGCGCAGCAGGCTGTAACGGTGAGGGAGGCATTGCGTTGCGTCTACAGAGCCTGGAAAGTTACCATTCCGGTAGTCTGGAAGAAGACAGATTGGCCAGTTAAGACTAGGTTATTGCAAAGCGCGGTGAGTTGGTAGTCTGATTGAGGAAGGATTGAAAACAGTTGCCGCAGCAACTGATGACAGGATCGGGCTGGAAAAGTTTTCTGCTTGAGAAGCCAAAGTTGCTCGCGTCTTAAGAGCAAAAAGGGTGATTACGAGAGGAGAAAGGTTGGGATAGAAAGTATTTTATTGATCTGGTGTGGGAAAGACACTGCGGCACTTGTGTAAAGGGGTATACAGTGTTCGGTATCTGAGTATTGGCCATTGAATTCACGGTGGTCGTAGAGCAGGAGGCCGAGCAGATAGGACTAAGTTAGTCAGCGCGTTGAGATTGAAGCGTATAGTTAAGGTACAAAGACAAATAGAAAAAGGCAGCAGAAATGGGCAGGAATAAACTGCATAAGTGTAAGCGATTCCAGAAGACTGTCAAGGTGCAGTTTACTTAACATTGACTGCAGATCTCCGACCATTTGCAACTCCGTAGTCATGGATGCAGTCAGACTGATCAAATTAGACTAGGTCATGCAGGGCACTGAGTTTGCCATCCGATTGCAAAAGAAATGAAAGGAAAGAGCGCGATAAGGAGCGGACGGTTTCGGGGTAAAGGGAGCTTTATTGGAGTTGCTCGAATAATTTGTATGCCTGTATATGATCGAGGCCGTTCTCCCAGAGCTCGTCCTCAGGGATGCAGATGCCCAGGATCTCTGCTACTTTGGGAACGCTTAATACTCTATTTATGACCGTGGAGAATTGCGTGATACTATCAGATGATCTGACGGCTTCCGGTAGCTTATTTCATACATGCGCATATCTATAGAGGAAGAGGTTAGAACGTATGGAGCAACGTGTGTTGGGTAGTGAAAATGAGTGCGACTTATGGCGTAGAGGATAACGTGTGTCGCCAAGCGGCCGAAAAACTAGCGATACTTGAGTCCGATGTTTTGATTAGCTTATATAGAAAAACAAGGTTGGTTTTAAGTTGTCGCAGCCAAAGCGGTTCCAGCCCAAGCTGCCTGCAGCGGCCTTGATAGTTCAGCGCAGATGCCCCTAAAAGACGCTTAGTGAACGAACGCTGGACTTTCTCATTAACCATCCTGTCACTTTTACGTAAGTTAGTAACAACCATTGAGCAGTACTCTACTATAGGCCGGGCACACAACTTATAGAGCATGAATCGAGACGCTAACAAACACATTGACTTCAGTATATAACCAATGATAGACCTGACTTTGGCAGAGCTATAGCTCGCATGTTTCGCAAAATTCAGTAAGCAGGAATAGTGTACACCGAGATCGCGTACAATGAAGCTGTTATCAAGTGGTGCGCCGTTAAGAGTTAATAGTTTGGGGGTATGAAGCATCGGTAGGAAAGGAGGTTGCATTTTGTTGGTGAAAACTCTAGCTGCCATAGATCGCACCATGTTTCAAGAGCACTGAGATCGCTTTGAATGCTAGAGAGGCTATTACGTAAACAGCTAGGGTCAAATGAGAAAATAACTTTTATGTCGTCGGCAAAAAGGTACGGCGTGCCGTGTTTGAAAACCTGGAATATATCATTAATGTACAGCGAAAACATCTGAGGACCCAGGAGGCTGCCTTTTAATACTCCGCTGGTTACGGATGTCTTTTTGGATGAGATATCATCTAAATAAAAAATGCATTTAGCCATTCGTGATTAACTAAATGACCAAATCAATTTTTTATTCCCGAAAGTCCGGGACACGCATAAAAAGACATGCACATAGTAATACATAAGCGTATAATAAGTAATTTTGTTTTAAAATTTAACCAGTACATACTAGAGCTCTTTTGTGTGAATATGTGTAAATGTATGGGATAGTAATCAGGTTGCGTCGAATCATTTCTGCTGTACCGAATTTGTGGTGTTGTTCGGTGAATTCGCCAACAAAATTGGCCTCAGTTAATATCTGCAAATTGGATGACGCCCGTGAGTAGAGCAAGATCCTTCGGGAAGGCAGGGAACAGTGACTTTATATAGTGGCAAGTCACAATTGCTACGTCCCATGGTTGTTAGGAAGATATTTGTAGCTCGTTGAAGTGAGGACTTGGGTCAGGCGAAAACTCGCCATGCCTTGGAGCTCTCCTACCGAACCATCCGCTAGAACGGGATTAACTAGGACCACCCAACGTGCACCATGTAAAGGTTGTTTGGCTAACCAACCTGTTCGGCTATCCAGCAAATCTCTTCGGTTTTCCCACAGACACTTTGGTTCCATGGCTGCGTTATGAAACAGCAAGCGCTATAGCATAGCCAACCTGCAAGAACCAACCGGTATCTCAATCCTATGACTTCTCCTCTTCAATGGCACCTTTAGTAAAGCCGTAGCCTGCTGCTTAACAGATTTGTAAATCCGTTTGCACACCTCGTGTACGATATGTCCAGAACAATGAATCCACCAGAGAAGGCAAATGCCAGTCCTTACATCTTATCTACCCCTTCCTTCGTTCGTCTTCAGTTTTAGCCATTACAACTTTTCGAGCGATAAGGATACTGGATCCGCAATACATATTTGACTTAAGCCCTTAACGAAGTCTGGTTTTTACCTGCTTTTTTGTTTAAACTTCTAACTAAACATCATTTTACTCTTAACCGATTGGGCTGGTTACCTAAACAACCTGCTCCTGGCGCCAGCTGGGTGGTTGTGGCTAACCCGTTCCAACTAGTAGTTAGGCGGCAGTGTTCCAGAACGTGGTGGGTTTGCGCCTGGCGAGCGTTCACCAAATAATATGCCACAAATCTCTGCTTAACAAAAGGTGAGGTGGCGGTCGTAACTCACCACATAGGGGTCACTGCCTAATAGGTGTCTAGAGAATCCATTCTAACCCACGGACACCAATCTTCTACATGCACAGTGCCGACGATATCAAACCTTTAAGAACGGAGCAGCACAATTACAATCACAAACTACACAACTACGTACACACACAAGTACATACTTACATATCACGTTAAACAAAAATACTCCGTTTTGGCAAACATCGAAATTTTTGCACATTCTTGGTCAGCATTGTTGTGTCAAAATGATCATGCCTGTAAAGGCGTGCCTTGCCTTGCCAAGAATAAAAGCTTTATTTATTTATACTTATTCTCCGCAGGTAACTAGACAACTAGGCCAGTTTCCTAGTGCACGACAGACGTACGGTGTATCAGGTGCGCTTACTTCCGCCGTGGACGCCCTGTCATGAATCCACCAGATCGGCTAATCATCCGGAATCTATCTCGACCTATCCGCTATGGCTGCTGTCCAACAAGCCGCTCATGACATGGACAAGCTACGACGCAACACCACTTTACAACTAGGCGAAGTTGTACTAGCTCCATCAGAGGGAACTATTCTTTGTGCCGTCTCACAACCTCCTTCCCGCCCCGTAATTATAACGAAAATACGCCGAATTATTTTCAACGCCCTACACAATCTACCGCAATCCGGCTTGCGAGCTTCGCAAAACTCGTAACCGAACGCTTCGTTTGGCTCAACCTCAACCAAGGTGTCTCCATTTGGGCTTACGAGTGCTTATAGTATCAGCGCTCCAATGTAGACTCTGATTGCGTCGTAGTCTCTGTTGTAAGCACTATTGTAGGACAAAACACAGGCCACCAACTTCGAAATGAGGACAATACACAAGGTCGCTCAAAAAGTCAACCGACTTTGCATACACCAGGTCCAAAAGCAAAAGAGCTTATCCCTGCACGTATCTGGTGGGTCTATCGACAAACTGTTGTAAGCGTACTGCAGGTACTGAAACGAAAAGTTCAGCAGCTAACTATTTTGCTGCAACCTCCTAAAGTAGGTCATGTCAGTTTACCTCAGGAACGTTATGGTCCGACATTACCGGGTATCCGTTGATAGCTTGAGTGCAGGTGATGTCAACGAAACTCCTAGAAGCACTATCAGGACTCCTATCCAGCAATCTAACTTTAACTTGCGTTGAAACATTAGAAGGTCAACAAAAGAGTTTTGCCAGTTCTATCAACCGAGACAAGTGTGTGCTTTTGCTGTTTATGTCACATCTAACGTTCAGAGCAGCTTTACGTCTGTGGCGGACAGATGGGCGGTCATATATTAGTAGTGCGTGGCACGGAACGTTTAACTCACTGTCCATGACGTTGGAAGACAACCATGTTTCAGTGAATGAGAAGCCACCGGGATGGGAGTTGGCTATTGGGGCACCAACTTCACCCCTCTTACCTCGCAAACTAAACCTGTCTGAAAACTACATAAAAACGTTTGGTATGGAGTACCCCGGGTCGTGTGTTTGCAGAATAGGTTCTGGTAAGGCGGATATCGACCGCCGGCCCACCACCTGTAAACCCACCAAACATGGACCATTTTGCCAGTTGCTCGACGCACTTCATCCTACTCGCTAAAGGTAGGTCCGGCGGTATACTCATTCCAAACACCTTTAGTTAAAAGCTTAAACGCAAAATTGCTTGGCGCTACTCCTGTGAAGATAGAACCAACCGCAACGGACGGGGCTTATATTTGTACTTTCATGCCATATGTACCCAAGTTCAGTAACTTTGGTAATGAGAACCCTAGGGTACACAAGTAGAAGTAGTTTAAAATAGCAAAGTTTGGACCAGCGTTGCTCGACAAGCACGCAAGCTTTTGGAAAAGTCAGCGTTATTCCTGAAGATAATGCTGCTGGCTCTGTATGCATCGCTAGGACAAGGGGTGTTTACAACACGCGTCATTGTAGCTATGTCCGTTGCAGCGCCCGAGTTCATATCCTCCTTCGTAGGAGAAGTATATGCATATTATGAGTATTCCGGAAATGCGGCGGAATAACTGTTTGCCTCCTTTACCAGGGACGGAGTATCAACAGAACCCCCGCTACATCTTTAGATTGATTTTGATGGTACTAACCGATTGCTTTATCGTACGCCGCTTTTCAATCGTAAGCATACTATCCTGTACAACTGCCCAACTCATAGCTGAGTTCGATATGCCGTCAGGCTATTTAGCATTTTTAGGTCCCGCCACAATATTTGGTGTCTCCTACAAAGCAGTAGTATTAACACACACTTAAACGCAAGCTTGTTCTAAAACGCACGTTCAAGACGTAAAACGATTTGATGCATTTTCCTCACTAAAGACCTAACCAAAGATGCAAGGGAGCCCACCCTATGCAATCATCATCTGCGACTAAGCGATATGTTTATGTGTAGCACAGTCAAAGCGGTTATGAGTTGACTCATGGTTGTTTTTCAGGAGAATATACTCCTGTCCATCAGGTCAAGTGAAAGATTCATGGAACCGACTATTGTAGATGGCACATTGTGTTCCACTTAAAGAACCGGTAACTAGTCCAGGGTAACTGGTTTTCCCACACACAGTTGACAAAAAGCTAAGTGGTTCCGAGAAGGACCTAAAACCGGATATGCTTACCACCAAGTAAAATAAAACTTTTAAGGAGGCAAAAGAAGCCTTACCCGAGTTACGGTAGTCTGCAGTGCGTTTCACGACCGCAGCAATTAGAAAATTCCGGAGTAGATCATTTGCACCGCTTTGGATTCATGAGAGCGCTACCAGCAATTACAAAGACCGCATCAGGATTCTAGTTGGAATACCTCTTAAGGTAGCTTTCCGTTGGAGCGGTGCAAGGCTTTGCAGGAACGAAGTGATTAATCAGAATAACGCGGCTGGCTGTCAACCCGCTGGGTACTTGGTCTACAAGATATCGACAAGATCCCGTATAGTACTCGTAAGTAGCGGGGTTTTAGATGTAATTTTGTGGATGATTACCTTTAACGTACAGCTAATATCCTGCCACGTACGAGCAATACCATAACAATAGCCTGTCCCAGTTTCAAATGCTATGGATTTAGCGCCTAGCGTGAGGACGCCAGCAACTAGCAGGCTGGTCACGGTCAGCGCCAGTGGAAGGTACATAATACTAAATCATGCCTAGCTTGCGAAGTACGTAGCCCAGCCAATGTCCCCATGGCGCGGAGGGTTAACCTGTTGGCTAGTAGGCATCTGCCTCTAACGGTAATGGTTCCGCTCCCCAGTAGAGGACCAAAAGAACGCTCCCCACTGACGAGCCCCAACAGGGCGAAACGCGTCTATTGATTTTCTGGACTAGACTTGCTATGAAATCGGGAGGCGCACTAGGCGTCCCTTCCGATTGGCAAGGGAGAAATTGTCTTAAGCCTCGATCAGGCAAGTCTATTAAGACGCACTGCATACCGAACCGTCTTATTCTATCGACAGTGAGCTTCGGTGGTATAGGATCTCGTTCGCCATGCACAAAGAATGAGCACTTGCTTGTGTCACTTTCATTGGTCACCGTACCAGTCACTGTATGTCCGAGAAGTCGGTGAACCTGTTGGAATCTAGCAGAAACCTTCCGGCTGGCTCTGATCAAAATGTGACCAGACGGACTAGTAGGCACGAGCTCAAGCGGAGTTTATGTGCTGAAAAGGAAGCCTGGCAGACCAGTAGTGTTAAGAAACGGAGGAGGCAAGAGCAGTAGGCAATTACCGCAAGCTATTCTAGCTGATCTGCACCAGTGGTTCGAGGAGACCAGGCGTCATTGAGAGAATCAGAGACTGCGCCGGTTCACTGCTACAAAATAAGGAGTGCCGTAGTGGGCATTGAGCGGAACAGGTTCAGCAGCAGTTCAGATTGTCCATGCTCCTGCATCTCTTCCTACTCAAGTGATGCGGGACGAGCCATGGACGAATAGTTTAGAGCCTCTGTCGGAGGCCATGGTCCAAAACGCGAACACAGTTCGCAATCGTTTTCGTGCCGCTGCCCCGGATGCCTTCCCACCTGCACTATTTAAGAATGGAGGTGAGGTCCCCTGCAAGGCACTGACCACACTATTCAAAAGTATCCAGAAGAAAGAGAGTGCCCGGCTGACGGGAGCGCATCGATTATAGGGGCCATATACAAGAAAGACAGTCGCAGTGTGTTCTAACCACAGGGGTATTAGCTTAACGCCAGCTTTGACAAAATTACTGGCTCCGATTCTCGTTCGTAGCCTCACCGTGAAACCGGAATCTCGGATTAGGAAAGAAAAGGGTTTCGGCCCAAGGCATGGCTGCATAGACCATATATTCACTTTGCGGCAGGTGCTGGAGCAGCGCCACACGTAACGCAGACTGACGATAGCTGTATTCCTTGATATCAACAGTTCGTTTGATTCAGTCGCTCGATCGATTCTATTCGACATACTTGCTCGGAAATGTGTTCCAACGAAATATGTAAACATCCTACTTGCTCTATACTCGATCATTGCAGAATGCATCACGGTCTACTTTGGTCTATCGGATAACATTACGACTACAAATAGTGTTCGTCAGGTTTGTCTGATTTATTTAATTTCGTCCTGGATTCTATCTTGGAGCGTTCCCCTACGGATCCTTACCATGCATACTTTAAAGTGCTAGTGGTTGAAAGATTAGTTGATCTTGCTTGTGCGGATGATATGGTCTTGCGCTTCGGCTGTGTTGCGGCGGCGCAATCAACCCTGAGTAGTCTGTATAGTATGGTCCCATTATTTGGTATGCACGTAGCACCTTCAAAGTGCAGTGTTGCTGCAGGACCACTGGCCACTTTATAACCACTTGACCCTTGCTAACGGAGAACTCGTGGTGGTTGATTACTCCACTTATCTTGGCTGCTGCATCAGCAACGATGAGCGCATAGAAACTGGCGTCAGCTCACTCAGCACTAAGGTCAGAGCTGTCTTTTTAAACCTGCGGTATTCTTGGCGACATAAGGGAAGTTCCTCCATCTGAAAGGCGGTGTATACAAGACCACAGTAAGAGTCGTTCTGCTTTATAAGTGAGACGAGGCCACTTCGGTCTGAAGGTTTGAAGCGCAATCAAGTCTTTGCTCATTGTTGTTTGTGGAGCATTGCAGGTGTCGGATGACACCAGCGTGTCCGCAACGATGGGGTGCGTAGGCGAATACTTGAAAGTGATCAGCATGCGACCTCCCTCGAACAACGGATAGCAATAACTAAGTTGTGTCGTCTCGGGCACCTGCTACGTATGACTGGTCACTACTTGCTTAGGCGGGCCTTGTTTGGTCTGCCAGAAGAAGGGTGGCTCAAGGATCGAGGTGGACTGAAGTTAACTTAGGAGCGGGAAATAAAGTCAATGTCGACCAAACTGGGTGCCGTTGATCTTTCGCATCTTCCTGCTGGAGTCCACAGGACTCACCCTGTGCTTGGCTTGAGACTTTACAGGACATGGCTTACAGCCACCACCAGCGGCGCACCTGTGAGGAGAGGGTGTGTAAATATGTGTGAAGTATGTTCCTTGTTAGATATTGGTTAAATTTGATATCCTTAGTCTGATGTCAAGCACCTGGAATTTAACGCTTAACCGAGTAACCGTCTCAACATTTTCCAATTAGACGAGTTGTCAAATATTTTATTACTCCGGCTGTCCTCAGGCTGGAGTCCGTTGATGCCAGTGCCCTACGTCCCGTTATTTTTATCCTGAACTAGGAAAAGTTGCTGGGTTGAAGAGGAATGATTACAGTTATGTCCATCTTATGCCCTAACGCAGGATGTTAGGTTACGCTGGGTTGCATCGAGTAGTTAATTTCACTGGTCTTCTAGATTGTTTGTCATTGTTTGTTCCCGTTTATGCCAGGTATTCAGGCCAATTGGCCACGTTAACGTGGCGGTGTTCACAATGGTGATCAATGTTGCACAGGAACAAGCGTTATCTGAACAAAGGAACGTATGAGCGTTATTCATTTCTGTACTGCGCCCATTGGTGTCTTCTAAAGGATTAAGAGTCTTATCACCATACTGAAATTCAGCGGACCGTTTTATGATGTCAATCTTAAAGAGACTGCAATTTACAAACCTTCATTTGCTTTCATGCTGCTGGCAAATCAAACATTACGAGATACATATCTTTGGAAGCTAAACCGCAGGTGACAAACTGGTTCTCAAGAGTAAGATGCGGACCATGAGTTCGCAAAGCCTACATCTACTGTGTCTTAGATATGAAAGCAGGGTTGGAGCACATTCACCTATCGTTGGCATCCACATGCTGTTTCATTAATTTCCTGCAGGCAAACAACGTATAATTCGACCAGCTTTCGAGCATATGAAAAGAACTTGCATTCAAGTGCCAGCAAGTACTTGAATCAACCGAGCCCAACATAATCACGTAATGGCCATAAGGGCTGACTGCTCAGAGGGATATCTAGAGTTGCATGAGATCCATGGCTGCATCGATTGGCGGCCAGTAACCGTAGCAGCTTATTCAGCTGAAACTACCCTACGCCTCCGTGAAAAAGCTGCACTGTTTAACTGCCGATGCAGAACGTCGCGACGAAGCAACACTTGGTAGGCATACCTTAGGTGCTTCACATGTACGCGCAGAATGAGTATCTCGGAGTTGTACAGGGCGAAGCACTGTAGGAAGCAGTTCACCTAATGTCGCTGCTTCTGTTCATAAGCCCACTGATGGTTCAGCTCGTTTATTCCAGTGCTCTTCAAAGGCCTGGATTTCGAAATGTATCGCAAGGTAAGGTAAGCAACCTAAATAGCAATTCAACTGTTATACCTCTTTTATTAAGTAGGTTCTGCACGTATGTTTCCAGGTTAGTAACCAGCAAATGAGCGTAGCAAATCATGGCGGGTCTCTTCAGAATATGGAGGTAGCAACCAGCATGAGGTGCTGTATAGGTTGCTAAATAAGAGGCCACGTATTTTAGGTACTCTAACTTGTGCAATTGGACATGTATAGCAGAATTTCACAACATGAAAGTTTGTTATACATAACTAACCAATGTGCCTTACGTATGTTTATTTACGCAACCAACCGGGAACTGCGATGAACATTATATGCGTACGCTCTGTGCCCTGCATCCACAAAAAGAGCTTGCTTTCTCTTTTTAACTTCTAACGCTGCATGCCAAACAATATTATGTGCGCACTGAACCGTGGCAGCAGGTTTAAAGGCATGCGCAGGCAGTAGTAACACCTTCGTTACAAAAATTGTTAATAGTATTAAAACTAGAGTTGGGAGCATTCTTTCAGGATGGGTTGGCTTATGAGGCTAGCGGATAGCTACGTGCGCAGCGTCCTGCTGCGTGCATAGACATTTGTCCACGTTGCCCAAGGGAAACGGTCAGTGACCAGTCATATTCCGCTGGTGTGTCCGTCGTCACTCGTTTGACCTGCTTTCTGCTTGGACACTGCAAATTCTTCCAGTTTTAATTTATTAGGCTGCAGCGAACAGACAACGTTTGTCTTTATAGTAGTCGACAAGGTCCTTCACCATGGATTCAGGTCTGTGGTACTTTATGCATGACCTTGTCATTCAGAGTTGCCTACAGGCTTTATTGCTATCAGTCATAACAACTTAAACAGGTTACTTTTAACCGTACTCACGGACATAATTAAGTGCGCTAGGTGCATACTCTGGCACCATAATACCTTTTCAAATTTTTGATAACGATTGCATTGATCTTTTGTTCTTGTTAGTTTATGCCCTCATCTCACGATAATGAGCGTCTTCTGCTTCGACTTTTGTCCGGCTGCTACCTCCACCATTCATCGTTGTCCATTGACCTACCTTTTACACCAAAGAACTGTACTTTTGCGCGAAACACTTAACCCATTAAGGTGCTGACGCCCCGGTTTACTGTGCAAACCCTGGTCCATTCACATCTTTTTCAACAAATGTAGGTAGAGTCAATTACTCCATTAACTACCGGTGGGCTTAATGGATGAGTTAACGTCGTCCAACTCCCTTTTCTCTCTACAACAAGCTTTAGGCGCACATGAATTTTGTAGTGTAGACTAACAACAACAACCTGATGCGGATCCTCTGCAACACTGCATTTTTTCTGAGCTTAATTGGAGTTGTTCCCTTGCATGTTTGCTTTTATGCATCACATACTTTTGCTGCTTAATAGACTCAACGTTTGGCATTTTCGAGTTCCCCTTATGACTGTACTACTTACTATATGAGGCAAAACTCTCAATGTAGTATTCCTCTTGTAAACCAACCACCGCACAGTACTCCCACACACCGCTGCGAGTGGTTTTATATATCTAGACCCCTTGCACAAATTTACCGTGCGTTTATTCCTATCCTTCCGCTGCACACCTTCATTAAAACTGCTTTGACTCCCTCACGTAGCAAGCCATGGCTACTTATTTATTCTGTGTTCCATAGCAAAGTTTGTTAGTATCATGTTTATCAGTCACTATTCGAATCCCGCCACTTCTTGGAACCCCGGTTTTCTCTCTTCCCACACGTTAATTGCAGCACCGCAAACCATTACTTCGCGAATTGCTCACAAGAATTACACTGTTCAGCTTTATCTACATGTTAGTAACCTACACATGGGGTCCTTTCTTTCTATTTCAGAATCAAAAGTTGCCTCCAGCGCATCAGGTTGCACATGTTACATCAGTTTGGTTTAAGTATAAGTGTCCAAACGTAGAATTTTTACATTGCCTAGATCTAAGACTGTCCTTTGCGGTCTTCTCTTAGCTTGTTCTTCCCTTTCCCTTTTCTTCGTAGTCTGGAACAGCTTATAGATCCGGGATTAGACACAGAAACTGTCGTTTCGTTTGTGATGGGAAGAAATTAGCTAACGATAATTTACCTGGGAAATGGATTTACAGCAAAGCGCTAGTACTGCATTCACGACCATTGTGCAGATCGAGTCATGTGGCCTATAAACCGCAATCGTTGCCTATGACCGGCAAGTACGATTAGAACATGAGAGACTCACTTTGATTATGTCCTGGTAATAACGTTTCGGTTTCGCTATCTGCCGCTTCCCAACACTCAGCTGAGCAAATCATAGCCGCTTCGGAATTCGCCTTGAATACATACGCCACACATGACCAAGCCAACTCAGGTGTGTAAGCAAAAGTATGCAGTTTACTGCATGCAATCCACATCAACGCAACGGTTCCGCATCTGCAACTTTGTCACACCAACCAATGCGCAGAATCCGTTGCAAAAACTGTTTATGGAACCACTCCAGATATTGCGCATCCCGATGGTACAACGTCCACGTTTTGCTGCTGTATAGTAGAACGGACGACACCATGGATTTGCACAGCATCAACATAGTGCTAACGGTTAGCTGATGGTTGTTCCAACTCAGTACTCTAAATTTACAAAGGCCGACGCTGCCTTCGAGACGCGGATACGAAGCTCATTGTGTAGCTGCTAGTCAAGCAACATCCCACTTCCAAGGTAGAAGAAGCAAGTGGTGGTTTCTAATGCTTCAGCACTAAAGCACCTTCGCAGAATTATTATAGCTTGCACCATTCGGTGAAGGATGTAAGAAACAGACCGTTTTGCTTACGTTGATGATGAACCCAAATTTAGCCGCTGTCGAAGCCAGAGCCCGAGTCGTGTGCTGCAACTTATTCCCGCTGTTTGAAAACAACGCATAATCGTCAGCAAACAGTAACGTACGGATAGTTTTATCACAAGCCAGATCTCTTTCACCGGAACGACGGATGTTCAGCCACACACCATTAATACGGTGCTACACAAATGCCGTAAGCACAAGCCGCATCAAAAGCACAAGGCATCATGGCAAGAAGCCGAATCTTTAACTGGGCAGGAGCTAAGACGCAGTCTTGATTCACACCAGTAACAAATGCAACGTTATCCGAGGTCTCTCCACTCAGCTGCACCCTCGCCCGCATACCACCTTGCAGACATTCAATTAACCTCACAAACATACCAAGGCAAACAAACTTACCCAACACCAGCCATAATGTCTAGCGGTTCACCGTATCAAATGCCTTAGTGAAATCAACAAAAAGCGAGTTCAACCACTGGCGTCGTTCTCTACACTTCTTCTGCCACTGACGAGCCGCGAGCACTATTTCTATAATACTGCAACCCAGCAGGAAACCGAAATGCTCTTCCGCCACCCTTGGTTCCACAACCTGACAGAAAATGTGGTTGAGCGGGATTCAGCCAAACATCTTGCCCACGCAACTCAGCAAGTTGGTGCCATGATAATTCGTGCAACCTTGCTTGCTCTCTTCATTCTTGTACAGCTCTAGCACAACGACATGCTTCAGCTCAGCAGGCACCTCCATTTCAGTCCATACGCGTTGTATCAAGTAGTGCAGCGCAGCTAACAACGCGGGACCGCAGTATTTCAATAGTTCAAGCAGAATCTCGTTGATACCGGCACAGTTTCCGGTTCGCATCTGGGCAAGTGCTCTCTGCGTTGCGGCGAATGTCGGCTTGTCCGCCAGACTCGCCTTAACATCGTGCTGCCTCAGGCCATTCAAATTAATCTATTCGATCTCTGAAAAGTTGTTCAAGCGACAGTCAAAGTGTTTCCGCCAGATCTGCATACGTTCTGCAGCCCGTGTGCAGGTAGCGTCTGAGCTACCGTTGATCAGCGTCCTAATCAGCTCTGATCTCGATCCATACACCGCCCTCAAGGAATCAAAGGATTCCTTGTGTTAGTGGCGTTCGGCGTAGCATTCTAGCTGCTTCGCGTTCTCCGTCCACCATACGTTTTTAATGCATCGGAGCTCTCAGGTCAGCTACCGTCATGTTTGTAGAAACTTTCTCTTCTTCCACAAGTGTCGGGGGTCTGCTACATTTGCAGCAAATGTTGCATTCATTTCCGACGACAATGCGCCAACTGTTGCATTGTTCATGGCAAACCAATCAGGCTCCTTACGGTTGGCGCTCCCGAGTGTCTCCTTGGCAGCAGCTGTCACTTTGTCTAGATTGCGGTGCCACAGGTAGCTTACTGTGGCGACGCGTTCCACCTCACAAAGTCGTGTAGCTATTGCCTTCTATAGCTCAATACGTTTCGCCGCAGTACCAATAAAGTGAATGTTAAAGTTACGCTGATTTACGGCTGCAGTGCACTAATTGGATTTACAAGAATATAAATACCGTTTGGTCGACAGCGATTACTGCTCAGTGCCGCACTCAGCGCCATGCAATGCACTTGGCATGTGCATGGCACATATACTACGCTGGCGTAAGATGATATATTCAAGCAGGTGAGTGTGACCACTCCTAGGAGGCATCCAAGTATCTCTATCACTCGCGCTCGGTGAAAAGCGGGTGTTACTGCTCGTCAGGCTGAGAGGCACCCGTGACAGCAGCTTGTCGCCGTTTGCATGCGCTAAGCCAATGCCGTGTAGCCCTACGACATCCCTCCACACTGATGCATCATGCCCAGCGCGCGTGGAAATCACCCAGCAGAGATAGTCGGTCGCTCCGCTGCACAGGCTGTAGCGCGGGGCGTTGCACACGCAATAGAACAAGACGCCAGCACCTGCTTGATGCAAATTACCTTGCTCAGCCAGCTGACTCTTACTGAGTGCCGCAATATCTGTGCTGCAGCGCGCAACCAGTCCAGTGCATCGCTCAGGGCGCTCACTGGAGTTGTGGTAGAGCAGTGTGCGCACGTTGAAGCAACCGATGCTGAGTGCATTGCGCGTAAGCATACGATCGCGTTGGTGGGCCGTCGCATGTAAGGTGGCTGTTGTGCTTCGGAAGGCTGTTTAAGGAGCTCCACTGGGAGCCTTTGGCTCAATAGCCGGACCCACAAGGCAGTGGGTAATTTGGAGGTTTGCTCGAGGGCCTCCACCAAGTACCTTGGGCTAAGCAGCCTGACCCACATAGCAGTGGAGAGCAGATCCACTTATGGAATGTGACTGAAACGGCAGCTTGGGATCTGCTTAAGGTCCATCACACGCAGCCTTTGAGGTACTGGAACGATCCACACAGGTTTTGCGACCTTAATGGGATAAGCAACTGCGACCGAGGCCATACACATGTGGGTTTTGGCGGGTTTGCAACAATTTGACAAGCAGCTGCCTGGCTTGTGGCGGGCAGAGTCAAGCCAGTAAGCACCCGGAGGTGTCCTCTTACCGTCAGATACAATGCGTGGCACTCTTGTTCCATGCCAATCGAGCTGTCAGCAAATAAACCCTAGACCTTTTATCAACCATAGGCAGGGTTTACGGAAAGAGGGCCAAAGAGCTTTTCCTAACCTCCGAAGCGACTGAACTAGGATACTGGCAGTGCGCCAACACATGTTAAGACAGCAATTCGGGTCCTCATCCAAAGCATTCGATTGTACGTAGACTCATAAGGCAGTGAGTCTACCACACGGTAACTTCACTGATTCATGCGGATTGGTGTCATGGAGCTTAGCAGGCGGAAGAGCGTAAACGAACTCCCACCCAGCGGTCACCACAATGAGGTGTGCAGGACATGAGCCCATGGCACAACCGTAGCAGCAGTGGGTGGACCATCGGTCAGGAACTAGCCACCACCCGCCTCAGCTCACTATGGGCTATCCCGCCACAAGCACACACCCAACTATTCATATCAACGTATGTAAAACACTTATTGTTCCACGGTATATTAGCTGCCCACAAGTTGTGGTCTTAATAGGATCACGCTTGTGCAGGCGTGCCTAGCTTAATCGCTAATGAACAACTTATTTCTTTATGTAATACCTACTGATTCATATTGTCATAACTTGTTCGGGCCCAATTCCATGGGCGCACTCGTGAACGGTTGCATGTTAAAAAGTTGAAGCATATTTGGTCTGAAATGAAAAGATATTAAATTATTTTATATACGGGCAGACACTTGCAGCGCCTTAACTGCAAACGATTTATTTCACAGATGCACGTACCTCACCAAGAAGAATTTCAAGCGAATACTTCTCTCGGTCCACTGTAGGGATAGTGGAGAGTTCCGAGTACCAGTTGGATAGGTTGAGACATTATTTAATGCGGTTGTCTTACTGGCTGAGCGAACTCGCGGAGATATTATGTCGTGGAGCAAAGGAATTGAGGTTTGACTGACGATGCCAGTGTGGATCAAGCTGCAGTTGAGAACACCGATGCGCATGCGTAAGCGACGATTAGCGCTCCATAAGTAATTTATTAAATAAGCGCTAGACAGTTTCCAAATATATTCTATATGTTCTACGTAAGTGGCTATGTTTGATGATGCAATAATAGAGGGTACTTCGCACCATGAGCTTAAATAATTCAGGTCGTACTTAGAATAGAGGAAACGACAGTGATGTAACTTGTTAGTTGCGTCACTTTCTCTACTTGATGAAGCGTGTGTCCGGAAAAGTTGCAGCTGCTCAACGATCGAATTCCTAAGTTTCATCATCATCATCGTCATACACGTTGGCTAGATGTGGTGAACATCTAAGCTGCCGTGCCGCAATACACAGAAAAAAGGAGAAAAAAGGCAACTGGTGCAAGCCGGCTGAGCTACCGGTAACGGATGAGCATCGCTCCGGTAAGCTACCATTCTGCTACTGTGCATCAAAAAAATTAATATACAAAATTATGTAAGGCGAACTAATGAGATCGTGGTTACAGGGGAGGCTAAAAGGGGTGGGGTGGAACAAAGAACCTCACAGCACGAACGCCCCTGAGATCGGCTCCTAGCCATGTCAAAAAGTGTGTCCAACGAAACGTGTTCATCTTCTTTCGGACCCCAACCAGGGAGCCGAGGCGCTCCAACTGGGGCCAGCTCAGAAGTGAGGGCTTTCAATCCTCTCGGTCAAATCATCGCCTGGCCACCCTCATCTTCTTCCATCCACACACCCGGCGCGCAAACAACGCACGTCGCGGGAGTCAGTGGGCTGGCATGCGTAACACGTGGCCGAGCCATCGAAGCCTGGTGAGTGAAATGACGGTTCTGAGCGGTTTAGTTCATCCTCCGTGCCGTAAACAAGGCGTCGAACACGCTCGTTGCTCACGCGGTGCTCCCGCCAGATGTGAGCTAAAGTACGAAGGCACCGGCGGTCGAAAGTAACTAGCCTCTTAAGATCCGCTGCTTTAAGCGGCCAGGTTTTACAACCGCACAGTAGGGTCGAACGTACCGCTGCATTGTACACTCTGCCCTTCAGGGCAGGGGTGATGCTGCGCCGGCGCCATAAGTGGCGTAGGTTAGCAAAAGCGCCCCGAGCTTTTGCTATACAGTTCGTGATCTCATCCTCAATCCCAAGGGCGCTGATACAACTTCTCAGGTAGTTAAATTTTTGAATGACTTCTAGCTGATCCCCATCATGGGTCAGCAAAGGAGGCGGTCCAGCCCCATCTTAGAGGAACGCTTTGCGCTTCGGGGGTGCGAAGCAAAGCCCGAAGTGACGGACAGCTAGTACTAATCTGCCAAGTGCCGCTTAATACGTTTGTGAGATGTCACAGATTAGGGCAATATCATCAGCATACTCTAAGTCAAGTAGCCGTTCAACTAGGAGTAGCTCCACACCTTCAAAGTCGTGTCCTTTGAACGCGATTTCCATGACTTCGTCAATAGCGAAGCTGAAGAGAAAGGTGATAGCGGGCATCATTGTCTCACGTTGCTGGAGATATTGAAGGGCGACGACAACTTGCCGTAAGCCCTCACTCTGCCCGAGCTATGCGCAACTAATGCGCGGATAATATTCACATATTTCTCAAGTGCATCTTTCCTCAGTAGACAGTCACAAAGTGCATGACTATCCACGGAATCGAATGCACCTTTGATATCGAGAGACGCGACAATGGTGGGCCGCCAATATATGCGAAGGTGCTCTAACAACTGACGCAAGGTGAAGATGTGGTCGATGCAGCCCCGAGCCGGACGAAACCAGGCATGCTACTCACGGATCTGGCTTTCACGAGTGCCAGTCAGTCTGGGAGGGATTATAGAGGCAAGCAATAGGGAGGCGATAGTGATCAGGCTGATTACTCTATGCCTGCCGCATTCCGATCGTGCACCTCCCTTGAAAATTGGGACCATGATGGAGTGGCTCCAGTCGGTTGGGACAGTCTCTGGCTCCCAAAGTTTAACTAGTAACTCGTGTAAATCATCCACAAGAGCAGGTCCCCCGAAATTTATGAGGGATGGAGGAAGATCATCAGGTCCCGCGGCTTTGTTTAACTTCAACAGTCCGATCTCACGTTCGAATTCTGAGTGCGAGGGTGGATCCAAATGGACAGCCCAGGGAGTGGGGCGATCAGTGGCCGGCGAGAAATCTAACCATTTCGGCCGATTAACTTGCTTTTAAATTGCTCGGCCCAACGCTGTAAATTTGATAAGTTGTGGATAGGCTGTTTACTCTCGTTACGTATAGTTTCACTAACACCAGGTCTTTTGCTGCCCGTTTCCAGTATCAGACGGAATAACTTACGATGGTTACCAAGGGCAGCGGCCATTTCCATCTCTGATGCACGATGAGACCACCGGATTTGCGGTCTCTACAGGCTGGCGCGGAGTTTTATCCGGAGCCTTTTGCGAGTTCCATTGTGTTCGCCTCCAGCCGGAAAACGCCAGAGAGCATCTATAAGTTCCAGAGACTGTCAAGGGACCCATGTCCATATTGGTGATCAGACACACCACATGAGGATTTGCCTGCTGCTAGTAAGGCCTGTTGCATATGAGACCAGTGAGCTTTAATTGCATCCAGTGAGCATTTATCCAACTCGCTTGACAGCGTACTTTGATACGCATTCAGAACAGCTGGCTTCGCTAATTGGCTGGTGTCAATGCGCTCACAGCGTCGGCGTGGGCGTCCGCCAAAGCGCATTCGCAGGTCAGCACATACAAGTGCACAGTCACTGCCCACACCTGTGCTCCAAATCAAGTGCCAGTTCTGGATGCAGCCCCTCCATCGGTAACTAATCGCAATGTGATCGATTTGTGTCCATGGCTGGTTCGAGGCCGGTGGGTACCAAGTCACCGTCCGGCGGGTGCTATGTCGGAAATTAGTGCTCGCAAGAAATAAGCAAGCATCCTCACACAAATGAAGTAACCGCTCACCGTTATCATTACGGGAGCCTATACCATGTTGGCCGCCCAGATACAGCTCATCAGTGGATAATTTACCAACTTGAGCGTTCAGATCCCCAGCCAGCACAACAGCGTTCGAGCTTCTTCTGTGGCGAAGCAGTTAGTACTGTTGGCGATAGCAGTCATCTTTTACTGAGTCATCGCTACAGTTTGTCGAGGCATAGGCAGCGATGACGAACAGACAACTGTTAGTCCCACGCGACTTCGAAGCTTTGAACGAGCCAGCCAATCGGACCGCACATATACGGCTACCGAATGGAATCCAAAAAACCAGAGTAGCTTCAGCCCTTGGACTCAGGGCAATACCAAGACCGGCTTGGCCTGTGCTCGAAGCTGCATCGTCACCGGATACGTGCAATGAGAAGGCGCTGCTAGTATCACCTGAAGGGGATCACAGAGGGAGTACAGAGCTCGAGTCTTGCAGGCGGATCTCCAATAAGCAGCAGATATTGATGGAAAGGGTCGCTAATGTTCGGGCAAATGCTGCCTGTTGACCGATCTGAAGCGATGTGCGAACCTTGAAGCATGCTAAACTGAAGGAGGATTAAGGGCTCCAAATGCCAGCCGATTAACTGGAATGGGCCGCTTCGTTGGACATGGGCCTGTTGACATGGCAAGAATGACGCTCCGCGTTCACATGTGATTTGAAACTAAAAGTCAAGCGACTATTGAAGCAAGGTGGGGAAGGGCCGAGAATTGGAGGTTGAAAGCAGGGGGATAAAATTGAAGCTGGAACGGGAGGATAAGGGGGAAAAGCGCAAGAGGGGGAAGAAGACGGGAAGGCTTGAGCAGTAGCATCTAAACCCCTATCCACCCTGCCCGATGCAGCAGATAGGGCGCCGTTGATTATTCACTGCGGCGGCCAGAGCAGCAGAAATTTGTTTGAAGTGAGATTCATAATATTGCGTGGGCAGGATACTGTCAGGTTGCCCAGACCAAGACAAGAGAACGATTAGGGTTCTCAACCAAAACCTTTGGTTTAAAGACCTGTCCGCAAGGCAGCGGGTTTGGGCACTGGGCTACAAGGAGTCCGTTTTAAGGAATAAGCAGCTACCCTCATTCTAACTGCCAACCTGGAGGAACAGTAGGCTGAGTTTGTCTGGCCTCTAACCATTGACCAACCTGGTATGAGTGACTCTGAAGGTGCAAAAATGCACCACCCAGTATAACTCAATGGATCACTAAGGCACACAAACCATCGCACCACGGTAAGGTCCAGCCTCATTCAGAATACGATTGAGATGGGAGTGCCAGTGAAGTTGATGTATTCTTCCGATATGCTGCATCTATGGCAGAGTATCTGTGATTTGTCTGCATAAAACCCCATTGACCTGCTTTCGCTCCAATTTTCTAGGGATGATAAGTCCTCGCGTATAACTTTAAGTATAGTAACAGGTCGTCAGGTAAGAAGGAGTAGATTAGTTTGGTGTCCTCTGCAAATACAGATAGGTGCCCGTGTCCTATCGTTTGTGTAAATGAGGAAAAGCACTGGGCCAAATACATTACCATGAACAACACTACACGTGACTTTTTGGGAGTAGAAGTGTGCTGACCCATCTGAACCTTTTGTATTCGGTCCCTAATGTATAACTCAAATCAGCTCAAGAGAAGGAACTAGGCATTCAAACACGCCATGTCGAAGCAAATAATGTCACAGGAGATGAAATCATCAACCTGTACGAATAAACCCAGTTTCCAAACAGCCCACACCTTTTCCGGGATAACTGGTAAAATATACATGGTCCAGACTGAGCTGCTCATGCTTAAGAAACGTCACTTTGTCGAGCAACTGCTACAATACAAGATGAATGCGTTACAAAAAATGCAGGTCGAGAGCAGTGGCGCATTAGTACCTCGACCTACACTTAAGCCTTAAACTCGCGTGCAGCATCTAGGTGGAATTAATGGTAAGTGGGACCATAAAGTTGCACCATTTGATTTGTATTAAGCAATATTAATTAGCATCCACTGTTTTGCTGCTTTTGTGATTTCCCAAAACCCAGTTACTTCGCCATGAACCCGCACAATAGAGTCTCTCGGTCCGACTGTTTTCCTGGTGTTATTTATTCGTGTGGTAGAACTGGTTGCAGGGGCGCCACTGATCCGGCAGGTTAAAAAGGCTTTCGTCTAGAACAACTACAGGTTTCTATTGACAGTCGGTTAACTGATTCAGGATGGATATCTCAGCAGACCTGATAGATATTTTGCGTCAACAGCAGCAACGAGTTACCGCGAACCGGCTGCGTAGGATCTAAAATTTCACTCGAACACAATCGCTCTAGTCTACAGCTCTCTACCAAGGTGAGAAGCCTTCAGTAGATGCGATAGACAACAGTGGTTATGAGTTAGTTTTTGATCCCGCTTCAGGGCTGATTTTCGCTGTAGGCTATAAAAGATATGAGGATATTTTCAAGGTAAAAGTGGCAAGGCTTGAAAATGCAGCAAAAGTGAAATTATTGTTGCAGAAAAATGGGATGTAACTTGACTGCGAATAAAGGAGCAAAAAGACGTTCAACAAGAAACATAGCCAGTTACAACTTGCCATTCAATGGATTGGCGGCAGCGTTTCAGGACGTGGTGGGTTTTCGCCTGGCAAGCGTTCTCTCTATAAAAAGCCACAAATGTCCGTTTAACAACACTGCAACGTGGCGAATGTGACTCGCCACCGAATAATGTCACAGCCCATAACTTCACACTGGCAGCTCAATCAGAATCTTCATACTAGATAGCTTGCTCTTCAATTATCTCCCAATGGATCACTCAGGATGCTTTATCTATTACTAGTCGAGGTATGACTTCGATATATGGCAGAGCGATTATGTCCTAACAAATGGATCCCGATCCCACTACAACCAAATCGTGCTTTCGCATGTTCACCATCGCACAGTTCCAAGCATGGACATATGAACAATTTTCTACTGTCGCTACAGTTCGCATAAAATGTCTGTACAGCTGTACATTCCTGATCATGCCTCAATTGGCGTGCCTCGCATAGTCGAGAATAAAATATTTATTTATTTATTTATTTATACGCGGAACGGTGGAGCATGATATAAACATGCGTTACATATTGCCAAAGGCCGCTCATGGTTTCAGTTTTGAGATAAAAATTTCCTGATGCTCGGAAATATTGGGCTATCAAGCAACGCTCTTTAATACTCGGTACAGTTTTATGCTTTTGTTCCGCGGGGACTGCGACAAGCTTATTTCCCAGGCAGCCAATTAAAGCAAAATTTTCAAACATCCAGGCTTAACTCAACTACTGAAGATCAGTTTGGATGTTGGGTTATTGTGTAGCCTGCAATTTTCATAAGATGCTGAGATACGGACCGGATTATCTGAGCGCTTAGAGCGTGACCCGGACATCACGCTACTAGCTGTCATTGCTGAGACCCAGCGTATCATTAACTTATAAATCAATATGGCTGTACAAAAGAACGCATTACAATTATTGCACAGTCCAGCAGATTTCCAGGAACAAAGTCCCAAACACTGTGCACAAGCAACTCCCACGTGGTAAGCCGCCGTTAGTCGGTCGGCAATGTGTTGACTGGCAATTTGTTAGGTGTGTTCATTCAATAAGTATATCTGCCAGAAATGCCGTAGATGTGAGCACAAAGCAACCAATTGCAGAGCAAGCTTAGGTTTTGGCACGTTCACGATAATCAACAGATGACCAAAAGCCATCCTGCAAACAGGGAGCGCCAAGTTTACTGGTGATGTTCGAGCTTAAAACATGTGTCAGCTGTACGCCGTAATGGCACTACGCTGTCGCGCGAAATCCACCGGCCGCACGCGAGCTGAATATACCTTGAGGACGGCCACCAGTACTCAGAGTCTCCCCCGCTTCGCAAGCTCACGTGACAAGCTCCTTACACCTAGGCTACGTGCCGACAAGATAGCAAAACTACATCACTATCAGCATCAATGGAAGACGGGCCGGATTGCTTCGCCTCAGATATCACGGTCATGTCATAAAGACTGTGGAGGCTTTTAGGGCATTCCGATCTCAAGCCTAACTGTCAGCAGACGAAAACCGCATCAGATACGGTTGCAATTGCTAAGTCTAGTTGAACTTGGGTTTCGTTATGCCGAGTTTACCGCATGGGGATCGCTCTAAGTTCCGAGCCACCAGAAGGTAAATATCTTGGGTCTAAACAGGACGGAGCGCCTCAATCTTCTTGGTGCTCCGATAAACCAGATTTTTGCCACTGTACAGATAAACAAACCAACGTACCGAAAGAGTGGTCATCAATCCTCTGCGAGGAAGATATGCACCAGTCTTTTGAGAAGACCTTGATAAGTTCACCAAAGTACAAGCTTCACTATCCTTGGAGCTCGATGCTGTTCTTGTGTTTCATGCAAGACGCCTTGCACCGTACACGAAAAAGCTGACGTTTAACCAGGAGCTCGCTTGTTTAGACAGCAGGAGCTATCCATCCGGTGAACTGCTCATCCTTGGCAGTAGCTATCGTGGTCGTCCAAAATCTGAACGGTCAACTTCGAATATGCCTTAATTTCTCAATGGGTCTTGGTGGTGCACTGATAGTTCATCGATACATTGCAGCTTTCGAATGAGTTGTTGGCAAAACTGAGCGGTTTCGCAAAACTGGATTTTTCCGACGCATACTCGCAGAGCAAGGTACAGGAAGCCTTACTATAATTACTTATCTTCTACATGAATTGAAGCTCATATCAGTACCCATGTCTTCCGTATGGTGTCAAGCCTGAACCAGCCAAATATCAAGGTATCATGAACACACTGCAGACAGACGTTGCTGGCACAGCTGTATACCAGGATGGTGTCACTTTTGTCGGACGCAATGCTGCTGACCTGTTTGGAAAGTTGCATCGAGTCCTTGCTCGTGTCAAAGAGTATGAATTCAGATTCTGACCAGAGCGGTGTACCTACTTTATGGACTCAATCAAGTTTCTCGGTTTGATAGTCGACTGAAATGGCCAACGTTCCGTTCAAGCGAACATCGAAGCTATCAAGAAGCTGCTGCCTCCCAAGGATGTTGCAACACTAAATACCTTCCTAGTATCAAGCAGCTATTACTACACGTTCCTGTTACATAAGTACCGCTTAGGTGGCCCACTGAATGAATTAATGACCAAGGATAGGCCATGAAAGTGGCCCGAAGAATGTCAGGGACCATTTGAGCAGGTAAGAAGAGTTCTAGATTCCGCTCTTCTACTAAAGCAGTACAACCCAACCATGGAAATTTTGGTGGCCACAGAGGACTCAAACTATGGTATTGGTGCTGCAAAAGCCTACAAGTTAGTAGGCGGCCCAGAGGAAGCAACGGCGCAAGCAGCCAGATTGTTGTCTCCAGCGGAACAAAAGTATGGTCGAATAGAGGAAGATGCCTTGACGATAGCTTTCACAGTACGGAAATTTCACAAGATGCTCTGTGCGTGAATGCTCACACCTTAATAATCTTTACCCGCCGCTGGCTATTTTTGGACCAGTCCTGCTTACCCGTTTACACAACAAACAGGTTGCGAAGTTGGGATACCACTTTGTACGGTTCCGACTTTGTGGTGAAGTATAACTCCACAAAAGACAGGCCAAGCTGGCGCGCTTTATGGTTCACTAAAAATACTGCACCTTCAGACAGAAACATCAATCATCGCGGCGCCTTCGTTGATGTCTAAAGTAAATGGTGTGCTGACGGAGAGTCTCAGGAAGCTACCGGCCGCTTTCAAAACAGTGGTAATGCAGTAACCCGAGATCCAGGTTTTCAACAAGCAATCAAATGCCACACATCATAGTGGCTTAAGGATAAACTAACAGGTTGGTTGCATAACTGTTTCTAAGTGAGGATGCACTGTCAATCGTCAACTGATGATTTCTGTTTGCTGATCGAGTTGTACTACCCTCAGGACTTTGTTACAGGGTTATATAGCAGTTCCATATCGACCATCCGAGTAGTATAAGGATAAAAATGATTGCACATGGTTTCGTTCACTGCCCGTTTATCGACTCGGAACTGGAACAGATGGCAAAGTTATGTAGGAGGTGTGTACTTGCCAGTAAGTAGCCCAACAAAACGGTATAGCTTTCTGGCTTTGACAACGAAGTTGTGGAAGCGTGTGTATGCAGATTTCTTTGGTCCGGTGAATAAGCAGCAGCATTTTGTTGTTGACGTCCTCAGTAAATGACCCGAGGTAATTTTCATGAAGCATGCGATCAGTGGCGCAACGGTCATCGTCCTGAGAAACCTTTGCTGCCAACATGCAGTGCGAGAAATGCTAGTCATAGACAACAGGTCACAGTTCACCTCTTCCTGTTTTGCCTAGTACTGCGCTCAGGATAGCATTAACAAAGTAGGCTCGCCACTGGTTTGTCTATAATCTAACGGATGGGCAGAACGGTTCGTTGATAACTTGCAGTAAGTTATGCTGAAAATTATAGGAAGGAAATCCTGCAGGAGGTATTGGATGCCTTCTCATTATTTACAGCATGACACCAAAGCCAATGTCCCCAGGCAGCTTGCACCGGCAGAAGCGTTAATGAAAAGAAAGGTTTTCACAATGAACGCGGTATTGCTTCCAAAGCAAGAGAACTCGCAAAAACGGAAGCTGAAAACGAAGGACTAATATAACCTACGATATAAGACACACTCCAATTTTACACAGGACAAAAGTTTGGTCAGAGGCTGCCACAAGCAAAAATCAAGTTGGACGACCGGCCTGATCTAGAGCAGATTTAGACGCGTCACCTCTAAGATTAAAGTGGGTACCACACTTGAACTAGGCAGGCTAAATAGCTTCCGTCAACTAGCATATCGATAAACACAAGCACTCAACCGCTACCGCTGGATAGCTTGATGGGCATATTTGGAATGCCAGTCAGTACACTGAATGTCGCTGAAGGACCTTGCATGACCGTCCCAAATCACTAATCACGCAGCCAGGACGCTGGTCGGATCGGGTACAGAGACCCGTCAGTAGAATGCACTTGGATCCGAGACGATAGTCTTAGGTTAACGTGCGCGAGGAAGGTGTTGCGGGAAGATGGCTTTCACTGAAAGTTCAGGCCGAGAGCAGTGACGTAACAGTACGTCGATGTACACTGAAGGCTTGTACTCAAGTCGAGCATCTATGTGGAATCAACGGCAAGTGGGACCATGAAGTTGAACCGTTTGCTTTTGTTAATAAATATTAATTAGCATCTTCAGTTTGCTGTTTTAGTAGTTTCCTACAGCCTATTTATTGTGCCTTGCACTCATGCAACAGGATCGCTTGGTTAGGCTAGGTTTTGGCCTTATCATTTTGTTGCGGTAGAACTGGATGGGGGAGGCACAACTGCATCAGTTACGTTATACAATACTTTCAGCGAAAACATAAGCAGTAGGCGTTTTTTAAATGCTATCCGTCATACACTTAGCATACTGCTAGAATAACCGTATGTCACTGAAATGCACTGATTTATAATCACATCAAAAATGTCCGATCACCTTTAATGTCCCAGACACATATATATTAACATATGTGAGGGGCACCAAAAGTAAGTCTTGCTCACTAACAGGGGTTTGCTGCAGCATGATACTACTCCACGAGGGGTATCAGGTGCATAACTGTCCACCTATGTTTATACCCAACAATCCATGTGGTTATTAGCCTGGCAACTACTTATGCAACATGAGACAATGGTAAAAGTATCGCCTTGCTTGAGGGCAACATAGGCGCGTGAGGACCACAAGGTCTTAAGGTGCGCGATAGTTTTCGATGTAAACTACTATACACTTCGATAGCTTAGACGAATGTGATAAAATTGACCACTGTGGAACAAATAAGAGGATAGCTGAGAAGTACTTTTGCACAGGTGTGAGACGACTCAAATGTGTTGTTGGTGAAACAGCAACGTTACCATATTCAACCCACAACGTAGCTGGCTTTTTGCACGTGGCCTAGAGGTAACGAGCTTGTCTCACACTCGTGGCGCGGGTTTGAATCATCTTAGGGGTAGGCGACCTCGCGGTATACTCAGCCCGCGTGCGAATGGTGATGCTCGCACGGCGGCGAAGCGGGGTTAGGGCGTACGGCTGACATATTATTTTATTATTATATTTGGTAAAGAATATTCGAAGGTGATAAAAACAAAGCGGTACCTCTAACTTACCGACAAGTTTGGTCCGTTTACCCCGCTCTAGTGCTGCGTCAATGTGAGCGAACAACTAAATGTATTGAAAACCGATCAGTCATCCCATGGTCTACAAAATACCATCCTTGATCTGTAGGCCTGATCGCGTACTTGGAGTCCAGCAACGACACCATAGCTTAAGCATTGATAATCTTCCAACAGAAGCCCAATCGTACATAGTAGACCGAACTGCTTACCCCTGAGCTCCACTGTCAGGTTAACAACGATGTGCACAACGTTCCTGCTGAAAAGCGCCTGGTTGAATGTGCCAGTCAAACACACGAAATTTAAACCATTTGCAATTAAAGCCGTGAAGCAACCGCTAACGCTCACGCGAACAACACGGGAATAAAGTTTCGGCGAATCGCTCGCCCGTTTTAATAGGTGCCGGTCGATGGTTCCCAGGGCTTCCATGTCCGGGTGTACATCGGGTCATCAAATGCCGAGGGACTAAAAGGCGAAACAGGTAATTGGTAGAAGGGTAGACATTTTTATCACAAGCATCTAGTAAGAGTCGGACATGGATGGAGTGGACAAACGTAGTTGGCCCTAGCCGGTCATCCCAACCCAATTGTCATTCAAAATCATACTCTCGTCCTAATTAGTGCGAAGCACTTTCTTGGACCGAGAAACACAGGCCTACATGGTGCAACGCCACTGACACCGTGTCATCTAGGGGCTGAGGAGTCCCACTGCACTCCTATGGCTTACGGTGCGACTACGGCCTTATTGGCTGAAGGCCCAGGACTTCGCACGTACCTACAAATCTACGCAAACGAGCCTCACACGTTAGGCTCAAAGTAGTTACCTAACGGCGCAGATTATTGGCTCCCTTCTGAACAACACCTATGCTGTTTAGATGAATTTTGTTGCGCAAGGGAACAACTTGGCCAAAAAATGGTGTAATCCCCTCTTGTGTGCGTGTCGTGATTCCTTATCGAAGACTAAGCTTGTCACCGAATAAGCGCCTATATAGGGTCCGTGCCCAGGTTGCCTGTATCAGTCGTCTAGGCAAAAGTGACCAAGTCTGCAATACTCCGTTATAACAAATTGTGAAGTAGACTGGTTCAAATTTTAGTACCTAAACGGATAAATAGCACGGGAATAGAGAAAGCGGTCACAGGCTGTGAATAGCGCGACATTAAAAATTCGCCTTGTACCTTGAGGTTGTGCTCTTAAGCCAAAAGCTCGTGGCGGTGTCCTTAAGACAATTGCCTGCGCCGGCTCGCTGACAAAGCTATTTATGTTACACATATCATTATTTTCTGCCCCTGCAAACCTCTGCAGCTTCACGATTCGCATCCTGCTATAAATAAATCCACTAGGTTTGAGTCATGAAGCACCACCGACTTAGCTGCTAACCTAAATAACTAAATAAATAATTATATATATATTATATATAAGTACAGGCATGATCAAGTTGTTGGCAGAGCCGTAGAAACAATAAAAGCCGGTGTATACATAAAACAGAGCTACGTGTTGGCAAATTACAGGGCTTGGAAATTGCACATTTGCACAAGGATGATGCAGGGATGAAGAGCTTGAGCATTGGTGTCAGCGTAAGGTGGCGCCAAAGTGCTGTACGATCAATAAGTGTTTCTGTTATGGAAGTGCTAGGTGCGGGTTCGCATGGTTCCGGAGATTGCTTTCCGTTTTATATAGGCGTAGGAGTCCGATAGTGTTTGCTAAACACGTGTTCGCAAATATGGGGTACTGAGATTAGTCTTCGTGTGAAGCAGTGGGCAGTGACTTTAGTTCGGTGGCGAGTCACATTCGCTACGTCGCAGTGCCGTTAAACAGACATTTGTGGCTTTTTCTAGGGAAAACGCTTGCCAAGCGATAACCCACCACGTCCCGGAACAATGCCGTTGACCACAAGTCATATAACGATGAACTAATAACGCATTTGTAGGACCGATATTCCGAGTAGCTAATCGCAGTCATGGGACACCCGATATTCCGTTGGCTCAGCGGAGGGCTTAGTCAGGATTCATCAGGGAAGGTTGTGGACAGCGGTACTGTTCGGAGATAAGCTGTGTAAATTGCAATGCGGCATTATTCAGGTGAGTATGGAGCTCAAACCATAAGCAGTATCCTTGTCTGGGCAGATAACTCAGAGGCCAGTTGGGTGTCGCTGATACATTCACGGGAATAACCATTGCAGCTAAATGAGACGCTTGCATGGAGATGATATTTTGAACGCTCGAAGAGCTTGCTGCGCTTTCATCATACATCATCGCATTGTCGGTAATTATGCCATAATTATGTATTTAGCCCACAGTGTAAACATTTCACGCAATGTTTAGTATAATTTTATTGTAGTGCTTTCCATGCAGGTGATATTTTTGCTAACAAGTCATTTTTCGCACCATCCTACGGAGCTTAGTATACAGGACTTCAGGAAATATTCGAGCATCGGGTTCAGATGTGACTATGACGATAGGAACCTACTTGAATGTTGTTTCCTAGACAGATAAATGATCCAGGAAATGCTATGGCTGTACGAGGTCTTGATGGACCTAAAACCATACGTCAGAAACACAATCTGTACAATAAATTACCGCCCACATCCCTGTCCTGGCAGTCCTTGGTGTGCAGGTCACGTGCAGTAAGAAATACATAGAAAGGAAACAGAAGCTAAAGGGGGAGGTAGTCATTAAAATGAAGGATAACACCAAAGTGAGAAGCAAAACAGTATATGAGTTCAAAGCTGGAAAATGGATATGGTCATGAAAAAGGAAAGGTTTCGTGTTGCCGCCCAAGTGCTTATAACTGACTAGGAAACATTGAACCGTATGATCACCGACTACACTTTCTGGATGCGAGTTCCAGCGCCCGGTAACTTGACGCGATAACCTAGATTCCACCCTGCGCCGGTCGGAACGCGACTTGTATAGTTCCATGGGAGGAATGCAAAGACAAAGTAACCTAGCCGGGCTAAATAGCCAACTCAAGTCAGGTCCAAGCTTCTCTATTACAACGCGGTAACTAAGGCTTAGGTCACTACGGAGCCGTCGGTAGTGCATTGAACACATACCCAGACTAGGCAAACGCACGGGTCTGTTTGTCCCCATTACCCACTGCCAAATTTGTACCTATCATCAAACATCTCCAGCCCCATTTTATCCCGAACAAGGCAGGGCGGTCGGGCCTAGATGCAGCGTTCCAGATGGGGACGAACGCACGCTGAGAAGAGCTTTACAGGTATGTCGGCAGTTAAGCCTTCATAAGAACGTCGTATTAACCACAACATTCGGAAACCCTTATTTGCGGCCTGCTTCCAGTTGTCTCCAGAATACCAAGCTAAGGAATGGACGATCCCCAGGTCTACGTGTTTGGAGTTATGGTGGTGTTCAACTCCTCCGAGCAGAGAGCCCGCAGGTTAGAAAGTTGCTCCTATGCGGGGGACAAAGTTAGCCTGTTTACTGGGCAGTGGCCGCAACCTAGGCCCGTCCCAGAGTCAATGCCGTGCATGCTAAATGGATGGCTTTGTCTGGCGAGGGCTGAGGATAGGCGCAGTCCAGTGTTATATATGCGGTATCGGCGGTATGACCACGTACACTAAGCTTCGTTGCAGTGTGGATTATCAGCTGACCTTTCGCATCGAGCAAGAGGTCGTACTGCCTGAGAAGTTAGATGCCGATGACGGCAAAAGGACTGCAGCGACGGTACACGTCTAGCGGAACCTGTGCCAAAGACCTAGGACCAGGGTATGTGACTGATGACCTTAGGTAGACAATGACCTGCCGTTGGCGGCACGTAGGATTGTCGACAAAGAAGCGGTAGGCTCACCTGACATAGCGAGATGACCCTGACTTCGGCCTCGGTATCAGTTACACTCTGGGCCTCGGAATCAAAATCCCTAATGTAGATGATGCGAATTTGGGCTTTCCTGACACCATTAGCCGGCATTATGGGACGGCCTGAAAGTTTCCCTTCTTTGCGGCTGAGAAACTGCATGGCTGCTTGCACGTATGCGCTTTAGCACCAAAACGCGAGTGGTAAAAGCAAAAGCCTGAATGCTTGCGCTTCGTGTGTCGGGATGATGAGCTAGATCGGCCGGGCTGCATACGGTCGAGTAAGAGTTTCCAGACTTGGCGTGGTAGCAACACTAGTAATGATAAGGCGTCGCTTGCTGACGCCGAGATTGTTGGGGCTGGAACGTGACTATGTCCAGTAAATATTTTAGTTGTGTTCGTTGGCTGATGTGGTTCGATGACACCATGGTCTAGATCTGCAACTGCTGTGAGCGGCATGTCACTTGCTACTGCAAGGATAGCCTTAATGATTTCAAACAAAAATTTATCCTGCTCTCCTCATCAATGCGCGTTCCATCAGACATAAGTTGCATCATATAGCCCACTCATACCTCTCCTATCCACAGGTGGTTCTTATTACCGAAGCGTGGCATTCACTTCTAGCGTCTGATTCGCCCCTACTCATTCCTAGCTACAGAATCTTTAGCAATGGCCGTGCTAATAACCGTGGTGGAGGTTGCCTCATTTATGTCCATTAAAATTTCGATGCTTCTGCCGTTGATAGCCTTAATATTGGAAATCCCAAAGATACCATCTGGATTCAGTCACACAATGGCCTCAATCTGCTTATTGGCTGCGTATATAACCTCCACGTTCAACTAAGACACGAGTAGAGTAACTTGTTGAGCTCTTTGCCATGTATCTGAACTTCCCTTCAGACCTATGACAGTAGGCGGAGATTTCAACACGCCAAACATCCAATGGCACAACCAGACAGCACCTGCCCAATACTCGTCATTCCTAAACACGTGCATAGCAAATGAATTGGTTCAAACCGTAATGTAACCTATTGGACTCTCCAATTTTTTTACTCCTACTTTACACGCGGCCTCACTCATGCGTATGCTAGTGTACAAGATAGTATCACAGGTAGCGAACACAAAGTGGTACAACCGCCTTGCAGTCGAGCAAACCTAAAGATCACTACGACCAAACGAGCTCCCATGTCCAGACCAATGCAACACGTTCACTGGAACAGCTTTTCAACACTCCTAAGGTCGATGAATTGGGACTTCTTCTTCCTTCCCACTGATATCGGCGCTGCGGTATACGAGCTCTACCGCAATCTAGAAGTTTGCATAGATGTACCTACACCCAAACCATCCCGACGATTTACAAAACCATCACTGGGTGTAACGCCTACGCGTGCAGCGGATGTCAAACTTCACGAACTGCTAGCCAAGTACCGAAAGACGCATGACTTCTTACTGCTCATACGTATTAATAAGTTCCAGACCGAATTAAAGAATAAGCAGTCAGATGTTATGCTAGCTGAAGGAAGTAGGGCTCACTGACAAAACCAGCTCTAAAGCTCTTGTCCATCTGATGCAAAACAGAAGCAGATGAACGTCAAAACTCATAACATCGTTAATGCTGTCGGACGACGTAGCAGTTACTGCTTCAGATATCCTATGCGAATTTGTTAACAGGCACTTCTGTGACTCATTCACCAACGTCCATTCGACACATCCCAGAGTAATAGCTTGGCTAACTAACGACGAGCTATCCACTGTCGATTGGACATACGCTCGATTACTAGGACAGTAACGGCACTCAAGTTGACTTACCACCCTAGCCCCACTGCTCTTCTGAAACAAGGTGGTGTTGATATTCCACGGTTATTCCTTAACATATTCATGTCATCTATGAGTAATGGCATCTTTCCAACAGCCTGGAAGCATGCGATCGTTCTACCAAGACACAAAAGTGGCTGCCGGTCAGACATTAACAACTACCGCCACATCAGTCATACGCCGTCTACATCAAGGGTGATGGAGAGGCTGGTTAAGGAAAAAACGCTTGATTTCCTGCTACTTCGAAAACTTATTAACCGGTCCCAACATGGGTTCTTGCCGGCTAAGTCATATCAGACCTGCCAGTTTGAGTCCATGGACATCGTGACACGTACCATTGACACTGGAGCTGCGCAGGTTAAAATCTTTCTCGATATGAGGAAAGCCTTTGACAGAGCCGCACACGCTGGCCTTCTGACCAAACTTAGATCCTTTGGTAACTCTAACCAACTATTGCTTTGGTTCACATCGTATTTTGCTAATCGCACACAGTCGGTTCGACTAGGATACAAGAACTCAAAACCACGACCAGTAACCAGCGGAGAATTTCAGGGCAGTGTCTTAGGACCATTACTGTTCCCCCTCTACATCAACGATGTATTTGACTCCTTTTCCCACGGTAAACCATTTCTATTCGCAGATGACGTCAAAGTAGTCTTCACATTCGACGCAGCCTACATACATAACGGAATCTGTAGTGTACAGAGCTACCTTAAAGCTATCGAACGTTGGTGCAGCCTGTGGAAAATAAATTTCTCACCTGCAAAATGCAAAGTTACATCACATCGTTGCAGTGTGCCTCCCGACGCACTGAAACTACGTGTCTTAGCACTTTCAGGGTGCACTACAGTCAGAGACCTTAGCGTACATTATTCCAGTTTACTTAACTTCGCCGAGCAGGTAAGCTATAGCTCTACAACAGCTCGCTCAACTATCGGTATGATTTGCAAATCGATGCTACTTTTGGAATAACGGCTAGTCCTCTACAAGTCCTGCGCCCGATCAATTTTGTAGTACTGTTCAATTGTGTTCACCAGTTCGCGCAAGAGTGACCGTATAGAAATTGAGCGGGTGCAACGAATGTTACCAAACGTCTACTTGGTTCGTCCACGCTTAGTTATCGAGAAAGGTGCAAACAGCCTAAACTGGAACCACTTTGGCAACGCAGGCACAAGATCAACCATTTGTTTTTGTTTCAGATGATACAAAACCCAGATGTCAATACTGATTAAGTTGTTCTACAAGGAAACAATGATCCTTACCATAATCACGCTAGACCGTTTTCCATAACCCCGCCTAGGGCTGGATCCAGCATGCGTTCCAAGTTTTGCTTCATAAATATGCTATCGCTTGGAATTGGCTGCCGATGACTCTCCGGACAGCCAAAACCACCATAGAGTTTCGAAACTCTTTACACAGATTCATAAACACTACCTCAATAGCTAAATTCCTAGGAATATGCATTCCAGAGGATGAGCTGTAGGAGCATGCACCCGATCGCTACTAAATCATAACCCCACAAGACAGCCACAACTTTTGTTGCCACCAAATTATTGGATATCCAGTCCTACCTACCGCTTTCCATTACTCCGACTGACTTGCTTGTTATTTTCTAATGATCCAAGGCTTCCGAATCCCGTTGCGTGAGGCAGCTCACTTGCGTCGTTAGCATGCATTCTCCTTTACAATCTTTTTCATGAATGCTTTATTCGCTTTTTGTGTAGGGCTGTAGACATATTACAAGCTTTCTCCTACTCAGCGTGCTTTAGCACTCATCCCAGCGCGATGCTGCGCTAAGCTTAGTAGCTGCAGCAGCTAGCCGTCGTAGGCTCTATGCATCTTTGCGCATATCCAAAGGTTGCTTGGAGCCACCACTAATTTCCAAACTTTACTCTCTCAGACCGTATGCGACCCACCTCAGCACGTTTGGTGAGTTATATTGTGACACAGTAGGTAGCAACTAGTGCCAAGTCTTAAACAAATATCTCTACCTGCCCAATGATACACTTTATTCTAGCAACATTTTCTCCGTTCAGCAGCAGCTAGCCGCCATAGGCTCCATACAACTCAGCGGAGTTCCCAGCTCGCTAGGCGTCGCTCCAAACTTACAGTTTATTCTCTTGAATGTTTGCATCACAGCTCAGCTGGTTCGTTGACCTATTCTATGCCACAGTAGGATTCACTAGTAACAGAAGGCCTAAGCTGAATTCTAACGCTGGCCACTCATCTTTCTTCTAACGCGCCGTGTACCATCGTTCATATTACTCGAGTCAACTCTTCTTGGCAGGAGCTAGTCGTTGTTGGCTCTATGTAGCTTGGAATGAGCCGCTCCTATCCACTCCAGCCTTCATTTTCCTCCAACGTCTGTCTCTCTAATCTATGCTCGCTTGTTGATTTATTCATTGAAACTGTAGGTTTCCACTAGTGACCAAACTGCTTTATGATATGGCTACACCGGTTGCTGATACTACCTTTCCTAGAGTCATTATATCTGCTTAGCTGCGGCTAGTCGCCATAGGCTCCACACAACTCTGCGGATTTCCGGAGTTCGCTATGAATCACTTCTACCTTACAATGTTTGTTCTATTGGACTGTTTGTGTCACAGCTCAGCTGGTATTTTGACCTATCCTATGCCACCGTAGGATCCACTAGTAACTGAAGGATTAATCCGAATTCTATCGCTGGCCACTCATCTTTCTTCTAACGCGCCGTTAACCGTCGTTCGCGTTACTCGCGTCAACACTTCTTGGCAGCAGCTAGTCATTGTTGACCCCATGCAGCTTGGAAGGATCCACTCCTTTAATCTGCTACCTTTATCTTCTTGGAAGGTTTGTTTCTCTAATCTTTGCTCACTTGTTGATTTACTCAGTCAAACTGTAGGTATTAAGTTATGTTCAAATGTTTTAATGATATGGCTCCACCAGCCACTGATGCATTATTATTTAGAGCCACTATCTCTACTTAGCAGCAGCTGGTCACTGTAGGCTCTATTCAACTCTGCGGATACCCGGAGCTCACTAAGGGTCACTCCTTCCCTAGGACGTTTATTCTCTTGGTATATTTTGCCCACAGCTCAGCCGCTTTGTTGATCTATCCTTTGACACTGCAGTTATTCATTAGTAACTAGAATGATTAACCTAACAAGCAATTTTGGCTACTGAAACCTAGTCCGTCAGCGCCATTTCTTGATAGTGTTAACTTCAACCCGTAGTCTTCCGTTCATATCCATTTAATCCTAGCCAGCTTCTAGTATGTTCAGCTTCCTATCTTCATATACCCATGTACATAATGGTTATTATGTGTCTCAGATAATCCTCAACCAGTGTAGTATATTTAAATATGGCCACATCGCCACTGTGTCTTTTGGTTTCCGATAACAACCAATCTTGACTACATACCCACCTTCCCGTCTCAGGTTGAATTCCAACGCCGTTAGCTAATACCTCTTGCATTTCTTACCGGAACCCTGCTCTTCATTCTTAAGTACATAAAAGTATTTTACCCATTAGGCCATGCATTCTGCATAATCAAAAATTTTCAGCGTAATATCTGTTACACATTGTACACCAGTTGCCTCAAGTAAATATCTTAAAGTATGATTTCCCCAATGCTTGGTACAAGGACTGTCCTTTTTGGTCTTCTCTCGGCCTGTTCCGCTCTTTCCCTTTTCTCTGAGGTCATGAAAATCTGAGAGCTCCGGGATTGTATTGAAGAACTTCCTCTGTCTGGGATGGGACGAAATAACCAACAAGGACTAAGCTGGACCATGGCTTCACTTCCATACTAACCATGTGCACCCAACAACTCAACCACCGATGTCCAGTGAGGGTAGCTGGACACGAATTCTTCGCTTTCCGGCAAATATACATAAGCAGAGAAGGTGAGACCCTATACTCTGGAAATTCTACTTACCTGCAAATTCATACTTTCTCCTCGACTGACCCCAACGCCCATGTTGGAACCCGACTGTGCCATTTGTCTGGCAGACAGAAGAGTCACTCGACTGCGAAGAACTGAAGCAACTAATGCTTTACAACCAGCTTTGCCAGTTGCACATGACCAATCACAACAATCGAAGACAGTGTTGCAGGACGTAGTGGGATTCCGCCTGGCAAGCGTTCTCCCCATTAAAATCCACAAAAGTTCGTTTATCAACACTGTGACGTGGCGGATGTGACTCGCCACTGAATAAAGTCACTGCCCACTGTTACACGCTGGAAAATTGACTAGTCATTTTTCGATATTCTACTGACACTTACAACAGAGTTACTCTTTCTTCTCGTAATATCTCCACTCTAACTACTGTGCTATTTTTATTCACTCTACACACATATGAAACCAGTTTACCGACACTCCACTGATGACTTTGCTCCTCATGGGGGCTTCGAATGCTTCTGCAACTTTTACAACTTTGGCCAAAGCCATTTACTTGCGTCGTAACACATCTGCTGCGCCACATAATTGCTTGTAAATTTTGATCATACCTGAGTTGGTATGGCTCGTTGCATTTAAGAATAAAAATATTTAATCTTTATAAAAATTATTTATATGCCTTGCATCTACAGAGTGCGGAGAATCCATGCGTTCATGTTGCATGTGCCGAGGAGCTGTTGCTGTTCTCGCAACAAGGCTGAGGGCGTCCTCTTTTCTTTGCAGAGCACTAAATAGTTGCTGCAGAAGGACCTGGTCAGAAGGCGTGATTCACTGAAATATCGCCTGTTTAGGAGTTTCGTATTTCACTACAAGTTGGTGACAAATTGTGATGTCTCTCATCTGCGAGGATATACTCTGAGAAAGGTGAGGTAATAGCTGAGTATACATGGCAAAATCAGAGGAAATCCTCCGAAAGTAAAATATGGATTCTAGGTACAAAAGCTATAACAAAGCATCCCTCTCTCAGAAAGGTGGGAGGGCTGTCGCAAGTATGTTGACTATGACAGGAGCTACGGCACTAACCGCGTATATAGATGGATTGTCCTCTGGATACTTCACTGCAAACACCTGAATTAAACTGTGGTAGGTGAGAAAACAATACGGTCACAAGTACTAAAACACAAATGCACTGGAACTAGCCAATTAGATTGAAAATTCAAGTGACGTTCGGCGTGTTACGGCCCGCAGCAACCAATCGTTGGGTGGCGCTTGAGATATTAGTCGGTAAGCAGCGACACATGAGAGACTTGTCAAATATGGGACGGTATGGTAGATGGAGGCGATTGCCCCCAAAGTGTAAAATGCGCAATACAAAAATGGGAAGCGAATCAACCAGCATGAGAAATGGGCCGTAAAATACCCACCAAAGCAGTTTTTGTCAAAAAGCATACCGCCAGTAAAACAATTGGACGTTTTAAAGGTTAAAACAACGGGCAAATGCAACGTTACAAAATACTGAAACAGCCTGTGTTCCTGTACACTACAAACCCACAAAGCCACTTTGTGGCGGACAAGACATGGTGGACTAGCCTGGACGCCGCGTCTCCAGTGGGGTTGCAGGAATCCTGGAAATAATGTTACAAGTATATCAGCGGTTAAGAGTCCAAACCAGTGACGGATAAAGCGAAACAGAGGCAACTACTTACAAGCTGCCTATTTCAAGCCGTCATTAGTGTGGCGCTGATGAGTAGGCGCCACATCAGACTGTGCTGATTTGGAGATCCCCGCCTGTTGCGTAAATCAAGCTGAAATACTATGAAAGCATAATTTTCTTGTGTAGTAGGGCATTAGATGGTTTGCAGGTTCGAATGGTACACCGGTTTGTTTGAAGCACTCCGGCAACATCCGAATTTGGGCCGCGAAAGGCGCAAACGTAGGTTGGATACCCATCATACTCAGCACCCTACCACATACTCTCTAGCTTGATATCTCTCGGTGCCCTTATGTAAGCCTTAAGACGCAGCAACCTTCTAATAAGCATTTTTCAGCGTATTTCTCTGTGTTCTGTTTCATGCAATTGGTTGGATCTTCAAATCGGGTTGGCTGATATGTGGTGCATGACCGTCGAGCTATAATTGTTTACCCTTACTTGATATGATACGCGCCTACTACAAGATTATAGTCGCCGACGAAGACAGGTAAAATCCCCGTCTTTACTCCTTTTGGTTTGTTCGAAGTCCTTACCACACCATTTGCTTTATGCGCAAACATTGCAGCGCTTCATAGGTTTCATCATTCTTGGATAAAACTTTGTCTATCCTTAGGTCGGCGACATATTAATAGCCAGCGCATCCGAAGAAACTCAGCGAGAGTACCCCTAAATGCTCTTTGAAGGCGCGCTTCCAGTAGCACCACCGTCAATCTAGACAAGTTTACCCTTAGAAGCTGTCCACAAACGTCCTGTTTCATCACACTGAGTAACATGGCATTCGGCCTTCGGACGACAATGTTCAATCCATCCGTTCTTTCTGCTTTTGAACACGGTAGCTGCCATTCGCCGTTCAAATGGCACGATCAAATATTATCGACGGTTTCTCTCACATTGCGCTGATTTGTTCAGCGCGCTGCCCGACCTACTCCGTGGTCACAAGAACGTTGCAGTAGGACTTACCTGTGCCGCCACTTATGCTTTTATTGCCAGTACGGTGGCTTTATCAGACTTAGTTATGCTTCGCTATGTTGACGCCAAGGCGCCGCTTCTCAATGCCGTAGATGCATCGAACTCCGTTGCTGGCTCTGTCTTGCAACAGATGAATAACCGATGTTAGGAGCCATTTGCCTTCTATTCGAGACTTATGCAACCAGCAAAATTTAGAAACTGCACGTTCGGCGGAGAACTGCTGACTGTTTACTCGACGATCCGGCACTTCCGACACGTCCTCTGGGGTAATCAGTTCCTCATCTTTACAAACCACATGCGATTAACTTTTGCTTTCAAAATCAAGCAGCTCGACATTCACCGCGTGAGGTTCGTTTGCTGGATTTCTTTTCCAATTTTTGACCAAAATTCCACACAGCGTTCGCAAAAAGAATGGTGTCGCTGACGCTTTATCAACGGTGTCTGCAATCAGTCCTGCCGAACAAGCGATCGATCTCTGTGCCACAGCAGCAATTAACCGAGCAGGTTTCTGCAGAACTCTGCGACTCGTCTCTGAAGATAGCACCCCACCTTTTGCCACCCTCAGATGGCCCAATCTTATGTGACACTGCTACTGAAGGACTTTGATCAGTCGTTCCTGAAATATTTCTCCGTCTTTTTTCAACCCGCTCCACATTGCCCATCCAGGCATTAGAGCTACCGTCAAGCTCATCTCCGCCCGATAATTTCAGCCGGGGATGCAACGTGATCTTACGCTTTGGGCAAGCAGTTTCCTCACGTACCAGTAAGCCAAGGTACAGCGGCAAGTGCCTGCCCCGTATGGTGGTTTCCCGCCCGTCACCACGCCGTCATGGGTGGCGGATGGGTTCGACGCGGATACCAAAGCAGCTATTATGTGGCAAACTGAACATGAAGAAGCGGCAGGTGGGGAAACCGAAGTTACGGTTCCAGGACATGGTCAAAGTGAGTCTCTCACGTGCTAACCTTGATTGCTGGTCATGGGAATCCAAAGCGGTTGAGCGGCATGCATGGCGCGTTGAGCACGAAGGCCGTTGCCAAGGTGCAAAGGAAAGCTATCATGCATGCAGGAAAGTAGCGCCAATCGCGGAAGCGACAGGCGCCGATCGTATATACTTTACCGGCGGCGAGCGCATCATGCCGCAGCACATGCGATCGCTAGTGCTTGAGTCAGGCAGGCCTAGTGCGCAATGAGCGAGACCACTCGGGGCTACCACCGAAGCGACGGCGGGCCTTGCAGAGAACTTAGGCAAACTGGCGCAGCGTTTGTTAGTAAGTTGCGTTCGATGTACTAACTGCTTGCTTGCTATCTCCTAATGTTTTATTACCGCATGCTAATGTCTACCTGAACGGTCTTGTAGACACTTGCGCACGTCGCTTAATTTAATTGTAGTCGATTTCTTTAACCCTTTGCGTTTGTGGCATTTGCTTAAGATAAATATTCTGACGTAGAAATAAACAAACAAGTAATTGATTCTCCAGTACTTCGAGGCACGCTACATCTGACATGATAAACACATTACAAGGCAACAGGTACATTGCTTTGCATGAACTGCGCTGTTCGCACAATATACATAAGCTACCAAATGGCGAATTCACTGGTCAGGAACGGAATCTTTAATGATGTGGCGAGTCTGGGTTCAAGCATGTGTAACAGCGTAATATATTGGGTGGAGAAGGATGGTAAAAAGAGGGCAATGTCATTTTAGTGTGACTATCCAAACTCTACTGAAATGATGGGTAACGTCGCTCTGGTTAACGCCATTGTGTTTTGGGTAGTTACTATTCAGTTGCGGGTCACATCTGCCATGTCGCAGTGTTAATAAGCGGACATTTGTAGTTTCTCAGCGGAAGAACGCTTGCCAAGCAAAATCCAGACTGTCTCCTCTCCTTATGGCGCTTCCTACTTTCATCTCTTCTATACTCGGACTTCCAACTCGCAGTGCCCTGCAACAACCTAGTATCACCTGACCGATACGCACCTTTGACCTTTCCGGCCCAGCAAGATATATCGATCTAGGCTCTGTAAACTCAAAGCTATATCTTGGTTACATTAACAGCCCGCTAGACTTGTTTACCCTTTATTAATATAGGCACTTCCATCAGTATCCTGTACACTCAATATTTCTCCAATCGGACGACCATCTCTTAGTGCTCTGAAATAACCTAGTCTCAGCTGACCGGTCTGCTTCTTTGACCTTTCCCAGATCAGCAACATTTAAACGGTCTAGGCTCTGTAGACTCAAAGCTATGTCGCACTTACGTTGACAGCCTGCCAGACTTGTTCACCCTGTATTTATATAGGCACCTACACCTCTCGACCCACTCCATTTGTCCTCCAAAATCAATCTCATCTCGCTGACTAATCCCGTCTCAACTGATTGGTCGCCCGCTCTATGACTGCTGTGACGTTACTGGCAATCGTTCAGCCGACTGAGCGCTGTCTGTATTCATTCCTTCCTCAATCGGACGGCCGACTCTTTGTGCCATACCCTAATTTAGCCCCATTGGATCAGTCAAACTCTCTGGAACTACCACCAGGTTACCGGGATGTTAGCAGGCTAGGTTCCGTCGACCCAAATCAGAGTCTCTCTCACCTTGCTAGCCTGCTGGACTTGTTCGCCCTTTGTTAAAATAACCACTCCTATCTCTGACCAGTCCAATCCTACTGACTCCACTTATCTTCCCAAATGAACCGTAGGACTCAATCACAATGCGCCGACAAAATCCAATCTCGGCTGATCGGTCTTATACTCTCCGACTTTTGTGACGCTGCCGGCTATTGCTCGGAAGACTGAACGCACTGTCACCATTACCTCGAGAGCCACGTTAACTGTCGCATTTCTTAGCCCTAAACGTAAACTCTCGACTCTGTCCTCTCCTTATCGCGCTCTGCCTTTATCTCTTCTTCAACTGGACAGCGTGCTCTCAGTGACCTGCCCTATTGTCCTCTTTGATCGCTTCCTGACTAGCGAAATGTAGTTTTAGGCTCCGCTTCAACAACACACAACAAATCACACATGCGTGCCTGCCTGACTTGTATACCTTATATTCATATAACTTCTTCCATCCCTAACCTGTCCATCTCTGCCGACTCCTTATTTATCTTCCCACCTCAACTGTACGACTTACTCTAAATGTGCCGACTAATCCAGTCTCGTCTGATCGGTCCCCTGCACTCCGAGTTCTCTCAGACTGTTGTGACGTTACCGGCATTTATTCGGAAGACCGAACGCTCTGTCCCCAATACCACATGAGTCTCATAGACTTTTCCACACCTTATAAGTAAACCTCTTTCTATCCGGACCGTCTCTCCTCCTTATGGCGCTAATTATCATTTTTCTCTAATCGGCCTGCCAACTCTCAGTGCCCTGTAATAACCTAGTCTCATCTTACCGGTCTGATTCTTTGACCTTTTCCTGACCAGCAACTTTAAAACGGTCTAGACTCTGTAGACTCAAAGCTATGTCGCACTTACGTTGACAGCCTGCCAGACTTGTTTACCCTCTGTTTGTATAGGCACCTCCACCTCTAACTTGTCCACCTCTCGGCCCACTCCATTTTTCCTCCAAAATCAATCTTATTTCGCTGACTAATCCCGTCTCAACTGATCAGTCTCCCGCTCTATGACTGCTGTGACGTTAATGGCCATCGTTCAGATGACTGTGCGCAGTCTATATTCAATCCTTCTTCAATCGCACGGCCGACTCTTTGTGCCATACCCTAATTTAGCCCCATTGGATCAGTCAAACACTCTGGAACTACTACCAGGTTACCGGGATGTTAGCGGACTAGGTTCCGCAGATCCAAAGCAGTGTCTCTCTCACCTTGCTAGCCTGCTGGACTTGTTCGCCCTTTGTTAAAATAACCACTTCTGTCTCTGACCAGTCCAATCCTACTGACTCCACTTATCTTCCCAAATGAACCATAGGACTCAACCACGATACACCGACTAATCAAATCTCGGCTGAACGGACTCCTTCTCTCCTAATTCTGCGACACTGCCTGCCATGTTTGGAAAACTGAACGCTCTGTCACCACTACCGCGCGAGCCCCATGGACTTTTCCACACCTTATAAGTACACCTCTTTCTATCCGGACCGTCGCCTCTTCTTATGGCGCTCTCTACTTTCATTTCCTCTATACTCGGACTGCCAACTCTCAGTGCCCTGTAATAACCTAGTCTCATCTGACCGGTCTACTCCCTTGACCTTTCCCAGACTAGCAAGATATATCGAACTAATCTCTGTAGACTCAAAACTATGTCTCGTTTACATTGACAGCCCGCTAGACTTGTTTCCCACTTTATTAATATAGGCATTTCCATCAGTAACCTGTACACTCAATCCTTCTTCAATCGGACGAACAACGCTTAGTGCCATGCCCTGCTTTATCATCATCTGATCAGTGAAATTCTCTGGGACTACTACGAGACCTCCGGATGTGTCGACTTATCTAGTCTCGTCTGTTCGGTCTCGGACTCTCAGAGTTCTCTCAGACTACCGGGATATCACCGGTGATTTTTCAGAACTGAACGATTTACACTTCGCACGAGAGCGTCATTGGCTTCACCACACTTTAACAGTAAGCCTTTTCATCCTGACTATCGTCTCCTCGTAATTACTCTCACGAGTTACACTTCGCACTGCCGTCTGCATTCATCTGCTCATAGCTGATTCCATAAATTTCCTTTTCGTCTTGGATAGTTGCTTTACCCATGTTGCTCCTGCTTTCGGTCTCAACCTAGTTGTCCTTAGTTTCATCTAAGAGGCCTCTCGCATTCGGACTGCTGTCATCATTATCGGTTTACCTGTTTCGCTCCAACAATCTTATTAATCGCTTAACTTTTGTCAACACGCTTTGTTATATCGGTCTCTTGACCCTGCGCGCGCAGAACCTTCTTCCTACCTAGTAGTTGTAGTCTCAGTCACACCAGCGACGTGATGTAAAGAACGCGCTTGCAAATCATGTATAATAAACAAAATTACATAAGTTTCAATAGATCATAGGCACCGCTGCGCGCCACCAGGCTGTGTTTGTGCTTCTTGATTCATTGCTGTTTGGCTGCCTCTTGTCCGTTGCCCGTTTTCTCCCGAGATTTTCACAGATGCATCCGCCAAAACAGGAAGGTTTATCCACTGAGACTGGTCGATCCACTCTCAATAGCCAGCTGGTTTACATGCTTGATCTATCCTCCAGGAGTTAAAGAACCCACACATCGTTCCAAATGGAGCCCTTTCAGCTATTCTGGAGAAGCTACTACCAAGGGTCTAAACCAATGGGTTTAGCTCGCCTCGTACTCAAGGTAGAACAATTTACTTACCTGGAATAATATATTTACATGGATCCCCTGTTCCACAACCCAAGGCAGACAATTCTGGCGTGATTACCTTTACTGCCTCAAACATTCCGATTCTCCAGTCACCTGGAGCTTTTCTGATGTCAGGGAGAGAATTGCGAGCGTATAAGCGGCTTTTCCGATGAGCTTTCATGGAGTTTTCACTTGGCCATGGAGACAATTACACTTACATTTAAAGGAATTCCTAGTCCACTTTGCAGAGAATAGCATTTTTTCCTGTTATGGGCCTATTCAGACCCAAGAAACAACTGCACTCACCGTCCCCATGACAAGTCCAGCATGGATAGCTGGACACGGGTTGCGAACCGGACAATATAGTAGAAAAAGCCGGCCTCTAATTACAATGTGTTTACTCACCTGCATCGTTATCATTCGACTCTGCGACTCTTTTACCTCACTGACCGGATTCAACGACTACTGCCGGACCATTACTAAGCCATTCGGCCAACTAAGGAAGAATTTTCGCTGTCAACTGACTGCGAACAATGGTGCAAAATCGATCTATACGATGCATTGCCGACTATCACCACAGTTCAACGGAAGCTACGACAGTGTTCCAGGATGTCTCAGGTTTTCGCCTGGCAGGCGTTCTTTCTATAAAAGTCACAAATGTCCGCTTAACAACACTGCAACGTGGCGGATGTGACTCGCCACAGAATAAAGTCGCAGCTAGACATTTCACACTGAAGCCGTCCTCAGCCTTCTACATCCAACCTGTGGAAATCATTTTACTATGAAGAATACTTTAATGGAGTACAGATCATTCCGGCTTCGTAATGGTCATTGATTGCACCAAAACCTTATTTGGGTTCCTGTGCTCATGGATTACTACATGGCAACTTTACCCCTAACTTGTATCTTGACGCAACAGTTTTTGTGCGCCACAGCGCCATCAGGGCCATTGCTCTGGCTATTACCTGACAATATGCTCGCTTATATGGACTACATCTTTTCGTTTATTCCTTTCATTAAAACGAAATATTTAATATTCCCATGAAGCTATGCTTGTGTGCATATTTGATCACGCCATTTACAAGTGTGTCTCGTTTTACAGTGAATATACCATTTATTTAGTTATTTATTTATAGAAGGCTTCACCCCAATGCCATTGCTAGCTTTCGATACACTCTCTTCCTTAGTACCATTATCAGTTCTTCGTATTACCTAGGTCTCTACTTTTCAGCTGCAGCGAGTCATTATATGTAGCATAGATCTTTGCGCCAGGACGCACTCCATATCTCTCTAATACTTACTCTCTTGAATTGTTTTCATCGCACACCTTCGCTGGTTTGTTGAGTTCTGCCAATGTAGGTATCCACTAGTAATTAGTAGGCTTGGTCCGAATGCGTGTGCTGGCCACTGGTACTCTCTCTCCTAGCACCACTATCTGTCGCTCTTTTTATCTTCCTCACCACTGCAGGAATTCGCTGTATGCTCCATGGCCCTTCTGTGCAGACCTTGAGCTTGCTAGGATACACCCCTTTTCTCTCCATCATACATTCTGCTGGAATGTCTGGATCACTTTCCTCCGCTGGCTTGTTGATGCATTCAGTGACCCTATAGGCATACAGTAGTGACCAATCATCTTATTGTAATGGCTACATCTGTCCACTGATAGTCTTTCTCAGCGCCACCATCTGTCGGCCGTCTTACATTCGGCATCTCTTTTAGAAGTAGCCAGTGGTCATAGGCTCCATGCAAATGCGATTAACCAGTACTTGGTAAGAGCCACTCCGTACTTCAATAACCTTTATTTCTTTAGAATATCTGCACCCAATCCTTCCGCTGCCTTACCGCCAATTGACCTTTACATCCCTTTCGGGCAACTTGTTTATTTTTCACTATCTTATTCTGCGCTCTTTATCGTATTAGGCTAGCAACTTGCTGTTCATGCTCCTTGCAATCTCCACCAATATTCTAACTCCCTTTCCTCTCTTCCCAAGCAACTTTTGGCTCTAACTAAACCGATACTTCGTGGCTGACTTATTGGTACAAGGCTCTTGTCTCTACGCAGGTGTTGGCAATCTACCCACAAGGCTAATGGCCTGCCTCTTTTTGACTTACTCCAGACTACGGTTACGAATTTGTAGACATCTGGCTATGCCCCCTCTTCACGAGAGTCTGCTGGCCCTGCTCATTCCTTTCTAACACAGCCACCTCTATCTCTAATCTGTCCAGTTCTGCTGACCCTCTCGTAATATTGTGACGGTACCGGTCATTGATCTGAAGACTGAACACTGTTCCCCTCCCTAGTTGTTCCCCCTCACTCTATCAGGAACCCAGAGCTGTGTGCTAACCTTATTTTTCCCACCCCTTTGTGCTTATATCTAACTAACCAATTCAAACTCTTCTACATCTAACATTTCCATTTCTGCTGACGCTCTCTATTTTTCTTCCCAACTTCACTATTAAATCGCAATACTCCGGCTAATACAGCCTCGTGTATTTCGGCTCATGTTTTCTGACCTCTGACTATTGTGCTGTTACCGGCCAATATTAAGATGATTAAATACACAGACCACATTACCCTACAGAGCCTCGTTGGCTTCGCTACGCCTAATCAGTAAATCTTTCTCCACTGACCCCGTTCTTCCCTTACTTCGCTGTCTTCATTCCGTCTTCCATCGGATTGCATTTCTTTAACTAGACAGACTGGTCTGTCCCTTACATTAATCTAATCTCATCTGACCAGTCGCTTGCTTTCTGTCTGCATGCATACTATGGAGAACTAACTGATCCAGGCACTACATATCTAATCAACCGATTCCTTTAACCCAAGAAGCTACTGGGAGACCAAAATACTAGTGACCAAACTGCATAATGGAAAGGTTACATATGACCACCGAAAGTTTCCGTAGCGCAATTTTCCGTCGATCCTCTTTACCTCGGAGCTACTAGGAGACATTCCTCGTTTCCTCCTCCTGTAATCTCTTAGAATGTCTGTATCACTTACCTTCGCTGGTTGGTTGATGTATTCACAAACACTGTAGGAATCCGCCCGTGACCAAAGTGTCTAATGGAATGGCTACATCAGGCCAATGAAAGTTTCTCGTAGCGCCATTTTCTGTCGATCCTCTTCACCTCAGCACTTCTACTTAGTAGCAACTGGTGGTCGAGGGCTCTGTGCATCTCTACGCATATCCGGAGATTGCTAAGCGCCGCCCTCTTTTATTCCCAACATTCATGCTTCGTGACTGCTTGCGTCACATCCATTGCTGTCCGCTGAATTATTCTGGGACACATAAGGTATCCACTAGCCAATAGAAGGCTTTGCCCCAATGCAATTGTAAGTCGTGGATACGCTCTATCTCGCCTTGCATCAGTACCAGTTCTTCGCGTTACCTACGTCACCACTTTCCAGCTGCAGCTAGTCATTATAGGTAGTATACATCTTTGTGATAGGAGCCACTCCGTATCTCTCCAACTTACTCTCTTGAATTGTTAGCATCACACACCTTCACTGGTTTGTTGGCTTCTACTGTCACTGTAAGTATCCAATGGAAAAGCTAGAACGCTTAATAGAATGCCGTTGCTGTTCACTGGTTCTCTCCACTAGCACAAGTATCCTTCGTTCTTATCTTCATTACGTTTACTGCAGAGACTCATTGTACGCTCCATATATCTTTGAGCTTATCTGGAGCTACTAGGAGACATTCCTTGTTTCCACATCCTGTAATCTCTCAGATTGTATGTATCACTTACCCTCACTGGCGTGTTGATGTGTTCTGTGACACTGTAGGAATCCACTTGTGACCCAAGTGTCTAATGGAATGGCTACATCAGGCCAGTGAAAGTTTCTCGAAGCGCCATTTTCTGTCGATCCTCTTCACCTCAGCACTTCTACTTAGTAGCAACTAGTGGACGAGGGCTCCGCGTATCTCTCTGCATACCTGGAGCTTGCTAAGTGCCACCCTCTTTCATCCCCAACCTTCATTCTTCTTGACTGTCGGCTCACATTCATTTGCAGTCCGTTGACTTATCCTGGGACACTTAAGGTATCCACTAGCCACTAGAAGGCTTCACCCCAATGCCATTGCTAGTTGCGGATACTCCCTATCTCACCTTGTATCATTATCAGTTCTTCGCGTTACCTACGTCACCAATTTCCAGCTGCAGCTAGTCATTGCAGGTAGCATACATATCTACGCTAGAAGCCACTCTGCATCTCTTCAACTTACTCTCTTGAATGGTTAGCATAACATACCTTCACTGGTTTGTCGACTTCTTCTGTCACTGTAAGTATCTAATAAAAAACTAAAAGGCTCAATGGAATTCCGTTGCTGCCCACTGGTTCTCTCACTTAGCACAATTATCCTTCGTTCTTCTTATCTTCATTACGTTTACTGCAGTGACTCATTGTAGGCTCCATATATCTTTGAGCTTATCTGGAGATACTAGGAGACATTCCTCGTTTCTTCATCCTGTAATCTCTCAGAATGTCTGTATCACTTACCTTCGCTGGCTTGTTGATGTGTTCTGTGACACTGTAGGAACCCACTTGTGACCAAAGTGTCTAATGGAATGGCTACTTCTGGCCACCGAATGTTTCTCGTAGTACCAGTTTCTGTCGATCCTCTTCACCTCAGCACTTCTACTTAGTAGCAACTAGTGGTCGTAGGCTCTATGCATCTCTGCACATATCCGGAGCCTGCCAAGTGTAACCCTCTTGCATCCCCAACATTCATTCTTTATGGCTGTCTGCGTCACATTCATTTGCTGACCGTTGACTTATTCTGGGACACTTTAGGTATCCACTAGCCGCTAGAAGCCTACACCCCAATGCCACTGCTAGTTGCGGATACTCGCTATCTCACCTTGTATCATTATCAGTTCTTCGTATTACTTATGTCACCACCTTTCAGCTGCAGCCAGTCATAGTAGTTAGCATACATATCTACGCTAGTAGCCACTCTGTATCTCTCCCACTTACTCTCTTGAATTGTTAGCATCACATACCTTCACTGGTTTGCTGACTTCTTCTGTCACTGTATCTAATAAATAACTAGAAGGTTCAATGTAATTCAGATGCTGTCCGCCGGTTCTCTCCCTTGCACAATTACCCTTCGTTCTTCTTATCTTCATTACGTTTACTGCAGAGATTCATTGTAGGCTCCACACATCTCTGAGGTTATCTGGAGCTACTAGGAGACATTCCTCGTTTCTCCATCCTGTAATCTCCCAGATTGTCTGTATCACTTACCTTCGCTGGCTTGTTGATGTGTTCTGTGACACTAGCAATCCACTTGTAACCAAATAGCCTAATGGACTGGCTACATCAGGCCACCGAAATTTTCTCGCAGCGCCATGTTCTGTCCATCCTCTTAAACCTAAGCACTTCTGCTTAGCAGCAACTAGTAATCGTAGGCTCCACGCATTTCTGGAGCTTGCTAAGAGCTGCTCTCTTCTATCTCGAACATACTTTGTGGCTGTCTGCGTCACATACATCCGCTTTTTGCTGATTTACTATGGGTAATTAAGGGCATACACTAGCAACTAAGAGGCTTCATGCAAATTCCATTGCTGATCACTGATACTCACACTTACAGCGACCCTAACTGTTCCTCGTCTTACCTCTGGCTCCCGTGTTTAGCAGCAGTCCTTCTTCATAAGCTACTATCATCTTTGTGCATATACTGAGCTGCCAAGGTCCACACTTTTTCCCTCCAAGCTTTAATCCCTGGGACTGCGTGCATCACATACACTTGCTGTCTGTTGCCCTAATCAGGTGTCCACTAGCAATTATAAGGCCACACCTAAATGCCATTGCTCATCCGCGACACCTAATTGGCCGTAGTACAGCTCTCTCACGGGCTTCTCCCGGCTCAGGCCTCCTTAATTATACTCCATTAACACCACCGCATGATTTGATTAGCTGCACGTTGATGCGTCGTAGTCTATTATGCTCTAACTATCTAACAACCTCTTTGTATGCTTGCGCTTTACTTGTCTGCTGCCATTCTATCACGAAACCTCTCTTAGCTTTCTTCTGTCGTGCAAACATATCCAGGTATTCAGCATAAGCCGCTCTTCTGCCACACATTTCTAGACCTTTATCTACCCACTACTTGCTGTATTGTCTTAGGCATTTTTTACCTGCAATACTCCAAGTCTCGGGCTAGCAGTCCATGCCTCTATCCAGCTTGGCACTATTACCCTAGCACTCTGGCTGCTGCGGTTAGGTCTCAGGTTCTGATGTCCACAGCAACCTGAATGTACGCATATATTCTGGCTATTCGCGGTCCTTCCGTCAATTAGCCCTTCTTAGCTTTTTAATTCGGCACTCTCTCACCTGGTCAGTACAGAGACGCCCTTAGCTTCTCATTTACAGGTGTTCATTCCTCAATTATTCGCTGCTATTTTTGCGAAACTTACCCATGTATGAGTCCAAAAGACTCACTGGCTTTCCCTGGGTCAGCATATTCTACGCTCCCCAGCGAATCTTCCCACGCAACAGTTGCATCATAGCAAACGGATCCTGTGTTTTATTTGCTTAACGGCGCAACGCTCTGCATCCAAGGTATACGGTAGCAACCAACCTATAGGGCTTTGCTTCCGATGAATATTCAAAAGACACTTTTAGCATAATCATTGTTACACATTGTACATCATATGTTTCCTCTAAATGTTAGACCATAGGATATAAATAATGCTTGTTTCCACGTCTGTTCTTTGCGGCCCTGTTTGTCTCTCACCTTCCCTTTCTCCGAGGTCTGGAACTTCTTGGGGATCTGGGATCGGAATGTGAAAGAGCTTGTGCCTGGGACAGGACATAGAAACCCCCAAGGACCTACATAGAACACGGCTGTACAACAAGTGGATAAAAATGCACTCACTACCACGACCGTCGTCCAGTAATGGTAGCTGGACATGACGCCTTTATACTCCTGCGAAGTATACATAATCCTGTAAATTCTAGAAGCAAGAAACGGAAGTTTTGCTCACCTGGACACGAAGATGACGAAGGTCTAACCCTCCATAGGCCTCAGCCATTATGGCCGCCCCGACCAAAAATAACCTGTTCAGCTAACAGAGGAAATTAGAAGGCAATTGACGGCGGTTAACCGAGGGTTAAATCAGTCGACGAGCTGCTCTGCCAGTTTTACATTAGTGTACAAACGGATTTCTGACAGTGTTTCAGGACGTGGTGGGTTTTCGCCTGGCAAGCGTTTTCCCTATAAAAAGCCACAAATGTCCGCTTAACAACACTGCGACGTGGCGGATGTGACTCGCCACTGAATAAAGTCACTGCCTACAACTACATACTGGCAAGCCGACCTGAATCCTAATGAAATATTTTCCTGACAAGTTTTCTCTACAAACTGAATGCACAGCCTGTTTACACTACGCCCATTAGAACCCAACTTGTCGTCATGTTTTGACGAATTTATACCTCAAGATTAATTTTACAATTTCCAAAGCTTGGACAACTTTCGGCTTACTGCCGATTACATACATAGCAACGTGTTTGTTGCGAAACATAAATTGCTTGTAAACGTTGATCATGCCTGGTCAGGTGTGTCTCGGAAATTCGAGAATATACTATTTATTTATTTATTTATTTAAAATACGTTTACAGCATAATCACTGTTGCACAGTGTAAATGAGTTTGTCTCAAATCCAAATGTTGTACCATAAAGCTTTACCGATGTTTAACTCCACGCCTGTTCCTGCGGTCTTCTCTCTGTTGTTCCTCACTTTCCCTTTTCTCCGAGGTTCGGAACTTCTTGGACGTCTGGGATTAGACTGAGGAACAGTTTTCGCCCGAGACGGACGTAACAAGTTACAAGGATTTACATGGAGCATGGTTGAGCACCAAAAGGACCTAACTACAATCACCACAACCTTTGTCCAGCATGGAGAGCTGGACACATCTTCATACTCTCATAAATTATACAGCTGAAAAATCCAGACAGCGGCAAATTTGAACTTTTGCTCATCTGGACACACAACCAGACGACCATTCGCGATGTTCCCCTCCTCAACCGGCCTGAACAATCATGGCGGCCCTGACCAAAGTATCTGTCCAACTAACAGCGGAGATTAGGAGCCATTTGACTACGAATAACCGAATTTGAAAGCAATCGTCAAGCGGCTTTGCCAGTTATACATTAGTGTTCAAAATGCTTTACGGCAGTGTTGCAGGACGTGGTGGATTTTTGCCTGGCAAGCGTTCTCCCTATAAAATGCCACAAATGTATGTTTAACAACACTGCGACGTGTCGGATGTGGCTCGCCACTGAATAACGTCAATGCCGACAACTATATACTGGCAAGTCGACTAGACTCATATTTCAACGTTTTCCCCACACATGCAAGAATATGATACTCTCCGTCTACATGCCTTGACCGAACCCAAAATATCGTCGGGATAAACAACTGCTTAAAAACCTTGATCACGCCTGATTTGGTGTGTCTATAAATTTGAGAATAAACTAGTTATTTGTTTATTTATTCATAATTGTCTCGTCTAATTCTTCACTTATCTCTCTGACCCTGGCTTTCCTCTCCACTTATGTACCACCTAACTCTGATGCTCCATCTACCCTTCTTCCACACTGTAGCTCCGCACTTTGTGCGTAGGAGCTCAAGTAGTAGGATACGTTTCCCATTTATATCCATATCGTTAAGTTGACATCTTTATTGCTTATACTTGTCAACATATAAACACTAACACAATTAAATATTCTCTTCTAATTCCGCTTCCATCTATTGCATAATCCTACTAATTCTAATACAATCTCGGCTCTGGCTTTTCTCTCATCCAAGGCAAATCCTATCTACGGTTCTTCGACGACTTATGTTTCACAATGTACCTCCGCGCTTTCGTGCATAAGACCTGAAGTAACTCGCCATGTTGTCTACCTATAATCTCATCTCGACCTACTTCTTCAATTATCTTTCTGATCCTGGAGTTCCTGTCTACTTATGAACCACCTACCTATGATGCGCCACCGGCTTACCTTTCACACTGCAGTTACGCACTTCTGTGCGTAAGACCTCAAGTACCTGTGTATGATGCCTACCTTTAAAATTATCTCCTCCTAGTTCTTTACCTATCCCTCTGATCCTGGATTTCCCGTTCACTTATGAACCACCTACCTCTGACGCTCCACCGACCTACCTTTCACACTACTGCACCACACTTTGGTGCCTAGGACCTCAAGTCTCAGGCTGTTTCCCACTTATATCCATATCGCAAAGCTGAACTAGTTATTTCATTTAATTGTTGCCCTATGAATCAAACCACTATTAAATACTCCCTTTTAATCCAGCTTCTATTCACCGCATGTCCCTACTAGCTCTCCTACCCGTTTGGCTGCTGTTTTCCTCTCCTATTACGAATCACCTACCTACTATGCCACATCGACATACCTTTCACACTGTAGCTCCGCACTTTGGTGCTGAAGACCTCAAGAATCTGGCCATGCTGCTTGACCATCCCTTGTCTTGTCCTACTCCTTAGTTTATTACTTTTGCTTTGGCTTATTCCGTCTTACGAACCACCATGCACCGAGGCTCCACCGACTCACCTTGCATGCTGTAGCGCCGCAATTTTCTGCGTAGAGCCAAAAGTAACAGTCTATATTGCCAATGTGTATACTTATCGCTAAGCTGTTATCGTTCTTTCTTATGATTGTTACCATATAAACCTCAACATCATTGAATATCCTCTTCTAATCCCGCTTCCAGCTATCGCATAATCCTACTGCTTTTCTTACATGTTTGGCTTTGGTTTTCCTCTCACATTATGGATCATCTGCCTACGATGCTCCACCGACTTACCTTCCCCTCTGTAGTTTTGTACTTCTGTACGAAACCCCTCAAGTATCTGGCTATGATGCCTCCCTATAACCTTATCCCGCAATACCTCTTCACTTCTCTCTCCGACCCTGGCTTTCCTCTTCACCTCTGTACTACCTACCTCTGATGCTCCACCGACTCATCTTACACCCTCTAGCTCTGCACTTCCTGCTTTTTACCTCAATTAACAGGCTACGTTTTCCACTTTATCCTTATCGCAATGCTGACACAGTATTTGCTTCCTCATAATTAACCCGACTCCCAGTACCGCCGTTTTCTGCCGTTTGTTTACTGTTTGCTGCCCTGTAGCGCACACTGTTTTTCTGCTTTTCCAAGTTCCTTAGGGCAGGCTTTGCAACCGTATTCTCGCTACAGCTGTAGTATATAATTCCAATTCTCGTCACAACGATGGCACTCCGTCTGACTCCTTCACCTAGCTGTTTTTCTAGCATCCGATTTCTGCACATGTTACGTTATTATTTTCATGGTGCACAAACCCGGCGTAGTAACCCCACTGGCTCTCATACATTTCGGAACAATGGGCTGTACCACTGTCAACCGTTCGCTCAACCTATTTCTTAAGCGCATATTAAACCCTGCTGTCTTCTTCTGATGCCCCGAATTCATTTACCGGTTAACAACGCGTGATACTCCTGGTTTCCGCACAGGACTCCTTTTGCGTACGCTATGTCACTTCGGACGGCATTTGTCTCTCACATTCAGCACATATCGGGTCTCGTGCTTGCGCATGAAACTACGGATATGATGTATCCCGTATTCGGTCATTCCATTGCTTTTAACTAGCAAAATGTTACCATACATTTTATATTTAAACATTAACGTAGTCCTTTTCAATCTATTTGGCAGTTTGCTCGGTCCGTTTTTCTTTTCTCCCTTGTTCTAAAGGATAACATTACATTCACGGAACACCTCTGAAAACATCCGCGATGCTCACCTGGACACGCCATCAACACAGAAAAATGAAATCACTCGCACTTCGCAATCCTGGCACACTTAAGGAACCCAGAAAGTAAACCAAAGCAATACAAATCACCTGAGTCATCCGACTTCAACAGCTCCAACCACTTGCGGTCGACTCCGAAGGAGACTACACAACCATGGAAACAAATTGGCGAAACCTGACTGCGAATATCCGCGAAGGTAATCGGTCAGATGCAATCTTGTCAATGTCATATCACCAGTCGGCAGTGTTCCAGGACGTGGTGGGTTTACGTCTGGCAAGCGTTTTCCCTACAAAAAGCCACAAATGTCTGTTTAACAACACTGCGACGTGGCGGATGTGACTCGCCACTCAATAAAGTCACCGCCCCAATCACACATTGGCAAGTTGACCGATACCACATTTACAAATTCTGTGCATATATCTGCTCTCGTACGAACACGCCTACATATTTGATCAGTTACATGCCACTATTCTTAAATATTTTGCAGCTTCTTCCTCATGCTTCACTCACCTGACCCGCACTGTGTACACAACCTCATCGGACTAGTTCCTCATCAACATACTCCACATTAGTGATCTGATTCTTATCTCTACATCTCGCATTCTGTGGACATAGACTTCGTACAACCTTTGGGCCATATGGGCCCACACTACTGACTCCATCTGTACTACTCCCGCTCTTGGTGCTGCTAATCATGCTATCATGTACAATATTGCAATATGCTGATCATGCCCAAAAGGCGTGCCTCGCTTTGTCGAGAATAAAATATTTATTTATTTATAAAACATTGCCGCTGATCCATTGAATGGAAATACGCAACTGGCTATGCTTCTTGTTAAGCGTTTGGTTACTCGGCTATTCGCAGTGAAGTTGTGTCCCATTGTTCCGTTGACTGATACCTTAAGCTAGTGCCTGTTAATTTCCTGGGTCATGTTCCGTCCTGACTGAATGGCTCTGCCCGATTAGGAGGTCATTATTTGAATACTTTTTGAAGGTGCTTTTTTGTTTGTCTGTATAACCGCGGAAAGTCTCCAAGGGATATCCAAAGACATATGTTAAAGACTTGAAAGATGGGATATTGTCCCGAAAACAACTCGGAGGTCCTCCTGGGGTAATTTGTAAAATGGGTTGGAAGTGTAGATATTCAAAGCCAAAGGAACGGACAAAGCGGGGTAAAGCACTTTGGCTAAATGTATCCGGTAGCGTTAAATGGCCGAACCCAATAGTTTTGGCCTTGCATCGGCAGGAGAATGTGCCTTTTGAAGTCAACAGGTGAGCTCCAGGTAAGCAGTATGTAAACGAGTTATCGTTTGGCGCCTTGAACCCAATTGTACAGGCCTCAAGCAAATTCGCTCCTTGCGAGACAGCGAATCAGTTGCCTGGTGGGTAAGTTGTAAAAGCGGCGGATAACCTTACACTCATTGACTCGTATTGTAGTAATGCCGCAGCTATGGACGCTTCCATGGGTTCTCGACTCCGTATCTGTGCCAATCTCGGGAACAGAAGGCAAAGAACAAGGACAGCCACAAATACAAACGGAAGATATGCCTCTGGAATGCAGTCGATGATTTCAAAAATGGCTGGACTATTGTAGCGCTTTATCACGTAATTGTTAGTTCAATATCTTATACACATGTAGCACAGTTGACGAAATACAACGAAAAGCAAGCATGTCACAGATCATTAGAGAATAAACCTTTATTCCAAATTAGAAATGAAGATGTGAATAAGCGAGTTTGAGGGGTTCTAAAGCGCATATGCCCCATCTGTGGGACACCAGAAAAGGACGAGATGTGTAGATTATAGCAAAAGATCCCTCAGAGGAAGCTACAGAGACACCTTGGCTCAGTCCTAAATTGCTAGGAATATAATAAATTAGGGAAGACAAACACAGGAAAGTTAGAGTCAAATGAAGGAGGAGTGCAACAGAAAGCACGGAAAGGAAAGAAGAGCGTCGGTAAAGCAGGCTCTACTAAGAAGAGGTGGAAAAGCCAAAGATAGGATAGGGCCAACAGACGACGATGTGACAATAATATATGGTAGTAGCTGTGTGAGCCATAGAATATTACAGAATAATATTTGCAGAAAAGCGAGTCAGTCGAGAAAAGGAACGAGCTCACCGTAAATGATTTCGGCGCGGACGGAACCTTGCTCGCAGTCGAGGTCGTCAAAATTGGGTGCCACTGAAATGCTAGCTGTACGAAGTAGCACATAAGGGGCGTGCCGCGTACGGAAGTAGAAGGAACAGTTAAGTAAATAACTAAATAAATGTCTTATTCACGAATCTATCGTTTGGACCCAACGTCTACTGAGAAAAGCTACAAAAATGGAGGGCAGTTAAGAAGAGACAGGCAGTACTATGCATTGTGATTGACCAGGGGAGCGTAGTAAACCTGAAGTCTTTCGCCCGAAAATGCAAAGCGGGGGTTTGGCCGCATTTAAAACATTGTGTCCAGTCTTGAACACCTTACTTCGAAGGGATGTCGCTTGCCTAGAGGAAGTACAGAGGCTAGCCAGCAGAACGATGGAAGGCCAGTGTGAGAAGAGGCAGGTTGACCTTCCGGATCCTTTGGGCTTGCTCTCAATAGAACGACGAAGGTTAAGGGGCGAAGTGATAGAAGCCTTTAATGTTAGGAAGGTTCTTAATAGCATTAAGTCTAGTTTTTGTTTGAATTAGCCATGTCGGAACACCTGCTGGGACACCTTCTAAAACTCCGGGCGCCTAGGTCCTGATTGCATATCCGGGCGAAAGTTTTTCACTTACCACGCAGGGCGTTGTTGGCAGTTACTTCCTACTGCACTGGCGTAGGGTACTGCTGTAGAAGGCTTTAAAAGAAGCCTGAGGATTTTTATTCATTTTCATTTTTTGTGGTGGAAACGCAAGTCTTTTGGCTGCTTCAAGAACTTAACCCCTCTAAAGCAGCTGGACCTAATTCAATTCGCCGCAAGCTACTGCATGAGTGGGCAGTGGAACTAAGTGGGCCGCTGACGATGGTGTTTCTGAAATCACTTGACCGCTGTACATTACATTCTGAATGGCGGGAGACTGTGGCCTGTCCCATCGTCAAAAACAGCGATAGGTGTCTGTCAGTAAGTTATTAGCCAAGCAGTCTGATTAACCTCAAGGACAATTTGCTTGAAAAGCTGGTGTTGGGTTAGTTGGAAAGTCATCTGAATATATTTAATCTACCCAGTAGGGCACAGCTGGGATTCCGGAGAGGTATGCATATCTGACGAATTCCTTGGTTGCTCGTGAAGCTTGGGCCGATGCAGTGGACAATGTCCAGTTAATGGATATTTTCGCCGACTTCGTGAAAGCATTTGATAAAGTGACTCACTTGAGGCCATCAGGAAAGATGAGCGCCTTGGTTGTATCTGGCCGCGCCCTTCCCTGGGTACCTGCGTTCTTGCATAAGAAGTGCAGTGTTTACGCCTTGGTCGCAGCATATACTTTAGGCTAGCGGTCTTTATCGGTATCACAAAAGGCTCGGTTTTTGGACCGACCCTGTTCGCTATCTTCGTTAACGACCTCCCTGGATAGCTTGGGATATCCGCGCTCTGCTTTGCTTTTGGCTTTAAGCTGTCAAACGTTCTAGATGTCCCTGGGGATCTGAGACCATTCAGCATGCCTTGCACAGACTCTGGGACAGACCTAGGTTGCGGCTACGGCCCAGTAAACAGGCCGATTTCTGTCCTTCGTATAGGAGCAACTGTTCCCCCTCGGGCTCGCTGCACCGTGAAGACGAACACCACCTTATCTCCAATCAGGTAGACCTGGTAGTCGTCCCTTCATTAGCTTGGTATTGTGGAGACAACTGGAAGCAGGCCGCAAATAAGGGTTTCCGAATGTTGTGGTTAATACGACGTTCTTATGGGGGCTTAACTGCCGACATACCTGTAAAGCTCTTCTCAGCGTGCGTTCGTCCCCACCTGGAACGCTGCATTTAGGCCTGACCGTCCTGCCTTGTTCGGGATAAAATGGAGCTGGAGAGGTTTGATGATAGGTACAAATTTGGCAGTGGGTAATGGGGACAAACAGACCCGTGCGTTTGCCTAGTCTGGGTATGTATTCAATGCACTACCGCGTTGTAATAGAGAAGCTTGGACCTGACTTGAGTTGGCTATTTAGCCCGGCTAGGTTACTTTGTCTTTGCATTTCTCCCATGGAACTATACAAGCCGCGTTCCGACCGGCGCAGAGTGGAATCTAGGTTATCGCGTCGAGTTACCAAGCGCTGGAACTCGCATACAGAAAGTGTAGTCGGTGATCATACGGTTCAATGTTTCGTAGTCAGTTATAGGCACTTGGGCGGCAACACGAAACCTTTCCTTTTTCCTGACCATATCCATTTCCAACTTCGTGTTCATATTTTATATTTCTCCCTATTCTTTGGTGTTGCCCTTCAGTTAAATGACTCTCGTTCTCTCTTATCTTCCGTCTCCTTCCTACGTATTCCTTACTGCACGTGACCTGCAAGCGGGGACTGCTAGTGCAGGGAAGGTGAGCCGTCATTGGTTGACCATGGTGTGGTTCGTAGCGCCTTAGCATTTCTTGGCTCCGTTATCTGCTCAAGCACGAACACTCAAGAGATTTTCCTATCCTTTCAGTCCCATTCGAATCCAAACAAGAATCTAGGTATTAATTAGTTACCCCAGTTTGTGGATTTCCACTGAAATTAGTGGATTCTAAGTAGTACCAACAGAAGGTCACTAGTATCTTCATAAATTTATAAGAAGTTACTCCTGCTCTGTTTTCTCCCTACAGAAGTGCAGTGTAAAACCTCAAATTGTCTGGACCGGTGCTTGCTTACCGGCACACCAAATGGGAGGCTCTCTTGGCGAATGCCTGTTTCTCTACGGATAATCTTTTACCCTTCGTCCGGTCATTCGATCCGTGAACTTCTGTGTCCGGGGCGTACGCGGGTCGTATTAACCCTAGGGGACTGAAAGTTAAAGAACCTATTTCGTCGGAGATCTGAAACCCGCCTAGTAAGCGTCTGATCTGGATGCACGGTCTGCTTGCGTTACATCTCATAGCTGGCTGGGCGGTACTGCCACAACTGCCGATAGAGGACCGAGCGCGAGGCTATTAGATGGATGGTGGGCAAGCCTACCAAGGTTGGCTAATGTAGTAATACCGAAGACTAACTGGGAGTGTAATGAGGAAACAACGCTCACAATATAAGCTACCATGGAAGACAACTTACATGTTGACTTATTACTCGGATACGCGCTACAGATCTGAGCTGTTCGGTACGTACCATCAGTTAAACAAATTATTTCGGTTTCCTCTTCCTTGGTAGGAGCTTGAAACTGCTGCGCATGCTGGCATTCTGCGGTTTTACTTTCAATGGACAGTTTCGGAATAGTGTTTACAAGCGCAGTGTAAAAATGTTTGACTTTTGTCAAAATTCGCTTGATCCTAATAATTTTCTATCGTCGTTTTCCCCGAATTACGTCGTACCCGTTCTCGGGTACTTACCAAACATCACCCAGCTTCTTCGGGTTCAGCCTCCGGCTATCTTTCCGGCAGATTGTGCTTTGTACTCCGTCTTGCATCTTGGTTTAACCCGCAACTGTTTCGGTTGACGGCCCTGTAGGTAACTGCTTTTCGGTTTTACGTTTTGCTACTTGTTTCACACTCTTTGAATGCGTCATGTAGGATCCACTGAATACCGGCGCTAACGTGTCTTCGGCTGCATTGAGCGGCGAATCTGATGCTGTAATCGGCACCTTCATATACGCAAACTTAGTGACCGACGAGCCTGGTGGCATACCGTTCTATGTAGGCAATGACTGATACCATGGAACCTGTACCTGGTTGAGCCCGGATCAGTACGCACTGCTTTTGACTAGCGATGGCATGCAGTTTACTTGTGTTTTATGCTGTAGCTTTCGATCTACGCATCTTGAGGTCACTGAGGAGACATCGAGCATGGTCAGGCTGGGTAACCAACAGACCTGGTATTTACTCACCACCTGATCGCAAATTGGCGTTACTGATGAGGAAATTGGGAGTCCCTATTAATGGCGGCTCATTGGAGGAAGACACGCAACTAAGCAAACTGCTGTCGAGGAAAATCCGACTGAGGGGATAGTTACTGAGTCCTATGCCCCAGCGATGCAGAATGCCCTAACGAGGTCATTGAGGTCGTATTGGCTGTTGTCCAAAGCGAGACCGAACTTATAGCACCCGTGCCCAGTAAAAGTAAGAGAAAGTGGGCCAAGGATGTCCGTAAGGCTCTCTCAAAGCCTGGAGGTACTGAACCCATAGAGCTACTGTAGATGAAGCACAAAACTCCAGCTCCAATCACCCTAGTTCCATTGACAAAGCAACGCCGTGTCGACACCGGCCGCATCGGAAAAGTCAAAATGACTAGACCGGTGACGGAGTTAGAGGTAGAACGCAAAGCCTCAACCTCAACTACTCCCTCTCCCTTGTCGAAGATACGCGCCATGTCACCTGCCAAACCGGTCGAATCTGGGGTCGAGTCGGAGACTCGTGGGGTGAATACAACTCGTGGAATTGTTTCTTTTACTAATAGCATGGTTATCTTCCGTAACATTGCTGAATCCGCGGCAGGTCTTCCCAAGGAAGGCAAGCTGGATGCCTTTCCGGGATTCAAACCATGCGTCAACAAGGTGCTAAACCATTGTTTTCCCGGTGTTATTATCAGAAAGCTAACCAGAGTGGGAACATCCCTGACAATACGCAAACTCCGCAACCCCGACTAGTTTGTGTAGCCCTCATAACCCCGGAGGGATGAAAAACCTTAATGCGCTTTGCATTCACACTCAACGGTAATAATGTCGGCGTTCAGCCGGACCTCTCACTGGCAGATAGACGGAAGTAGAAGGAAGCCATCAAATGCCTCAAGCGCAGGCGGGCGGCTGGTGAGGAAGGTTTTCCTCTTGTGGCTTTTAAGTCAGTCAGCAGAAGGCTAACTTCTGAGCCACAAGAACCACATCCAGTAGCATAGGATCGAGGGCTGGTAGTGCCGAGTTCCTTCGGGTATTACTTAGTAATGTGCGTAACCTAGGGAACAAGGTACACGTGGTGGGTCTACTTGTAGACAAATCTTGTTCAGACAAACTTGCTTGAACTCAAATGTGGTGGTCCCCGGATATCACATACAGTGAAATACGTTTGCCGGTCTACACACTGCTTAAACGTACTCGCTCCGTTGACCACCAAAGTAAGAGAGTCGCACTTTAGATGACTTGTAAACTTGATGTGTTGTGGACCTGTGTTTTTCAGTCGCTGGATCAAACTGTTGCAGCCCTGTCGACTATGGTGTGTTCTTCTTCTGCTCACTATACAGTTGTCGTGGTCTATCGAACTCATGGAAGCATCTCCAGTGAGGTTAGTGAATTTATTCGTACTCGGGCTGCAAATAGCTGTCTAATACTGGGACCATTCAACCTCTCTGAAGTCTGTTTGGCTGATCTAGCTCTCAGTTAGGCGGTTGTCACTTTCTGTTCGGATCACGTCTAGCTAACGTTGCAACTGCCGTTGTATCAATTCGTGGACCTCCCGACTAGATACCCGAGCAACCAGCTTCCGGATACCTTGGATCTCATTTTAGCGAAGGCACACGACTTCCTAAATGATGTTACATTGAGCTGTCCTCTAGGAGCCAGTCACCATGTCTACATATCCTTTCGGTGTACTCTAACGGAGTGTCCTCAAGCCAATGCTGAGGCATGTCCAAATATTATAAATTAATAAATCTTTTATTCTCAACAAGGTGAGGCACGCCTTTACAGGCGTGATCATTTTGACATAACGATGCATGATCAATAATGTGCAAAAATCTGATGTTTGCCATAGCAGTTTGTGTTTGTGAAGGGAGAATGTATGTATGTCATTGTGTGTGTATGTGTATGTAGCTGTTTATTTTGTGCTTGTAGTTGTGTTGCTCCAATTTTAAATGTTTGATATCGTCATCAATATGCGAGTAGGAGATTGGTGTCCTTGGGTTGGATAGAATTATCCGGATATTCATGGGGCAGTGACTTTAATTTGTGGATATTCACGACCGTCACGTCACAATGTTGTTAAGCAGATATTTGTGGCTTTTTATAGGGAGAACGCTTGCCAGGCGAAACCCACCACGTCCTGGAACACTGCCGCCGAACTATTTGCTAGAACAGGTTAAACCCGAACCACCCAGCTGACACCACGAGGAGGTTGTTTGGCTAGCCAGCAGGTTTTTATGCAATGCGAGACATAGCGTCAGTTCTGCGTTGCGCGAGCATGGTGGCTGACACCGTTGAGACAGCCTGGAAGAAATTTAAGGCATCCCTCACCGAGGTCTCTGCTCCCCACATTATACTCATTACGAGATGGGTGACACGGGCGCAGCCTCCTTGGATAGGTCATACAAGTAAGTATCTGCGCAGGAAGCACTCCAAGTGCTGGTGACGTTACCAAGCGGCTTCATCAAACAGAACCTACGAAAGCTATCGAGCGGTTAGAAATAAAGGTAAGTAACCTCTCAGGACTGCCCATCTTCAGTACGACGAGGATTTGACTGACGCAGCTGTAACGAAGCCAAAGGAGTTCTTTGTTTACGTAAAGAGACACAGCAGTACATACTCGTCTATTCCAGTTTTACTAAGAGCGGACGGGATCCGTGGGCATACTGTCTACGATATGGCTTGTATAGTTAGAGAACTGTATACTCGTGTCTTTTCTCGTTAGGCTTCTCTACCTGGGATTGGGCTGGTCACAAAATTCCCGGAGGAGTTTTGCATAACTGAAACCAGCATAACGGAGACAAGTCTTTGGGCTATTGCAAGGTTAAGCCCTTCTAAAGCTTTTGGCGCTGATTCCATTCATCCGAAGCTGCTGCATGAATTGGCCGCTCAACTAAGTGGTCCCCCGAAATGAATGTTTACAATATCGCTCGACAGCTGTGCCTTACCTCCGGTATGGAAGAAGGCAATCATCTGTCAGGCTTTTATGGGCAGTGTCAGAGATCTGTCGGCGAACTACTGGTCTATCAGCTTGAGCAGCGTAGTAGTTAAGTTGTTTGAAAAATTGGTCGGGGATTCGGTGGAAAAATCACCTTATTGACATTAACCATCTCAGTGCGGCACTGAACGGATTCCGTAAGGGATTTTCATGGCTGAAAAATTTACTTGCAACCCTTGAAACATGTGCTGAGGCAGCGGATAACAGTCAAGTTATGGACACTTTTCGGTAACTACTCGAAATCCTTTGATACTGTCCCACATCAACGATTCTCATTAAAGTTGCTATCGTATGGGATATCTGGAGGCACACTTATTTGGGTGTCTGATTTTCTAGAGGGGAGAGAACTCTGTGTACGGGTGGGACATAGCCTTTCGCTTCGACAAGCTGTTCTTAGTGGCGTTCCGCAGGGCACGTTTTTAGAGGTTGCTTTTCGCAATTTATGTTCATGAACTACCCTAAGGGTTTCAAATACCGTTGCTGTTATTTGCTGATGACCTCAAGCTCTAGAATCGCGCATATCCCTGGGGGCTCTGATGCAATTCAGAGTGCCTTCGATAGGCCCTAGGATTGGTCAGTCTAATGGTTGATGCCCAAAAATCAGACAAAAAGTTCTGTCCGCCACATTGACGGTGCTAGTTTTCCCACGCAGTATGTAGTGTGTCGAAGTGAACTCCCTGTTGCCACTCAGAAGATTGATCTAGGTATCGTCCATACCGCAATACTTCACTCGGGGCAATTGGAGGAGAGCTGCGTGGAGTGGCTTCCGTAGGATGTAGATTATTCACCATTCCTTCAATATCCCAACGGCCAACATCTTTGTGAAGCTGTTCTCAGACATTGTGCGACCCCACTTAGAAAACTGTCTCCAAGCTTATCCACCTTGTCTTATAAGGAACACAATGGAGCTAGAGAGGGTTTTTCTAGTGGGTACAAGGTTAGGGCAGGGATTTAAGGGGCAAACGCATCCCGAACGTTTTCTTAGCTTGGGTATGTACTCAACGCACTGCCGCAGAATTAGAGGAGGCTTGATCCTCACTTACCGAATCCTAACGAGTAAGCTCGGTCTGGACTTGACCTGGCTGTTTAGCCTCGCCAAACTGACTAGTCTCCGAAATCACCCGTTGAAGCTACGCAAACTGCGTTCTGACATGGTAAGGACGGAAGCTCACTTGTCGCGCCGGGTTATTGAACGCTGACACACACTTCCGGAGCACGTCATAAGGCAGTCTACGGTTGAGGGTTGCGAGCGTCAGTCAGATGCGCTTGGGTGGCAGTAGCGAAACTTCCCCTTCTCCTAACCGACTTGCATCTTCAACTTCACCTTCGTTTTTTAAATTTTTCTCACACCTCGTTATTAACATTACTTAGCTGACATTCCATCACTTGTATTCTTGGCTTATTCTTCACTATTTTACTTTACCTAAACCGGCCTGGCAGGGCTGCTTAGCAGGAAATGGGGGACAATATTTGGTTGGATGGGGTGTCATGCAATATTTGATAAGGCTATTTAACATAGCAAAGAGACCTATCAATTCCAGAGCCAACGATACGCAGCAATAGGAACATTCGAGAGATTGTCATGTCGTTCCCGTCCCAAACTGAACTTGAACTTGCAATGGACCAACGGAAACTAGAAACACGATTTGAATCTAATGTTTAAAACACTAAAAGCGTGAATGATTCAGCTTCAATAAAAACCTAAACTAGAATCGCTCCGGAAAGCGAATGCCCGTTGTACACCATCAGGATACGAACCGATTTGCCGGAGCCCACCCCGGATCAACAGGTCATTCACAATGATAGCGCCCGACTTATACTACAAGTGATGACAGAGCAGAAATCCTAGGTAGTAACTGGATGACAAAGACGTTTTTCTGTGTTTTTCTTTAAGGTACACCAAAGATTGTGGATACAACACCTTTTCGATGTAGGAATATTCGACCGTTCAAACCTCCTCCAAACATTTGAACTGCGATTAGCTTGCGCGTTAAATCCCTAAATGGCGTTCGCTCCTGTAAATGGCCTCAGGGGTTCTTCGTTTTCTCATTCGGGAAATAAATTCATTACTGTTTCTAAAAACATATCTCTAAAAGCAATAACATGTAGGTTAGATATATCGGTTGTATCTTGTTTTTAGCGGATAGCACACACCGGCCGCTTCTTGCGTTCGACAGTGCATGGCCGAAATTGAAAGGGGCTGCGATGGCCGTCTTTCAAAGCCAACCAGTTGAATTCACACTTGAGGAGTTATACAGAGTACGTTGGACCTTTACACATTGTTTTCTAGAATGTTGAAGACCTCTGTTCCCAAGGAATGCTCTCTGAGCTTTATTCAACTTTGAGATGTCTTCTCAAGGAATACGTCAACGGCTTACTGACCTTTTTTCTGGAATATCCTTTTCATTTGACTTTATTTCCTCCCTAGCTATATGGATACTTTCCCCTGCCTGCTTATCTACCAATTAATCTATACCTGCGTAAGTTGAATGACTAGAACAGTTTACCTGAACTAGTCGTCAGTGCGCAAACAGCGTAATGTTTCAGACGATTGTTAGACATCTATTTGCTGGACAAGCGTGGGTCTTGCTGTTTTGACTGTGACCGCAATGCTCCCTTGTGGAACATTGTGCCGCATCAACTCACATGAACTCTACAGTGAGAAGGAAGTGGTGGGACTGACGAAGTACTTGCTTTCTGTTCTCTATAAACCAATGAACAGGAGTCACTGTAGTGAATCCTGTCCGCTGGAGTGATCCTTGGGGCGTCTCATTGAACCTACAACTTCTGCGGCGTTAGCTTTTCGGTCCAAAAGCGTGTTTATAAGGCCACAGTTATGGCCTTTTTGGTCTTTAAAATTTAGAGTTGACACCGGTCTAAAATTCTGAGGTGTGTTCACATCCCTGATCATTGGAACATTGTATTTAATGGGAATAAAAGCTCGAGCTTTACATGACCCATAGGGTAAAAAGAGTACGGGTCGGGTCTAATGAAAGGCCAAGCAACCTTATAGCGGGTTGGACTCGCGTGTTAGCCGTATCTTCATCGGGCTTATGTGGCATTTAAACAGAATGCACGCCGGCTCAAAGCGAGACATCCCACCACGCCCTCCGAAACGGCTTTGGAAAGGAAGTAGGTGGAAGAAAAAAAAGAAAGAAATTCCATCCAGTAGAATGCAGTTAAATTAGGGAATATCGCGGTGTAGCTCAGCCAGATGACAGTCCAAGCGGGTCTTAAAGTCCGCCACAGTGGGTGCCAAGACTAAATCGGCAGGCAGAGCATTCCACGGTCGGCAGATTCGCAAAGCGAAGTAGTGTCGTCTGCAGTTCAGCCGACTGTGCTGATGTGTGAGCCTCAGTGGGTGGCCACGTAGGTGGGAGCCCGATTGGTGCAGTGCTTACGGAGTAATGCAAGAGTGGGATGTCACCAGTTTGTCCGCAGCGATGTGCATAAGCGAGTTTATAGGCAGTAAGAATCAGGCTAGTGCTTTAGAGTATCAGATACTACGAAGTAAGTTGCGTTGGTTTGGGCACGTCGCAACGAGACTGGAACATAACGTGGTGCGACGGTTTGCGTACCTCTTTGACCCCTTAAGCTATACTGGATAGTGCCTCTTGGCCCCTTCAGAGCTACTCCTACCAGGTTGGTCAATGGTTAGAGGGCCGACAATCTCAGTCTCCTGGTCCTCCAGGTTGGGAGTTTGAAATGAGATGGCGTTCATTTCTGTAGAACTAAACCATTGCCACTCCGCTGTCATGCGGACAGGCTTTTGAGCCAAAGGCTTTGGTTGAGGACCCTAATCGTTCTCCTCTCTAGATCTGGGCGCCCTGGCAGTATTTCAGCCCATAAACAACCATGATAATTTCCCCAAACTCTACATTCTGCATCGGTCGTCGCGCAGATTATCAAGGGTCGCGTTATCTGCTGCATGCAACAGAGCAAATAAGCGTAAATATGCTACTTCTGGCGCCTCCCTTTTTTCCTTTCCACCTCTGTCTTACTCCCCTCCAAACCCCATTTCTAGCCTTCTATTATTCCCAGCTTAATTCACCGCAACCGAAGTGCCACTGGAGTAGAACCACCTGCAGTCACCTTTCCGCAACACCCACCGGATGCTTAACAGCAACAGTCCCTTATAAGGCCACGCTGTCTCATTTCTCTAACAGCGTTCAACGTTCGCACTCAACAGGCTGCACTCGCACGCACCTTTGGCATGCTAGGTACTGATATGTGTTATGCGTCGGAAACTAGGATCAATAGCCCTCATCGGTTGTCGAATTAACTGCCCCCGTCTTGTCCTCGCTGTTGGTTTCGCCCATCCAGAGACGCTGATGCAGCACTCACCGGTCAAGCTGGGATAAAGATCATTTTAAGCTCCAAGGCTGAGTCATCGTTGGTTGATAGAATTCTGATGAACAGCCGTTTATGTGCAGCCCTTTTGAGGACATCAACTAAGGTTGATCCACGAAGTAGTACAAAACGCTGTTTGTGATTTCCGCTTATGCTCCCACCGACTGCAGTTCTGATGCTGCCAAGAACACATTCTATCACAAACTGAATGCACTGCTACGCAGTACTACCAGTTCAGACGTCATAATACTTACAGGGGACATGAACGCACAAGTAGGGCGTCTGACCTATTCGGAAGCACAGCTAGGTGGTAATTCTGGGCTTAACTCAGAACGGACTGACAACGGTGAGCGTCTGCTGCAACTATGTGCGGTGCACCAGTTGTTTCTTAGTAGCACTGCTTTTAGACACAGTGGGCGCTGAAGTGCCACTTGGCGTCCTCCTGTAGTTGGCCAGCGACGGACCCAAACACTTAGCCATAAGTTGCAGGTGATGTGGTTCGGTCGTGGATTACCAATCGTTCTGGAATACCTGCGTCGACTCTGATCATGCCTTGGTACACTGTCGTTTCTCCATGAACTTTATTGGTAGGCGCACCAAGCGTCTCCCCCGATTGCCAACCGTGAAACTGCCTCAACTTTCGGTCAGGCAATGCCTACTAGTATGCTTTGCGTACCGGACTTTCGCTCTCTTGTCCTTATGACACTGAGCTTCAATGGAATAGGATCTCGGCCGCCATGCATGACGCAGGAACATCTGCTTGTAGCACAAACAGTCATCACCGCATCAGTCAGTGGATATCCGAGAGGTCGGTAAACCTGTTGTTAACACAAGGTGTAGGCGCCTTGACTCTGAATGTTTGCTTCGGACATTAAGGTTTTCAGGTAAGTCCCTCTTATTATTCTTCATCCCATAGGTCATCATGGTTGTATGGCAGTGAAGCATCAGTTCAAATGACTGCTGTTATTTTGGGGCACTGCTACGCATTGCCGGTAACTGCTTGCAGAAAGAAGCTCTGTTTGCCGAATGGAGAGTGGGACAAAACCATAGGTGGACAAGCGTTGACTTGGTAGCGATAAATGGAGTCACTGATGCCTATATCGGATGCTGTTTGTCAGTCCCGCTTTGCAGACTTGAGTCCGCGCGATTCGCATTCGCCATCAGTGGCGCGTTTGATATCGTCTTTTAGTCAGGCTGCGCGTTTAAAGTGTCTTATACGTAGTTAAACGCGGAGTTCGCCCCATTTCAGTTGATTCTCAGATTCGTCCCATGTTGTTGCGTACTCACTTGTCCCAACCACTTTGGCAAGTGTTCAGCTACCCTCTGAGCTAACTAAAGGTTTGTTCTGCCTATGTAAATGTCACCGCAACCGCAGGTGGACTGATAAACAACATGAGAGGCCTAACTACCTGACGAGATGCTCTGACGGTTATGAAGAACAAGTGGGCCCAGTTGCGACTCAGGCATACCACGCGAGCACTTGTTCTTCATAACCGTCAGAGCATCTCGTCAGGTAGTTCGGCCTCTCACGTTGTTTATCAGTTCACCTGCGGTTGCGGTGACATTTACATAGGCAGAACAAACCGTCAGTTAGCTCAGAGGGTAGCTGAACACTTGCCAAAGTTGTTGGGACAATTGATTACGCAACAACATGGGACGAATCTGAGAATCAATCGAAGCCCGGCACCTCATTTCAGTTGACCAACTATGACCCCGTTACCTAAGTGTAGTTGCTCCATTTGCCACGACTCACGTCGCCAGAATATAAATAACCGCAAGCAACTGAGTTTGAATGCAAATAGTATGTAAAGAAAATACAATCAGGACAGCAAAATGCGAAACAAATCAGTACGGAATGCTGACAGCTGGGTGGAAGAAACTGGATGCAGAAACGCTGCCGACTGCGTGCGGACCATACCGGATCCCCCATGCACAGAACTGGCATGCACCAGCCTGATCAAGTTTCTCGGTCAATTTCTTTATACCACGTCTTCGACTGGGCACTTCGCGGCTTCCTCCCACTTGGTGCAGCGACGGGGTATAGTGCACGCCGAGGTAGGCGGTCAACGGTCATACGCAGAACATGACCTATAACCGGCTGAGGTTCAAAGAACACCCAAGTGAGGCACCAAAAGGCTTCTTGTTGAAAATAAACTGACGGACCTCGGTATCGCTCACGCGTTGTTCTATCAGATGTTAGCAATATACCGTTAGCACCAGAGCTCAAACATGATCAAGCGTTTAATGTCTCCATTGCGATTTAACCAGGCCTCTGATCCGTACAGTGACACCGGTCTTATCGTAGTGTTATACGAACAGGCTGGTATCCAGTAGTCTTCATGGATGCTTGATTCCTTGGAAACCCATACGGGTCTTGATTTTACGCAAAGAAACTTCAGCGATTCGACCACCAAAGGTGGCGCATTTAACAAACTAAATGAGCCGATCCGCCACTTCCAGGGGCTTTTCGCTGATAGCTAGAACCGATGGCGTATCAGCCAGTCCTGCAACGGCACATGCCGATACATGCAGGGCTACGCGTCTGTGCAGTAGTGTTTACATAACCACTGCGTCAGAGCCAAAGCGTGCTGTCTTTCGCATACTCAATGTTTGTCTTCGTTCATAGGCAGCCGCGAAAACCGAGCCATTTAGGGTTATTATTTCACCGCAAAGTTGAAAGGAACATGAGATATAAGCCAGCCCTGGCGTGCCCCATTTGTCGTGGGGAAATCAGAAGACATATCGTAGACATTCACACGGCCTCGGGAGTCTCGGTCGAGAAATTACAGATTGGAAATCCGTTTGACTAGCACACCCTTCACGGATAGACAGTACCACAAGCTGGCGCGATCGACAGAGTCGAAAGCGGCTTTCAAGTCAAGCAAAACCATTATTGTCGGTCGTCTGTGTCTCTGCTCTAGCACTTGACGAAGAGTAACTATGTGATCGTTGCGGCCAAGAGCAGAGCGAAAGCCAGTCTTAATCTCATGAAAGACCAGTAAGCTGTCGCAAAATGATACCCGTGAGTATTTCGGGTGTAATAGAAGGTGCGCTGACCCTTCTTGAATATAAGCGCGGCGATTGAGAGTCGCCAGTCTTAAGGCACCTCTTTAATGTCCCACCCAGTGTTTACTGGGGCAGCAAGTTCAGTCAACAATGAATCACATTCATTTTTCAGCGATCATGGAGAAAGGCCGTCGGGTTTAAGGACCTTCTTTCGTTTTAACACGGCAAGCTCATGCCGTATCTCTTCCATGGTGGGAGATGCGACATGGTTGGTCGCGTCCGGTTTCGGATCTGCCTGTCACTGTGGCCAGCCACAGAACGCCTGCGCCTACAGAGGGACCATGGGTGGCTTGCGCTGCACCACCTACAGCTCCATCCGGACACCCATATTCATTTTAAATCCGAAGGAATAAGACCACTGGGCATGTAGATGGGAGCCACGTTTCATCAACAGAGCCGGCCCACTCCCCTCCACAGGCAAACACAAGCACGCTGTATTTAGGAATCAGTTGCACACAAGCCGCTGGCTGGACCGTGGTCCGCTCCACACTGAGTGCATGGAACCGCTCCTCGAGCGTAGCACGGCCCTAAGGATCGTGCACCTCATCCCCTCCAGCAACGACCAGCTGTAGTGGGTACTAGACGGGTAGGCACCTTGTCAACATGCACATCAAGCGCAACCACACCGGGAATATCAAGCAACAGTCAATCACTTGAAACGACAAAATCAAGTCAAATAAATCGTATGGTGTATAAAGATACGGTGACAACTGTTCACTAAATGAGCGTATAAAATGAATTGGTTACGAAGAAATCCGCGATAAGCTCAAGACGTCAGCAAATATATTTTACTAAAATGCCATAAACGCGAAAATGTAATCGAAGTTAACTACAGTTAGCGTTAGAAACGTGTGCAAGTTTCTAGATGATAGTTCAGCTAGACATTAATGAGATAAAAAGGCATTAAGGCAATATAGAAGACCCACCACCTGAACTAAAGAGACTCAGCATGCGAGCATGGGGTTAGTAAATCGAATGCAGCCTACCCACAAACGCTGCATCAGTTCTGTCTACGTTCTCTCTGCAGGACCCGTCGTCTCTTCGGTGGGGGGCTCCGATTGGCCTCGCTCATGGCTCACTAGGCCTGCCTGACTCTGGCAATCGCGACCGCATGTGCTACAGCACCATGCGCTTTCTTGGACCCATGTTCCGGATGAGCTCTAGTAGCACTCTGCTGTTCCCAATAACTGGTTTTCTCCATCTCACGAGCCCTTGCCACCCACCACCAGCGGGCATGTTGAAACTCAGTCCTCAATGGAATCTGTTTGTGCTTTGATCAAGCGAATCGTTGACTCAGAGATCCATTCACAGTTCGGACGTCTCAGATTAGGCGCACAACTGGCGTCAATGCATTCCTCATGGCACACTCGGGACGATTCAAGTCAGCGTTCGGCTCACCAACCTCATTCGTCACTGACATTTAGTAGACCAGTTCGTCATGATATTGCTGAACTGCCGTCTACGACTCCAAGTTATAAGAAGTTTTGGCGCTTTAAAGCGGATAGTGAGCACCAGGCGTGAGCGTACCAGAGTATAGTCGGAATCCAGACACGTGCTCCAAATTGACCAACAGTCTAGCACTGAAATGCGCCATATGTAGCTAATTTCCTTATGGTCAATTTGGCTCCAACTCGTCGAGGAACTCGGTGTGCGCCAAAGGACGCTATGTAAAAGTCTGTGTTGAAAGCAGACCGGTCGGCACATAATTGAATGAAATGATCGCCATTGTCTATTCGGCGTGCATCGATCTCGTAATAAATAAATAAATAAATAAAATTTTATTCTCGACAACGCGAGGCACACCTTGACAGGCATGATCATGTTTAGCTAACATAGTGTGATCAAAAATGTACAAAAAGCACATGTTTTGCATAACAGTGTATGTAACTGTACGGGTGTATATACGTATGTAATTGTCTATCAATGTAAGTTGTTTTTGAATGTGCCGCAGTATTTTTGACTGGTTGTTATCGTCAGGGAAGTGGGAATAAGCGATTGATGTCGTGGGTTGGATAGCAATTTCCAGATATCCACGGGCCAGTGACTTTAGTGTGTGGCGAGTCACATCCGCCACGTCGCAGTGTTGATAAGCAGACATTTGTTGTTCAGTCTGAACTGCGACTCACCAGCGACAGTATTTTTACCATGCGGAGAAGAAATTCGAGCTGATGATGAAAATCATCTTTCAAATCCTGGGAACTGCAATCCGTGGGGAACAAAAACGGAGGCGATAAAAGGGCTCTTAGTCTTCAAACGGTGCTCATATACCCAACTAGGTGTTCGAAGTCTAGGCGCACATGTGCGGCTATTCGCCGGCATCCACTCGGTAAGATTGCCGTTAGCATTTTTTGCTGAGGGCGATACTGACATCGTAAATAGGTTGGGCCGTTGACTCGATATCGCCAAAGACGCGAAGAATGTAGTTACTGTTAACAGATTCGGAGCCAGGGAGTCGAAGATTCGTCACTATGCTGTTCTGTTTCGGAGACACAACACAAATTAATAACAAGTGTGCGATTTACTGCTACTAGTTGGCCAATCTGACTCTGTGTGTGGACGGTAAAAGTGCCAATGTGGAGTGCGATTTTTGGTTTGATGGACGTGTTACATGTATCGATGGCAGCAGGTGCAATGTTAGTTGCAGTTTTGCTCAATGAAAGGGGAGAAAGAGGGTGAGAGGGAAAGGGAAGAACTGGGAGTATTGTCGATACGGTCTAGGAGGCAGATGATAACCTCTGGCTGCATTTTCCGCGAGACGGCTTTAGTTCGAAGTAGCCTATCTCTAGCCTTCGACCCAATTATCTGACCCACAAGGCAGTGGGGTACGACTCGAGATCAGGAGTTTGATTGCAGAGACCCATTTGGATCTTCTTGGAGCCTGTTACAGGCAGCCTCTGCAAATTTAGAATTATTCAAATGTGTTTTGCGACCTTAGTATTTTCCGCACCTTCATCCACGACCAGCCGCAGATGTGAGTTGGCAGGTTTACATCAATTTGACCAGTGGATGCCTGGCTTAGGCGGTAGCAAGCCATTGAGAATCGGATGGTATCCTCCCACCGTCAATGTGTGTGGCTCGTGCTCTACGCCAATAAAACGGTTTGTAATCCGCAAATCTGTTGTCTTCTATGGCTAGGTATTAATAGAAGACCATCGACCTCCCACTACCCTCCGAAGAGGATTGTGAAGTAGAGTTAGTCTGACTCGTAGCCGTTGATCTTTTTAACATGTGTGGCTCTAAAGGCACTTGGGAAGTGTCACACTGCGTAACTGAATGAGTCATGAACTTACACAACCATCGCAACACGTTACGATTCAGCCTGGTTGCTGGTAAGAGCTGCGGATGACGCGGAGCAGTAAAAGCCGTAAGGAAGCTGTTTTGGCAAAGGTGCTGCCTTGTCTTTGCACCATAGCAGCTGTTTGTAACTCTGAGCTGATAACAAGCTGTAGGCGCATTGATCTAGAATTTTCGTTCAGAGCCGACCCTTGGCCAGAAGTACAAGGCGTCTGCCTTGCAACCGTGTTCGAGCCTACGTATGGGGCCGGGCGACCCTACCAATATCCCTAAGCCACCCGCGACTGTTGATAGTTGCGTGGCAGCGAAGCGCCTACTGCGTACCCCCGTACTGCTGCTGCTGATTCCGCATGGAGCGTCAAGTTTTATACTAGATCTTTCTCTCCCTAAGTCCTTGGGCTCGCACCGCAGCGAATCAGACGGCTGATGTACTGTTATTGTTAGTGTTGTTGTAGGTGTTTTCTTTCTGCTGTCTCATCCACATGTGCTCGAGATCGGTTCTAGCTGATTCATCTAAATCTCTTTTGAGATTGCTTGTGGCACAATCCTTTTGTTATCGTGCTTAAAGTTTATCAACCTTGACACTGACGTCTGAATCCAGTGGCTCATTGCGCCATATCTCTGTGCTATGGCAGCAACCAATCGCGAATTAAGCATGCAACACTTTAAATGATTTGTAATATATTAAATGCAACCATTTTGCAGAGGTCTAGGCACTTCATGAGTGCCTCAGATTACATACCACAGGCATCATGAGTAACTCGGCATGTCATAGTGACGCTTCGTTGCTACGTGTCAACTGTTAGCCACGATGGGCTGGGTGTACTGCGAGGTCTCCTTCACCTACTCAAATTCGAACGAATAACCTTAGGGTTACAAAGCAGGCTCCTTATATTTTCGGACTTAACAGATTTATAACACCCCAACCACATCCGGCACGTGTCGTCGCACATTTTCGCAGGGATCGCCTTGTTTTCTGTTACACAGTGCCACTTGCTCTGATATATTTGTACTCGCGAACTGTCTGAGTATGCAACCACGTTATCTCGGAAGCTTGGTCTGTTGAGACGTTCGGGCCTGAATCCTTGTGTCCAGATAGAGATCAATATTCATTTTAACAATTGTTCCAAACCGGCACCTTTCAAGTACAGTGAACACCTCTGTGCCACTAGTCACTCTGCGACATCTGGTCGAAAACTGATCCGAGTAAATCACCACTGCAAGCTCCATATAACATGCTTTTTTCCCGAACACTTGCTCAACAGTTGGTCACGTCGGAAATTGTGATACTATTCCCTCCGTGGGCAGCCTAGTTGTCTCGGCTTACAGTTAGACAATCTTGGCAGATTTCCATGCGGGTTGAGCCTTTCCGTAAGTTCTCCGGGGAAGTTAAGTTTTGGAAGTGGCAGGGATTCTGCTGCCATGCATGATTCGAAACCTCTACTTGCGACAGCTCTTCTCGCCAGATGACCCGACACGGATTATTCATAGTGTTGGCGGACCTATGAGAATCCAGTGAAACTCACAGATAGCCAAATTCGGCGAGACGTGTTCTCGAGTTCAAGTTGATTAGGGGATCCACAAGATACTGCGAGCTCAGCAATTGGAGCAATGTGTAATGGGCTATCACTAGATATCCTTTTCACTGGTTTACGCTTGTTTCCTAAAAATCACCTACCAATGAACCAATCAGGAATAATTTTCGCGCTCTCTTCCTGGCAAATAACATTTTTGCTCCACTGCTTGGGGCTCTCACTGCAGCAGTTCTTCCGGTCTGCTACCCGGGAGACACCTCGTACTCAAGTGGCGCGGGTTGAACCATGGCCAGTTAACTTAGTCCTTGAGCCAGAAGTTCTGAAGCGTATTGACGACTCCCACGTAGTGCGACCTAACTTTTTACGCTGCTCCCGGCGACGATCATGTTGTTTTCTTTGTTAAAAATCAACTTTTACTAACTTGCGCATTGAAAATATCTGCCAGCTCACCGTTTACCAGTGAAAGCTGTGCTTTTGTTCACTTCATCTAAAGTTACTACTTGACGTGTAGTCTCTGGCAGTTAGATAGGGTCCTTTTGATCAACTTGGTTTCTCAGACTGCAATTCTCACTACTCACTTTGTGCTCGGTTCGCGGCTACAAGACTTAGCTGATTATCAGCACCAGTGGTGAGTTAGTGGTCTTCTCGTAGTCGGTCTATTAGTCTAATATATCTGCGACTGAGTTATCTGCGAAATTGGTTATCATGCGGGGTACCGAAAACCGCGAAGAAGTTGTTTTGCTAATTCGTAGACACATTGATGCTAAATATTCGGACAATTTTACTAATATATTAGCCATTTCCCTTTTTGTCTGACGTTATTTCGACCACCATGGTTGTCAGCTAGGCACTGCACGGGGTACTACTGTGTTGCTGTTGGTGCCGATGTACTAGGCTAACTGACGTATCGTTTGTCCCGCTAATGTGGCCTTTCCCTTTATAGATATAGATAGTGCGGTAGCACTATACCGACTGATCCACCTTCGTATTCCTAGATTACCACTTGGCTGCACTACTGCTTTCCCCAACTAGTGCTGTATTGACACACTGCACCATATTGATATGTAAGGCCCTGTTTGCAAGCGTGCTTCAACTGCAGCAGTCATTCCGATGCAGGAAGGGTTGTAATCGACCCTAAACATAGTTGCCCATGGATCGTTGTTCGCTGCATCTTGTTCGTCGTTTCTGAGCTCTATCAACCGCATTGCGCAGGCGGTTCCGCCTCATTACTGTCAGCCCTTTCTGTTCGCGCGAACCTCGTCACCACGCACGTTGCTATTCATATTTTCAATCTTCACCGCAACCGGTGTACTTGCTTTGATATGAGCCAGACCACTCTCTTCGTTTTATCGTTTATCGCCAGATCTCAGACTAATAAATACATACTCTTACTTAGAGCACAGTCTGTTAATACGTCCAGCAAATCAGATGCGTCCAGTAGCTACAATCGTGTGTCCAGCTATCACATTTAATAACCATATCTACTTAGTGCCTCTTTTACCCGAACCACCAATTTCTGGTGCTTCGTTCATGTATACTCTTCCACAAGCCTTCACTGTAGTTGTTTCCTCTTGCTGTTGCTACTCTTCTTTAACGAACGTTATACTGACAGCATGAAGCTTACTTCTGTAGCTCAGTACTGGCATTCGTACTGCAAGAAGATGGTATGCTTCTCTCTAATTTTCAAAATCTTCAGCTTCTTATACGGAACATTTTTCTCTTTATGGATCGCCAGTTACTTCTCGGGAGCACTCGGCATATGCAAATATGGTTAGTGACATTGCCACTTCTAATCTTCACGTTCATTTCACTTGCAGATGAATAATATTTGTTGCGTGAGCTCATGCGTCGTCTGTTATTCACATCTTGTTTCTGCTCTTTGATTGGGTTGCTCGCTTTTCGTTTGTTTTGTTGTGTTTTTTGCTACACCTTTTATTGATGCCTGCTCAAAACTGTGGCTTAGGATATTGAAATATAGTTGAAGTGACTGTGGTCATTTACTACGGTACGCCTATCTACTTACAACACCAGTCAACCAATTGTTTTGTCTAAAGTGAAAATTAATTAATTAGTATCCAGCTACCATTCATCAGTGCTGCGCGCTCGGATGCACAATGTCCTGGGCACATGCAACGCGAATTCAGGCGGCGGCTGCAGTACCACTAATATCGGTTGTTTCCCATTTTAACCTATCGGCCCATTAAATTGGTGGATCGTGCTCTCCCGACCGCTATGCGCTTGATGAGTCAACAACTTTGGAGTTGTTTCTTTCGTCCTAGACTGTGATGTCCATTGGAACCGATCTTCGCGTTGCCGAAATCAGATCGTTATCCAGAGCTTTGTTCATCTTGTAGCACTCCGAAAACCAACAGCTTCCATCGGCACTTCATTGCTCCATCCAACTTGCACTACATTTACATGGGCGTTCTGGTTTTTCGTCGTTTTACACCCTGTCAGTAAACACCTGTTAGTATTTTCAATCTTATTGATCTATCGCGATCATATCAGAAGTTAACGTGTTGCGAGACTGGACCTTAACGTGGTGCGACGGTTTGCGTACCTCATTGACTCATTGAGCTATACTGGGTGATGCCTCCGAGCATCTTGAGATCTACTTCTACCACGTTGATCAATGGTGAGAGGTCAGACAAACTCAGTCTCCTGGTCCTCCAGGTTGGGGGTTTGAAATGGGATGGCGTCCATTTCTGTAAAACTGAATCACTGCCACCCCGCTGCCTTGCGGACAGGCTTTTGAGCCGAAGGCTTTGGTTGAGGACCCTAATCGTCCTCTTGTCTAGGTCTGGGCGCCCTGGTAGTATCTCAGCCCACATACAACCATGACATTTTTCTTTAAACATAAACTTCATCCTGCATCGGCCGTCGCGCAGATTATCAAGGCTCGCCTTATCTACTGCATACAGCAGGGCGGATAAGCGAAAACATGCTACTGCTGGCGCCTCCCTTCTTTCTTTTCCACCTTTTTCTCTTACTCCCATCCCGGCCCCGATTACTAACCTTCCTTCTATAATTCCCAGCTTAATTGACAGCAACCAAGGTGCCACTGGAGTAGAACCATCTGCAGCCACCATCCCACAGCACCTATCGGACGCCTATCGGCAAAAGTCCCATATAAGGCCACGCTGTCCCGTTTCCATGGCGACATTCAATGTCCGCACTCTAAGACAAACAGGTCAGCAGACTGCACTCGCACGCACCTTGGACACAATGGGTGTTGATGTGTGTTGTGTGTCCGAAACTAGGATTAATGACCCTAACGGGGTTATTGAATTGACTGCACCCGGCTTATCCTCTCGTTATTGGTTACACGCATCCGGAGACGCCGATGACGCACTCCCGGGTCAAGCTGGTGTAGGTATCATTCTAAGCTTCAAGGCTGAGTCATCGTTGGTTGATTGGATCGCTGTGAACAGCCGTTTATGTGCAGCCCGTTTGACGACATCAGCTAAGGTGACTTCGCGAAGTAAAACAAAACGCTATTTGTTTGTGTATTCCGCGTATGCTCCCACCGACTGCAGTTCTAATGCAGTCAAGGACACATTCTATCACGAACTGAACGCGCTACTACGCAGTGCTACTATTTCACGCGCGACTGGTGGTTGTTGCGTGGTAGTGAAGCGTCAGCACGGCCTACTGACGTTCTAATGGTGCACTGATTTCCCGCACAGATGTTCATATCATGTCACTGAACTCCACGGGAATTTGGACTCAACCACACTGCCATTGTCTACAAATGGTACATATCAGGTCAAGACGTTTAGTCAGTTTTGGTTACCTGCCCGAATTCCGATTATACCATAGTGTGCGCATGTATGACGTTCTAACAAATTTCCAAACTTCTCATCTGCAACCTGGATTCACAGCCCACAATTTGGAAATATCACGATGGGCTAGCCGACCAGCCGTCAATGCCGAACGATGTTGGTGGGTCAAATACTTGCTGGAATCTTTTAAGTGTGCCATGAAAAATGCACTTGAATTCTGCTGTACTTCAGAACTGCAAATGGATTTTTGAAGTGTCGATCAGTTTGACTGAAGCATATAAACAGGTTCCGTTTTGTGTTTAGTTTCAGCGTACCCGTTGCATACTGAAATAACAATTGACTAGAAGTTTTAAAGTTGATCGGAAGCATTGACGAGTTCTAGGTGATCATGGGACGGAGAAGATCAATGCCAATATGAACAACCGGGTACTGTTTCGGCCCATTCGGGGCACTATTCTGAGAAATCTAATTAGTGAGACGATAGCTGTGGGAGATTAGTAGTTACTTTATTTCTGGGCAGTACTAATTTATCCATTGGGTGGAGCACCTTGAAGAGCATTTCGGCATGCTGTCACGTCTCCCTCCTAATGTTAGGTATGTCGGCTCTTAGCTAAGTAAGTGGAAGGCAGTGTGCGAAAAGTAGACACTATACTAAACATCTGACGTGATACAAGTTACTAAGATTGAAGATCGGTTTGTGTGTGCGTGTATACATGCATGTCTGCTTACCCATCTTTGTGTAAAGGATCAGTCAGAGTAAAAGAAGCCTACTCATCGATCATTAGGTCGACAGGTGACATCTTTCATCGCCGTGGCTAGCGTCAGTCCGCGTTGAAAACATTCGTTTGGTTTGCGCATGCTACTCGACCGCTGACGTAGGGTTTCACTTGTAGGTGTAGCTTCTTCGTCCACTTCTATTTGTTCTGTATCAGAATGCGGGTCAGATCGCACTTCGGCTAGTGTGTCAGGGCCTCGGGTGCGCATGTGATCCCAGGGTCGGCGGACGAATCGCCCGTCCAGAAGCTGTAGGTCATTTTAACTCCCTGCCGAAGCGACTACGATTGCCGGCTGTCCTGAATGTAACTTCCTTCTTTGACTCCTCTAAGGACACCGATTTCTTCTGTCGCTCTTTTACTTTAGCACGCGGGTTAGGGAACAACAAGTAAAGCCTATACGTAAGATTTCTTCCGAACATCAATTCCGCCGCGGATTTACCGTTAATCTCAGTGGGCATAGAAGGCGATCCAGTTTTGTTTGTATGGTTCTTGTTTTCTGCATTTGTAAGCCTTGTTTTACAGTTTGTACGACACGTTCTGCTAACCCATTTGATGCTGAGTAATACGCGGCCGATTTCCTATGCTAGATTCAGTTATTGATGGCAAATTTATTGAATTTAGCACTGATAAGAGGTGAACCGTTGTCTGTGCGTAAAATTTACCATTTTCAAAAGAGGCTGTCGTTCAGAATGCAACAGTCATAGTGGGATAAGTCTAATCTAAATTGTCTTTAAGTTACCTCTGTCTTCCTCCTTAGTCTGACTTTCACCCGTGAAAGTCAGATGCGCGAAGAGCATGCCGAGTTTCATCGAAATCGAAGCTGTATTGACCACCTCTTCGCATTACTTCAATTGTTGGAGCACCGCCATGTTTATTGGCGTAGTCGTGTTTCTAGGCACCAAAGGTGCATTTGTTTCGGTCGATGGATGTGCTCTTTGGGACTATCTAATGACGAATGGTCTGCCCGATAAATATTTGAATGTCACAAAAGAGCAGTACGCGCGTAATTCGTACAGAATGAGGTTTTACTGCAAACTTTCCCTTCCCTTCAATATCTCCAGCAGTATGAAACAAGGTTGTCCGCTGTCACCCTTCCTCTTAATCTCCATCAATGACAAAGTCACGGAAACAGCGTTCGCTGGACACGACCTACAAGTTGTGGAACGGCTTCCTGGTAAACGACTTCTTGACATAGATTATACCGACGGCATCGCGCTCATCTCTGGCAGCTGCTGAGAGTGCCAAGTTGCATTGGATAATTTAGCTCTGGCTGTCAGTCGCTTCGGCCTATGCTTTGCACCCTCGAAATGCAAAGCCGTTTTCCAAGATTGATAGGGACCCACTTTTGCACTGATCCATGGTGGAGCTCAGCTCGAACTGGTCGTGAAGTTCAAGTATCTCAGCAGCTGTATTAGCGCCTTCGGGATTAAGAGGATCACGAACCTTGTAACGAAACCTCTGGGTGCTTTTGCCATTCACCGTCACATGTGGCGCTGACATGACATCACTCTGGCTCTGAAACGCTTAATTTATAATCCAGCCATTCATGCAACCCTCTTGTACGGTTGCGAAACTTGGTCCGTTAGATCAGCCTATATAAAGAGGCTAGTTACGTTCGACCATCGCTACCTTCGCAACTTAGCTCATGTCTGGTAGGAAAACCGCGTGAGTAATGTGCGTGTTCGGCGCCGCGTATTTGGTGCAGAAAGTGCGAGTGAACCGCTCAGCACCGTTATATCACGCATGAGACTCCGATGGCTGAGCCATCCTGACTGCCTGGCTGGGGTCCTAAGAACGGTGAACACGTTTGGTTGGACACACTTGCTGATATGTCTGGGAGCCGTCCCCAATGGTGTTTTGTGTTGTGAGTTCCTTAGTCCATCCCCCTCCTGCTTAGCATCCCCCTCCAATCACGATCTCACTTGTTAGGCATAATATGACTCTCTTTTACGGCAGCCAGCTGTTAGCTCTCCGGAACGATGTCCATTCGTTACTGGGGACTTAGCGGGCGTGCTACCGTTTGTTTTCCTTTTCTTGTCTTTGTATTGCGGCACAATACCTGAGGTGTTTTCCGCCTCCAGCTAACGTGTAATGATGATGCTGATGAGCCATGTATTGTGCATGCCAGCACACTGACTCCCGCGATCTGCGTCGTTTGCGCGGCGGGAATTTGGATGGAATAATAGGAGGGGAAGCCAAGCTCAGATATGGTCAAGAGGGATGAAGCCCCTCACTTCGATCTTGGCGTCGGTTGATGCATCCCGATTGCCTGGCTGGGGACCGAATGATACACTAGCTGACATTGCGAGAAGCCGACTTCATTGGCGTCTGTGTTATGATTCTTTGTCCCTCTCATCCCTTTTAGCTTCCCCCCTCCAATAACCATCCCAAACCCAATGCATAATGTGATTTAGTTTATCTTGTCTCTAATGTTTGCTCTATTCTCATTTTTGTATTGCGGCACATTAGCTGAGGTATTTCTCACCATCGGCTTACTTGCATTGATGATGGTGGTAATGAAAATTTCCGGAACGCATCATCATCATCATCATCATCATCATCATCATCATCATCATCATCATCATCATCATCATCATCATCATCATCATCATCATCATCATCATCATCATCATCATCATCATCATCATCATCATCATCATCATCATCATCATCATCATCATCATCATCATCATCATCATCATCATCATCATCATCATCATCATCATCATCATCATCATCATCATCATCATCCTCCTCCTCCTCATCATCATCATCATCATCAACAGCAGTACATCAGCCATTTGAACTGATGCTTCGCTGCCATACAACCATGAGGACCTATGAAATAAAGAATAAGAAGAGGGAGAGAAGGGGGACTTACCTGAAAACCTTAATGCCTTAAGCAAACATTCAGGGTGAAGGCGCCTACACCTTGTGTAGACAACATACCGTCACAAACAGCTGGTTATCGTGCAAAGATAAGGCGGCATCGGCGAGACAGCTTCCTTGCGGCTTTCACTGCCACGCGTCATAATCAGCCATTACCCCGTAGATAACTCAGCACCAAACACACTTTAAACAGACAATCCGATTAGGAGACGGCAGCAGACGCGCCACTGGTGTCGGTTGCGAGCCATATCCTGTAAAGTCTCGAGCCAAGCACAAGGTGAGTCACGTGGACTCCAACCCGGAAGGCGAGACGGACCAACGGCACCCAGTTTGGTCGTCAGTGACTTCATTTCCCGCTGCCAAGTCAACTTCTGTCCACCTCGAGCCTTGCGCCATCCGACACCTGGTAGACTGAACAAGGCCCTCCTAGGTAAGCGGTGAACAGGCATGCGTAGAACGTGCCCGAGCCAGCGTAACTTATTCAGTGCTATCTGTTGTTCTAGGGAGCTAGCATGATCATCACCACCTAGTACTCGCCTACGCACATCATCGTTGCGGACACGCTGGTGCCATCCGACACCAGCAATGCTTCGCAAACAACGATGATCAAAGACTTGAAGGCGCCTCAGATCTTCAGACCGAAGGGGCCAAGTCTCACTACCATAGAGCAGAACGGCCCTCACTGTGGCCTTGTATACACGGCCTTTCAGACGGAGGGAAACTCCCTTCTGTCGCCAAAGATGACGCAGGTTCAAGAAGGCAGCTCTGGCCTTTGCAATGCGTGAGCTAACGTCAGTTTCTATGCGCCCATCATTGCTGATGCAGCTGCCAAGATAAGTGAAATGATCAACCACTTCGAGTTCCTCGTTAGCAAGCGTCAAGGGGTCATCGAGTGACTGGTGGTCCTGCAGCAACACTTTGCACTTTGAAGGTGCGAAGTGCATGCCAAATAATGGGACCACTCTGGATAGGCTATTCAGGATTGATTGTGCCGCCTCAACATTGTCGAAAAGCAAGACGATATCGTCCGCATAATCTAGATCAACTAACCGTTCACCAGGCAGCACTTCAACACCTACATCGTGAGATTCCGCAAGGGAACACTCCATGATAGAATCCACGACGAAATTGAACAAAAATGGGGAAATCGGGCAACCCTGTCGAACGCCACTTGTAGTCGAAAAGCTATCCGATAGGGCACCATAGACCCTGACGCGGCCTCTAGTGTTCGAGTATAGAGCAGGAAGGATGTTCACATATTTCGTGGGAACACCTTTCCGCGCAAGTATTTCGAACAGAATCGATCGATCGACTGAATCGAACGCACTCTTGAAATCGAGGGACACAGCTATTGTCGGTCTGCGGTATGCGTGGCGCTGCTCTAGCACCTGCCGCAAAGTAAATATATGGTCTATACAGCCACGTCCTGGGCGAAAACCGGCCTGCTCTTCTCTAATCCGTGATTGCCGTTCTGTAGTGAGGCGACGTACGATAATCGAGGCCAGTAATTTTGTCACAACTGGCGTTAGGCTAATACCCCTGTGGTTCGCACAGTCTGTGCGACTGCCCTTCTTGTATATTGCCACTATAATCGATTCGCTCCAATTAGCCGGCACACTCTCTTCGTTCCAGATACGTTCGAATAGGGAGGTCAGTGCTTTGCAGAGGACCTCACCTCCATCCTTAAATAGTGCAGGTGGGAGGGAATCCGGGCCAGCGGCACGAAAACGATTGAGGGCTGTGATCGCGTTTCGGACCTCGGCCTCCGACGGAGGCTCTAAGCTAACCGTCCATGGCTCGTCCTGCATCACCTGAATAGGAAGAGGTCCGGGAGCAGGGGCCCAGCTGAACTGATGTTCAAAGTGCTCAGCCCAACGAGCCATACGGCGCTCCTTATTGTGTATCAGCGCACCCGCGCTGTCCCTGATTGTCTCACTGACGCCTGGTTTTCTCGGACCAGTGGTGCGTATTAGCTGGAAGAGCTTCTGGTAATTGCCTACTGCTCCTGCCTCCTCCATTTCTTGAGCCCGACTGGTCCACCAGGCTTCCTTGTCAGCACGTAGGCTCCGCTTTAGTTCACCCCTAATAGCCCGTCTGGTCACATTGTGTTCAGAACCAGCCGGGAGGTGCCTTCTAGCATCCAAAAGGTTCACGGACCTCTCGGATATCCAGTGACTGGTGCGATGACGGATGATAGTGCCACAAGCAGATGCTCCTGCGTCGTGCATAGTGGCCGAGATCCTATTCCACTGAAGTTCAGTATCATTAGGACAAGACAGCGAGAGTTCGCTATGCAGTGCTTCTTGATAGGCTTGCCTGACAGAGGGCTGGGACAATTTCTCCGTTGCCAATCGGGGGAGACGCTTTGTGCGCCTTCCGGTAAAGTTCATGGAGAAACGACAGCGCACCGAGGCATGGTCAGAGTCGACACAGGTACTCCAGTACGAGCGGCAATCCAGAATGGAACCGCGCCACCTGTAACTTATGGCTATGTGGTCAATTTGGGTCCATCGCTGACCAGCTACAGGTGGACGCCAAGTGGCACTTCGGCGCCCACTGTGTCTAAAAGCAGTGCTAGTAAGAAACAACTGGTGCTCCGCACACAGTTGCAGCAGACGCTCGCCGTTGTCAGTCCGTTCGGCGTTAAGTCCATAATTACCACCCAGCTGAGCTTCTGAAGAGCTCAGACGCCCCACTTGTGCGTTCATATCCCCTGCAAGTACTATAATATCTGAACTAGTAGCACTGAGTAGCAGCGTGTTCAGTTCGTGGTAGAAAGTGTCCTTGACTGCATTAGAACTGCAGTCCGTGGGAGCATAAGCAGAAATCACCAACAAACAGCGTTTTGTTTTACTTCGCGAATTCACCTTAGCTGATGTCGTCAAACGGGCTGCACATAAACGGCTGTTCACCGGAATCCAATTAACCAGCGATGACTCAGCCTTGGAGCTGAGAATGATACCTACACCAGCTTGACCCGTGAGTGCCGCATCGGCGTCTCCGGATGCGTGCAACCAATAACGAGAGGATAAGCCGGGTGCAGTCAATTCAATAACCCCGTTAGGGTCATTAATCCTAGTTTCGGACACACAACACACATCAACACCCAGTGTGTCCAAGGTGCGTGCGAGTGCAGCCTGCTGACCTGTTTGTCTTATAGTGCGGACATTGAATGTCGCCATGGAAACGGGACAGCGTGGCCTTATATGGGACTTTTGCCGATAGGCGTCCGATAGGTGCTGTGGGATGGTGGCTGCAGATGGTTCTACTCCAGTAGCACTTCGGTTGCTGTCAATTAAGCTGGGAATTATAGAAGGAAGGTTAATAATGGGGGGCGGGATGGGAGTAAGAGAAAAAGGTGGAAAAGAAAGAAGGGAGGCGCCAGCAGTAGCATGTTTTCGCTTATCCGCCCTGCTGTATGCAGCAGATAAGGCGACCCTTGATAATCTGCGCGACGGCCGATGCAGGATGAAGTTCATGTTTAAAGAAAAATGTCATGGTTGTATGTGGGCTGAGATACTACCAGGGCGCCCAGACCTAGACAAGAGGACGATTAGGGTCCTCAACCAAAGCCTTTGGCTCAAAAGCCTGTCCGCAAGGCAGCGGGGTGGCAGTGATTCAGTTTTACAGAAATGGACGCCATCCCATTTCAAACCCCCAACCTGGAGGACCAGGAGACTGAGTTTGTCTGACCTCTCACCATTGATCAACGTGGTAGAAGTAGATCTCAAGATGCTCGAAGGCATCACCCAGTATAGCTCAATGGGTCAATGAGGTACGCAAACCGTCGCACCACGTTAAGATCCAGTCTCGTTGCGGCAGTTCCGGAACGCCAAACCTAGCAAATGAAGAGCGCGTTTCGGTAATGGTGGTTTCCGATGTCGCTTGGGCAACTGGGTATACATCAATCCTCTTGCAATGTTCATCAATAAGTAAGTGGAATATTATCCCGCTAATCGGTCCGAAGTATACAGCGTGAATCCACTGTCACGGCTTGTCGAGCCAGAGGCAAGGGTGCCCTGGACCAGGAGGTTTGTTACGTCGGTTAGCTTGACAAAGGTCACAATTCTTCAATAGGTTTTCTATGTCAGTCGATCTTTGGCCACCAGCAGCACCCTCTTGCCAAAGCTTTCATTCTTGCCACTCCTGGATTAGCATTATCGATTTCCTATGAATCATTCGTTAAACAATTTCTTGATACTCTGGCCACCGCAGAGGATAATCAACGGTGCCCTATCTGCTGCGTCGAGCAGGGTGGGTAGGGGTTTGGGTTCTACTGCTCAAGCCTTTCCGTCTTCTTATTCCTCCTCTTACGCTTTTTCACTTTTACCGTCCCGTTCCAAGTTCACTTTTATCCCCCAGTTTTCAACCCCCCGCTTCCTGGCCCTTCCCCAACATGCCTTGTTGGGCATTTATCTTCTAATTTCAACTCACATGCTAATGCGGATCGTCACTCCTCTCCTGTCGACAAGCCCATGTCCAACCAAGCGGTCCATTCCAGTTCATCGGCTTCCATTTGGAGCCCTCGCTCCTCCTTCAGATTGGCATGCCTCAATGTACGCACATTACTACAGATAGGTCAACAGGCAGCACTTGTTCGAACATTGGAGACCCTCTCGATCGATAGCTGCTGCTTATCAGAGACCCGCCTGCAAGACTCGAGCTCTGTGCTCACTCTGCGATCCCCTTCAGGTGACGCAAGCAGTATTTTCTCGTTGCGCTTATCCGGTGATGATGCAACTTCGAGCATCGACCAAATTGGTGTTGGCATTACCCTGAGCCCTCGGACTGGAGATGCTCTGGTTGATTGGATCCCAGTCAGTAGCCGGATGTGTGCGGTCCGATTGGCTGGCTCGTTCAAAGCTTCGAAGTCGCGCGGGACTAATAAATGTTTATTCATCATCACTGCCTACGCGCCCACACACTGTAGCGATGATTCGGTAAAGAACGACTTCTACCGCCAACTGAACGAGCTCCTTCGCCACAGAAGTAGCACGGACACTGTTGTGCTGGCGGGGGGTCTGAACGCAAAGTTTGAAAGTTGTCCACTGATGAAATGCATCTGGACGGTCAGCACGGTGTTGGCTTTCGTAATGATAACGGTGAGCGGTTACTTCATTTGTGTGAGGATGCTCGCTTATTTCTTGCGAGCACTAACTTCCGACACAGCACCCGCCGGAGGGTGACTTGGCGCCTACCAGCCTTGGACGCAGATCGCTCACATTGCTTTCAGTTACCGCTGGAGAGGCTGCATCCAGAACTGTAGCCCGATTTGGAGCACATGTGTGCACACCGATCATTCACTTGTATATGTTGACATGCGGATGCGTTTTGGCAGACGCCCGCGACAACGCTGTGAGCGCATTGACACCAGCCAACTGATAAAGCCAGCTGTTTTGATTGCGTATTGAAGTATGCTGACATGCGAGTTGAGTAAGCGCTCACTGGAGACAACTGATGGTCACTGGTCACATGTTCGCCAGACCTTACTAGCAGCAGGCATATCCTCATGTGGTATGTCTAATAGCCAACATGGATATTGGGTCTCTTCGCGGTCTCTGGAACTTATCGACGCTCGCCGGCATATCCCGGCTGTTAGCGAACACAGTAAAACTCGCAAAGAGCTCCAGGTAAGACTCCGTGCTAGCCTGAAGAGAGACCGCGAATCTTGGTGGTCTCATCGTGCGTCAGAGATGGAAGTGGCCGCTGCCCTTGGCAACCATCGTAAGTTATTCCGTCTGATATGGGAAACGAGCAGCAGGAGACCTGGTGTTAGTGAAACTATACGTGACGAGAGTGGACAGCCTATCCACAATTTGTCAAAACGTTTGGAGCGTTGGGCTGAGCATTTTGAAAAGCAATTTAATCGGCCGGAATTGTTCGATTCTTCGCCGGCCAGTGATCGCCCTGCTCCGTGGGCTGTCCCTTTGGATTCACCCTCGCTCAGAAGTCGGTCGTGAGATCAAACTGTTGAAGTTGAATAAAGCCGCGGAACCAGATGATCTTCCTCCAGCCCTCTTCAAATTCGGAGACTCTACTGTTGTTGATGCTTTACATGAATTACTAGTGATACTGGGGGAGCAGGAGACAGTCCCAACCGACTGGAGCCGCTCTGTTATTGTTCCCATCTTCAAAGGTGGCTCGCGAGCGGAATGCGGCAACCATAGAGGAATCAGTCTGATCTCCATCGCCTCCATAATTCTTCACAGACAGACTGGCGCTCGTGAAAGCCAGATTCGTGAGGAGCAAGCCTGGTTTCTTCAGGGTCGTGGCTACACCGACCACATCTTCACCTTGCGTCAGTTGTTGGAGCACCGTCACGCATATTGGCGGCCCACCGTGGTCGTGTTCCTCGACATCAAAGGTGCCTTCTATTCGGTTGATCGATGTGTACTTTGGGACTGTGTACTCAGGAATGGTGTGCCAGAAAATACGTAAACATTATCCGAGCATTACACGCGCGTAGCACGGGTAGAGTGAGGACTTAGGGCAAGCTGTCGCCACCCTTCGATATCTCCAGCGGTGTGAGACGAGGATGCCCGCTCTTCAACTTCGCTATTGACGAAGTCATGGAAATTGCATTTACAGGACACGAGTTAGGTGTGGAGCTACTCCCAGGAGAACGACTTCTTGACTTGGAGTATGCAGACGACATTGCCCTCATCTGTGACAGCTCCCAGACGTGCTAAGTTGCACTGCACAGATTAGTACTGGCTGTCAGCCGCTTCGGGGTTTGCTTCACACCCTCGTAGTGCAAAGCTTTCCTTCAAGATTGGCATGGACCGCCACCTGGGCTGACCCTTGGTGGGGATCAGCTGGAAGTCGTTCGAAATTCAACTACCTGGGAAGTTGTATCAGCGCCCTTGGGATCGAAGACGAGATCACAAACCGTATAGCAAAAGCTCGATGCGCTTTTGCTAACCTTCGCCACCTATGGCGCCGGCGCGACATCACTCTCGCCCCGAAGGGTAGAATATACAATGTTCGACCCTACTGTACGGTTGTGAAACTTGGCCCATTGAATCAGCCAACATAAAGAGGCTATTTACCTTCGACCACCCGTGCCTTCGCAGTTTGGCTCACATCCGGTAGACACACCGCGTGAGTAACGAGCGTGTTCGACACCTTGTTTACTTCGCAGAAAAAGGGATTGAACCGCTCAGCACCGTTATTTCACGCATCTGACTCCGATGGCTGGGCCACGTGTTGCGCATGGCAGCCCACCGACTTCCAGTGCGTTGTTTGCTCACCGGGAATGTGGATGGAAGAAGAGGAGGTGTGACCAAGCGATGACTTGCTCGAGAGGAATGAAGACCCTCACTTCGGAGTTGGCCTCGGTTGGAGCGTCACGGCTCCCTGGTTGGGGTCCAAAAGACGGTGACCACGTCTGGCTAGATACACTTGCTGACATGGATAGGAGCCAACTACAGTGGCGTTCCTGCTGTGAATTTCTTTGTCCCTCCCTATTCCTTTTAGCCTCCCTTTCCACCTACGATCTCATTTCGTAGCGTGAAACATAATAATTTTTTTCTTTTTGCGTAGTAGCCGGCTGGTAGCTTTCCGGAACGATGCCCATCCGTTGCTAGTAGCTCAGCTGGCATGCAACTGTTGTATTGATTTTACTTTTTCTTTATGTATTTCGGCACAGTAGCTGAGGTGTATAATGAATGAATTTCCTTGAGGATGTGAACGCACCTTAACCGTAGGGTTCACCCGAGAGCCCCAGAAAACATCGTCGTCGAATAGAATCAGTTCGCTCTTATGCATAATGCACGGCTGTAGAGCAGCTGTTTCGTTAGAGCGCCAACCCACTTTCAAAAAGCGTTTCGCTATTGACAGTCTCGGTCTGTTCATTGACGGATTGTTGCACTTCGTATCGGTGTTGTGTCTGGATGTTGCTTTAAATTTGCGAGTTCAAACGCAAAATCGTGCTCCTGTGTAGTTTCAACTATCGGCAGACGGCTCAGCGCATCGGCTGTGCGGTTGCTGACGCCCGTAATGTAACTAATCTTGCAACTGTAAGCACTCAAGGTTTCATCCCGTCGTTGCATTTTGGGTGATGCCATCTGTTGAATGCTCCTGTTTTCTTCCAATAATCATAGTAAGGGTTTGTGACCTGTGTACAGCCCGAAAGACATTCCCGTAAAGATAATGCTAAAACTTCTTTACCCCGAAGCTTACAGTCAAGACTTCTCTATCCGGTTGTGAGTTCTTCTCCTCTGTTGTTTGCAGATTGCGCGATACGAATGCTGTATGACGTAATGAACCATTGTTTATGCGGTGGCACAGGACAGCCTTGACCCCCCAAGGGGACGCGTCGCGCTTAAGGATGTGTGGTCTATTGGAATCATGATGCACTAATGTTAGTGGTGAAGCAAGAACCTGCTTAGCGTCTCGCTTACTAGAACGCTAACGCCATGGTACATTTTAATGCAACAGCTCATTTAGTAGAGATAATATTGTATATGCGTTAGGCGAGAACCGGCGATAATGGGACAGCATGCCTAAGAACGAACGGAGTTCGTCATTGTTCTACGGCTCTGTATTTCCTAACATAGGTTTCACCTTGTCATTTAAGACGTAACCCTTATTTATCAAACCGGTATCCAAGATAACAAACGGAAGAAGAAAGGAACACACATTCGGATTTCCTCAATCTACATCTGTTCCGTTCCAAACACTCAAGTACGACAGCGAGCACACAGAGATGCTTTGTGTCAGAGCGTCCTGAGATAAAAATATTGCGTAGCTGATGGACCGTCTTGCAATGCTCATCGCAATGGTTCTAACTGTCCACTAAGACGGCACATTGTCCGAGAATCGGGATCAGACGTGGATTACCAAAAATGGGTGAACTAAACTAGTGTGAAACAAACGTGTAGCAGGTGGTGCTGTATAGCATGGTATAGCGGAGCCAGTCACCAGCACGTCGGCCTAGGAAAATGCTAAGATGGTACGGTTTCTCGAGCACAGACCTGAGCCTATGATCATAAAGACCTGACACGCAAGGCAGCGGAGCGATTACCACCTCGTTGGGACGTGCAGCCAGCAGCTTAATAAGAAGACCGTCGACAGCCAGGTGGCTCATTCGCCTTGTGTTCTGTAGCAGTCCGCACAGAAGCCGGTGCCCAACAAGGTTGTTCATTCGCCATATGTTAGGTACTCATCTCTGGTCACAGAATTGTGTGGTCATTGACCTTTTAGCCGGTCACATTGGCTTTGACAAAGCGCCATACGAACTCTTTTGATATTTGATACAGAACCAAGTGGCCAACCCGGAGCTCCCTACATTCTGAGACCTTGCTGCTAATTGTCCGCGACTGCTTATTCATCTCGCGTGCAAAGCAAACGAGATTTGTTCGCTGTTACCTCCACAAGGGAGTCATTCCCCAGTCCGCAACATGGAGGTGCGCACGATAGGATACAGATCCGCCACGGGACAAATGGCTGTTCTACCTATTAGCGCTTGTTCTAGCGTACTAGTCCTGTTAGGTAACCGCTGGTTAAAATTCTATAGTGCAGGTGGCGCAACTCTTTATGCCTGATCCTGTTGTTGTGCGGGTGCCACTGAATAGGCTGACGTATGTCGTTGCACACTTTGACGGGCTTCGCGTTTTTAATGTACATAATGGTAGAAAAGCACTTTACCGACACAACACCAATTCTCGCAGTCATGAAATAACCGTTCCTAGTGGTTTATGGCCAGTTGGATGTATCACTGCTTTTAGTTACTACACACATTGATAAGAATTGTTTCTTCTCAATGCTCTATTCGTTTTTGGGGACGGCGAGTTGCGAACTTACCGGCTGAAGGAAGAGTTTGCAAGGGTGCAATGCGGTCAGTGTCGCTGTATGGTTCGGAGGCTTGACTTTTTCGCACAGAGGACATTAAGCTACTGAATGTGTTTGACTCTTTACTACGATGTATTTCTCACATCAAGTAAAATCAACGCCCAAATAACATTTTTTTCATTCGCTTTTGGGTAATAACTTACCACCACTCCCCATGATACCTTCTGAATTCAGATTGTCTGCAGTGACAGAGTCAAGTATACCAAATTCCTGCAAACAGTTCACTTGGCGTTGCTTTCCTTGCTAACATTGTACCTAGTTTGATAAAACTCCAAGGTGACAGAGTAATTTTATTTGGCGGAATAGCATGGATAATTCGCCAGATGACTAATTAGGGTTGATGCTTGACATCATCTAGTGTAAATACCTTAACATCAGCCACATCATTGCTTACATCTTCCGCAATTCCATGGGGTTCTATCGGAAAAATTTAATTGCTCAATACCATCTTACTTACTAATTTCATACTGATGATGTAAGGTTATTTTGAATACTGAATTTCGGCGGTGCTCTTACATTTTTATTATCAGCTTATCATTGTAGGATAGGTGTACCATCGTACAGCGCGATCATCATCATCATCATACACGTTAGCCAGAGGTGTGGAACCCCTCAGCTACTGTGTCGCATACAGCGCGATCAGTGTGCGCATCATCGACATGGTCGATGCGCTTTACAGATATCAGGAAAACGGTCGTCTTTGGTTACAGATACCTTCGTGTCAAAGCATCGAGTAGCTATTGCTTGCTACCGCCGCTTGATGTTTGGAGAAGCACCATTAGATGTGGCACCAGACCGTCTTTTGTGCGCTAGTCGTCCATACTATTTGAGTTTTCATTCGCGTACCTGTTGATCGCGTTCCTCTGCATTTATTGTCTACCTCTGTGGGACAAATCTTCAGATTCTTCATTCTAACAAAGCTTCATAAGGCGATTAGCAGGGCAACTTGGTCTGGCAACTTTGGTCTGGTTTTCAAAACGCGTAACATCACCGGTCGGATATCTTAACCAGCATGCTATGGTCGCTAGTAAATGACGTCCGCGTTCGGTCCCTTGCATCTAATCACTCACTTCCTGTCTCTGTATTTTGTTTACACTTCCACTTATTTGTTTCCGTATTATTTGGCTTTTACTGTTATGGCGAATCATATTGTAGCATTTTAGTGCACCTGACTTCCTTGCTTGGATCAGAGGGGTTTACCCCAACTTAACTAAACTACCCGCCTACTTTTTTGGATGTTGGCAAAAATACCGTTAATCATTTACCGCACGGAGTATCTGCAGTCTAAAGCGAAAGCTTGCTGATTTCCCTCCAAATAACTTTCTGCTTTCGCGTTCAAAAGACGATTTTGCGGTCAAACAGAACGACAGACAATCAAAATAAACCGCAAGGGAACTTACTCTTAATATGAACAACTGTGTAAGCAACTTGACGGACACTTTTCTGGTATGTTGCGTACACGCAACAGTATCCACTGGCGGGTTATTACAGTGATCTGTTGAATTACAGGTTCCGATTGCATCAATGGCATTCAGTAGCTACTGCCATTTTACTTTGCGTGCGACAACCAACTTTTATGCGGTTTAAGTGCGAATTTGGAAAACTCGCATCTTCAGAATATACTATTTTTTATAATTTTTTGCCTTTGAAGATAATAAAACGTCTAAACATTTTGTGCTCATACTAACTGCACGGTTTTCTTCGTACAATATCCTTTTTCTTTAATAAATCTTGATCCAGGGATCTTGCTCTTGACCTCTTCCGAGAGTTCGTCATATCTCACAGTAAAGTGGAGGGTCGGATTTTGAAACAACTGCTACACGAAATTCACAAGGAAAGATGTGGAAACTCTGTGGATCGGCACTTAATACGCTCCGTGGTTCGCATGTTCATTGATTTAAAGGTGCGTTAATGTCCATTTTGTTGCTGTCGCTTGGTCCCAGTAAGCAAACTTTTTCATATTCTATTTGTTTTTACCATTTTTGTGGTGAAATGCCCACAAGCACCAGTTAAGCTTTATTCGTCGTTGCGAATGGTTAATGCCGTTTGTTTTCACACGATAGTCAGCTACTCTTGATTTTGCGGTGGTGCAAACGGGCAGGGGCCTTGATTCTGGACTTGATCTGTTCAAAGCCCATCACATGCCTTTGAGAAAATTGGAAGAGTCTGTGCTTGTTTTTTCGGCTGCTGCTGATCTTGAGCATTTGCATTCTTTTTTATGTCTGATTTGTACTTCAGTACCTAGTGACTGTAACTGCGACTAGCGTAGACCTTAGCGTTGTGCAATGGCTTGCGTATGTCTGTGACCCCTTGAGCTACGCTGGATAGCACTTCTCAAGTGCTTTCAGTCACTTATACCAGATAGATCAGTGGTTAAGGGTCTGATGAACTCAGTATTTATGTCCTTTCAACATCCTCTTCAAGGATTGAGGAGAAGTCGATGGACCTTTTTCCTTAAACTTCGCCATGAGAGAAAGCCGGTGATGGGTTATTTATTCACAGCCGAGTTGGTGCAAACCACTAGGGTCACGTATTTTATCTGACGGTGAAAGGGCACCACCCGGTGCTCAATGGTGTGCTACCGCCCGCCTTAAGCTTAACAACCCCTGGTCATACTAGTGCAAATCCGCCAGCTGTCATCTGCGGAGGGTCGTGCTCGAAGATGCGTAAAATACTTCGATCGAAAACACATGTGAAGTCTGCCAAGATTGGGAAGGCTGTGTGACATGTCTCTAGCAGATCCCACTAAGTCTCTGTAACCACACTCCCAAGCTGGATTTGCTCCCCACTAGTGAGTCAGGCTATTGAGTAAAAGGCTAGAGCTAGGACTCCTCGAACAAGACCTCTCACTTGGAATGGGCAGTCGGAGAGTATCAGTTGCTCTTTCGACCCGGTCGACAGCACTCCTCTTCTTGGTCACCTTCGTTCTCATAACTATTCCATCTCCATTTTGGAAGAGGCTGCCGCTGACTTCACAACTCCTATTTAACAATAGGTGTAACTCGTCCATCAAGCCAGGAGTCGTATTTCACATAGGCTTGTCTAAGGTCCGTAATCTGAGTCAGATCGACCAACAGGCAACACTTTCTCTGTTTGCTCTCTTTATATTGATGTGTGTCATGTCTTTGAGATAAACCTGCAAAATATCAGTGTCCTTAACGGCTAATCTGGGTGCTGTTGGTCAGTGGTGCTGTCGTCTCTTAGTCTGGCGGCTGGTTTAGTGGGTGTCTGATGCTCAGTTATCTATTGGGTATTGGCTAAGTATGATACAGAGCAGTGAAAGTTGCAAGGGAGCTGTCTCACCGACGCCTTAACTTTGTACGATAGCTAGCTGTTCGGAACTGTATGCTGCTGACAAGGTGTAGACACCTTGGCCCTGGATCTTTGCTTAGGGCGTTTAGATTATACGTTAGGTATCCCTTCTTCCTTTCTTAAGTCAATAGCGTTGTACAGCATCGAAGCATCAGTTCATGCGGGTGATATACTACTGTTGTCGTGATGGAAATTAACTTCTTCGTTTCGAATCTGCCGACAATAATACACACTTTACATCTTTTGCGATACCGAGTCAGTGGCTCAGCGTGTTTACGATGTCTGTATCGTGCTTTGCAAATGTTTTGAAGATAGTCTACTCCATTGGTTTTCAGTGAACCGCCGCATGTGTGCGGTTCAACTTCGAACCTCTATTTGGGTTAATGGGCGCTGTTTGTAGGCAAGTGTCCTTTTATCGCCTTCGTTTATGCCCCACGGATTGCTGTTCGCAGGATATGAAAGCGGATTTTCAGCGCCACCTCTAATCTTTTCTCCGCATGACACAACGTACTGACAACGTGATTGTTGCTAGTGACATAAAGTCCCAAGTGGGCCACGTTTCAGTCACTGAACAACACCTGGGAAGCCGTTTTGTAGTTGCACGCCGAACGGACGATGACGATCGTTTCCTCCAACAGTATGCCGACCATAGTCTGCTCCCCTGCACAAGTGTTCACATCGCGTCACTTGGCACGACGACCTGGATCCAAATTAACCATTTTGTTATTAGCTGCAGATGGCGTGCATCAGTCCAAGACTGCCGGTAAATTTGGAGCACGTGCTTGCACTCCGACTGCTCTAGTGCTCACTCTTTCGTTCCAAAGAAGCGTCTTACTTCGACGCTTCACAGTTGTACCTTGAATTCGCGGTCCGCAGTTCTACGATATCATGACGAACTGGTCCGCTAGTTGTCGGTGACGAATGAGGTTGTTGAACCTAACCCAATTGTCACGAAGAACGCTTTTGTACGTCCTAACTGTAAATGGATCTCTGAGTCAGCGATCAGTTTTGTCCACGCATGTAGACAGGTTTCTTTGGTCACTGAGTTTCCCCGTTTCCGTGTAGCCTTAAACAACGGCTGACTAAGAGTTTTCGAATTGAACTTTGGGTAGCAAGGACCCGTGAGATCGAGAACGCCAGTTATATCCTTATCCAACTACTTACTGGTCATCATGAGGGCCAAATCATTGAAATCATGTATCTACGTCCAGCTCAACCTGAGGCTGACCGATGGTTGCTTTTGTACACAATGCATCGGTTTGATCCGGCTTATTATCACGGCATCGGCGGAACGGAGGAGATAAGTACTAAAATGCGGCGACAGAACTTTGTATTATATGCTACTCTCGATCCGGTGACTTGACCTCAAGCATTGTCTGCCGATCGAAGATGCTGGCGGCCTTTGTGAACGCTTAGCCTGAGCTGGGCATGCTTGTTGCGCCGTCTCGTGTTGAATCTACATTGGTACGTTCTCTTTCATTCGGGTACTTTATGTCCTATCAGTTCTGCCTATGTCACAGGCTCCTCAGTCACATACGGATTAGTGTATATCATGGGGGTTAGCCCCGATAAGCTGGGTCTCTTTCAGTGGAGGCAGCGGCAACTTGGGGGTTGGCCGATATTGATAACTTCGGCAGCACAGAAGCTGTTCCGCTTGTCAGGGATCCTTTACCTGATAGTGTTCAATGCCGAAATGCCATCATTATAGGGGAACTCCGAGAATCTTTTTTAAACACTGTGGGCACTGGACCTCTCAATCGGCTGATTTCACTGGTCGTTTTTGCATCGACCACAGGTTCACTCTTCGTCAGCTCTTAGGGCAATGGCACATTCACATGCAACCGAATATAGTGTCTTTTTTTAGCCTGAAATCCGCCTTCGGTTTTGTTAACCGTACGAACCTGTATCACTGCCTATACATAAAGTGTGTGTTAGACAAATTCCTTTCCATTCCGAATTCCAAAACCTTATTCGAGGTCTTGTAAGGGTCTACAGAAGGCTGTCTGCTGCGTTCCCTGCAACAAAACGGGTTCTACAGGGTTGTCCCATATCTCCTTTTTTCTTCAACTCTGATTAGAATGATCATGGTTGACTTCTATCTTTCAGACACTTCCTGGGTTCAATTTTTGCCAGGTGACGGACTGGAAAACCTTGCGTATGTGCACGACGTAACTCCCCTTGGGTCTGACGGAGTGATTATGCAAGCACTACTGCACAGACGCGCATAGCGCTGCACGCTTCGGCATGTGCTTTACATCTTCATAGTGCAATATATTGTTGCATGACTCCGGTTTTATCTATCAGCGAACATTAGATTGGTAGATAATAACCTATCAGTGGTGGATTGGGTGTAGAACGCTGCGGTAAAACCGGTGTTATTGCATGGATCGGAGAAATCGCCAGTTCGCAGTGAAGACGTTAAACGCTTAGCTGTGTTTGATTACCAGAGCTTGCGGAGCATCGCGCACATTTGATAGAAATATCGAGTGAGTACTGCTGATATCCGCCAATTGGTTTTTCGCAAAAAGCCCTTGGCGCCTCACTGGAGTCTTTGCTAAACATTTACCACATACGTAGGCTTTCCATGTCCTCTGAATGACCGTTGACCGCCTTCCTTGGCGCGCATTACATGCTGTGGCTGCACTGAGTTGGTGGAAACCGCTAGGTGGGTAGTCGATTGTTTTACATATAGGAATGACGGAATTGATTGTGAGACTGCTGCGTGGCGTCATTGTGTATAAGGGTTTTGAAATGGTTCACATCAGTGGTTGGCGACTGTCAGACATGGCGCAGTCAGTGGTGTACCTACGTTCGGTTTCTTGCATATAGTTTACTAATTTTCATTCCATCTTGATTAGTTTCGCGCACTTCCTTGATTCAAGTCAAGTCAATAAAAGCTTTATGCACCCAGATGGATACATTTTCAACATTCTACACTATCCATCATAAGTGTGATATAAACACCATCAGTAAAGATAAGCATTTTCCACTTTAAAAACAGAATGGATACAGTGCACAGATGTCATTTAAGTAAACAGTCCCGAATCTTTAAGCAACGACCGCACAATGATTGAACGAATTATAAGATTCTTCTTCCAGTTGACGAGGCCAACATTTGTTAAAGCGTTTATTGATGGCCCGTTTCAACTAGATAAAAACAGCAAACCGCGAGCTTTGCGTGGTGTCTCGGATACTTTTTGTACTATTTTTGCGTTCAACCTCGTTTTCTGACCACTATTCATAGTTACTCTGGTGACGTGAGTCGTGGCAACTGGACCCACCGCACCTCGGTGCACGGATCGTATTTGTCTAACTGCATCGGTTGTTACTGCGCTTGACGGCTCATGACACTCATGTTCCCCGTTTGGAATGAGCCTATGAACCGTAGATTTCCGGCTCCTTTAATATGCTTTAAGTATACGATTTCCGCCCACCCTCCCCTGATGGTTAATTTGGGGTCAAATTTGTTCGACTTACAATTATTTTTATGTTCGTATTAATGCCAATATGGACTCTAGGAAAGTACATGCTGACGAACTTGTGTGGATCGCTGAAATACGGTCCACGTTTCTGTCCACTCTTTTGGTTGTTGAGAGTACCTATTTATAGAACACTATTCTTTCTCTTATTTTGCTTCATCTATTCCCCATAGTCATAGATACCTTTCCGTCGAATCATTCTTTTTTCTACGGTCATGATTTGGCCAATTGTTTCGTTATGTAGTATATTTGTCCGTGTCTGAGTAGGAACTTTCGCTTTTTTGGTCTCCGTATTCTGTTTAAGCCGCATTATTTGTAGTTTCCATTCTGTGCATAAATAACAGTCAGTTACTTGGACTCATTGTATGGTAGATCTCCAGCGCAAAGTACTGAGTACTGCGGTCGTCGTTTTGTTGTTAATTTAATATGCCTTTGCCAACGTTCGTTTCTGTCTTCATTTTTAGTTGTATGAACCAGTGTTCCTGCCTGAATTTCTCAAACGGAGCCAGCGGTTCTATGCCGACGAGGCTGAATCCTTATCCCGAAAGCTGACCGTTCCGGATTACTTGCTCCATGTCAATAAACGACTGCTTGAAGAGGAAGACCGTTTATTCACTTATTTAGAATTGATTTCGACTCGCTCCTCTCTGATCACTACGTTAGTGTCTGAGCTGTTAACTCGGATGCTTGACTACCTGCTGGATACTGGCCTTGTCGAATCCCTAAAGACCGGCGAGAGGGATCAGCTGCGGCTGTTCTACACGCTCCTGACCAAAGTTCCCCTTGGTATCGATAAGCTGCGCAATCACTTTCGCCTTTACGTTCTCCAACTTGGGCGTGATCTGGTTGATAATCCAACCCAAGATGCAGAAAAAGATCGCACGATGATTCAGAATTTAATTAATTGTCGTGATTATCTCACTGATTTAATCACAAGTTGTTTTTCTAATGACAGTAGTTTCATTCGCGTGCTTCAAGATGCTTATGAAGAGTTCATCAACCAACGGCCCAACAAACCTGCGGAACTCTTGGCAAAGTACCTTGATTCTCACCTTCGATCTGGAAACAAAGCACAAACTGAGGAAGAATTGGACAGACTAATGGACAAGGTATTTATTCCTCCTTTTGTCATTATCTTCCTGATTGATATGAACATTTTACCGTTTTTGCATCTTGATGCATGTTTTCAGCTTTTTGTTTGACGATTATGTACTTCAGTTCTACGCTGTCTCATATCAGAATGTCCTGTCTACATAACAGTCAGCTTATTACAGCTGTTGCCTTTTGTGCGAATCGAACATCAAATTTATTCCTTTATCCGCTTAGTTAATCCACTAGACAAGCTGTACGTGTTTATCGTGTTTTGTCTTCGCATCTCTTGTGTTATCTATGGGCTCGCTTTCAATCCACCCCCTTCCGCCTCTATCCACTCCGTTATTTCACCTTTTTCTTTTCTCCTTTTTCGAAAGTTAGTTGGTCGCACATGCAAACGTCCGTTTGCCGATTCAACTTTCTTTGTTTGGCACCTTTTTACTGTCGTGCACTCCTAATGTGCCTGCGGAGTTGAGTGTTTATGTTCCAGTCTCCAGCCTGATATCGTCTTGTTATTTCGCTACACTGTTCACGTAATCTCTCGCTGCAAAATCATCAAATTGGTTTCATAGCCGAGTCTCCTTTTGTTTGCTCCTTTTTCACGAACTGTTATTTTACGTCTTCTGGGTCCATACTGGTAGGTTGTTTGGCTGTGTTAAGTTGTGACTTCGTTTATCAGTAAGTTCAGGAATGTTATTGAATATGGTTTTCCCCCTGTCTTCTGTCACCCCCACTTATTTCGTTAATGCTGCAGCTTAACTACTTTACTTATCGTTCGATTTTTTCAGGCTATGATCCTGTTTCGACATATTGATGGGAAGGATATCTTTGAAGCGTTTTACACTAAAGAGCTAGCTAAGCGTCTTCTGTTGAACAAAAGCGCTTCAGTGGATGCAGAAAAGTCCATGCTGTCCAAATTAAAACAAGGTGAGTGTTTTTTTGTCCTCTTCAATTTTTCTTTCCACCATTTGCTTCAGTGTATGCTTCACCTTGTGTGACGCGGACCCCAAGGAGTTCAGAGGAAGCAGTTTATTCTTGGGGATAAAGTGTAGCTACTAAGACATCTCAGCTTGGCTTCCTTGTTAAAACTGGTTAAGCAATTTTATTGTGATAGTCCCCTGTACATGCACAGATGGCCGGTGGACGGTCACACATCACTTGGCTAACAGTGTTTACATGAGCACTCTATCACGACTTAGCTACAGTATTCTAGGCATATTCTTTATCACTTCACTTCGTTGCCATCGATTGATCAAAATTTAGAAGCCTATCGGTCACCTTTTCGTACGACTGTAAATGTCAGAACGCGTAGTCTCTGAGGTAACAATGTCATTTCGTGTAGTATTTTTCACCACATGCATGTTGTATCACCACGTGTTTTTGCTTCGAACTTGGCATCGGTTGGTATCTCCCGACTGTCGGGCTAGGGTCCCAAGGACAATGAACACGTTTGGTTCGATACACTGGTTGACACAACGAAGAACCGAGATCAGTGGCGTTTGTGTTTTGAGTTCTCTGTCCGTCCCCATTCCGCCTATCTTCCCCCTCCAACCACCACTTCCCCTCTATGCATATGATCAAAACTCTTAATAGTATTTATTTTCTCTCCTCAGGTAGAGATAGTAGGTATCGAGCCCTAAGCCAATGGGATGTTAGGTGATACCTGCACACCCATTATTCATCTCTTTTGTCAGTTACCGTTTCAGTGAACGATTTGACCAACGTTCACTTCGATGTGAATCACTATCCACATTGAGACTGCACGTCGCAATGTATTCACACGAGTTGTTAACTGTTTCCGACAATCGTCTCTCTTCATGACTCAATGGCGGTGGTTTCGGCTAATATCCCGATGACATCTGGTTCGATGCCTGCTGTCTCTATCTGGTGAGGTCAACAATTCGCTGTTAGCCTTGGAGTGCAGTGTTTTCAGGTGGACAACACTCAACATTCATCTACTTCGCTCCCAGTGATCGAATTGACCAAAGTTCACTTCAATGCGAATCACGTCACAATCCATCATTCATGCAACGGGTGCCTCATAAAGACCCCCTCCAATCATATTCTTGCTTGTTCATATTTTGTATATTGTACTGTTCACTCTTTTGTATTTTATTTTTCCTATATCTTCCTGTATTGTATTGAGACATAATCTCTGAGGTATTTCTCGTCTCTGGCTAAATGAATGAATGAGTTTTTTTCGTCATGCTACTGTTCCGTCACTGGGTTACACAGATGCTCTCGTTTTAAAACGTTCGCAATTAGGCCCGAAAAGTTATACCTTTGATAATCGCATCTTCGCTTCTATCTCATTGCTTCACTTGTTAGTTGATATCCGACTGCCCAGTTCCTCACACTTCTTCCCTCAATTGCTTTTATGGATAATGTTATTTATTGTTCCACCGTTTAGAATGCGGACCAAATTATACGCGCAAAATGGAGACAATGTTCCAAGATATCGAACTGAGCAGACAATTGAGCAAAAATTTCAGATCCACCTCTACAATTTCGCACCCCATCGAACTAAGCGTCAATGTGATTTGTCCAGCGTCCTGGCCAGCTTACCCTCAAACAACCGCTACTTATCCCCCAGAAGTAAGCATTCTTGCGATCACCATCGTTCTCTTCCGCTTCCTGATTGACATTTGGACCTCTCTCTCTGACTGGGGACCTGGGGTATAGCTGTTCAGGCATTTGACCCTTGACCTTCGGTCCCCAAGTTCAAGTCCCAGTTCCACCCTGGGTTTGCACACCATGGTATTACATGTAATACATGCTTAAATACTACTACCGCCATTTTATGTTTTTAAAAGAATTCAGCTGCTCTTTTATCGTTTTATCAGCTTTACAGTATCGGCTTTCTTTTGGGATCATTCGTCTAGGTGTATATGAGTCGTGGCATTGTTTCCGTGTCAGTTCAGTAATTGGTTCTACTTCCGCATATCGTTCTACTTTTCCGGCAGTGCTTGGAGCGTGCATAACTTTATTTAATTTGTTCCAACTGTTTTCTTTTATCTCCACAGATGGTGGCTTTGCGCGAGGAGTTCACTCGATTTTATTTGTCTCACCACCAAGGACGCAAATTACTGTACGAACCGTCCTTGGGAAGCTGCGTTGTCAAAGCGGAGTTTCCAGCGGTACGTTCACCTATTGCGTCGTCCTCACTTTAATTTACGGTTACTCTACCCTTGAAAATATTCAAGTCTCCGATATGCATTATGTTGTTGAAATGAAGTAGAATATAATTGAAGATAGCTTGGTGTAAAGCGGGTGAATTGCTCTGATAGGACGGCACAGTTTCTCGAACACTAACCAGCAGAGCACGTGAATCGCGTTCACTCAACCAGCGGCCCCAAAAACCAGAAAGAGCTGAGCCCAAGGTCAACCGGCGGATGCCTAACGCACCGGAAAGATATCGATCAACAGACCAGTGTTGAGTTTGAAATTAGCGGTCATGATCGAACGCGCATTCGGCTAGTGCAGGCTGTAGTGTGAATTCCTCACCCGTATCATCATCATTATGCACGTTAGCTGGAGGTGGAAAACACCTCAGCTACTTTGCCGCAATACATGAAAGAAAAAAAGAAAACGATGCAACAGATACATGTCGGCTCAGGTAACAGTAACGGATGGGCATCGTTCCGGAAAGCTACCAGCGTCTGTTATGCAGCAAAAACAATTTATTATGCAAAATTATATTATGTTAGAAAATGAGATCGTGATTAGAGGGGATGGCTAGGAGGGATGGGGAGGAACAAAATAACTCATAGCACGAACCCAATTGAGGTCGGCTGCTAGCCATGTCAGCAAGTGTATCCAGCCAAACGTGTTCATCGTCTTTCGGGCTCCAACCAGGGAGCCGAGATGCTACAACCGAAGCCAGCTTTAAAGTAAGAGCCTTCATTCCTCTGGACCAAGTCATCGCTTGGCCACCTCTCCTCTCCTTCCATCCACACCCTCGGCGCACAAACAACGCATATCGTGGGAACCAGTAGCTATCATCCGCAACACGTGGCCGAGCCATCGGAGCCTGGTGTGTGCTGAACGGTGCTGAGCGGTTCATTTCCTTTGCCGTAAATAAGGCATCGAACACGTTCGTTACTCACGGGGTGTGTCTACCAGATGTGAGCCAAACTGCGAAGGCACCGGTGGTCGAACGTAATTAGCCTCTTTATGTCGGCTGATTCAATGGGCCAAGTTTCACAACCATACGGTAGGGTCGAACGTTGTATACTCTACCCTTCAGTGCGAGAATGATGTCGCGCCGGCGCCATAGGTGGCGAAGGTTAGCAAAAGCGCATCGAGCTTTTGCTATACGGTTCGTGATCACATCTTCGATCCAAAGTGCGCTGATGCAATTCCCCAGGTAGTTGAATCTGCACGAATTTTAGCTGATCCCCACCAAGGGTCAGCCCAGGTGGCGGTCCATGCCAGCTTTGAAAGAACGCTTTGCACTACGAGAGTGCGAAGCAAACCCCGAAGCGGCTGACAGTCAGTACTAATCTGTCCAGCGCGGCTTGGCACGTATGGGAGCTGTCACAGGTGAGTGCAATGTCGTTTGCATACTCCAAGTCAAGAAGTTGTTCTCCTGGAAGTAGCTCCACACCTAAGCGGTGTCCTGTAAATGCAATTTCCATGATTTCGTCAATAGCGAAGTTGAAGAGGAAAAGTGACAGCGGGCATCCTTATCTCACGCCGCTGGAGAGATTGAAGGGTGGCGACAGCTTGCCGTAAGTCCTCACTCTACCCGTGCTACGCGTGTATAATGCTCGGATAATGTTTACATATTTCTCGAGCACACCATTCCTGAGTACACAGTCCCAAAGTACACATCGATCAACCGAATCGAAGGCACCTTTGATGTCGAGGAACACGACTACGGCGGACCGCCACTATATGTGACGGTGCTCCAACAAGTGACGCAAGGTGAAGATGTGATCGATGCTGCCACGACCTTGACGACGAAACCAGGCTTGCTGTTCACAAATCTGGCTTTCACGAGTGCCAGTCAGTCTGTGAAGAATTATGGAGGCAAGTAATTTAGAGACGATGGTGATCAGACTGATTCCTCTATGGTTGCGGCATTCCGCTCATGAACCTCCTTTGAAAATTGGTTCACGTTCTGTTCTCCTTATTTACTCAGGTTTTCCGCGTACTCGCCCTGCTCATTTTTCATTACTGGGGCTCGGCCTACCCTCTAGCAGTGTCCTACACAACAGATTTGATGGCGGGAACTTACATCATATCAATAACTGCAGATGAATTAAAGGAAATTCTGCACTAACATCAAACTCAGTTCAAGGTGGCCCGGATGCGAATAATAAAAAATCTTGCTGCTACAATTCAGCATTAAGTCATCCATTCCTGTCTCGGAAGAAAATGGAGCCGAAACAATCGCAACAATTGCAATTACAGTTCCATTATGAACCTGATGCTGGGCTGATTTTTGAATCTGTGTTCAAACGATATGAGAACCTTTTCAAAATCGAACTGAAGCACCAAAACGATCCATGGCGAGTCCGGTTGTTGCTAAGGAAGCTTGGTACAATTCAGTACCCACGATACACGAATTTTATTCTGCCATGGAACTCCAGGGACCTCACTTCTGACGATACTGTATGCCAGCTATAGGGAATTTTCGGTGAGCGTTTTTCCTTATGCCTACATCAACGCATGATAGCCGACTGCTGGCGAAGCGCCCGCGTTACACCTGTGCCGAAATAGAAACCTGTAAATACTGGCCAGTTGGTTGTACGTTTGTGGCTTTGAAGACATTAGAACGAATCATACTTCATAGAATGCCTGTCCAAATTCACTCAAATGATCCTTTTCTCTTCGCCTGTCGCAGTTCAAGGTCAACTTGGGATGTATTAGCCTGTCTTGTACACTCCGTGCTTTCATCACTCGATAGAAAATGCAAACCCACGCAAATCTGCTTCCTAGATTACAGCAACACTTTCGGTTGTGTAAACCGCGAGCTGCTATTACACGATCTGCTAGTTTCCGGAGTTTAACCTTCACTAGTACTTTTTCTTACAGACTACTTTGCCAATCGTACGCAGTTTACCAAGGTTGGTGGGAAAATTACTTCATTATTCACCACGAATGCAGGTGTTCTTCAGGGAGCTATTTTGTCCCCATTCCTATTTTCCACCTACTTTAACTCCATTCCCGCTCCTAAAGAAGCCATCCTACTAAAGCATGCTAATGACGTGATCCTTGGTGTACGCAATCACGGATTCACCGGGCAATTTGCTATGCTTTTTGGACAACCTCACTTCCTGGTCCAAATCTCGCTGTCTTTCGCCAAACGCATCGAAGTGCAAATATGTTATCTTCTCGCTAGCCAAGGAAAACTGTTATCAAAAGCTCCTGACGCACACCCCGCATCTTAGTATTGACAGTGTCAGTCTAAACTCCTGTACAGTGGCGAAATATGCCGGGATCTCACATGGTCGCATCACGTGAATGCAATATTCACTAAAGTCAGGCGACTAACGTTCTACGTCTTCCGACTTAGGTCATCATTCGTGCCTCGTTACTTAATTCTACGGTTTGTCACCGCTTGCGTAATACCGCATTGGACGTATTGCTCACCTGTGATATTTCCCGGACTCTTAAACGGGCAATTCAAAGCGATCAGCAGGTCGCTGAAGCATCTTGCTCGATGCAGCGCAATTTCTGTGCTAGTGTTTACCAACGTCATTGTGTCCAATTATGTTCACTCCTGCGACCAACTGGCGTCCAAGATACTCACTGAGGCCAGTCACCCTCTCCATTGTGCATTTTCGGAATGTATCTCAACTTCTTTGACCAGACAAACGTACAGTCATTTTGTCCGCAGACGGGCTTACGGTAGGTCAGTTGTTCCCTATTTGTCACATTTTCTGAGGGATCAACATGTAGTCAAACGAGACCTTATTGCCAGACTGAATCGATGATATCGCCACTGCCACATTTTTATTGGTGTCGCACCATATACATTTGTCATATTTGATTTTATTTGTGCCCTTAGCGTGTGTGTTGTAACTGCATATTCACTCTTCATGGGTGCATAAAGCGCATTGTTGACTGGACAAACTCGGTATCAGTGCATGAAACTAGCCAATTAGGAGGGTGAAGATTTCATCACATGCTGCTAGAGTCATTTTCCAGTACGAACCGTTCAAACTGTCTACTATGACAGAAGATCAGTTAAAGTGTCCCTTTTTGCGGTCTTCAGTCACAATCCGACAGTGATATCAGGACCAGGTTATTGAGCAAGATTGAACTGTCCCTTGAGGTTACGCTACAGCAGTTAATGCATGCGTGTCAGCGTTTGGTAAACCTCAAGCACGATACAGCCACATTAGAGCGTTCATCCTCCATTTCCGTTTTCAGTGTGTCAGACATACTTAAGACACCCCCTTGGAACAGCAGCAGAGGTAGCGAAACCACCATCCACATCCTGGCAGTGTGGCGAATGGCAGTTCGTAAAGTTCTGCCCCTATACGAAGCACATATGCTCAGTGTGTAACCGTCGCGGTCACACAAGAATATCAATGCCGAACAAGGAAGCGAGTCCGGACACCTATCCAAAGACCTCGATCGGTCAGTTGCTCACATAGGACCGAACTCACATTCAACGCTGTGCTCGCAACAACATCGTAATTTTAACCGCCACTGCAACTACGTGACTACGAGAATAAACGGAAGAACGATTCGATTACAACTTGATACGGCGTCCGATATAACGAACGTGTCAGAAAGTAACTGGAAGAAACTGAGTTCGCCAGAATATCGTCGGACTAATAATACGGGCAGAAATGCATCCGGCAGTAAAGTCAAATTGCTTGTTGAATTTGCTTGTGAGCTGGTAATTTCATGCAGGTACGATCCTGGTACCATTTACATAGTTTGTTGTGAACTCAACCTTCTTGGTATTGTCTGGATTGATTGTTTGGAACTTTCCGACATACGCATCAACCAGTTGTGCTCATCAACACCTATGCAGATGCTGAGACAAATGCCATACGGAAATTCAAGGGGGACGAAACGACTGTGAGAATACTGGATTAATTCCTACTGAACTAAAGAATAACTAAATCCGCAAAGTCCGAACGGCTGTTCCCCACCGAAGCGTTTATGAACAGGAAGTTACGTCTGGCACACCATGTTATCCGACCAGTATCGGTCCAGCAGTTGGTTGTAATGCAACTAAAGCGTACGTCGCGACCAGTAGATTGTGTGTTCTTTAGGGACTATCGTTTTCATCAAATGTGGGCTCTCGGCATCATTAAAGTACGTATTGGGCGTTTCTTGTACGACAGCTAGGTAGGTCCATTGCTGGGGGGGGGCGCCACGTTAACCAACTCCGACGGACCTTTCGTGGTCCACAGAGCGGTGATGAATCTCTTAGTGTTGATCTTCCATTGGAGGCGCTCGCAAAGAAAAGGCCTACTGAAGTCGGAACAGCAACTAACCTATCTCCGACGACAGATGACAAGCCCCAGCAAAGACGCGCGTAAGCCAGTAATTCCGTTGCAGCTTGATTCAAGACGGAGATTGTACATAAAACAACCTAGCACAGTTTCTCGAGCGCAAACCGATGGAACACGTGAATCGCGTTCATTCAACCAGCTGCCTCGAAATCTCGGACGAGCTGAGCCCAAGCTCGATCCGGCTGATGCCTAACGCAATGGAAGGATATCGATCAGCAGATTATTGTTAATTTGAAATCAATACCTATGATTGAACGCGCATTCGTCTAGTGCAGCTGTACAGTGTGAATTCTTCATCCGCATTTAGTTCACGTTCTGTTCTCGGTATAAACTCCGGTTTTTCGCGCACTCGCCCTGCTCGTTCTTTATTGCTGGGGATTGTCCTACTCTCTACTCTAGCATTGTCCGACACAACATGATTGGATTGTGAGACTAAGATCAAGCGGATAAACATAGGTGCGCCATTGACTCAACAACCGGGCCCCGTCAGGTACGATCTCGATCCTGAGATCCGAGAAGGCCATATGTAGCAGTTTGACCGTCACTCCTGTCCGCGCAGATGAACTGCGAACCGTCCCATTTTTGCGTTTCTGGTCACTCGCAAAGTTGTAGAAAAAAGAAATTGAGTAATATTTTCCGTTTTGTTGCATGTTTTTATGCATTGCTAACACTAGCGGTCTTTAATTGTCTTTACTTTTTTAGTGAAATCATACTTTCATTGAGCTCGAGTGACCGTTTGAGCGCGCTGAGTGACTGCTTTTATGCTCCTGGCCGTCCCTGTGAGACATATCTAAGACGGATTTCGGTCACTCAAAAAATTTTCTGCGTAGCCTTACGACTTTACTATTGCGTAGTCACGATACGGGAATTGATTTCCGCTTAGTGTACACGGCATTTGCAGCCAGGAAACATGCATTCCTAGTATCTGTTAAGGCTGCATTGGGAAAATTTTTCCGAGTGACCTGCGGAATGTCACGATTTGCAAGCTAACTGCGATCTAGCGCGATTTATCCTCTTCTGCCATGCGTTGCAGAGGACGGGATTGGTCTCGAAAGATATGATCTCCACTGACAGTATGTACGACTTAGCATGTAGAAGCTGTTAGGACGAATATTTTGCTGTTCTCAAGAATAGAGGATTTTGAGGTAATTGTCATTTCATCACAGGAGCTTCCAAATCAGATAGATCTTCACATGCCCGGCGAGGCACTCGACTTCCGTTTCGTCTTGTGCGGTCTCCCCAGTGGTGTTGCATCCATCGGATCCACCCTTAGATTTGCCTGGCACAATTTTCGGGACCAGGCTACAGCCAACTCTACACCCCCATTGATGTCGAAACGTCTGCAACCAACTTGCCAAGCTCGGCTAACAACTGAATTGCGGAATAGCTGATGATATTTGACGCAGTAAATAACTCCTTTCGCAGACTGATAACAGTCCAATCGTAAGATGTGTTAATTGCGGTCCTTTCAATCTGTATCCGAAAATGATTATGCTTTAGTCTGGACCATGTGAACATTGATAAATGGGTTATGGCTATTCATCTGCGCAGCCACTTTGATAAAACCTCGATCAGTGTGAAACGTTATCGGTCACGCACTTTCTGTGTCTGATCATTTGGTTTTAATTGTGTGCCTGCAGATCTAGCCCACCATGAGCGCTAATTCATTCAGTATGTATTGTGTTTATTCCTTCGCTCAGTAGACATTGACCAATCAATGTCTCCCCCTACATTCACCAGGAAAGGGTTTCCTTCCGTCTGAAAGACCTTGTTTACAAGGCCACGGGGAGGGCCGTCCTACCGTATGGTAGTGGGACTTGATTCCTTCGGTCTGAAGATCAGGTGCTTTTAAGTCTTTGATCCTCGATGTCTGCGGAGCATTGCTGGTCTCGAGAGGCAGCAGCTTGTCCGCAACGATGATGTGCGTGGACGATTATTAGGTATTGATAACCAAGATAGTTCCTTAGGACAACAGATGGCACTGAATAAGCTATGTTGGTTTAGGCACGTACTACGTATACCTGGTCATCGCTTACCGAGGGAGACCTTGTGTTGTCTGCAATATGTAGGGTGGCGCAAAGCTCGAGGTGGACAGAAGCTGACTTGACAGCGAAAAATGAAGTCACTGACGACCAAACTTGATGCCGTCAGCCCGTCTCACCTTCCAGGCCGGAGTCTACATGACTCGCCTTGTGCTTAGCTCGAGACTTTACAGGGCCTGGCTCGCAATCGACACCAGTGGCGCGTCTGCTGTCACCCGCTGGTGCTATCTGCGGGGTAATGACTGATTATGCCACGGGACAGTGAAAGCCACAAGGAAGCTCTCTCTTTGATGTCGCCCTATCTTTGAACGACAACCGACTGTTTGTGACAGTATGTTACTAACACAAGATGTAGGCATGTTGACCTAAAATCTTTGCTTAGGGGTTAAGGTTTTCAGGTAAGTCCCTCTTCTCTTCCTTTTATTATTCTTTACATCATCATGGTTGTGTGGCAGCGAAACATCAGTTTAAATAACCATTGTACTGCTGTTGATGATAATGATGACATGCGCCAGAGGAACACTGTTTAACGATGAGTGCGCCCCGGTATCAGTTCTTTGATTATTGTTACCTACGGGGCATCGCTTGCATCGTATGACTCCAGCGTATCAATAAAGATGGAATGAGAATAATAGTACCAATATTAACAATAATAATACTGCGTGTAGTATGCGTCCGGTCTAGGTTTCCGAGGGCCTCCGTGTCCATTGCATGCTTAGGTCGTAGTAGACCTGTGGAATGGCAATGCAAAGCAGCTATCTCGTAGGCGACCATGCTCATATCACAAACAACTAGTAAGAGACCGCACTATAGCAGACGTGAAGATAAAGAGAAGAGGAAGCATCAATGGCCGTGTAATCGGAGGTACAGCGATCTCCTTATCTTATGGATCGCTACACGGCAACATTCGGACCTGCTACAACACCTATGTTTTACCATGTATCGGGAAACCGTCTGTAACGACACAGATCATTTGCACAAAAGTAACCATGCTCTTGCCTGAGCGATATGTATGTGTGGAATATTGCGGCATGCTATTCGTGCGGTAGAGTTTTGGTAGGTGGTTGAGGCGAAACCCAGGGTTTGGAAACCTGTGTGTTTAGGTGTATTTCGGCCCCTCTCGGAATGGCTTATCAAGGGATACTTCCCATGTTACTGTGATCATTATTTTATTTAGGCCAAAGTTACTTGAGAGCCTGTTACTAAATGTTGCCACACCGTCACATGACCTGCATCTGATTGGTGTATCTGACCAGGAAGAAATCATAACGCATGTTTGTTCTAGCAGTGTATAACCTTTGTTGCGAAGCTCTCCAGTTTAGCTATATTGAAGTTTGAGTGTACGCAGATCGGAATTGGTCTTTTTATGTAACAGGTTGTGAAGCTACAACAAGTTGCGCTTCAATAGTCAAATCCAAAGCGATTCGAGTTGCAGTTCGTTGCAGTGTTCTCGATGATTCATGGCAATGTGCTTACTAGACATATGCTTGGTAAACGAACTCTGTATTTGTTCCACGGCAATTCTGTCGCTCTTTCTCATATTATGCTGTAGTACTCGAGGATGGATCGGGTGAGTACCATCATGGGTTGTGTGGATTTTGTTGCATCTATTGAACACAGATTGTCAGGCACGTGCTACTTGGTATTGGGCCTGTTCAGAGAAATTGAATATCCATGCGTACTTAATTCCGAGAGCACATGTGCACAGCTGTGTATAAACGTGTTCGTTGTTTAGTGTGACAGATCCTTCAGGGATAGCGCAGCCTTAAGACATGATTGCTTTCTTAGCCGAGAGGTTCATCATCCACACGTGCAGCACCATGCCTCAAGGGAATGTAAGTCATCTTAAATAAGCGGTATAACTCCATGAAGTTTATCACACCAAAGCTTATAGACGATCTGAATATGGTTCGCAAATAAAAATGGTCGACCATGTTTTACATATGCAGTGATATCATTGATGTATAGCAGAAACAGTGAAAGACCGAGCCCGCTTCCTTGGATGATCCCACTAATGATGGGGCGTGGAGAAGAGCGCTAGTCACCTGAGGTGACTATGTGGTGGCGTCCAATCAGGTATTATGATAGCCAACCCAGTAATGGGTCGCGGATACCGAACGCCTCACATTTTGTAACAACAGCTTGTGAGGTACCCGGTTGAATGCTTCGTCTGTCCAGAAATCGGATTACTACTGCATAGCCTGAATCGATAGATTCTCAGATGTAGTTCAGATGATGCAAATGACAGATGGTGCATGATTGGTTGTCAAGAAAACCATGCCGCGAATTGTTTTCCAGGCAAAGAATTGAAAATTTTATCTCTTTTTTGACAAGTTTTTCAAATAAACAGACGATTATTGGAGTGTGGTGGATTGCCTGGTAGTCCTCCATCTTTTGTTTGGGACCTCACTTGTGCCTAGGCATGATAAATATCGTTTTCTATTGATCTAGAATGTGGCTAGATTCCAGCAATAGGTTGAACATGTTCATCATGATCAGTGATATGTCAGGCCCTCCTAGTGGCTTTAGGAGTGCAACCAGATCCCATCTTAGGGGATTTCTTGATTGACCTAATAACTTGGTCGATATCGTTGAGTGAGATAGCGACTCTGCTTAAAAAGTTTTTCTACTGCAAACTGTGTACACAGGTACAGGGTCAGCTTCGGGACTCATGGAAGCGACAAAGAAGTCATTGAATGCTTCACAGATTGCAACTGCGTCATGAAATAAGTGGCCGTCACCGTCAACAATTTCAGTACTTAGATGAGAGTGTTCATTGGTTCTACGATGCAGTATTCTGACAAGCTCCCTAGCTTTCGTCGTGTTAATTGCGCATGTTTGACTCTGGTGGTACATTCGTGCATTTGTTAGATAAGTAAATAGTCATGGGTCTTTCTGAATCTCAGATAATTCTCTGGTTTTCTGGCTGACTGGGCGTTCGACGGCATCCTTCGAGACATGGGGAATACGATCACATCGTGGAGCAACGAGGGCTATAGCTTGATGGATCTGATTATAAAACTGCTCGACAACAGTGCATACACTGATATAGATGGGGAATACATCCTAGTCAGAGAAACAGATTAACTGCTAAAAGTATTCCCAGTTTATTTTATGGGTTGCACGTCGCGATGTAGAAGCGAGTTTAGTGACCATTTTAATGTGGAAACCGAGTCGAATCATTTTGTGGTCGCTGCCAGGGAGGCTCTAAGATCTCGGTCTGTGGGTTGGGTATCCTAAGTGTGAATATTACATCCCACACATTGGCGGACCTGGTTGGACTGGTAACCCATTGTGTCCAGCCCCCAGCTCTGATGGAAGAAAGAAAAGAGGCGTGTAAGGCATACTTTGGGTGGGATGACCAGCGGATTTTTGGTAAGTTGAAACCACTGGCAATTATCTGTCTGTGTAGCAACGTTGATGCAAAGTCAAATACGGGAGTGATGGTGGCCATACTCACTTTAGACGCATTTGGTGGGTTGTCGATACAAGTGCGCATTATGTAACAGAAGCCACTTGCAACTGACGTTTTCCAATTGTGAGTGCTCTATACGTTCCGTTGTTAATGTTCAGTGTACGTATATGATACACCCTCCACCTTTCTGAGGTTGCGATCTTTTCGAAACAGGTGGTAGTTTGAAATCACCAGAGTAGACTCAAGTGTATTGGCGAAACACCGTAGTTCAGTGATGAGGATCGTTTGTGGGTCATTGATCTGTGCTAGTGTGTTTAAAAGATGTAGTTTGTTGATTATAGATCTAGCATTAGGAAGAATCATTGAACATTTACTGTGATGGGGAATTGCCGCCATATGGCGTATGGTCGCTTAGTTGTTTCGGTTTGAGCATGATACACATGGTAGGTAAGTGCAAGAGTGGTGCGCTCGAGCTAGCCATTAGAACGTTTTGGAGTAGAAACAATCTTCACATGTGAATGTCGGTACTGCTAGGGAAAAACGGAACTCGAGGCTTCATACTTTGACTGCCGTTGGCTTGACACTGGAGTAGCCTTGTCATCTGGGCTAATTGGAGGGGGCTTGGGGTCAAAGTGCTCACCTTTGCCGGTGGTATCTGGAGTGGGAATGGGTACGACTCTGTTCGACAGGGTTGCCCGATTTCCCCATTTTTGTTCAATTTCGTCGTGGATTCTATCATGGAGTGTTCCCTTGCGGAATCTCACGATGTAGGCGTTGAAGTGCTGCCTGGTGAACGGTTAGTTGATCTAGATTATGCGGACGATATCGTCTTGCTTTTCGACAATGTCGAGGCGGCACAATCAACCCTGAATAGCCTATCCAGAGTGGTCCCATTATTTGGTATGCACTTCGCACCTTCAAAGTGCAAAGTGTTGCTGCAGAACCACCAGCCACTCGATGACCCCTTGACGCTTGCTAACGAGGAACTCGAGGTGGTTGATCAATTCACTTATCTTGGCAGCTGCATCAGCAATGATGGGCGCATAGAAACTGACGTTAGCTCACGCATTGCAAAGGCCAGAGCTGCCTTCTTGAACCTGCGTCATCTTTGGCGACAGAAGGGAGTTTCCCTCCGTCTGAAAGACCGTGTATACAAGGCCACAGTGAGGGCCGTTCTGCTCTATGGTAGTGAAACTTGGCCTCTTCGGTCTGAAGATCTGAGGCGCCTTCAAGTCTTTGATCATCGTTGTTTGCGAAGCATTGCTGGTGTCGGATGGCACCAGCGTGTCCGCAACGATGATGTGCGTAGGCGAGTACTAGGGGGTGATGATCATGCTAGCTCCCTAGAACAACAGATAGCACTGAATAAGCTGCGTTGGCTCGGGCACGTGCTACGCATGCCTGGTCACCGCTTACCTAGGAGGGCCTTGTTCAGTCTACCAGGTGTCGGATGGCGCAAGGCTCGAGGTGGACAGAAGTTGACTTGGCAGCGGGAAATGAAGTCACTGACGACCAAACTGGGTGCCGTTGGTCCGTCTCGCCTTCCGGGTTGGAGTCCACGTGACAGCTTGTGCTTCGCTCGAGACTTTACAGGACATGGCTCGCAACCGACACCAGTGGCGCGTCTGCTGCCGTCTCCTAATCGGATTGTCTGTTTAAAGTGTGTTTGGTGCTGAGTTATCTGCGGGGTAATGGCTGATTATGACGCGGAGCAGTGAAAGCCGCAAGGAAGCTGTCTCGCCGATGCCGCCTTATCTTTGCACGACAGCCAGCTGTTTGTGACGGTATGTTGTTAACACAAGGTGTAGGCGCCTTGACCCTGAATGTTTGATTAGGGCATTAAGGTTTTCAGGTAAGTCCCCTTTCTCTCCCTCTTATTCTTTATTTCATAGGTCCTCATGGTTGTATGGCAGCGAAGCATCAGTTCAAATGGCTGATGTACTGCTGTTGATGATGATGACGACTCTGTTGCCGCCATCGTTAAAAAAGAGTTGTTGGCAAAGGCAGTTGGGTGAGCTTTAGAGAACATGAAGCAGAGTAGGGGATAACATTGTCTTATCTGCTGATCTCTTTCTGTTATCTGTACGTTTCCAGCGCTTGTTGTAGAGTGTGGGATGCTAACTAGAGGTAGCCACGAGACAATTGTTATTGGCCTTCCTCAACAAAGAAGGTTGTTTTCCTTGGTGGTTATAGGAGGCTGGTCGATAGGAAACTTCGGGTGCATCCGAGTATTTTGTAGCCATATGCCTTTTGAAAACGGTGGTCCCTGGATTATTTAAGTTATCTTTGGACGACAGTAAGCGATGGATTACATCAGGTTGTCTATCCTTGGACATACCTTTGTCGTTGGGTCCGGATTCTGATACAGCCAACAAGTTATCACTGCTCCACTGTTCCAAGCACCTTTAATCCTTATGCATGAGGAAATCAATTTGATGGGTATACCGCTGTCAGGAATAGGTGAACCCTCTATCCGTTTATTATTCTAATAGTGTTTCGGTAGATCAAGGAACAATGACATTGGAGCCAGCTGATAATGCAGATGCATTATTAATGTCTAAATCGATGCACTTATCATCCACATGAGATGCGCTCATCTTTCGGACGTTGGACTGAAATTTTTAGTGGACCTAGCCACCTTTTCGGGTGTTCGCAGCACAGTACAGATTGCGGATCTTTGACGGGTGTTATCTCTGGTTTAACCGAATTATCCTTAAACTGGGTGTGTAGAGCTAGGACTTGTCCACAGTACATGAACCGCTGCGCGACTTTCTCGCTTAAATATTTATAATTGATCGGGCAATAATGTTTCGTTTTTTCTTCTTAAAAAGCTGACCTTTGCAGTCGACATCAGACGTGTTACAAGCTCTCAGTATCGTTGTTTTACCGTATGCAGGCCCGATCTGTCCGGAACGTCAAGAAATTACATTTACATATTCGTTCGTGCGCTTCAGAAGCAGCAGAGGCAATTAACTGCCCTAGTTTCCCCATCAGAACAGGTTCAATCTTTTCCAATGGATTACTGACACAATCAGGGGAAATCAGATGATCTTTAAGTGGTTCAAAGATTGCCAGTCTTTTTTCATCTCATCAAGTTGTATTTCCAAAGAGAGGCATTTATGTTTTTCGTTCTGGAATGAGCTTATTATTTGAAGAACAGATTCGCTTTTCTTTTGGGCCTTCGAATTTTATTCGCTTTGCTGATGGCGTGGAAAGTTCACTATGCTTAGCTTGCCGAATCCAACGGGACTTCGGTGGGGCCATCGCAACTTATGCTTGTCAGTGGTCAGACTTGGACGCCTAGGCAAGACAAAACTCAATGAAAACCAACCTTGTGTCCTTTCTCGTAATCGGTTGTGGGTAGGTCAGTTGAATCCCACGCTTACATTTGTGGATGCTAATCACTGATATCAATTCAACGAACGTGTTGAGACGCGCACCTTGGTTCAGATGACTGGTGTTGTATGGTTGAATCTTGTCGAGTGGGACAGGTGCAGAACGGCTGGGCGGCGCAGTTGCGTGTGTTACGATCAAAGCGGACATAGACAGCGACGATGGACACATCGATCGTTTCCGTCTGGGTTAAAAAGTGGTCGGTAGCCGCGATCTGTGTGGTTGTGTTTAGCAGTGGCGAGCAGTTAGACCCGCAACCTAGCGGTTGCAAAGTAGAATGCATTTGCTGCAAAAAAAGGTGGGATGGAGTTGGTTTTGCAAATTGTTGTGTAGTAATAATGACGCCCTTTCGAATAAGGGTAACTGATCAGATGCCCACACAAAAATGTCGGCAAATTTGAGCGCGGGTTTTAGCCACAAATCTGCAAAAAGCATGGAAATGATCCGTGCAATTGTATGTCTATCGGGTAGAGCCGATACGAGTGCATCGAATTAGTATAAATATGTCATGTGCGCGAGCATGGTAGCTTGTCAATCCGGAAATTGGACGAGCAACCATATAGCGCGACCTTACAGCTCGACAGATCCCACGGGCTGCCACTAGGTGGCAATGATCAGACTAGTCCCTTAAGCCTACAAATGGCGATGGCTTAAGCACGTGTTACATACGCCGGGTCATGGCTTACCGATGAGAGCCTTGTTTATGCATGTAGAATGGTGCATGGATCGAGGTGGCGAAAGTTGACTTGGCTACGGAAAATGATGTCACTGATGATTAAACTGGGCGCTGTTGCTCCATTTAACTTTTCAAGCTGGAATCCACGCGGCTCACCTTGTGCTTGACTGGAAACATCACAAGATATGGCTCGCACTCGGCATCGGTGGCGTGTCTCCCATCCTCTCCTAGTCGAACTGCCTGTTAACAGTGTAGTATGGGATGTTGAGCTATTTGCGGAGTAATGGTTGATTGTGACGCGAGGCAGTGAAAGCTGCGAGTGAGTTGTCTCCATCGATGCCGTCTTATTTTTTCTGGATAGCCAACGGTTTGTGACCGCATGTTTTTTTGACATGGTTTAGACGTCTTGACTCTTAATGTTTACTCGGGGCATTTGGATTTTACACCGGCTCCTTTTTCCCCCATCGTCTTTGTTCCCTTTGTCATTGTAGTTGTTGATGGTGCTTATACTTTTGCTCTCTGCTCTGTGCACTCTAGACCCCGAACTTGCGGAAGGAATTACAAGTGTCAGAATTCCAAGCCTTGGTGCTGTTACAATTTAATCAAGAATCCAACACACCGGTCAGCTACGCAACAATCTCGGAAGCCACTGGAATCGAAGACACTGAGTTGAAGCGAACCCTCTTATCTCTGGCCGCCGGCAAGGGCCAGCGAGTGCTTATGAAGCACCCATCGGTTCGTTTGTGGTTTCTCCAGATCCTTGCTTACTTTTTCACGAGCTCTTTAACAAATGAGATAGATCAAGTTTCTCGCCCCATCCCATGAAACCCACCTACCTTTTGTTCAGAAGTACGAAAATGTATGCGAATGCTGTCATATCCATAATCCTAACTGAACCCTTGTATTTGTTTGATGCTTTATCCACTGGGGTGTTATTGTCTTGATTGCTCTACGCGGCCGCTCATCATGTACCGCACTGATCACTGTGTTTACAAATACCAGCCATCTCAATTACGAAATATATCGAACTCGTCCTATTCAGAATACACCGTACTTGCTGTCTTTCCAGACATAGTTTTTAGTACAAATACATGACTCAAGCTTCACCTGGGAATTCTCAATGAATTTATGCGACACGCTACCGGAGTTTTTCGTCCAAATCTGCTATTTTTAAAGCCACATACAGTGGCTTACCCTTTGTTGTACCAACTGTTGTTCTGAACACCAAACTGGTCCAAAGCCTCCTTCATTTTTTGGTCTCACTTTTCGTTTCTGCACAACAGACTCTGGAGGTGGATATCGGTCACACGTTTACCTTCAACAGCGATTTCCGACACCGCCTGACGCGCATCAAGTTCAATCAGATCCAGTTAAAGGAAACTGTAAGTTTTTCTTTTTGATTTTAGGAAATGTTGATTACCTTCTCTGTTTTCTACCTTCGCTTAATTGATTCGTTAAAAGCGTTTGTTATACGAATATGTGCTTTCGCTGATTAGCACTTCCGGCTCGAAGAAAGTAGAAGCCACGATTAAAATTCACGCACAATAATATGCCTCGACGGGGAGTCGAACCCCGGTCCACGAATTTCCGGTCCGCTGCTCTACCACCTGAGCTACCGAGGGCTGACGATTAGGTGCGCAAATTTTAACACATGTCTTCTGCTTGGTGCGCGACGTGTTGCCAATAAGCTCACAGTACCTGTCCTGATGTTGCAGATTGGCTCACTCACCCGTCACTTCCCAATAGACCGAAGTTCCTGTCCTTCAGACGTCCAATGGGCGATGGTAGATTAATGGCTCGGTTCATTCCGGTTCCTATGTCACTTTAACATAATTTCAGAACACAACACCCTCACCTATCGATCTTTCGCAGTTATCGCCTTACGGTTTCCTCAGATCACGCAATTATCGGCGCGTGGTTCAAAAGTGCGCGTCAAATTCTATTTATATCCCAACCTTGACAGCCGTCTGGGCACCGCCAACGGAATTCTATTGCACAGCAGCCGTAGCGCCGATACCGATCGATGTTGTCCATACTAGCTAATTATGAGAATACACATTTAATTGCAAAATAGTGGGTCCCCTTCAGCCATTTCGTTAAGGCAGAGAGAAGACAGAGGTTGCAATATGTCGACATTTCGATTGTTCTTCTCAGTCGCAAACACAATACGATCAGAAACATACAAGGGATTATATACATGGGAAAAAAGGCACCACCAATCAAAATGTCACAGTCAAGACCATGGCAACCGAATGGATTGCCTCAAGAGTTTCTGTGCACATAGCACAGGTTGATAAGCCTTAATTAACAACGCCTCACTAATTGCTAACAACGCGATAATAATCGAAATGTTGACATATCGCAACCTCTGTCTTCTCTCTGCCTTAACATTTAATTGCCTTCCTAGGGACATCTGAATTAACTCCCTTCGGAATTTCGACACGGCTGTATTCACCGAACATGTCGAATTCGCACTGATACTCTGTCCCCAAACAAAACACCGTCATCAAACGATTTCTCCAAATGTATGGTAGCTTCTTTCTTCTTGCCTTTAGTTGCGATGCATCTCGGCTGTAACCAACAATGTTGGTCGGTTCCGGTCAAATATCCACCAACACTCATGGCAGCGGATTTTGGCCGATGGGTTGGACTAAGGCACTGCATCCGTGAAACATTCACGGACTGATCATCCCACCTGGTTGCAGGAGGAAACCTTTCTCTGGTTTTATCATCTGTTTTAACTGGCTGTAGTTTTGTAGACCTTTAACACCACAACTGGTCGGCCGATGGCAGCCACATGACCACGTAGTGTGGTTCACGTCCTATTGTCGCCTCTTATTCGCACACATCTCGCCTGATTATTCAATCTGCTGTGCTGTCCAGTATTTCTCAGGCTGATGCCAACGATTGCACTTCATCGGCCAGACACGGAAATGGCATGATCGTCCTGATGGCGTGGACTAACAGTAGAATATGTGTTTCCTTTCTCAGCATTCGCTATCTTTCAGGCGTTTGTTGTATGAGCACTAATTTCCTGTACCATACTTTATATTCGCATTCCTACTCTCCGTAGCTTATTGTTTGTTAACAGTAATCAGTGTTTTTCTTATGTCGCTCACTTTTATGATTACACAGAAACAGGAACGGGAGGCTACGGAAGAACGAGTGTTCGCCGATCGTGTTGCTCATGTAGACTGTTGCATAGTTCGAATCATGAAGACGCGAAAGACTATCGACCACAATGGCCTGCTGTCCGAAGTTTACAAGCAGTTGCACTTCCCACTGAAGGTATGCTCCGCACTTTATAGTTGATTTTAGTATTACTCCCATACTTATGTTGTAACTAACGGCAGGTAATGATGTTCAAATCTTTTGCTTTCTGCCACCGGAATTCTGTTTTTGCAACGGGGAGTAGCGATTGGGGGCGATCGGCGGTGCCGTTAGGCTACCAACCCTTGACCGGAGATTGATTGGATCCGAAGAAACCTTTTCCTTTTGTTTCTGCAGATGTTTCCTTCATGTTTCACTTTTTTCAGTTTGTCAACCATGCACATTTTACCATCGACAGGCGGACTCACTAAACTTCACCGAGGGGCTTCTGTTCATATCGCTGCTTTCTACTTGTTATCAACTTTATTCACACCTTTCACTTAAACACTAAGTCCTTTCTTTTGATTTTCAGGCGTCTGATGTCAAAAAGCGGATTGAATATCTCATTGAGCGAGACTACATGAAGCGCGATACCACTAATTCTGCTACGTACCATTATGTTTCCTGACACCCAATTTCACCACCGCTGTATATTATTATGTCCTGCTTGGTTGCACCACTCCGAACTCCATCTGGTCGCCACATTAATCTCCTGATTGGTTCTGTACATATTCCAGGTGATACTTATTATGAAGCAGTCTTATCGGTGCTTCATTTATCCGTGCCTTTCATGTACACTTATTCGTAACGGCATTGACTTGATTCATTGCACCACACGCCTCTTTTCACAGTTGTACTCCCCACTGGTTTATCGGATATCACTAGTATGCAAATTCGCCATTTCGTGACATACCTCACGTGCTCGTTGAACGCGTGGGTTAGCGACTCGATTATCGACCATTACTCTGAGAGAGCGGAGTCACGTATTCCTACTCCTCGTTGGGCAAAAGGGATGCGCACTACCAAAGGTGGCGCAGCTGTCTTTCAATGCTCTTCGGATTCTTGGCGGCTACGACCGAGTTTCGTGGGGACAAAAATCTTTCTTGTCCGAATTCACAGGCTACTTTGTAGAAATGTAACCGTTTGATATAGAACTTTTTCTATATTGCTCGCTGTCAACACTACACCCTACGACCATTTTCCTCCATGTTTGGACTCATCAAGAGCTTGAAGTGAAACACGCAATGTAGATGTTGATGCTTGTTTTGATGGCTTGGCCATTGAGTTAAGGGATTCAATCTGGAACTTTGAAGTATCCGCCGTGTTTCTGGATTGCGACACAATTTTCTCAGAAATAACCGGTAAATCATGGCCAATGGAGTACGACACCGTTCAGCTTGTGCGTCAGCACATCACCTGTGTTAACGGAGCCAACTGCATTTGAGATACGGCTAATTACTCTCCCCAAAGCTCTTACCAACAGGATCTACTCTATAAATCGGATAAATCACCACCATTGCTTGTCCCAACTCGGCATGTTAATCGTTGTTGCACTTTTTAAACAGGCTAATGCATGTCTTCCACATCAGGCGGATACCACTACCCTTGTCAAATACTTTGAGTGGCAAGCCAACGCACTTATTCAGAATTGGGTTATATGGCAATCGGAGGTTGACCTTCTCAATGTCTGGAACAATGAAGGCAGTTCGGATGACCACACCTATTAATTGGGATCAACACTGACCACTAATGAAGTTCAGCGGCTTAGGCGAGTTACACAGATAGGATGTTGCAATGACCACCGAGCCAGGCGGCTTAGTTACCAGTTCAACCTCCAGGCTTGTCAGTGTTCGCTCCCTGTTTTAACTTGCGGTTCTACATCCCACTGTGGATTCCATGCTCCTCTGTGACCCATTGCGTTGCATGGACAGGCGGTGAGTTGACCGAGTGATCACCGTCCTTGTTCCGGTATTCTGAGGCGGATAGCCTACTTGTTTTTTCGCGCTCTTTAAGTGTTTACTACCCCGAATACCAGGTCCCAAAAATCCACATGTTCTCAGACTTATTGCTCCTCTGTTATATTGATGTTCACGTTTGATTGACGGTTCTCACGTTGACGGTTCGCACACATTAATGAATTTGAAACATATAGGTCAACAGCCAGACTTTGTTCGTGTAGCTCCGTACCAAGCCTCGTTCTTGCATGCAAAGTGCTTTACTATGTCTGAACTCCCATGCGGCTGTCGATGAATTTTCGAATGATTGCCGCAGTAGTTCAGCACTTGAAACATGAAATTCCCTTTATAATTTTAAATGTCGTGGCATGATACTGTCATTTCCTGCATTATCGTCGGCCACGTACATGCTAATAAAAAACAACCAAAATGAGATCACATAAATCCGATTTTTGGTCAGCTGATTTACGATTGTGCGTTACTGGCTACCACGGAAGGCTTAGTGTCACGGTCAACTGTTTTTGCACACAGAGCGGTTGCACTGTCGATCCATCACAATGGCCTCAAGAAGCTTGAGAATGTGAGGCCTTTGACTGTGCATGATGACTATGAATGACGTATCTGGGTTTACCTGCTGACCGGTCTTCATCAAATACCTCATAATTGCTGAGGCAGCCTTGCTACCCGGTAAAACCGTTGCATTTTCCTTCTGTTTGCGGAGTCATTTCGAAAGTGTTCGTTGATTCGGACACCTAGATTTCAGTCAGTGCTCACAACATAGCTGTCTCCACAAATACATGTGAAATTGTATAGGCAATGGGACGTGCACTGCTTCGACACCGATCTCTTCATCGGACACTTAACAAGTGACTACTGCATTGTATTCCTTTTTCATTGAAGCGCTTATTCGTTTCATGGTGACTTTCATGAGGTAGTCACCTTCGAATGGCAACTTATTGAAAACCGGTTTCTTTTGAATCGTCATCTCTCGATCTCGTTTCACTGTGTCACTGAAACGCTCTATAAACTAGTGGGGTAACCATTAGATACTAACCCCGGTGTATCTGGTGCAATTCATAGCTCGGTAGAACATAGTTCGAACTAAAGAGCGCTTGTGTTGTATCGGCGAAAATCTCTTAAAATGTAAGTATTGACCCTTCCAGGTCGCTTTTCGGTAGATTGACCTTTGGATTGAACCACCTGACCTTCTTGTGAGCAGTATATCTAGGTATGGGAGACAATGGTCGTGCTCAATTTCGCATGTCACAGTACGATTCTGGTGTACGCTATTGAACGCTTTGGTTACAAGTGCAATGTCTTCATCTGAATCCACGACTAATAGCATATCGTCAACATAGCGTTTATATAAAGTGACTGATTTGATGATGTTTACTTTCTCTTCAGTCATGCTCATGAATTTCATCCCTGGGCTTCTGTCTCCGGTAGACTGTTGTTTCCAATGACGGTAGCATTTTTCATGCGAACGTCTCGAATCAGTGTAAATAAATTGAACAACTCTGATTCGGGCGGTGGATCCATTTGCCACTAATGTCGTCGCCAGCTTAATCATAACTAACAAGTGCAGGGAAATGACGTTAAACCCTAATAGAATACAAAGAAAATGGAATTAGGACATAAGTGTTTAACTTTAGTCCAGATGGACGATTGACGGCTCGATACAGCAACGCCACTGACTGTTTGCTGGAGTCTCCAGCCGCTGGTGTGGAATATCCGGGCGTCTCCATCCACAAAGGCGGCACGCACCAGCCTGACCAAGTCTCTCAGACTATTTCTTTATGCTTTGTCATGGACCGGCCACCTTACTGTTTCGCCCATTTTGGTGTAGCCACGACGTGCAATGCACGCCGAGAAAATCGGTCAAAGGGCATACGAGGATATGACCTAGCCAACGTAAGCGGTTAATCTTAACAAACACTCTAATGTGGCACCAGAGGACTTCTTACTAAAAGTCAACTAGTGAATTTCGGTATTGATCACTCGGTGTTCCCAGCCGATGTGAGCAATGCTGTGCGCGCACCAGTTATCAAACATGATCAAAGGTCTAATGCCCTCACTGCGAACTGTCCAGGTCTCTGGTCCATTCAGTATCACAGCCTTATGCAACCTTCACTGACAGGATGATATCCAGTTTTCTCCATGGGTGGCTGACACTCTGGAAAGTCACACGTGTCCCGTTGATATTCGAACTAACCTCCTCAGTGATGTGCACCAGAAGTGACACAACCACCAAGTAAACCGATTCATCACGTACAGTGGCTGTTCGATGATAACTAAGACGAGTTCTGCTGCAATACCTTTTGAAGGTGGAAAGCGCATGTCAAAGCGTGCAGCGCCATGCGTCGGTCTATTTAGCAGTACTTGCATAGCCATTGCGTCAGATCCAAGCAGAACTTTGTAGTCTGCATACTCGAGGTTTGTGAATCCGTCATTTGGCAGAAATTCTAATTCGGAAGAGCCAGGAAGAACGAATTCACTTACGAGCATTTCGATCACAAAATTGAATAGGATAGGAGAGATAGGACAACCCTAGAGAACTCCACTTGTCGTGGGAACTCGGGAGACATTTTTCTGTAGACTCCTTCACGACCTCGGGAGTCATGGTTTAGAATTCAAAATGGAAAGGGGTTTCGCTGGGATGCTCTTCACAAATGGTCAGTGACACAGGTTAGCACGATCAATAGCATCGAAGGCGGATTTCAGGCCAAGAAAAACCACCGTTGACGGTCGTCTATCAGGGTGTTTTTATTCTTACACTGAATAAGGCGTGGAAATGTTGCCGATTTAATTACAACCAGGGCGGAAGCCAGCCTGGCTTTTGGGGAACTGGCTCTCAAGAAGACCAATAAGTTGTCGAAGATTGATACCCGTGAGAAGTTTGGGGCAATGAAACGAAGACTAACGCCTAGCTTAACTTCGCTCGAGGTCCCATGGCTCTGCGTGAAGTTGCGCACGATGGTTGACAGTCGCCAGTCTGAAGGCACCTCTTCAGTGTCCCAAGCCGTGTTAAACAGAGTAGCAATGTCACTTCCAGCTGTCAGCAAACTTAGAGGAAGACCGCCGGTTCTCGGAGCTTTGTTTCATTTCAATCTTGTAAGCTCATCTCGAATCTCTTCTAAACTGTAACGTCAACTTTCGACGCCGGCTCAGGTGATTCACCAGGTGGCAGTGTCGCAATGAGACTGGACCTTAACGTGGTGCGACGGTTTGCGTACTTCCCTAACCCACTGAGCTATACTGGATGGTGCCTGTGGGCACCTTGAGAGCTACTCCCACCAGGTTGGTCAATGGTGATAGGTCAGACAAACTCAGCCTCCTGATCCTCCAGGTCGGGGGTTTGAAATGGGATGGCGTCCATTTCTGTAAAACTAAATCACTGCCACCCCGCTGCCTTGCGGACAGTCTTTTGAGCCAAACGCTTTAGATGAGGACCCTAATCGTCCACCTATCTACGTCTGGGCGCCCTGGAAGCCTCTCAGCCTACATACCACCATGACATTTTCTTCAAACATAAACTTCATCCTGCATCGGTCGTCGCGCAGATTATCAACAGTCGCCTTATCGGCTGCATACAGCAGGGCGGATAAGCGAATACTTGCTACTGCTGGCGCCTCCCTTTTTTCTTTTCCACCTGTTTCTCCTACCCCCATCCTGACCCCCATTATTAACCTGCCTTCTATAATTCCCAACTTAATTGACAGCAACAAAGTGCCACTGGAGTAGAACCGTCTGCAGCCACCTTCCCGCAACACCCACCGGATGCCTATCAGCAACAATCCCTTATAAAGCCACGTCGTCCCGTTTCCATGGCGATGTTCAACGTTCGCACTCTAAGACAAACAGGCTACACTCGCACGTACCTTGGACACACTGGGTATTGATGTGTGTTGTGTGTCCGCAACTAGGATCAATGACCCTAATGGGGTTATTGAATTGACTGCACCCGGCTTATCCTCTCGTTATTGGTTGCACGCATCCGGAGACGCCGATGCAGCACTCCCGGGTCAAGCTGGTGTAGGTATCATTCTAAGCTCCAAGGCTGAGCCATCGTTGGTTGATTGGATTGCTGTGAACAGCCGTTTATGTGCAGCCCTTTTGACGACATCAGCCAAGCTTAAATCACGAAGCAGTACAAAACGCTGTTTGTTTGTGATTTCCGCTTATACTCCCACCGACTGCAGTTCAAATGCTGTCAATGACACATTCTATCACGAACTGAACGCGCTACTAGTTCAGATATTGTAGTACTTGCAGGGGTTATGAACGCACAAGTAGGGCGTCTGAGCTCTTCAGAAGCTCAGCTGGGTGGTAATTATGGACTTAACTCCAAACGGACTGACATCGGTGAGTGTCTGCTGCAACTGTGTGCGGAGCACCAGTTGTTTCTTAGTAGCACTGCTCTTAGACACAATGGGCGCTGAAGTGCCACTTGGCGTCCTGCTGTAGCTGGCCAGCGATGGACCCTAATTGACCACATAACCACAAATTGACCACATAGTTACAGGTGGCCTGGTTCCATCGTGGATTGCCACTCGTACTGGAGTACCTGCGTCGACTCTGATCATGCTCTGGTGCGCTGTCGTTTCTCCTTGAACATTACCGGGAGCCGCACCAAGCATCCTATCCGATTGATAACTGTGAACTTGTTTCTGCCCTCGGTCAGACAAGCCTATCAAGACGCACTGCCTACCGAACTTTTGCTGTCTTGTTCTAATGACACAGATACACAATAATCATCGCCGTATGACTCGTTGGGTAGGACACTTCAAGATCAGTTCAGCTGACTCCCTGCTCCCTGACCTCTTTCTACTCAAGTGATGCAGGATGTGCCATGGACGCTCAGTTTAGAGCCTCCGTCGGGGGTCGTGGTCCGAAACGCGATCACACCCCTCAATCGTTTTCTGCTGCTGGTCCGGATTCCCTCCCACCTGCACTATTTAAAGATGGAGGTGAGGTCATCTGCGAAGCACTGACCTCCCTATTCGAACGTATCTGGAAGGAAGAGTGTGTCCCGGCTAATTCGTGCAAATCGATTATAGTGGCAATATACAAGAAGGGCAGTCGCACAGACTGTTCTAAGCACATGGGTATTAGCCTAATGCCAGTTGTGGCAAAATTACTGGTCTCGATTCTCGTTCGTCGTCTCACTGCGGAACGGGAATCTCGGATTAGGGAAGAACAGGCCGGTTTCCGCCCAGGACGTGGCTGTATAGACCATATATTCACTTTGCGACAGGTGCTAGAGAAGCACCACGCATACCACAGACCGACAATAGCTGTGTTCCTCAATTTCAAGTGTGCGTTCGATTCAGTCGATCGATCGATTCTGTTCGAAATACTTACGCGGAAAGGTGTTCCCATGAAATATATGAACATCCTACGTGCTCCATACTCGAACACTAGAGGCCGCGTCAGAGTCTACGGTGGCCTGTCGGATAGTTTTCCGACCACAAGTGGCGTCCGTCAGGTTTGTCCGATTTCCCCATTCTTGTTCAATTTCGTCGTGGATTCTATCATGGAGTGTGCCCTTGCGGAATCTCACGATGTATGCGTGGAGGTCTTGCCTGGTGAAAGATTAGTTGATCTTGGTTATGCGAATGATATCGTGTTGCTTTTCGACGATGTTGGGGCGGAACATTAAACCCTGAATAGCCTGTCCAGAGTGGTCCCATTATTTGGTATGCACTTCGCACCTTCAAAGTGCAAAGTGTTGCTGCCGAACCACCAGCCACTTGATGACACCTTGACGTTTGCTAACGAGAAACTCGAGGTGGTTGATCAATTCGCTTATCTTGGCAGCTGCATCAGCAACGATGGACGCATAGAAACTGACGTCAGCTCACGCATTGCGAAAGCCAGAGCTGCCTTCTTGAACTTGCGGCATCTTTGGCGACAACGGTTTCCCTCGATTTGAAAGGCCGTGTATACAAAGCCACAGTGAGGGCCGTTCTGCTCTATGGTAGTGAGACTTGGCCCATTCGGTCTGAAGATCTGAGGCGCCTTTTCAAGTTTTTAATCCTCGTTGTCTGCGGATTGTTACTGTTGTCGGATGTCATCAGCGTGTCCGCAACGATGATGTGCGTAGGCGAGTACTAGGTGGTGATAACCATGGTAGTTTTCTAGGACAACAGATAGCACTGATTCGGGCACGTGCTACGTATGCCTGGTCACTGCTTACCTAGGAGGGCCTTGTTCAGTCTACCAGGTGTCGGATGGCGCAAGGCTCGAGGTGGACAGAAGTTGACTTGGCAGCGGGAAATGAAGTCACTGACGACCAAACTGGGTGCCGTTGCTCCGTCTCGTCTTCCGGGTTGGAGTCCATGTGACTTGTCTTGTGCCTAGCTCGAGACTTTACAGGACATGGCTCGCAACTGACACTAGTGGCGCGTCTGCTGACGTCTCCTAATCGGATTGCATGTTTATAGTGTGTTGGATGCTGTACTATCTGCGGGGTAATGGCTGATTATGACGCGTAGAAGTGAAAGCCGCAGGTAAGCTGTCTCGCCGATGCCCCCTTATCTTTGCACGATAGCCAGCTGTTTGTGATGGTATGTTCTTGGCAAGGTGTAGGTGCCTTGACCCTGAATGTTTGCTTAGGGCATTAAGGTTTTCAGTTAAGTCCCCCTTTTCCTCTTATTATTCTTTATTTCATAGGTCATCATGGTTGTATGGCAGCGAAGCATCAGTCCAAATGGCTGACGTACTGCTGTTGTTGATTGTGATTGAGTGTCGCAGCATTCGTGCTGGACTACCCTTCAAAATGTTCCGCCCAAAGGGCAAGTCGATCCTACTTTGATTTGACCTACTGCACATCTTTCTCATCTTCTATCTCATTAACTTAGGGCTTTCCTGGACCTATGTTGCGGAGATGCTGGAACAGCACTCGGCTGTTCCCAATAGCACTATGTTTCTCCATCTCACTAGCCCTTGCCACTCTCGGTCGATTCGAAGCCTTCCTGTCTGCCATCGTTCCTCAACCTTCCGAACACCCTAATACTCGATGCTCGTTGGAACCTGTTTGCGTGCTTCCATCAAATATATCGATGCCTCAGATCCACTCACAGTTCAGACGTCTCACGTTGTTCGCATGACAGGCATCCGAAGCCTTCTTCATAATTCCAGTCGGCGTTCGTTTCACTGACCTTATTCATCACCGACAGTTGTTCGGCTAGTGCACCATTATTTTTCGAACTGCAGCGTACGATTTCAAGATACAACTAGGAAACTTAGGCGGGAAGAATGATCCCTAAGCGTAGCCCATTGGATTATATTTCGGATCCAGACGCGTACTACAAATTGATCGACAGTCTTAAAACCTTACGCATCCACTAGCTGGTGACGATTGGTCAACTTGGGTCTAGGTCTCTGAAGAAACCAGTGAGTGCCATGTGGACGTTTGTGCTGGTCATCACTGCTGCCAACATGAAGTTTGTGTTTGGCATATAGTTGCAGGAATCGATCACCATTATCTGTTTGACGTACATCGATCCCGACGCGGCCACCCAGGAGTTTTTCAGAAATTGAAAGGCGGCCTACTTGGGCACTCATATCACCATCAGCAACCAGAATATCAGTATTCTTCACCATGGGTTTAAGAGATAAGGACTGACGATGAAAATTATCTTTGATATTCTCTGAATTGCAGTCCGTGGGGGCGTAAACGGAAGAAATGAAGAGGTGCCTTGTCTTCAGACGGTCTTTTTAACCCCAATAAAGCCTCGAAGTCTAATCGCATACCTGTAGCTGTTCACTCGTATCCAGTCGAGTGGATTGCTTTCAGAATGTTTGGTGAAGGCAATGCCGACATCGTAAACACACTGAGCTATTGATGCAGTATCATCAGAATGGTTACTGTCCATTGGCGTATTGGATGCCAGCAAAAACATCCAGGTGAGTTGTTGTCTCCCGCCTCTTGGGGAACTCGTGGTGAGACGCAGTTCTCATTCAGTGACCTATCTTTCTACTCTTAATAGAGTTCAAGTACTCACCCGGTGTCCTGAAAGCTACAACCAGTTACATAGGCCGAAACGGTTAAACATTGAGTTTCCCAATGTTGGAGCATGTGCTTGAGGGGGTTCAGCATTTGATCACGCGCGAAGTTAGCCTAACTTAAGCTGCTTGTCCGCGTAGGCCAATGACTTCTTCAATCGGTAGCAACTTATTGATCACAGGTCACCGTGTCTGGGTCACTTTTACGTTCACCATCTTATCCGTTTCTCCGAGGCGATTGCAATCAATCGGATTAAGACGATGCTTTGTATTCAGAAACAGTTATCGGTCAGTCTTAGACTGCCCTGGAGAGGGTTAATAACCCCGTCTCTCTTTTTGTATGTTGGTCTATTTGTATGCATGTGTGCTTGGTCGCAACTTGTCCTATTACGATTTCTTGTTTAAGGCACTGATGAGACGATACAAAATGCGTGCGTTTGTCAGTCTTCGTCTTATTACTGCGCTTTCAAGATTTCCAATTCCTTGTCTTTTCTGCGCTAGCACCGACATTACTAGAATCCAAGCAACGTACTTGGACGGAATTAGGCAGAATCACGAAGGCATTAACCAGAAATTCTCCGAATTCTCGCAATTACCTTGGCGACATAGGTGATGCTGCAGATTTGTAGATGCTTGAGCGCTGTATACGATGAATCGTTAACTAGACCATTTCCTAGGGTTAGAAACATGCAATACCCGCAAGTTGTGTCTGGGTTATTAGTTGAAACACCGTCCCCTATCACACATTGCGAGGGTAGGCAGAATTTCCCTTTGTACTGATCACCGAAGCGATTGCATCAGATATCTGAATATCTTCAGTAGTTATTTCTCCGAAACTGTCGCAATACCAAGATTGAGGTGCACAGCTTACAGGGACTTGATCTGTGACGGACCCATCAATAGTCTGAATAGCTACCGTTGGCGATAACTCGTGTTTTCACAAGCTGCCAATTTGTAGTCCCTATCTTATGGTGTTCCCAGACCTGTTTGCGTGGATATTGCATTATGCTTTCGGAAATCGCCTTCTTTGTAGCTTTCAGGCAGATGCGATGTATATGGACTCTGGTTGGTATGTATCGGTCTACAGGATGCGAAAAGACTTCAGTTCCTTAGAAAATGCTAAACTCCAAAAGGAGTCAAATCACAGATCAATTCCAACTGCAGAAATCGCTATGCTTGTCAGACACAATGAAAGCGGACGTTCAGCTGTTATCCAACAGTTACTATACGGTTTGCAGACAAACTGCGGGGCAACGTACACACGCAGAAGCAATACTAACAAAAAGTAGCGCGGGTTCCAAGAACTATGGCCTGTTATGTTTCTTTTTGTCAATTCAGGAGATATAGGTCGGATGGCTCGAAAATTTTGCTTAGTACCTTCAGTAACTGACACGGAATCCATTTTTTCAGTTACTCTAGAACCCAATGTCATTTTACCTGATAGTCTGCGAGTCGTGCTAAAGACGAGTTCGGCAGGGCAACGCCCAATATCCTCTGTAACGGTATTACGTATACCAAGAAGCATGGCCGGAATGCGCTCAGACCAACGTGTTAGGTGTAATGATAACTTTTCGTTGTCGATGGAAGCGTTCGACAAGGCCATGTGCAGCGGTATGCTAAGCGGTTGTCCGAATGTGAGTACAACCCATTCAAGTCACAGAACAACGTGGAACTAGGCTGAGATCCTCTATCGGCGATGATCGTGGCTGGTACGCCGAAAAGAGCAACCATGATTCCAAGAATTCACGGTCTGCAGTTTCGGAAGAAGTGTCACCTAAAGGAATCGTATGTGGCCAACGAGTAAGATAATCCACACAGAATAAATTGAAACCGTTCGATGGAGAATAATCCAAATTGTCTACATGGACACATCTGAAACGTGCTTCAGGAAGTGAGAAAGTTCCGGGGGCAGTGATAGTGTGCCGATGCTCTGACCATTGAGACATTGCTTAGCCCATTGCCTAATGCGTGCGGGTGTATTATCCCAGATATAACGGCCAGTGATTGATTTCAGAGTAAATCGAATGCTTGGATGCGATGGTCAATGAGAATGATCAAACATGGTTTGCCGGAACGACTGGCGAACTGACGGTTCTGGTTCCCCGGTGAAGTCATCGCAGTAACTCGTTGCACCTGAATTTAACGTAGGCAACCGCAAGAATTTCCAAGTGGTATTCGATCGAGGCAGTGTGGTTTTTGTAGAATTCGTCTAGGCAGCGGATATTTTCTCACAATGTCTACGGGTGAACGCGAAATCCGGTGAACACGGGCACAAGAGAGTGAGTGTATCAGCGACTATATTGTTTGAACCGTCAATATTGCGGATATCGGCACAGAATTGTGAAATACTCCAAGTGCCGTGTTATTCTTGGGTGCTAGTGCTCGGAAGCAGCACGGAAAACTTAGTCTAGAGCAGCGGTCACCAGCCTATTTTCTAGGCGAGCCGGATTGCGAACGAAATGACGGCTGTGGGCCGGATTGCATCTTGTACCATACGCAAAGGCCAAAACTTAACGAAACTAATGCAAAATGTGTGGCACATTGCGTTGTAAGTATGGGTGAGTGACGTGCAAAGTACAAAAATGCAAGGAATTCAACACATTTATAAAGTGAAAATCATATTAACAGAGGCGACGCTAACTAAAAGCTAGTTTCCTCTTATGTGCACACATCCGGAAGTTGCAAAGAGCTGTGAAAAAAGTTAGTGAGATCTTTGAAGTTTGGCTTTCATAATATCATCAATGTTTGCTTTGGAATCGCTGCAACCGATCAAGGGAATTGCTTGTAAATGTACATCAATCAATCTCGTTCGGTGAGTTGATTTCATTACTGAAAATGTTTGTTCATAGGCAAGTTGTTCCAAACACTGATGCCATATCAGCTGCAAACTTTTACAGCTCCGAAAATTTAACATCATGTAGGGAGCGGTAAAATTCGACAAACTGTCCTTCCCTGTGCTTCTGTTTGATAAAGTTATCTGCCTGCAAGTCTATATGTAGCTCAGCTGATGCGTCATCGAGGTTGGAATCATATGCATTCTAGAACAACAGGATCTGAAAATCTCCAAAAATTCGTTTAGGTCACGAATAATTGCTCTCGCAAACTCGAGCAAGACGTCTTCGGCGATCGTAACACAAGACTCCTTACAATAGTTAAAATGAGAAAGCTTTTCTCCTTCCAATTGTGTTTCAAACGATGGCCACTTTCGCCGAAACCCCTTGATTTCGTACAAATCACAGATGAAGTTGTCCTTTCACTTCAGTTTCAAGTTCTGCTCATTTATGTGGGATGTGACATCGACTATAAATCTCAACTTTGGTAGCCAAGTAGGATCTTGCAACTGTAGGTCAGTTTTTTCTTCATCGAGGATCGCAGTTGTTTCATTTCGAAGTTGTAAAAACGTCATAGAATTTTACCGCAAATGGGCCATCGCACTGATGTGTGGTAAGATAACTCGCATAATGCGATCTAGGCGTGATAGTGCAGGAGGATCGGGGCTGTTCCCGTCAGGCCGAGAAAGCCTCCAGAAAAGCTAACCAAAACCTTGGCCTTTTGCGGAGGGCATTCGGGCGCTTCGATCCTTCCATCTTTTCCCAGATGCTGAACGCCTACATTCGGCCTCATTCTGAGTACGCCATCCACGCTTGGCAGCCATGGCAGAAGCAAGACCTTACCGCTCTTGAACTGCCACAACGAAGGGCGACCAAGAACGTCAAGGGCCTGTTTCATCTCCCTTACCGATTGAGGCTGAAAACCCTCGGGGTCTACAGTGGACAATATCGACGCCTGCGTGGCGACTTGATAATGACTTATATGATCCTGAGGAATCCAAACCATTGTTGTCGTCACCTACTTAAGCTGAATAGCAATACAACACTCAGGGGACACCATCTAAAGCTGGTCACACAATACAGCCGGTTGAAATGCCGCCGGAATTTCTTTTCCCTTCGTGTGTGCCAACACTGGAACACTTTTCCCACATACGTTGTTTCTTCCCCCACGCTATCGCTATTTAAAAGACATCTGGATGATTCGCTTATCCACCTACATTACGCTATATAATCAGAGATGTCCACGTTGAACAAACACGAAAAAATACGGCGCTCATTCTCAGCTTTTGTGCTTCACTATTTACACACTGCTGTTGTGGAATATAGTATCAGATATATTACAACTGCTTTCATCAATTTACCCCAGTCCAAGAAAGCGGCGCACGAGTAAGCGTTGGTCGTTTCTATTGTTCTTAAGACCTGCCTTACCCATATTACTTCCCATAATACTCTACAGTAACAATTCAGTACATGTTCTACAGCGTTTCTATGAATAAGAGGCACTTGAATTCACTAGAAGCTTAAACTGACGATTTACACTGATGTTTACTTTCACTTCAACCATCCTACGGGACTTGTAAAGCAATCGCTTTTTTACCTGTAATATATCATTGTTCATAATTCGAAATCAGTGTCTTCCAAAAAAGTCTGGAACTGACGGTGCTTGGGAGCATATCCCCGAATGAAGTTGACAACAGAAACGACTGGTTTGAGTACTAAAGAAATACTTAAATCTTTCCCACACTGTACTTGTTGATGAAAGGTACAGTGAATAAACAGAGCGGCCGTAATGTCCAAACCTTCCAACTGAGTCCTGACTTGCCCTACCCGACACTTCCACACTTCAGCCGTGTTTTTCCCTCCATCAACTGTCACACCTCGAAGCCGATTCCACGGAAGGCTATAATCTTACAAAATTTTGTCGTTTCCCGTTATCGTTCCATGCATACTGCAGACCGACGTCCACTATTCTGTTCTTTGAAACCTTGAATTGACACCACGAATGAACCCAAGAAGTTGTGGCGTACTCGACAGATCGGTAGGCTCATCTACCGCCAGAGAAAACGACAAAAAGCCTTTAGCTTTCTTGCGTATCTGCGGCACTAGGTTCACTCCAAATTCTGTTCTCCGCACAACAGAGCTTGCCGTACGGCTGATAGCGGAAAACAAATCGGCCATTTCAGAACATTAGTCATTCAATGATTCCATCATACACTCTCAGGGGAAGTTGCATCAGTAAACGGTTTTCCACGTTCAGCCATCTTATGAACAAGTTTGTAATTTGCACGATGACAGTTTCATTTTCAGTAAACATTCTCGTGAAGAGATTTCTTTAGGTTTCAAAACAACTTTTATGGATTCACATCTCTCCGAACGTTGCTTCCTTGATTATTTGAAGCAGGATAATAGGTGTTTTGTTTCATAATGACGCCGAAGAATTTACTTTCTCGAAACCCCTATACTTTCTCCTCAAACGACACAACCGTATCTTAAGTTATTTGTCCCTACGAGGAAATACCTCACTCCCCACTGGTTTTGGAAAACTCGACATTTTGCCTCCACTTTCCTCCTCTTAGTAGCTATAAGAAGCGGTGCAGTTTACATGCGCTGAACATGCAACAGACACTGAATTAGAAACGCAATTTGCATTCGACTGTAAGACCTGCAAAATAGAGAACTAACGGCTGCTGATGAAGTCAGGGCTCACCAAACATGCATGCGAGGCTTATTTCATACGTTTATAGCATATAATACATAAATCACACAAGCTCCGTTGCAAGATATATGAATACGGCCGGCTGAAATGAGGGCTATGCCGCATCGTTTTTCAACTGCGGTTCCGAGATTGGCAACCGGACGTTCCGCAGAGACACTGAAATCGCCCAACGACAAATTTGCCGCCCATCTGATTTATCACGGGAAAGCACACCTCGCCGTCTCGACAGTAAGCGGATTTCTGACCTGCGTTGAAGCATCTGTTGCATCTTTCTACGTGGTCCCACTTCTCATGGACGTCATGTGCTCAAAAATTATCACGAGTATGTGACATGCGCACATTCATAAGAGGCTTCCGTGCAGTTTACTTAGCCACGATGTGGCTTGCCTATAGCACATGGACCAATTTCATGCACATCCGCACGACGCATGCTCGTGATACGACTGCGTGGGTCACATGCACACTAACGTGCAAGCAGGTGAATGGGATGTTACTGGTTTTCGGGGTTAGTGAAAGCGAAACGCGATCCGCCCTACAGTGCGAAGTGCAAGATTGCCGTGTGAGCGGTCCCGTTCAATTGGCTAAACGCAGAGTACCGCACAAACTCTCGAAGTTGATAAGCGACATAAAGGGGGCCAAACATCGCTGTGATGCCCCGGTGATAATACATGCACATGTTCAAACAGAATGGGGTCATGTAAAGACTTTATAGAAAGTGCATTAGTGCAAGGGCTGTAAACACAGGGCAAGGATAGGGACGTGCATTAATTGGGTGTTCAAACTAGTGGGCCGGATGAAATAACGTCGCGAGCCGGGTCCTGTTGGAGGCACAGGTTAAAAAGAGTAGCATTAAAAGAATGTGCAAAATACTTTACTTACCATGGAGTTTGCAACAGCGCAGGTGTAAGTAACTTGCTTGGAGTTTAAAATGTTTACGACACCGTCCACTGTTTATTTTGCACCGATGCCATCATCTGCCGATCCTGGGCTCTGTCACATAGTGTGTGTCAAGGTAATGTCAAGTCGTTTCATGTGTAATAATGTGCGGGCATCATCTACATGCGTTGGGAGGAAATTACAGGGCTGTGACACAGAGGCAGCAAGTTTCCTCGACATTCCAGTCGGCAAT